>CM035108.1:45125771-45835771 GCA_020205505.1 Panax japonicus | reverse complement strand
AAGTCATTCCTAATAAGTTACTTTGACCCATATTAATGTAATATCAATTTTATCCCTATTTTATTTATAAAAAAATTAAAAAAAGACAAATTTATGAAAAAGAAGAGTAAGATGCAACGTCACTTTAATTAGCGTTAGAATTTTTATTTTATTTTTTTTATAGTTGAAGTCTTATATACTCCTTCATTTCCAACGTCGATGACTGAGAATAAATATAAAAAAAATATCGATGTTTGTGAACAAGTACAAGAGATCAAAGAAATTAAAAAAAAAGAGATTCCAACATCAGTTAAAGTGATGTTACATCTTACTCTTCTTTTTTTACAAATTTGCTTTATAATTTTTTTTATAAATAAGTTACAATGCCGGTTAGTTTGGCATTGGGTCATATTTTTATTTTTTTTCAAATTTCTTTAAAAAAATAAAATCGTTTTTAAAAAATTTAAGATAATTTTTTTAAAATTCTTTTTAAAAAAAATATTTTTTTAAAATGGCGTTGGTTGCCTTTCTGATTTTTAGCCAAAAAAAATCAAAAAATTCAACGCCATTTCAAATGGCTTTCAATAATTTTTCCCAAATTAAATATGAGAGACTTTACTCCCAACGACGGTCGTTGAAGTTTTTATCTTTTAAAAAATATTCGTTTAAAAATAAAATCTTTTTTAAAAAAATTAAAGTTTTTTTTAAAAAAAGCCTTGCAAGTTGCAAAGTTGCACAACAGTCAGCAGTTAAGTTAAAATAATAATCTGAGTTATGACTACTTGTCTACTTTACTAAATTACTAGCCAGTAGCACTCTGAATTCGCTTCCTACTCTCAATTCCCAAATCCAGATCTCGAACTCTCTATCTCTAGTCTCAATATCTCTCATCCCAAACCTAGATCTTAAACTCGAAACTTGGAACTCTCAAGTCTTAATCTCTCGGCCGACGCCGACGACGATCGCCTCATCGCCTTCGGTGGCCCTTCATTTCGAACTCTCGATCTGTCAAGTCTCATCAGGTACAAATTTGGTAGATAATATACTATGACGTTTGATCATTCATCGCCTAATTGTTATCATTTGATTGTTCCGGGCTCTTTGTCGGTACAGAGATCTACCCATGTTAAACTCGTGTCATTCATCTTGATTAATCAGTTTCATTAGATTGTTCTGTGCTATTTATGGTACCGAGTTCTACCCTTTTTGTAAGGTTCAGGTTCCCATTTTACGAACCTTTTACATTTCGATTATCTCTGGTTAGGACTGAGCTAAAAAATGGATATAACCAAATTAACGAACCAAACCAAAATAAATTAATCGAAATTTTTGATAATTCGGTTATTTTTACCATTTTGGTTATATTCGAAATTAAATACGGTTTTAAGTTAGTTTTTACGGGTATTATTTTTGGGTTATTCGGTTTACCCGAATAAACGAACAAATCACTTAAAATAAATAAAATACCTCTCAGCGTATTAGGCATTACTAGCCCTAGCCGACTCTGAAGTGTGAAGTCGAACAACTCTCGTCTCATCTCAAGTCTCAAACTCTCAATCTGAATCTCTCAACTCTCAAGTGACAAGAATCATCCCAAATCCATAGCAAATCTCGAAGACTCGAACTCTGAATCGGAAGTCGGTGACGACGGTGAGTCCTCCTTGGCTGGAACTCTACTTAATTTCTTCTTGTCTTCTTTCTCTTCTTTTGCTGGAACTTCTTCGTCTCTTTTCTCTCGATCTCTCGATCTCATAAGTTATCTGTTTTCTTGTCCATCAATATACATGCATATGTCCGATCGACCATATTAGTTTGCTGCTAAGCTGCTTATATAACGTAATAGATCTTTAGAGGTATAAGGTTTCATTCTTATTTTCAATTGAAATTAGACCTTTAGAGGTATTGGTTGTGCATGTTCAGTATGATTCATAGGTTGTTGGTTTGTTTTCTTCAAAGTACTAATTTTATATGTTACATATTAACTTTGTGATGGAGTAATTCAATTTTGTTATAAATTTTTCACATATAAATCATTTTTCATCCTCCATTGGGATTTGGGGGCAACACAATTCATTTCATTTTAAATTGTAATGGGTGCAATCTATAAAATGTTGGTGCACTTGAGAGTTGAGGGGTGATTTGTATACTGTTATTTGAGTAGTGGTAACTGGCACGACAACTGATTTTACGAAATGCAAGAATTATGAGCTTCCAAGTTCATCTTGAATTGAGGTGTTGATATTTTTATGGAATTGGACAGACGTTAACTGCTGGCTTTTTAAAAAAAATAAAATGATGTGGTAATTACGTGGCAACAGATTTTAAAAAAATTAATGCTGACGTGGCAAAAAAATACATAATATTCATTTTAAATTTTAAAAATAAAAAAATATAATAAAATTAAACAGATTTTTTTAAAAATATTATTTTTAATAAAAAAAGATTTTTTTAAAAAACAATTTTTTTTAAAAACAGATTTTACAAAATTTATAAAAAATAGTTTTTTTAAAAAAAACAATTTTTTTAAAAACAGTTTTTTTTAAAAAAAAATTATTTTAAAAACAGATTTTTTAAATTTTTGTTAAAAAAACAAATTTTTTAATTTTTTTTTTAAAACAGATTTAAATTTTTAAAGTACAGATTTTTTAAAAAGCGTACTTTTTTTTGAAAAACACATTTTTTAAAAAAAAAACAGATTTTTTTTAAAAAACATATTTTTTTTAAAAAAAACATATTTTTTTTAAAAAAAACAATTTTTTTTAAAAAACAGATTTTAAAAAAAAAAAACAATTTTTTTAAAAACAAATTTTTAAAATTTTTTTTTAAAAACAATTTTTTTTAAAAAACAAAAATTTTTAAAAACAGATTTTAAAAAATCTGTTTTTTAAATTTTTTTTAAAAAAGTATTTTTTTTAAAAATAATTATGTTTTTTAAAAAAAGCTGTTTTTTTAAAAATTGTGTTTTTCAAAAAATTTACGTTTTAAAAAAAAATCAGTTTTTTTTAAAAAACATAAATTTTTTTTTAAAAAAAACTTTTTTTTAATTTTTTTTTATAAAACAGATTTTTTAAAATCTGTTTTTAAAAAAATTTGTTTTTTTAAAAAAAATCTTTTTTTAAAAAAAATTGTTTTTTAAAAAAAAACTGTTTTTAAAAAAATTTGTCAAATTTGTTTTTAAAAAAAATTGTTTTTTTAAAAAAAATATGTTTTTTTAAAAAAGCTGTTTTTAAATTTTTTTTTTAAAAAATCTGTTTTTTACAAAAGTTCCGTTTTTTTTAAAAAAAATTATGTTTTTTTTAAAAAAATCTGTTTTTATTAAAAATAATATTTTTAAAATAATCTGTTTTATTTTATTATATTTTTGTTATTTTTAAAACTTTAAAATGAATATTATGTATTTTTTTGCCACATCAGCATTAATTTTTTTAAAATCCGTTGCCACGTAATTACCACATCATTTTATTTTTTTTTAAAAGCCAGCTGTTAACGTCCGTCCAATTTTTTGGACGGAATGGGTTGATTGTTAATTTTTAAAAATTTAGTGAGTTAATTGAATATTTTAAAAGCACAGTGGCTAATTCGTTAAATCACTATAACCACAGTGGCCAAAAGGTGCTTTTTGCCAATAATGAAACCAGGTCATGCGTAAACGCACAGACAGAATATTCCAACAGAATAATAAACAACGGAACCAGGTCATGCGTAAATGCACAGATAGGAAGTTCCAATATAATAATAAAGAATGGAATAACAGAAGAATTTCACCATGAATGCGGTACTTTGCATAGACATGTTATTCTAACATAATAATAAAGAATGAAATAACAGAAGAATTTCACCAAGTATGCGGTACTTCGCATACACATGTTATTCCAACATAATAACAAAGAATGGAATAACATAAGTTCTCTTCCTAAAGACGAAAGAAAGAAATAATGCCCCTTACCATAGAACAAATTGGATATATGAGTAGTGAAGTAGCAGAATACTTTTCTTCTTTCTCTATATAGTTTCTTTCTCTAGAGTTTCAGTGAATTCGTAAGAAATAATGAAGGAATGAGCTTCTATTTATAGGAGAATGGACTGAATAGTAAATAATTCCTGAACGGTCCAGATTGATTTACTTTTAAGCGGACGGTCCATATTGGTTTACTATAAAATATTCTAATAAAACAAAATCTTTTAAATAAAATATAATATATTCTATTTATAATCTAATAAAAACAAATAACTTTATAAAAATATTCTATTTTATATAAAAAGATTTTACTATGCAAACACTATGCATAGTAAAATATAATATATTCTATTTATAGTCTAATAAAACGAATAACTTTATAAAAGTATTCTGTTTTATATAAAAAGATTTTACTATGCAAAACACTATGCATAATAGAATATAATATATTCTATTTATAGTCTAATAAAACGAATAAGTTTATAAAAGTATTCTGTTTTATATAAAAATCTTTTCTGTTTTATTACATTAATAATACTAATAAAACAAAACTTCATCATCATTATTATAATTCACACTATTAATCGACCAGGTCATTCCCAGGAAAGAGGGGGCTTTCCAATAAGGATTTCTCCTTATTAGCGCGCAATTAGGTGACCAAACCTCTCCTTGGCAGAACTTCTAGACATCGTTAATATTGTAAATAATAATATTAATAACTCAGTCGTCTCAATTTTAGATTTAATAATATAAAATATCGACAATAATTGAATCAAATAACGTGAGATACTATGCAATAATTACTGTAGCAATAATTGAACAAAACTGAGTGACTTCTCACGTAAGCATCAATAATCAATACTGTGTGCTACTATGCAACCACTCATATTATTGTACTTTTAACACCAGGTGTTTCAACAGTTAACGGTAAAACTTTCGCCGTTATTTTCATAAAAATATTTTTGTCGTTTTCTCAATCCGACAATAATTTCGTTGTAGGGTCCACCAATGATTGTGCCGTCGTACGAATATTCTTTGCTAAAACGAATATTCTCCGACCAATCGAATATAATATAACAACTTGCGTACTTTGCAAAATTTATAAATATTACCCACAACTATAACATTATATCAAATTCATTCTATAATATTTAAAAATAATATTTATAGAAAAATCATCTTTATTAAAAAAAATTAGGGTCTTACAACCTCCCCTTCTTAAGAAATTTCGCCCTCGAAATTAGGGTACGTACCTGGTATGTCGAAGAGGTAAGGATACCTTGATTTCATTTCAGATTCTAACTTCCAGGTCATTTCCTCAACATCGTGGTTCCTCCATAAAACTTTGACTTGAGGTATAACCTTGTTGCATAGAATATGTTCCTTCTTATCAAAGATTTGAACAGGAAACTCTTCATACATTAAATCTTCCGCTATTTCATCCGGTTCTAACTCAATAATGTGGTTCGGGTCTTCCACATATTTACGTAACATGGATATGTGAAAAACGTTATGAACACGAGACATACTTGGCGGTAAAGTGAGTCTATAGGCCACAGTTCCTACTCGATCGAGGATTAATGAATCGAGGATTGAGCTTTCCTCTCTTTTCAAATCTCGTAACTCCTTTCCATGGAACAACACGTAACAACACATGATATCAAATATCAAATTCCACGTCCTTTGGATGAAGATCAGCATAACTCTTTTGTCGGTCTTGTTAGGTTTTTATACGTTGTCGGATCATTTGAATCTTTTCCGTAGTCATACGTACCAACTCCGGTCCCAACAACGTTGCTTCACTCACCTCATCCCAGCATACTGGAGAACGACACTTTCTTCCATACAACGCCTCGAATGGAGCCATACCAATACTTGTTTGATAACTGTTGTTGTAAGAAAACTCCACCAATGGTAAGAACTTGTCCTAACTTCCCTTGAAGTCAAGGACATAGAGTCTTAATAAATCTTCAAGAATTTGAATAGTCCTCTCTGATTGTAAGTCCGTCTGAGGATGATATGCCGAACTAAATCGTAAATCCGTGCCCATAGATTTTTGTAAACTAACCTAAAATCGTGAAGTGAATCTTTGGTCTCGATCAGAAACTATGGATACTGGCATACCATGAAGTCTTACAATCTCGTTTATGTACATACAAGCAAGACGTTCAATTATATAAGTTTCTCGTATTGGTAAGAAATGAGCAGACTTGGTAAATCTATCAACAATGACCCAAATTGCATCCATTCCTTGATAAACCTTGGGAAGACTAGTAACAAAATCCATGGTAATGTGCTCCCACTTCCATTCTGGAATTTCAAGTGGTTGCAATGGACCTTTTGGTACTTGATGCTCCGCCTTGACTCGTTGACAAGTTAGACATCTTGAGATAAACAGCGCTATCTCTCTCTTGATATTGCTCCACCAAAATGTATGATGAAGATCACAATATATTTTGGTACTCCCAGGATGGATTGCAAACGGTGTGTTGTGCGCCTCTATCATGATTTTATACTTTAACTCAGGATCGTTAGGAACACAAAGTCTAGAATTGACTCGAAGTATTTCTTCTTCATTGATTCTTGCTTCTGGCATAACACCTTCTTGTACTTTCTTCCTCATATGCATCAGCTCCAAGTCTGTAGCTTGAGCAGCTTTAACTTTATCGATTAAAGTCGGTTCTACTCGTATATTTTCCATCATCACGTGGGTCCCTAGAGTCTTTATCTCTATCTCCATCCTTTGCAAGTCATACAAAATGGGCCTCTGCGTTGACAATATCTCACTCATACCCGCATATGATCTTCTACTCAATGCGTCAGCTACCACGTTTGCTTTTCCAGGATGGTATTGGATAGTATGATCATAATCTTTCAACAGTTCGAGCCAACGTCGCTGTCGCATGTTGAGTTTCTTTTGAGTGAAGAAATATTTGAGGCTTTTATGATTCGTAAAGATCTCCACTTTCTTCCCATACAAGTAATGCCTCCAAATTTTAAGTGTGAATACAACAGCTGCCAACTCTAGATCATGAGTAGGATAATTCCTCTCATATTCTTTGAGTTGTCGAGAGGCACAGGCTATGACTTTTCCATGTTGCATGAGAACACATCCTAACCCTTTGCCCGAAGAATCACTGTAGATGACAAATCCCTCCGAGCCAGATGGTATTGTCAGAACATGTGCTGAAATGAGTCTCCTCTTGAGTTCTTGAAAACTCTTCTCACATTCCTCACTCCAACCAAATTTTGTATCTTTTCGAGTCAGCTGAGTTAGTGGAGTAGGGATTCGAGAAAATCCTTCCACGAATCTCTGATAATAACCAGCTAAACCTAGAAAGCTACGTACTTTGGTCACTGATTTAGGTTGCTCCCAGCTTTGAATTGCTTCAATCTTTGTCGGGTCAACAGATATTCCATGACTTGATACTACGTGCCCAAGGAATGCTACTTCCTCCAGCCAGAACTCGCATTTCTTTAACTTGGAATAAAACTTGTTTTCACGAAGCTTTTGGGGTATCAGCCTCATGTGTTGCTCATGATCTTCACGGCTTTTGGAATAAATAAGGATGTCATCAATAAAGACGACCACAAAGTGATCCAAATATTCCTTGAATACTCGGTTCATCATATCCATGAAGGCAACATGAGCATTAGTCAATCCAAAAGACATGACTAGGAATTCACAATGTCCGTACCGAGTTCTGAAAGCCGTCTTTGGAATGTCACCGGTTCTAATCTTCAATTGGTGATATCCGGAATGAAGATCAATCTTTGAAAAGAATTTGGCTCCTTGAAACTGGTCAAACAGGTCATCAATACGTGGCAATGGGTACCTATTTTTGATAGTGACATGGTTCAACTCCCGATAATTAATACAAAGTCGCATACTCCCATCTTTCTTCTTCAGGAATAGAACAGGAGCACCCCAAGGAGACGTACTAGGACGAATGAAACCGATGTTTAATAATTCCTGCAGTTGGGTCTTTAACTGCTGAAGTTAAATAGGAGCCATTCGATATGGGGCTTTGGAAATGAGTTTTGTACCGGGTTCAAGGTCGATACAAAATTCAATTTCACGCTCTGGGGGTAGGCCAGGAAGTTCTTCAGGGAATACGTCAGGAAATTAATTAACAATAGAAATATCATTCAAAACTGAAGTATTTTTGTTTAGATCCGTGACATGATCTAAGAAAGCTTGACATCCATTTTTCAATAAACGAATAGCTTTATGGCTTGAGATGATAGTGATTGATTTTAATGGTTTGGTTGCTTGAATTCGCATTATAGGTTGGTTAGGAATATGAAAGCTAACAAACTTACGAAAATAATCAATTTTTGCATGATGAGTAGTTAACCAATCAATCCCTAGAATCACATCAAATGCAAGTATTTTCAATGAAATAAGATCGACAGGTAATGTGAGGGTACCGATTTGAACCAAACAAGACTTATAAATAGTGGATGTAATGAAGGTTTCTCCCAATGGAGTTTCAACAGATAAGTCAAAGTCTAATTTCTCCGGAGTTAAATTTAAACGTTGAGCGCAAGTAGGAGAAATAAAAGAATGGGTAGAACCGATATCAAATAAGGTATAGACTTCGTTAGAGTTTATGATAAGCTTACCCGTGATGACCTCGTTCGGGTTCCTTGCTTTCTGGGAGGTCACGACAAACGCTATCCCTTGCACTACTGGCTTTAACTTTTTTGGGACGTCCTTTTGTGCTTCCATCCTAGCTGAACTTGTCTTCGGTGAACGACAAAATTGGGCTAGGTGACCTTCTCTTTCATAATTATAACATGCTTTGGATGGCATCGCGCAGTTTGGATTGATGTGTCCCTACCCTTTACATTTGAAGTATATGATAGGTTGTCGTTCTCCTTCCTTAACAACAGGTGCTGGTGCTGACGTCTTTCCATCATTGTTGAATCTCCTCTTCTTGAAATGTCCATTATTATTGTTTTGGTCATGATTACCACCGAAGTGGTTACTATTTCTGGCATGTTGATTCCCTCTACGCTTATTATCATCGCTTCGATGACTGCTATAAATAGTATTATTATTTTGCCGACTGTTCGCTTTTGGTTGGGTTAACTCATTATCGCGCTCTAATAACTGAGCCCTATTAACATCTGAATACAAACATAGTTTATGAGAGATAAGATATTGACGTATCTCGGGTTTCAAACCTCTTAGAAACATTTGCGTTATTCTCTCCTCATCATCAAACAAATGGGACGCAAACCGGGACAACTCGGCAAACTTGGCTTCGTACTGCGACATGATCATGTTGTTTTGCTTTAGCTTGATGAACTCTACCTCTTTCATGTGAAGAATACTTTCGAGAATGTACTTGTCGTTGAACAATTCTTGGAAATTCTCCCAAGTCATCTTCAGTCCGGCAGGTTGAGTACGTTTTACAGATTCCCACCAGTAATCTGCCTCTGCACGCAACATGAAGGTGGCAAAGGGAACCTTTTTCTCCTCGGAGCATCCCAAGACATCAAATATCTTGCAGATTTGCTTTATCCATGTCTCCATCTTAAGTGGTTTTGGTTCTCCAAAAAACTCCGGTGGTCCTATTTCCTTGAACTGCTTAGCGGTGACCGTCCGAGAGTTGCCAGTGTTTTCACCTGCATTTTGGTCAGGAGTCGCTCTTGCCTAATGTTTCATGAATTGCATAAAGCCTCTAAACATTCCATCATTCATCATCTGGTCCGTGTTGTTGTTTGCCTGAGTATTGTCGCCTTCCTAATGCACATTATCCTGATTAATGATCAGTGGAGACTCAACGGTCTCCTGTGCTCCATTGATGTTCTCAACATTCTTTGATGTTATTTTCAAATAATTCTACAAAACAAGGGTTAATTAACATATCACATATTATCCCCATACTCTGACTGACCAATTAAATACCAAATAAACTTAGGTAGGTTATACTAGCGAAGGAATTCCCTGTCTCTCCCCTCATAGTTCTTGTGACAACCCGAGAATTTGGAGAATTTATTAAAATCATAATTGATTGATTTAAGGTTCAATATTAGGACCTAGACAGGAAATAAGAGTATGGAATTGGCAGTTATGTAATGAAATTCCAAGAATTTCAAAAGTTTTGAACAAACTTGAATTATGTGATAGACTGTAAGTGATAGTCTAGTAATGAGGTATAAGATTATAGTAGATTTAAAATTCTTTTGAAGAATTATCAAGGTTAAGTATCGAAGCGAATACTAGTCGGTATATTTGGTTACATATGTGAACCGTAATGATTTGAGATCAAAGATTGATCAGATAAGTTATAAATTTAGAAAACCCTAAAGTTATGTTGATCATACATTTATTAAGTTAGAAAAATCTAACGAATTGTTAGAAAACCCTAAAAATGGATGAGAAACCATAGAAATCGGTTTTGAAACCCTAGTTTCTGTTCCGGGAATCCGAAACCCTAAATTCATGATATGAATATGGTGATTAAGTTAGAAAACTCTAACGATACGCTCATAAACTTTAATTTTAGTTTCGAGAATCCGAAACCCTAATTCGGATATTTAAACCCTAATTTGGGAATCCTAAATGCGAAGTATTAAACCCTAAGGGTTAAAAAGTTGTGTAAGAAATATGAACATTATGTGATGGTGTATATTTGTTTATTATATAAACAAACAAAAGAAACTAGTGTAACCCTAATTATATATTAGAAATGAAGGATTTCATAACTTAAGGGTTATGGAAAAAGAGAATTGTGGTATTTAGAATACTTTCTAATTCTAAGAGATTTATTTTATACATCTCGGTGGATTAATTTTATAACCTAATTATAACAAGTCTAATTGGGTTAAGGAAATAAATGTTTATGAGCAAGGATTGGTGTTTTAATGGAGAAGTGAAAACCCTAATTAAATGAATTGGGTTGGATAAAAATTGAATGTAGTGGATTATGTATATTTTATAGCCAAGTGTTGGCGAATGATATTGGTTAGAGGCCAAGCAATACAGTAAAGGAATAACCCAACTTTTAGCCAAGTGGGAGAGGAATTTTTGGACGTTTGTTAAATCAATTAAGAGATAAAATAGAAAGCAAATTGGTAGCATTATTAAGGTACATGGCCGGCCAAGAGGGAAGGAATAAGGGGGGGAATGAATGTTGTATTAATGGTTCACTTTAGTTGGTGACCAACTACTAACAACTCCCCCTATGTGTCATATTTTTATTGTCCAACATTTGGGTATTTTCTTGTAAGCAATCCTTGGCAATTAATGGGAGACAAAAGAGAGTGAATGAGTGGAGAATTAGTGGGAGAATGAAGGCCATATGGCCGACTATTGCTAGAGAAAAGGAAGGAGCTTGTGATATATCAAGTTCTCTAAAGTAAAGTTATCTTATTTTCTTTTCTTCTTTCTCTTTCATTTGTCTTTCCAAGTTACTAAGAGAGAGAGAGAGAGAGTGAGAGAGTTTCCATTCGGCAGCCATGGTGGAGAGAAAGGAGAGTTTTGGTGAGGCATCCAAGTTCCATGATCAAGCTATGGAGAAGAAGAAGAAGGAGAGCATGGTAATAAAGGTATAAACCCTTTTTGTTTAGTTAAATTTTTGATGGTTGTAACTCAAAACATGGAGTTATGTTCTTGATCTTCAAAACTCTAGATCTACATGATTTAGAGTGTTTTATGTGTGGATCTATCCATTTTAAGTTTCAAAAGATAGATCAAAAACAAGAAAAGTGATGCTAGGTTTTTAAAGTGTAGAAAATCTTATTTTTCTTACTCTTGATTGTGTTTAATCTTGTATTTGATTTTTGGTTATTTTGAACCATGAAGTTTATGATCTCGAACATGAGAATTATAGATCTACTTGTTAAATGATGTTTTATGCTTAGATCTAACTATTTTGAGTATTAAAAGTTTAATCAAACAAGAAAAGCAAATCAGATTTTTGAGAAAACCAAGTGTGATATGGAAATGACCTTATCTCTTATTCTACTTTGCATTTTCGAGGGTGGTCAGTTTGTTGAGCTAGATATATGTGTTAGGGGTAAAATCCCTTTGGAATTACTCAAATAGGTTGAAAAATGACCAAGTTATGGGATTTCTCCCAAACTACATAAAGATAAGAAAAACTGTTAGAAAGACAGCTTTGAACAGCTACTTCCGGGCTAAATTCCGGGAGCTTAACATGTCCAAATATGGATTGTGATATATGAAAACTGTAGTTCGGAAATATAGGAATCCAACAAAATTGAAGGATCATTAATCAGAGTTATAGATTTCATTTTATTTAAGTTTTGGTGAAGGACTCCAAAACTGCCAAAGTGCAAAAAGTTTCTGCCCAAAATTTTCCGGGGGCTGTTTCGGACATTTATTTAATGAGAAAAATTCCAGACTTTTTGGAAATGAAAATATATGGTATTATGTAGCTCGTGTCCAAAAATGAGCTAATTACGAGTTAAAAAGACCAAGTTATGACCATTGCAATTTTTGTGATTTTCCGACGGAAATCGCTATAAACGGAGTTCTACAACTCCGATTGCCACAAAATTTAAAATGAAGTATCACGTTAAAATATATAAGGTTATGCCAAAAGATGGGCATTAATGGAGTTAAGCACGAGGTAGCTAATTTCTTAAGCTACGCACTAGAACTTAATTTTTGAAAAATACCAAAGGATGTTGGAAAATTATGGAAAAATAATTTTTATGCATAAAATACATGTATATATGTTTGACCAAAGGATAGGAGAATAATTCACTGATTTGATATTTTTGTGATAAGAATATAGAATACAGTTTGCTGTATTGAAAATGTGTTGAATCCGGTTTGCTGGATTGATGTTTAAATTGATGGACTTGGAATCCAAGTTGCTGAATTATAAAGTTGGTTGTTAGATGTAGAATCCAGGGTGTTGGATTAGTGTTTGCCTTATTAAATATTAATGAATAACTTATGAAATAAAGAGCAAGTGATAAATCATAAGGGATATGATATAGTGATTGACTAATTATCAAATGATGATAACAAAATTGATGTGTTAAGCTGTTATCTAATATTTGATTAAGTATTAGATAGTATTATGGAATAAAGCATGTTATACTGATTAAAAGATCAATCTTATACCTGATAGGTCTTTCATGAGAGATTAAATTAAATTGCGTTGCGGTAATCAACGGTTCAGGCAAGTTTTTCAGTTCTATTATGTTTGTGGATGGAATGTGGTTATGTGTTAAATTACATATCATGCTCTATGAATTGTTAAAAGTCAAAATATGACTAAGATAATTGGGTTAAGGAACTCAATCTATATGTGGTTACATGTTGTATGATGTAACCCGATAAATTAAAAATGTATAATGCATGAATGTATGCTTTGTAAGGAATTATTGATGCATGTAGAATATGCATAGTAAAGAATATATGTTGCATGCAGATATGCATATTAAAGGAAATGTAGTGCATGTGAAATTGTGTGCTATGTGAAACATGATAGACTGTTAAATTTGCTGGGCTATTGAGCTCAATCTTGCAAACACAAACTTTTTGCAGGTTAATGATGTTAGACAATATTATTTGCTATACGGATGATGAAGATTGTGCGATGCACAAAATGAATACATTTTCTTGATTTAGAAATGGTATAGATCGATGATTGATAATTTTTCAAATGTAATTGTCAGCTATGTACAGTTTGAAATGTTGAATAGACAAAGAAGATTTATTTTGAAATGAGAATAGATATGATTCTTAAACAAAGGAATTATTGATAGGAATGAAAATACCAAGTTCAGCTTGGGGCAATATATGCAGCTATTTTGTAATAGAATAGTTGATAATAATGTTCTGTGTTAGATAACTTATGAATTTTGTAATAAGTTAAGGTTACTCGATTTTGGGGAGAATAGTGTGTAATGTAATGTATAAACAATTTATGTTTATATCTTCCGCAAATAGTTATAGAATGATTGTACCGGATCCGCGGCGATTTGGGGTCCGGATTCGGGGATACTACAGTTCTTGTCTCACATCTTAGCCAGGGATCATATCCCTAAGCTTTGATACCAACTGTGATGCCCCCAAAATAGGTATAAATCACCCATCTTGAGTCGCCAAATACATGGTACAAAATTCAAATACAACTTAATTATACAACAGTCGTGTAAAATACGAAAAAACATATGCTGTGAGTTTTAATACAAATATTGTCATCTAGACAATATCCACACTCAATTGAGTTCTCATTACATTTATGATCACACTATTTAACAGAATAGTGAGGACTACTAATACTATTATCTGGATCGTCACTCCGTTTCCCGACTAGTCTCTGCAACGTTCTCATTTCTTGGAAAGAACAATGAAAGTTAAAGGGTGAGCTCAAATAGCCTAGTAAGAAATATTATGACTAAGATAATACAGAATAAATTATCGTTAGCCTTCAACAGTGTTAAACTGATACAATATAACAAACATCAAGTTTAACTGCAGCGGAATAAGAAATCCATTAAAAGAGTCAAGTAGAGAATAAAATCTACTATCTTTTATGATTTAAAAGGTTTTTCATAACTTTTATCGCTGCATTACGACCAATGATATTCATTAGTATCACAACCACAAATTATCCATGCACTACGGGCCAAGGATATTCGTGTATTCATTAATGGTCATGATCATGCCAACAACTGTCCATCAATGCACTACGGGCCAATGAGAACTTTTACCACATCATTTGTAATATTATGGTCATGATTATACCGAATAATCTTTGGTCATAATCATACAAAGTCCATCTATGTGCTACAGGCCATAGACGACTTTCAACATAATATAAACATGAGAATGATGACAACGATATAAGAATTCAATAAAACAAGTTCAAGAATTAATTTATCCAGGAACCAATAACGTCCAAATTGTCAAACATGATACTGCTTTGTGGGGGTAAAACTCAAGAATGCTTAGAAGAATATTTCCATAAAAAGATACTGGATGAAACACAAATATAAAGGATATTCCACTAATTTCATGGAGTATAAAAGCCAAAACTATAACCAACTGAGTATAATAAAGAATGGAATATCAAAAGAAATCACCAAGCATGCGATAGACCGCACAAACAGGTTATTCTAACAGAATAATAAATAATGAAACCAGGTCATGCATAAACGCACAGACATGATATTCCAACAGAATAAATAGAAGTTCTCTTCATGAAGACGAAAGAAAGAAATAATACCCCCTTACCATAGAACAAACTGGATATAGGAGTATTGAAGTAGTAGAATACTTTTCTTCTTTCTCTCTATAGTTTCTTTCTCTAGAGTTTTCAGTGAATTCGTAAGAAATAATGAAGGAATGAGCTTCTATTTATAGGAGAATGGACTGAATAGTAAATAATTCCTGAACGGTCCAGATTGATTTACTTTTAAACGGACGGTCCAGATTGGTTTACTATAAAATATTCTAATAAAACAAAATCTTTTAAATAAAATATAATATATTCTATTTATAATCTAATAAAAACAAATAACTTTATAAAAGTATTCTATTTTATATAAAAAGATTTTACTATGCAAACACTATACATAATAAAATATAATATATTCTATTTATAGTCTAATAAAATGAATAACTTTATAAAAGTATTCTGTTTTATATAAAAAGATTTTACTATGCAAAATACTATTCATAATAGAATATAATATATTCTATTTATAATCTAATAAATTGAATAATTTTATAAAAGTATTCTGTTTTATATAAAAAGCTTTTCTGTTTTATTACATTAATAATACTAATAAAACAAAACTTCATCATCATTATTATAATTCACACTATTAATCGACTAGGTCGTTCCCAGGAAAGAGGGGGCTTTTTAATAAGAATTTCTCCCTATTGGCGCGTAATTAGGTGACCAAACCTCTCATTGATAGAACTTCTAGACATCGTTAATATTGTAAATAATAATATTAATAACTCTGTCGTCTCAATTTTAGATTTAATAATATAAAAAATATCGACAATAATTGAATTAAATAACGTGAGATACTATGCAACAATTACTGTAGCAATAATTGAACAAAACTGAGTGACTTCTCACGTAAGCATCAATAATCAATACCGTATGTTACTATGCAACCACACGTATTACTGTACTTTTAACACCGGTGTTTCAACAGTTAACGGTAAAACTTCCGCCGTTATTTTCATAAAAATATTTTTGTCATTTTCTCAATCCGACAATAATTCTGTTGTGGGATCCACCAATGATTGTGCCGTCGTACGAATATTATCTGTTAAAAAGAAAATTCCTCAACCAATCGAATATAATATAACAACTTGCGCACTTTGAAAAATTTATAAATATTATCCATAAATATAACATTATATCAAATTCATTTCATAATATTTAAAAATAATATTTATAGAAAAATCATCTTTATTAAAAAAATTGGGGTCTTACATTGGAACTGGCTGCTTTCACAGAAGAGATATTCTTTGTGGATAACAAATTGCTTCACCTTGGGTTTGTTTTTGTTGTCTGTAGGCTCTGGTATGAACGCAACTCATGGATTCATTTTAACTCAGCCATTCCTGTTTGGACCATTGTTCAAGATATTCTATAGATTATAAAATGTGTGCTTCATACTAACATTAAATTTCAGAAAGTTAAAAACAATTTGGTTATAGATATTTAGCCTTGTAATTTGGGTTCCTGCTTGTACTGTTCGCTGTGTTATATGAGGGTTGAGCCCCCTTTCCTCTTTGTTTTGGTTGGGTTATGCCCAAAGGAAGTTTGGGCTGTTATTGTTACTACTCTTTCTTGGCTTAGTATGGTTTGATGGGGGTCTGCTATGTTACCGAATTACAGCTGCTTTGAGGCTGATGGTGTGTCTGTGATGCTGCTACTCATTTGGTGCTCGTCTACTTCTGCAAGTATATGCTGTTGTTGGTTTATCATGTGCTGTTTGGGCCTTGCTGTTGCCCTACTACCTGTTGCTGTTGCAACTTATATGCTACATGACAACATTGCTATTTCTTCTGTTGTAGTCTGTTTCACGCGGCTGTTGTTGGTCTGCTGTTGTCCAGCTCTCTTTCAATACGGTAAGACATCTAATCTTAGTTTATTTATTTGTAATTACTTCACTTTGTTCATCCATTTGTGCTTAATCAAATCTTATTTTGTTTATATTGTTGGGGCTTTTCACATGCATTCATGTAGATGTAGAGCAACACTACAGACATGCATTTATGTCTTGTGAAGAATTTTTCCATCACTAGAGGCCATTTTTGGTGTAGTGTATCCGCATCCAAAAATATTTGGTTGCAACCCTAGTGCCTTAATTTGCAACTAGAACATGGAATATAATATTGTCTTGTTGACAACAATGAACTTATAACAAGAATCCATTAATATCTGAAAATAAAAAGCTATTTTTGGTTTATTTCCTGGTCCAATTTCTATCATATTCCCTGATCTTTTCTCATGGTTCAAACTATACATCAAGTTTTATGTTTATGAATTTAAAATGGCAAAAAACATCTTTTGGCCACTGTGGTTATAGTGATTTAACGAATTAGCCACTGTAAAATATTCAATTAGCCCACTAAACTTTTTAAAAATTAACAATCAACCCATTCCGTCCAAAAAATTGGACGGACGTTAACAGCTGGCTTTTAAAAAAAAATAAAATGATGTGGTAATTACGTGGCAACAGATTTTAAAAAAATTAATGCTGATGTGGCAAAAAAATACATAATATTCATTTTAAAGTTTTAAAAATAACAAAAATATAATAAAATAAAACAGATTTTTTTAAAAATATTATTTTTAATAAAAACAGATTTGTTTAAAAAACATAATTTTTAAAAAAAACATAATTTTTTTAAAAAACATAATTTTTTTAAAAAATATAATTTTTTTTTAAAAAACGGAACATTTGTAAAAAACAGATTTTTTTAAAAACAATTTTTTTTAAAAAAACAACTTTTTTTAAAAACAGATTTTACAAATTTTTTTAAAAACAGTTTTTTTTAAAAACAGATTTTTTTAAAAAAACAATTTTTTTTTAAAAAAGATTTTTTAATTTTTTTTTTTTAAAAAAACAAATTTTTTAATTTTTTTTTAAAAACAGATTTAAATTTTTAAAGTACAGATTTTTTAAAAAGCGTACTTTTTTTGAAAAACACAATTTTTTAAAAAAAATAGATTTTTTTTTAAAAAAAGATTTTTTTTAAAAAACATAATTTTTTATAAAAAAATACTTTTTTTAAAAAAACAGATTTTTAAAAAAAAACATAATTTTTTTAAAAAAACAATTTTTTTTTAAAAACAGATTTTACAAATTTTTTAATAAACAGATTTTAAAAAATCTGATTTTTAAATTATTATTTTTTTAAAAAAAGTATTTTTTTAAAAAGAAATTATGTTTTTTTTTAAAAAGCAGTTTTTTTAAAAAATTGTGTTTTTCAAAAAAAGTACGTTTTTTAAAAAAATTCAGTTTTTTTTAAAAACCATAATTTTTTTTAAAAAAATACTTCTTTAAAAAAAATAATTTAAAAAACAGATTTTTTAAAATCTGTTTTTTTAAAAAAATCTGTTTTTTAAAAAATTTGTAAAATCTGTTTTTAAAAAAATTTGTTTTTTTTAAAAAAACTGTTTTTAAAAAAATTTGTCAAATCTGTTTTTAAAAAAATTTGTTTTTTAAAAAAATCTGTTTTTAAATTATTTTTTTTTTAAAATCTGTTTTTTTACAAAAGTTCCGTTTTTTAAAAAAAATTATATTTTTTAAAAAAAATTATGTTTTTTTTAAAAATTATGTTTTTTAAAAAAATCTGTTTTTATTAAAAATAATATATTTAAAAAAAATCTGTTTTATTTTATTATATTTTTGTTATTTTTAAAATGAATATTATGTATTTTTTGCCACGTCAGCATTAATTTTTTTAAAATCTGTTGTCACGTAATTACCACATCATTTTATTTTTTTTTAAAGCCAGCTGTTAACGTCCGTCCAATTTTTTGGACGGAATGGGTTGATTGTTAATTTTTAAAAAGTTTAGTGGGTTAATTGAATATTTTAAAAGCACAGTGGCTAATTCGTTAAATCACTATAACCACAGTGGCCAAAAGGTGCTTTTTGCCAATTTAAAATCAAATACAAGTTGCATTCTTCTTTCCGTATTGTCTTTTGAGAAAATTTAGTTAAGAGAGAAATTAGATTGCATGTCAAGTGTAGACATCAAATTTTATTCTGTGTTTCATCTTCTTCATTAGGATGACCTTTTAAAGCTTTCTTTAAGGGCATCTAGAGGGATTATGTTTCTGTAATTTTCTTTTTAGGGATGCTATTGTCACTTGGGTGACCTAACTTACATAACTTAACAACCATTGAGGATTCAGAACATATATTGACTGCTGAATCAAAGATAGTGTTAGGTTTTCTAGACACTTTGGTGGTATATCCTCTGTCAGAGTTAAATCTTGGTATTATTTTGGGTAGCATTTATTTCCTAGCAGTCACTAACCTCATGAAAATTTACACTAATTAAAGATATCTTCTTTGTTAATATCTGTGGGTGATAACCCAAGAGTTAATCGTGATGTCAACATGGCAAATTAATACTGTGCCTTGTATTTTCTAGGTCATTGGAACTCTTTTCCCTTTCATTACTTTGTCTTCTCCATTCAATTTGTTGTTTGCTAAATGAAAATGCTTTTGCGTCGTTTGATTATGCTCTCGTGCCTTACGTTTTCCTTTTTGTTTATATAATGTGGTATCACAATAAGGTTAAAAAAATAATGGAACATAGAGAGATGAACAGTTCATGTTTATTTGTTGTGTGTATGTACCAATAGAGGAATAAAAAGTCCTATGATCACTTATCAATATTGCTTTCACTTTCCTAGTTTTTTAAGCAGCCAACTGAAAATTTCAATTTTGAACTATAGCATCCACCATCCATTAACTTGACAGATAGTTTTTGACATCATTCCACTCTTGAAGCATTGCACCTACACTGTATTGAATGTCATTCTCAAGATATTGATGAAAATATTTTTGCTTATTGTTTGTTATTTATAATATATTGTTTTTATACATCTTTTGATAGTTTTTCTGTATTTGCTAATTATTTCAAATTCCCTCGAAGAACAACAGAGAGTTGGTCATCTCTATTTGTGCTTCATGTATAGCATGTCTTATTTTTTCCCCTTCTCTTTTTCCCTGGGCCATATTGGGATAAACATACAAATGATGATGCATTATTGATGGATACATATCAATTTCATGCAAGCAAAAGAGCCAGATTTCTGTTTGATGGAAATGAAGAAGATTACGAAATGGAAGAAAAAATACCAGCAGTTTCAGAATCTAAATGCTGGTCTACAGTAACCATGTTCATAGTCATTTAATGATATTATCATTTGGCTTATACATATCCCTCCCTCCCAAATTAAAAACATCCAGCTTCCTAGTATGATGAGTTAAACAACAATAGGAGACCAGTTTTACTAATGAAGTTAGTGTTTGGTTTAGGTCAGAAATAACTTTGTCATCCCCAATGATTAGCAAATCAGACTTATCTCACTTTCCCTGCCTTCTCACTGCAATTTCATCTCCTCTCCTCTACCTTCTTCATGTTCTTAATTTCAACTGCATTGGAACTATTATCCTTTGTTTTCTCAAGCTATTGTATCTTATATCAATAGCAAATGTTCTATGCATGCTATGTACTCTAACAACCTTTGCTACTTTGGCAATCTACAATGGTTGATAATGCTAGAATTTTACTACAGCAATAATGTTGACAAAGTAAGACAACCTTTGCATCATCTTTGTCGTTGTGTACAACATATAGCAGCTAATAAAATCTATTTTCAAAACACAAGGCTGGACAGGTCCATAAATGGAAATGAAAAACTAATAATACAAAGAAAGGAATAAATAGCTGCTAGTCGAAAATTCCAGCACTCAAAAGGAACCAATACATGAATGCATATGAATGCATTTGGTGGTACTCTAACTGGAGCAACACAAATTGAATTTTTTATCCATGAAAATATTCTATATTTGAGCGATATCATTGAGTGCCTGTTTGACGATTTGTGCGGGGATGCTACATTCTGCAAAGAAGACTATGCAGGTTCTGAAACTAAGATTGGGGGCTGGGGTCTACTAGATGGCCTTGTGTTGGCACGCGTCTATCATTTTCTTAGAGCTGATATAAAATCTCTTGCTTATGCTGCTTTAACTTGTAAGCACTGGCGATCTATCTCCAAGTTTTACAAGGATATCTGTAGACAGCCTGATTTGTCCTCTGTTGGTCCTAATTGTACCGATTCTATGATCTGTAGCATACTGGTAAGTTTCCTAGCATATATTTTCTTGGGTGGGATTGTTTGTATTGCGAGCTATCAGAAATTTGTTCAACTTTAATGTGCATGCTTGCTTGCAGCATGGTTATAACAAAGAAAATATTACTTCCTTGGTTCTACGTGGTTGCACAAACATTACTTCTCAGATGCTTGGTTCTACGTGGTAGCACAAATATCACTTCTTTTCATTTGTTAAGGACTATAGAACATGGAATTTAGTTGTGCTTGTTACATTTTCAGGTTGAGGGATGAGGTCCAAAATCTACCATGTACATATAAATGTCGGTATGATGCTGCTGCTGACTTGATCCACATATATGCTTCTACAAAGTTTTTTTTAGAATACGGGTGAGTCTTGTTATCATGCCTAGTTTGGGATACTTTGAGGTTATGTACCCTCTATTGACCCTTTCCAAACATTATGTTTTTTATTCTCCAGGAATACAAGGTCGTAACTTCGCCACTAGTTTTCATATACTTCCAAAACTGTGTCTGTCCTTGGAAACCATATAAAACCTTCTTGGATACACAACTTCTGATACTTGAATGTTATCAATTATATTTAGTATGTTTCGATATCCAAAATTCACCTGATGGTAAGCATACTCAGTAGTCAGTATATTTGCCTCTATACTTGTAATTACCATTCAAGTTGTTTATTACCAAGAGTTATGACCTTTGTACCAATAGACGTTAAACTTCAATGTTTTGGGTGGCCATTTGCATAGCTGTCACTTCAAACCCAATTTCAGCCTTCATCAATCCATTATTTCTCTATTATCAAAGAATGAAAGTTGTAGATCTCGTCGAGAGCTTCGATTTGATAGGTGGCAGGCCTTGTAACTCCTCCCGAATCAAAAGTTATGGTATTTTTACCAGAGGATACTGTAGCAGAAAATAAACAGCGCGGGCGCGCGGATTTTTAGGCCATTTCCTGCGCGACCGCGCCAATCCCTGGAGAAAAACAACGACATCTGCTACTTAAGCACGGGCGCACCCGACTCCAGCCCATTTTCAGCGTGGCCGCGCGACTTCTGATGTTGACCAGAGCTGACTTTTTCACTAAACAGTGCAATTTGAAGCGTAATTTGGAGGATGGTTCAATGAGGGCTTATATAAATAGGAGACATATATCAGATGTAAAGGGAATTCCACCCCTTGGGGGATCATGTAGATAATATTTCTTTTTTCTCTTTAATTTCCATATTAGAATAGAGTAGGGTAGAGTAGTTAATCTCTAGAATTGATTAGGTCTGAAGATTTGAAGCAATTGGATAGCATAGTAGATTCAAACTTGGAGCAAGAGAATAGATTTGCACTTCAATTCTCTACTCTTATCCTCTCTTTGATTCCTATTTGTAATTTTATGATGTTTATTCAATACGTGGATGATAGATTTGATTCATCTATGAGTTAAACTTTATTTTGGGATTGCAATGGATTCTATTGCTTAGTTTAATCTGATATACTTCATTGTTAACCTTATTGATTACTATGGGATTGTCTATTAAGATTCATGCTTATTTGCTTAGTTGATTGACCATCGATTACTGTGATAACTCATATGAACTTGAAAGACGAAGTATGAGTTTAGATTTGATCTTTATAGCTTGTGTTTGTATGTTCTACATGGTGATGGAATGTATGATTCGTGCTTAGGATAGACATATACCGAGTCATCGCTCATAGTCAATTGAGAATTTGGGCTTAAACCCTAATTATTTATAAATCACATAGACATATAGTGGTTTAGGTAATGTGGGTGTTCATGTGTATTCTATCAATTGTGGATTATATGTGATATGGGTATGGTACATTGAGATATGGTTGTACTTTACTTTCGTGTTCTCGGCTAGCAATCCAGTGCAAGTAATTTGGCTTAACAAAGAGTGCGTTGATTTAAATGATTCAATAGATGAAATTATAATCTCAGGTTTTCATTATCTAGTCTCACTTTAGGGATAATTAGATTTATTTACTTTCATAGTTAAATTTATAAATATTAAATCATTCGTTTAAATAAGACTGAAATGGTTATGGTCTAGTGCTTGGTTAATTTTATTAGTTAATTCTCCGTGGGAACGATACTTTACTTACTCTTTATTACTTGTTGACTGTGTATACTTGCACGCATATATTGGTCGGTAAAATGACCAATAAGTTTTTGGCACCGTTGCCAGGGAATTAGTTTAATAATTTTTGCCAACATTAATTTTAATCAAATTAGTCTTAACTTAAATATTTTATTTTATTTTAATTATCTTCCTATATTTCTCTCTTTTCAAGTACCATGGATGACTTTGCTTATCGATGGCTATATGTGAATATGACTCAACCAAGGGACACAAGTTCAAAAGGATTTAATGTATTTTCTACATTGTCAGCACAAATTGCAACACTTTCGTAGGGGTAGAATGTTCTTTCAGCCCAACATACTCGAGAGATAGCAGTTACATGTGAATATTGTGCTGGCGAGCATCCGAGTTATCAGTGCAACATCAGGGTTGTACAAGTACAGTTTGGGGGTGATTACCTCAATAACTATGTTTATCCCAATTATCATCAAGGTTGGGGGTATCACCCGAATTTTGAATGGAGTTATAACTATTGAGACTAATACTGTGCCCTAAGTCCAACACATCCGTTACATTTCTCATATCCACCTCCAATGCAACAAGAAGAAAATTCAAGGTTGAAGGAATTCAAGTCAAAAAGCATAGAAGACCATGAATAGATGATGATGAGTCAGGAGTTATGAAGCCAAAATCTTAACAGACAGATGGAACAAGTACTCATTAACTCCTCAATGAACGGTCCTCAATACATGGATTTCAAAACTGAACAAGATAATTCAAGATTGGAGGATTTGTGGTTTAAATTTGTAGCATCAACTGAGGAGAAGATGATTGAGCAAGAGAGGTCAATTCAAAATCTTCAGAATCAGATGGATCAAATGTTCGAAGCCTTGAACAATCGCCCTCCAAACAAATGGTTCTATGACATGGATGATGAAACTGATGGAGAGTTAGAAGTGTACATGCCACTGAATGAACTGAAAGGAATGGACAATGAGGAGACAACGGGGGGTATGGAAAATGAAGAACATGAGCTAACTTGTATAATAACCCAAGTGCCTTCTCAATTAGAGTTAAAAAATTTAGTGAACTTTGCACACCTATGTCCCCTTGGTAGTCACATCCAAAGCAAGAATTTCTGCGATTATGAGGCTTCTTACAAACCATGGTGGGCTGAGGAAGAGATAATAGAAGAAGAAAATCATGTTGTATCTTTCATGCCTCAATGCAAAAATCTATTCACAGATATAACGGGAGAAGCACCTGGCGATGCAATGGAGCTGGGGACATCATGTATAGGAAATATGATAGGTGGCTTCAATCAAAAGACTCTCATAATGGGGAACCTACCAAAGCACATAGCGGTTCTAATGGATGGAGGGTTCTTAGCTTATCGTAGAAGAATCAGATAACGGTGTCAAGAAAAGAGTCTAGCTAACGGACTATAAACCGAGCGCTAGATGGGAGGCACCCCATCCAATCTTTCTCCCTCCTTGTTTAATTCTTATTTCCATTTCCATTTACTTCTTCTGCTATGTTTAATTCTTCATACTTTCCATATTTAATAGATGTGTGATAGTTATAAGTCTTAATAATAGTTTTATTATTTCTCTCTCAGGTTCAATCCAATTGCTATAAGCATTCAAGATCAAACAAAAGTCAAAAATATTGAAGCTGCAAGGGTACAGGGTAGCGCGACCGCGCCCAACTACAAGCCAAACACAGCGCGGCCGTGCCATAGCTCATTCATAGAAAATAAACATTGTTCAATTTTTAGAATTTATAACTCAAGCATTCAGACAGTTAGAAGTCCACACTTAGTTTCCAACTTTAGATTATCTCAAAGTTATTTATCGCCTGATATAATTCATGCCTGCTGTTTAGATGTTACCGGGTAACACGACAATGTTCCTTTTTGCTTGTTCGTTAAGATTAGCATGCTTGTTTGCTGATAGGAAAATGTTATTTTTAATGATAGAATTGTGTAGGAAGTGAGTAATGACTATGAAGACACTGAAACTCAAGTTTTGGGAACGCATAGGTATGCTTGCTATAAAAAAAAGGGAAAAAAAGAGAAAAGAATAGAAAAAATGAATAATTACTGTGGCTAGTCTTGTTTCGGGGCCTTTGTTACTTGAGTATGTGACACCCCCAAATCCAGGTTACCTGACCCCCGAGTTTGGTGTTCACGATCCACAATATAATAACATCTAACTGCCCATTCATATAGAAATAGTAATACATAAGTCATTAACAGATATTATTAATACATACGTCCCAGGTTTTCTAACCTTAACATTACAAACATACCCTTTAGATATACAAAAAGGGTTCACAAAAACAACATAATAATAATGTTCATAACTAGTTTATAACTATGCCTTTGCCTTTATCCTTCGCAGCACCTCCTACCACTTCGTCCCTAGCTGAAAAGTTTTATTAAGCAAGAGTGAGCAACAAATTTGTCCCGTAAGTTAAGACATGCAAAGAATGTATAAGAATTAGAGCAACAGACTATCTATTTGGATAGAATGAAGCCAAAGTTCGGGGAACTTAGAAATAGCTGAACAAATCTTCAATTTTCTAACAAGTTTTCTCACAATATACGCAACACAATAATTTGATAATGAAAGATTACAACGCTTTCAAAGTTTCTACGATATTCTAATGAATAATCAAGAATCAATTCTACGCAATAACAAAGTGGAATATTTTTCCAGATTTATGCTGAGTGATCCATTGGATCTTGAACTTCTCTTATCGGGTATATATTAAAGTTTTACTTTAATATATACGCATGTGTATCAGATAACCTTAAAGATTAAATCATACCCCTCTGCAAGTACTTAGAGTCGGCCAACTCCTTGTACCCTATATTATGCATAATACTCAAAACGCGCGCAAAGGTCGATTTTACGACCAATAAAAGGTTCCTTTTATATAAAAGTTTGTTCTTCTCAGTCTCAGAATCAAAATTTTATTTAACAACGAAATACTATGATTTCAATATCTAATCACTGCTCTTCTCTTCTCTTCTCAAACCCATTAAGTTTTCTTTTTCGATCTAGCCGAAACAACTAGCATTGATCTATCAATAATAATTGAATTTTCTTCTCTTCTCTTCTCGAACCTATCAAGTTCTAACAAATGTTCATCTAGCCAAAACAATTAGTTAAGATATGTTTCAATACGATTTAACAATAGACATAATTTAACTATACTATTTGAAATCAATAATAGCTTTTATGGATATGAATTTCCAATAACATTTATTCTACAAGTATATTCTCAAAATCAATAATTCAATTTGAATTAAGAAGCATGCACTAACTGCGAATAATCAACAATAAATTATTGGACGTGGTCTAATTAACACTAATTAACCATCATAATAATTGAACAATATTAACTCAATGTTGAGTTAAGGAAACTTGCCTTCCGCGTTGATTACAGCTACACAATATACTTATCTGCGTTCGTAAGACCTATAACCAATAATATCGGTCTCACAATTAGCACAGTAATTTATAATACACAATACTTTAATTTACAGTCAAACCTGTTCCTAGGCACATTACCACATCAGTGTTTGTAACCTATATAAACACTTATCAGGTCTAACTAGTTCGATCTAGTTGGACTTCGGTCTATTCTCAATGTTCTGGTCACCGTACCCGACAATTTAACACATTGATTGTCAATTAAACTTGGTCTCTAAGCTTCAATATTATTTTAGATAAGTCAATTATCCTTTATAATATTTTCCGGAAGCTTTTAATAATTTATAAACAGTTATTATAATTTATAATAATTTTTCAAATACTGAAATCATTTTTAAATGATTTAATTATCAAATAATCTTATCATCATTAATATTTAATAATATAAAAAAATATTAATGTTATACTTGTCAAAATATTAAAGTTATTATTAATAACTTCAAATATTTTTAAATCATCAATATTCTACTTAAATGATTTTTAAAATAATTAAAATTATTTTTAAACCATCACTATTAATATTTAAATATTAATAAAATTATCATCAAAATATTAAAAGTTATTAATTATAACTTAAATATTTTTAAATCATTTTTCTCATTTTTAAATGATTTTTAAATTAATAAAATCATTGTTAATTCATTTATTTAATATAATAATTAAATAAATCTAATATCATTAATATTAAATTATTAATGATAATTCTCTAAAAATATTAAAAGTTACATTTTATAACACAAAATATTTTTAAATACTTTATTCTTATTTAAAATGATTTTTATAATATTAAAATCATTTTTCTCTAATTTATTTAATAAACTAATTAAATAAATTAAATACCATTAATATTCAAATAATTATAATTATTAATGAAAAATATTCCAAATTATCAAAAATTATTTTTCATAATTTAAAATAATTTTTAAAACTATTTTTGGTAATTTTTTTGAATTTATTTCTATTTTTAATTAATTTCCAGTAAATCAAAAAATAAAATAAATAGAATCCATCGCTAAAGCCTATAGCGACACTTGTCTGTCGTCTTAGGTGTTCTTGATCTTCAAGAACACTGTTAGACCGGTTCTTAAGGTCCTTACTTTGACCATCAATAATTCTCAATCCAAACTGTTTCTGGGCAATCTTTAACCATGATCTTGTAGCGGAAATGTAACACTACAATATCCAACCAGAATCGTGGTCACACAACAAACAAACAAATAGATCTAAGCTTCTAAAGTCACTGTCAGACATCACCTGGGTTTTCCAAAAACCCAGGCAGTTTGACTTGGTACTTTCCAGCCCAAATTAATCTAGGTTCTGATCATTATTTTGGTGGTGTTATAGTTCATACATATAGTATGCATGGCAAGGAACATATATAGATCAACAAACCAGATTAACAACAACACATTTGCCAGATACAGCTTGGTCAAACTATGTCAGAAACATAGTTCATAAGTTTTCTGGAATTTCCAGAAAATAAAAAATCATGCCGGATGGTCTACTTTGACCATCAACTACATCAAATCAGTTGATTGTTTGTGGGATCTAAACACATGGATTTAAAGAACATACAACAACCTATAAACTGGTTACAACAAAAACATCAAACATCACAAAAATTGACAGATAAAAGAGTTTGAAAATATTGTCAGACACAAAAATTAATTTCTGGGTTACCCAGATTTATACTCAGTCATGGTCGGTCAACCGACTTTGACCGATTATAACTTGAAATCTAGACATTAAACGACTGTAAATCCACTTCCAGGTCAAAGAAAACATGACAGAGTATAGATTACAACTTTAAAACAACAAACATAAACGAACAAGAATCTGTGGCTCCTGACATTAGCTTATCAGACCACAAAATTTGTTCTTGGACAGTTTTAGAAAATCATTATTTTAAGGCACTTTGATGCTATGGATCCATGATGGATCAACATAGATCAACATAAAACATCTTCTAGCAAGATTATAAACACACAATCAAGTATTCTACCATATCATACAAGATCAAAAGTAGACTAGGGTTTATACCTTCTATTTTTCCAATCCTTGATCTATACTCTCCAATCTGTTCTTGGGTTTCTAGGAGGTGTTTTAGAGACTGATTCACTTAGAAAATTTCATAGGTTTTGTGTGAGAGAGAGTTGGTGAGAGCTTTGGAAAGAAATGAGCAAAAATGAGTACACTTTTTTTCTCTCTCTCTCTCTCTCTCTCAATCTTATATAATCTCTTAGATTCATTGTATGATCTGATAGCTAGCTGATTTTGCTGGATTTTTAGGTCACCAAGTCAATTTAGTTGGTCACCAACTAAAGGTTTTGGAAAATTCTACAAGTTACCAATTAAAGAAAGTAAAAAGGGTATTTTGGTCAATGTACGTACAAGTTTAATGGAAAACTAGACATTTGTCCAGCCCTTAGGGTTTAACCCTAACACTACTACAAAACAATAAATAGACAACACGAAAAAAAACGTTGTGATTTCAATTAGAAAAACGTCGTGGCTAAGGGTGTTATCTATTTGACACCCTTACACAACGTTTTTAAAACGTTGTAGTTAAGCACAATACACAACATTTTTTAAAAAAAAACGTTGTAGATTTGTTTTCCAAAAATTAGCGGATGCTTAAAAACGTTGTAGAAGGTATGATTCCACAACGTTTTTTGGATAAAAATGTTGTTGTTTAGTATATCAGACAACGTTTTTTAAATATTGTAGATAAAAAATAAAAAAGAAAAAAAAGGATGCAGTTGTAACCAAATTTGATCCCATAAATATTTGTAAGATTATAACCAAATTTATATATCCAAATAAACATAATTCTTATGATAACATTGTAACATTGTAAAACACAAAATAACTGCTACTTATCCCATAATTCTTAACCAAATTTATATATCCAAATAAACATAAATATTTGTAAAACACAAGATAACTGCTACTTTCTTATGATAACATTGTAACATTGTTATCATTGTAACATTGTTGTAACAAGTTGCTTTAATTTTTTCTGTATGCTGATGCAAAGCATTACTCAATGAACTTTCAGAACCCTCCCTCCAATCATGCTCGGTATCAGCTATGCGGAAGTGAAACATTCTGTAATCCGTTAAGTACCTTTCAAGTAAAATGCAGACACATTTTTAGTCAAAATCTGTGTTGTAGTTAAATACAAACACCTTAGCTACAACATATAACATAAAATGGTGCCAAGAAAACTTAATAAACTAAGTTGGTGGGCATAGATGAGACTCCTTTGTCAGTAATCCAACGGAAAAAATCGAAAAACTTAATAATATGAGCGAATACATTCTTAGAAATTTATCTACATACATTAACAAGGGCCAATAAATTCTCAATGTTATTAAAAATGGTATATACTGATAAGTTCTGTACCATGCTCCAATTTGGGATGCCAACAACTGACAAGCAATAACAACAAATTTAACAAATAATACAATTCAAAAAATAAACATCTGAATAACAAATAATGCAATTACTAAATTCCATGCAACAGTAGGAAATATGTAATGATAACTGATAAATTATGAGGTCAGCATACATAACAACTAATAAAATAATTTATAAAGGGTTAATAATGCCATACTTACAGGTTATTCAACTCAAACATTCCAATAAGATTGCCATAGATTTCAAGTGAGAATACTTTTAAGAGTTAAGGAATAACAGTCAATCAGCTAGTAATAGCAGTAATACCTTATAACAAAGCTCAAGGCTTATTTTCTCTCTTTGCCTCAACACTGTAATCTACATGTTATGTCAAGAAAGGAATATGCTAGGATTCATGATAGGTGAAACCCACAATCAATTAAAAATTGAACCCACAGTCAACTGAGAAAGTACCTGAGACTTTGACCTTTCCCTTATCATTCAAAAATCAATCAACTACATAACCCATAATCCAAGTTGGAATTTGCTGACATCCTCCAATCTGAACCAACCATAACCATGGTATCACAAAGTCATACAGGAAAGAAAAGAAAGCAGATAGCTTACCACCATTACATCTCCTACATGTGACTGAAAATTATTCTCTCGACTTTCTATTATCAAATTTATAAAGCCATTAATATACTGTAATTGCAGTCCATCTATATATCTAGATGTCAATCAAAAATTACAGAAATACATCTATCTATCTAGCATGAACAATAAATGACATTTAGAAATAGAAATTTCTGTAACATTGACAGAAATACATCACAAATTGGACCATAGGAAAGAGAATAAACAGACCTGATTCTTCAGCATTTCAACTACCAATAAAAGAGCAAGCTCTCTATTGGACTGTAAACATTAAACACTTGGCTGTTTAAATATTTATCATAAAAACAATCACACTCAATCATCCAGGAGAGTATATAACTATATCAGCTAAATGAGAATCAAAAAGAGAAACAGATTAAACGTTAACAATATGCATTTCTAGAATCCCCATATCTTACCTGTCCTTCGTGAAGACATTCAAAATTTGCAGTACTTTGGTTGTGAACGAACTATGCACGATCTTCTCCGCTGACTGTATGTCATTCAAATCCATAACAAATAGATAAAGCACCAAATAAACAATAAATGTTTCTCCTATAATTAATAAAGAAGAAAATTCTACTAACAGAATAGAGAATGTACAAGAGGGGGGAAAGATGTCAACCTTAGTGGAGCAAAAAGAAGACAAAATACTAGAGATAAGGAACTTAAAAAATTGCAGCCACTATTCCCAATGACAATCTAATTTAGAAAGACCATGAAAGCTCCCATGGTAGGCATCACAAAGAGGCAAGGGTAAAATACTCTTCTAAATATATGCGAAGGGAGATGCTACTCCCTGAAAATCCAGGCCTTATGCTCAGTCCACAATCTCCCTAAAACAATAAATGTATTTGAAAAAGAATAAAAATTATCACATATAATGTTAGCATAAAATCAATACAACTGAGATCATGAACAAGACTTTTCCTGTATCAGTCAAAGAATCGATGTATCTAGGGCTATAGATGTAAGAATACAGGATCATTTTGTAACAAAAGCATCTCACATGATAGCCATTCCACTATTTTTCTTAGTGAATAAAGACCCGGAATCACACTAAGACATTGTCACAATTATTATAAATCTTGTTTGTAGATAATTTAAGATGCATCCAATACAATCTCTTTAAAATGTGCATCCAACTATGTTGGTTCCCACAACAAATTGCTCACAACATAAGAATATTAAGAAAACACTTGAAAAAGGTTGTTAAGATAACCTCTATTAAGCATTCAATTATTCCTATTTACAACTGCAACTGCTCATAAAATTATAAACCCCTTGCTCCAATTCAATTTTATCATGGCTACTTTGTAGACAAATTGCTATGAAGCAAGTTGCAAGCAACAAGTAGCAACCAAAGGAACAACTACTATCCTTGATTGCTTAATAGTTAACACTGCAAGTCGACAACACAAGGAACTCTGCCAAGGTCTCCTCGGCAATAGATTGGAGTATGCCAAAAAATGAAAATAACAAAGATAATAATCAACTATCCATATAGGAGTTTGCACCATTGGGGAGGGGAGAGAAACAGAAAGAGCTTATAAAATTGGCGCAAATAGCATGAACATACCTTCCTTATCCTGAATATTAGCCTTAACAATATCTAGAATAACAAATGCTATCTCGTGGGTTAAGGCATGGGTTTCCAAAGCAATCAAAGCAATCAAAACAGATATATTACAACTTAGTTCCAGACATTGAAAAATCCTCAACTGCTCATTGCTCGTCAAACAAAATAGGTCCCCAATTTTAGAACACATGACAAGTGACATTTTTGCTTTAAAACAGATCTTTTGGTCTACAGGATTACTTTGTTCATATGGAACCAAAAGAAATGGAAATGGAAATAGGAAAAACACAGCTAATGATATTTAATGCAAAAAATAACATAAAATTAATGTTAATCTGGTATTGGAAGACTTCAATTCATACATGCTCTTGTTTCAATTGAGTAAGTTCTCCCTTTACAATTTCCATAATAGCTCTAAGTCGTGTTGCGATAGTTCATTCATACCTACAGAGACGAGATGTTTTGGGTTTCTTTGCTTCTGCACCGTTGGATGAATCCGACTCGACGGTCACCAGGGTTTCGGAGGATATAGAAGGGATGGTCATCGGCGTTACACCAGATTCTTAGGGCAAAAAAATTTACCCAAAGAAGATAACACATGCGATTCCCACAAATATGATGAAAAAATATTGCAAGATTTCAAAATCGAGGACATACCAATTAAGGTTTTCTTAGATTAATCCTCCGTTCGACTGATTTGAGGGCAGAAGTCGATCGATTTGGCTTCCACCATGAGACAATCAAGAAAGAAGTTTGACCTAAGAACTTCTAATTCGTGCTTCTGTAATTTTGAAAATGCTCAAGATCTTCTCCATTTGGATGTTGGAGAGAAGGGCACCCGCTTCCTTTGGTCGTAGAGAGAGAAAGTACAGAGATAATTGAGAAAGTAGTCTTGTTTTAATTTCAAATTTTGGCTTTCTGTTCCTATTTTTTGGTCCGTGTTTTTGTAGATAGATAACATTTTTTTCAAAAAAATGTTATCTATTTAAAATCAAAAAAATGCCCTTTTAAATAGATAACGTTTTTGCATATATATCTACAACGTTTTTTTAACGTTTTTTTTAAAAACGTTGTAAAAAAACCACAACGTTTTTTTAAAAAATATTGTGGTTTAAGTGTTGTCTATTAGGTACTTTGTACTAGTGTAAGGGTTTAACCCTAAGGTCCTAACCCTTAGGTTTTAAAATTTTATTTTCTAAAATTTCCAAATTAGGGTTTTAATTAGAAAATTTAAAATTTTAAAATTATAATTAGGGTTTCTTAATTAAATTAGGTTTTCCTAATCATATTAACGTTTAATAAATACTTGCCAATTAGGATTAGGGTTACCTAATTAGGGTTTAGGTATCCTGAATATGAAATTAGGGTATCTTAGCTTTTGATTATGGTTTTTAACTGTGTGTTAGGGTTTCTAATCCTGAGATTAGGGTTTCTAATATCTTATTAGGATTTATAAATTTTAAATCTTATCTGATCAATTATTAATTAAAATTTCTATATAGTACAAACACATACTCATCAGTATAATTGTTTTAATTATATTTTCTATCGAATCCCTATCCAAAAATTAGGGTTAGGGTTTCTAAAGCTGTTAAGCACAACTCTACTGTAATTTCTCAGTTAATACACAAATTGACTAATTCCTGTGACTCGTATCACAGATATACAGTACAATATTAACAGTCAATATTAAATAAAAAAAATTATTATTCGTAAATTTTGGATTATTCAAAATCCCGGGTTATCACATTCACCCCTCCTTAAAAGGATTTCGTCCTCGGAATCACCGCTTTCTTAATCTCTATAATCTTTTAATGTTGTATTATCAATTCATTATTATTAGCACAATATTAATTTCTGTCTTATATTCTATCATGTGACTTTGATCTATAAAAGAAAAACAATTCACAACGATATCTATCCCATATTACTTGCGTAATTTAATTTCTCAGCGAATTCGTTACCTGTCGCCACTTCATGGGCAGCTTCTGCATCTAGAACTGTCATGTTAAAAGTGAATGTTCTTGGTCTTCTTGGATGTGCAGGTCCTCGAATCGCTAAGGTTCCTCTATCGGGTCCCTTGTTGGCATTTCCCCTTTCCGCATTTCTCTTCGGACAATTCTGGACCAGATGATCGGTCGATCCACACGCAAATCAACCTTATACCTCTTCGGATCGGGACAATTGGGTGATATGTGTCCCTCTTGACCACAGTTATAACAGACTCTTTGTTTCTTCAAACAAACTCCTTGATGATGCTTCCCGCAGACTACACATGGCGCACCTTTCTTCCTAATCTCTTTTGCATTATTTCCTGAATTAACATCACCATCCCTCTTACGTTTATTAAGATCGCTACCTCCACTACCACCTATCATGTTATTTCCTTGAGCCTCCTTTCTTTGTTCTTGAATATTCTTTAATAAAACTTCAATTTCTCCCTCAGCGATAATGGCTTTTTCTAATAAAGTTGAAAATGAATTAATTTCCAACACATCTAACTTCTCGAATACCAACGATTTCAATCCGTTCCTAAAACATTGTGCTTTAAGCTCCTCAGTGTCCACTCGATGTGGAGTAAATTTTGATAACTCGTTGATCTTGACAAAATATTTTGTCACCGTCATATTCTTCTGCTCCAGAGTCAAAATTTGTTCTCCATATTTCTCTTTAGACCTCCCTTCCTTGGCGGCATTATCTAATAAAAATCTTTCATTAATTCTCATTCTCTACATAGATTCTTATTAATAACACAACAAGAATTAAAAATTTCTCATATAATCGCATATTTATTCAAATAGCACACAATACATTTAGCACTTAACACATATATAACACTATCCCTTTTTAAATAATATCAGGATTAACAACACAACTTTAAACAAAAGTTGTAATTCTCTGACTTTAAATAAAAAGTCGTAATTCTTCATTCACACATAACTATTCCCAGTTCATCAAACTTACCACACCTAGGGGTTTAGGAACTTGCCATAATTATATGAGTGTATGAACTTATCCTAGTCAGACCATTGGCGTCCATTCACTGAGGGGTTCAAACATCTCCAATAATTATGAGTCATGAACTTACCATAAGTATGAGTTTTAAGAACTCACAAATTAATCGTAATCTTATATTCATATAGAAAATAAAGATTTCATTCATACAAACATATATATTTGTATATGTTCACATATCATTCTCGATATTATAACCTTTAATATCACACATTATCAAAAGATACTATCACTTAAACTTAAGCTATCTACCGTCCACTCCCTTCACCAGACTTCTTCTTGTTGGGACACTTGTTGAATCCGTGACCCGTTCTACCACATGAAAAACACTTCCTCATATTCATCTTAGGAAAATATTGGGAAATATGTCCTTCCTGCTTACAATTGAAGCACACATTCTTCCACATCATGCATTCTCCCACACGAGTCTTTCCACACTTGCTACAGGCTTGCCTCTTCTTCGCTGTTATTGTCCCTCTTTCCCTTGTTCTTGCCTTTCTTCTTGGTTGTTCCCTATGACGATCCACCACCTTCTGTCTTTATCCTTTCCACATGCGTCTTCAGCTCATTCCGTTCTTCAGTCATTTTGCGTAACGCTCTCTCTGTCTTCCACAACTCCTCCAAGAGAAACACTTTACTCCGGAGTTCTTGGACTTCTGCAGATACTTGATCTTGTTCTCCAACTTTGATCTTATTCTTTAACTCCACCTTAGCTTCTTCAGAATCTGCCTCCTCATCACCACTTAGATACATCTCAGAATAATCATCATGATCACTCCCGAGATTGATCATAGGTTCATCTTTTTCTACCTCTTCCACTGACTCGCTTTGCGCTGGCACCTCGGCTACTGGCACTGGTGCAACAGTCGTTGGCATCTCCGTACTCATCTTATCTTCTCCCGACATCCTACAATCAGTTTAAACAACTTGATTAGTATTTCACCAGTACGAAATTCCCACACCATGTGTCCACATATCTCACTATCGATACGCTTCGAAAATCTCTAACTTAGTACTCTAAATGAGTATTCTATATCTCGCTTATGGTTATAATCCTAGGGTTTTCCCCACCCCACTTAAGGTTTATAACCTACAGCTCTGATACTAACCTGTGACACCCCTAAATTCAGGTTACCTGACCCCCGAGTTTGGTGTTCACGATCCACAATATAATAACATCTAACTACCCATTCATATAGAAATAGTAATACATAACTCATTAACAGATATTGTTAATACATAAGTCCCAGGTTTTCTAACCTTAACATTACAAACATACCATTTAGATATACAAAAAGGGTTCACAAAAACAACATAATAATAATGTTCATAACTAGTTTATAACTATGCCTTTGCCTTTATCCTTCACAGCACCCCCTGCCACTTCGTCCCTAGCTGAAAAGTTTTATTAAGCAAGGGTGAACAACAAATTTTCCCTGCAAGTTAAGACATACAAAGAATGTAAAAGAATCAGAGCAACAGACTATCTATTTGGATAGAATGAAACCAAAGTTCTGGGAACTTAGAAATAGCTGAACAAATCTTCAATTTTCTAACAAGTTTTCTCACAATCTACACAACACAATAATTTTATAATGAAAGAGTACAACGCTTTCAAAGTTTCTATGATATTCTAATGAATAATCAAGAATCAATTCTACGTAATAACAAAGTGGAATGTTTTTCCAGATTTATGATGAGTGATCCATTGGATCTTGAACTTCTCTTCTCGGGTATATATCAAAGTTTTACTTTGATATATACGCAGGTGTATCAGATAACCATAAAAATTAAATCATACCCCTCTACAAGTACTTAGAGCCGGCCAACTCTTTGCACCTTATATTATGCATAATACTCAAAACGTGCACAAATATCGATTGTATGACCAATAAAATGTTCCCTTTATAAAAAAGGTTGTTCTTCTCAGTCTCAGAATCAAAATTTGATTTAACAACGAAATACTATGATTTCAATATCTAATCACTTCTCTTCTCTTCTCTTCTCAAACCTATCAAGTTTTCTTTTTCGATCTAGCCGAAATAGCTGGCATTGATCTAGTAATAATAATTGACTTTTATTCTCTTCTCTTCTCGAACCTATCAAGTTCTAACAAATGTTTGTCTAGCCAAAACGATTAGCTAAGACATATTTCAATACGATTTAACAATAGATAGAATTTAATTGTACTATTTGAAATCAATAATAGCTTTTACGGATATGAATTTCCAATAACAGTTATTCTACAAGTATATTCTCAAAATCAATAATTCAATTTGAATTAATAAGCATGCACTAACTGCGAATAATCAACAATAAATTATTGAGCGTGGTCTAATTAACCACCATAATAATTGAACAATATTAACTCAAGTTTGAGTTAAGGAAACTTGCCTTCCGCGTTGATTACAGCTACATAATATATTTATCTGCTCTCGTAAGACTTATAACCAATAATATCAATCTCACAATTAGCACAATAATTTACAATACACAATACTGTAATTTACAGTCAAACCTTTTCCTAGGCACATTACCACATCAGTGTTTATAACCTATATAAACACTTATCAGGTCTAACTAGTTCGGTCTATGTGATACCCCCAAAATAGGTATATATCACCTATCTTGAGTCGCCGGATACATGGTACTGAATACAAATATAAACTAATTATACAACAGTCGTGTAAAATATGACAAAACATATGCTGTGAGCTTTAATACAAATATTGTCATCTAGACAATATCCACACTCAATGGAGTCCCCATTAAATTTATTATTATACTATTTCACATAATAGTGAGGACTACTAATGCACCATCTAGGACCATCACTCTGTTCCCCGACTAGCCCCAGCTACGTTCTCATTTCCTGAATAGAACAGTGAAAGAAAGGGTGAGCACAACTAGCCCAGTAAGAAATATTGTGACTAAGATAATGCAGAATAAATTATCGTTAGCCTTCAACAGTGTTAAATTGATACAATATAACAAACATCAAGTTTAACTGCAGCGGAAGAAGCAATCCATTAAAAGAGTCAAGTAGAGAATAAAATCTACTATCTTCTATGATTTAAAAGGTTTTTCATCACTTTTATCGTTGCGACTCAGCTCAATAAATAATCCACATCATCAAATCATCCCTGCACTATAGGCCAAGGATATTCATTAGTATCACGACCACGAATTATCCATGCACTACGGGCTAAAGATAATCGTGTTTTCATCAATGGTCCTGATCATGCCATATATTCATTCTTCTGCAACGAGGAATTATACAACCATATAAATAATAAACCTACTAAATTCTAAAATCAACTAGGATTCTAATTAGGATAACAACTAAAATAATAAATCAAAATGCAGTAGACTGATTTCTAGAATGATCTCCTTGTCGGACTGCCTGGCATTGGCTTCCAAAGATATGATGTAGCTCCTTTCTTTTTCCTATTTATTACATCTAATGTAAGAGATATAATACATGCATGAACTTTCAAAAGTAAAAACAGCTATATGAAGGAGCTAGTTGTAGCATGTGTTCATTGGATCCATTCATATTTTATATTTAAATTAAAAAAATCAGTGATAAATCCCACACTAAAGAGCATAGTAATCTTAGAATGAGTTGGATAGTAATCTTCCCGTTCTTCTTTGGGGTCTTCAAATATTTACTGATGTATTTTATATGACATTGTAATAATTTGAGTTTGGATACTGTCTATGAGACAATATTGTATTAAAACTCACAGCTTATGTGTTGTCGTACTCTGCATGACAGTTCGACAGTTGTATAAATGAAGTTTTTATTTGATTTTTATAGTGTGATATCTGATAACTTAGAATGGGTCGTGTGGACCTATTTTGGGGGCGTCACAACACTCCTCTTATAAAGATAACAAGTAACCCTATTTAATATAATAAGGTATTATTTATTTAATTAAACTCCTTTAATTAAATAGGCTCCCTAATCTAATTAGGGATAATTAATTAAACTATTTTAATTAATTTACCTCCTAATCTTATTAGGAATAGATGATAGTACTTATATTAAAATAATTCTTAAACTCTTTTAGAAATTAAAATTAATAATAATTGTAATAATATTAATAAGACACCTCTTATTAATTTATATTTAATATTTCTAAAATATTAAATAATAAATATTAAGCTATTTAATTTACTCTATCACCATAGATTAAATTAAATATATTTAACATATTATTACGATTATGCCATTAACTTCTTAAATAATTATTCTTCCTTTTATGGTGTGCCCCTTTAGAATCTCTATATTAAACCGGTTATGAATAAATCAATTAGAACAATTCTAATCTTATTTAAATAAATAAATTAAACTATTAATTTATTTAAATAAATAATATTTAGTCTACAATAGGGATAAGCCTCCCTAACGATTAACGACTTTCCAGATAATATAGATTTCAACATTAATCATAAAAGAACCTTTGAGTAAATAGTTATCGTACAATTCAATCATTCCACTATACAATGTCCCAATTAAATATAAGACATGGAATTACTGTCAAGTCTTATTTTATTTAATTATATGTATTTTGATTTCCAAATGCACAACTCCGAATAAATGCAAATTAGAAACTACTTTCTAATTTCATTTCACCTTGGCCAAGGATTCCTGGGTTGTCATTTATCGAATCACATAGGACATTTCTCTTTTTTTACTAGAAGTGGTAGATTCTATATTGATCATTCATTATCTCCATATATAACTTATTACACCCAAGCATACCCTTTGATATACCCAAAGAGTCTTAAGGAATAAGTCAAAGTGTAATTCATTATATATAAGATATTATGATGATCTCAAGTCTAGGGATCATTTGTATTACTCTCACTACAGGAATTCCTATTGACATGCAAGCAAAACTCTATTAGGTATTCCTTAGTGAGTCATGTTTAGTGAACTTATTCTCCGATAAGCACCTACATACTTGCTTTAGTGTCTCCATACAAATGATCATGAGATCAATCATTCTCATCCAATGAACAAGCCACATATGTATCAATCTATTCGGATTCACTAATCCCCTTTTTAGTAATCTATTGATTGAGAACATTTTAGTTTTAAGCTATCTAAAAATTTAGATCTCATCATGATTCTAAAAGCATTGCTTAAAACTATGGGTTTATCACATATTATTAAAATAGCACAATGTAGATAATAAATGCCTTTAATAAATAATTCTTTTATTAATAAATAAATAAGATTGATTACAAAGTATATGTTTTATTATCATACATGATTGGCTTGTATGCATTCTACTTTCAGTTAAATCTAATTATCAAAGTAAGTAAATGGATAACGAATGGTATCTAAGGCACTACAAGCTAAGATCATAACTTCACCCCACACTAGCATTTTGTCGAACACTTGGTGTGCTATGTTTCATCAAACTTCCTAACTTTCTCTCTTTGGTCTTGTGGTCACGATGGATTGTCGACCGAGAACACACAAGTGCTCATACACCTCTTTCGAGGTATGTATAAAACTATCCTCCTTAGTTATACCATTAGGGAATAAAGCAGAAGAACATCCAAGCTAGGTAATAATCCTTCACATTCCTACTTGAATTAATCATAACAAGGAATTTAACGCATAAGTTCTCAATTAGGTCACACATGGTGAACATGTATATTCTTATCCTATACACAAATTTTGTAGTCGAATCAAGTAGACAACTCATAATCACATGCCAATATATCAAGGTGTAAATATATAATCCATCTTCCAATTTCATATAGATTACCAAAATCATCACTAATTCCTTAGCAAGAATCATTAAGCATAAATATATTGATCCAAACCATATGGTGTCAACCTAATAGATAAGATATTCAATTCAAATTAATAAAGGGTTCCATTATAACCTTAGAGCCAATAATTAGTTCATAACTCCTAAACTAAACATAAGTAGCAATATAAACAACATTTATGGATTACAAAATCAAAGGAAATAAATAGAGAAGAATAAACTTTGTCAAAGCTTCTTTAGTCTCTAAAAATTCCAATCCTTTCAAGCTTTCCAATCCATGTTGCTAAGTGCTCTTGAGCTCCATGAAATCCCAAACATCTCCCTAATCTATCTACACTATATGTACAATCATTATCTACTAGAAAATAGAGAGGAAACTAGAAAAGAGAGAGAGATAGAGTATCCCAGGGGAATAATCAGATATATCCCAAGGAGGTTGCCCCCTATGTGTGTGTGTGTGTGTATATATATATGTGTGTGTGTGTGTGTTTTTTTTTCCTTTTAGCTAGGTCAATTCCTGCTCTTGTCTGCCTGGGAACCAGAGGTGGCGCTGTAGCGCCAAGATTTGTCCTTAGAACGGTGCTGCAGCGCTGCATTGTTATCACTGCTTTCTAGGAAGGGGCGCTGCAGCTACAGTTTTAAGCCTGGCAACGTCATTGCAGTGCCAGTGCAAGAAAAATGAACTTTTTGCCCCTAAAAGCTGGAAATGACCTAATAATCCCTTCAACATATATTAATCAAAATAATAACAAAATAATATTAAAGAAATATAAATTACGACGAACATGCAACTTCTTAAGCAATAAAGGATCTGATTCGCATGTATAAATACCAGTCATCATCCACCCCTCTTTTTTTCTTATAGATCCACTTGCACCTAATAAGTTTTACTCCATAAGGCGCATCTACTAGTTTCCTGTTGTCCGATTTCACTATCAACAATTACGTGCAAGTATACATAATCAACAAGTAATAAAGTGATAAGAAGAGTATTGTACCCATGAGGAATCCTATTTAACAAATCCCAATGACTAGTTTTATATCAATCTAATTTTATTTAAACAACTGAATGTTGTGATTTTCCAATTAAAACTAAATTAAATTAACTAATACTAATTTTAACACAGAGATTTAATTTAGATGATAAAGGCTTAAGACAATAATATCTCCAATTATGCAATATAAATCAATTACCCAATTTCTCCAATTATTAAACCCACTCAAGTTATTAACAGGAATTCATAGTATTTATAAGCCCTTTTTCAAGTGATCAAATAAAATTAATCATCTCAATTAATTCTGCGATATTCCTATGCAAAACAAAAGAATCAAATTCATTAAGTTCCAATTCTCAATTGTTACCTGTAGTGAAAGGAGATATCCATATTCAATTCACAACTCTAATTATTCATCCCATGCAAATAATTAAGAATACATGCTATCACAATTAGTTCTAACCCCAGATTTCATCTCCCGATTCATCTAGTGTAACATGGTAATTATTGGCCAGATAATTAAACAATAAGCATTGAATATAATAGAGAACTCAATTTAAATAAACAATCGGATTAATTAGAGTGATCAATTCATTAGCATAAAAGGTTCAATTGTAGCCTTAATTAAAAAGTTAGTTCATACCAAAAATTAAAACAAAAAATCCCATAAAAACATCAGAAATAAATTACAAATAGAGAAGAAGAATAAAAATTTAGTAATTGACTTTAGTCTTCAATCTTCAATCTACAATCCTTGTCTATTCCTTGCAAACTCCAAGTCTATTATCCAGCCTCTGTCTCAAAATTATATGTGTTTTCTCTTTTTTTTAATCATAAGCTTCCTCTCTATTTATAGTTTAGGTTGCTCTAGTTCAGTCGTTTCTCTCATAATCCTTTATTGATTAGAAAATAGCTTTTTTTTCCTTGCCTGACTCAAAATACGACCAACACTAACTGCCTCCCAATGCCCCGACGCTGGGATTTCCTTGTAGAGTAGCGCCCCATCACTGGCCATGTCTCCAAAATTACAATTGTGCCATTAATGATGCTGAAATTCTCAAATTGCCCCTGTTTTACCCTGTCATGTAAAATAACAAATAAACCAATAAAAATGTTCTAACATACTTTAAAATAAGTAATTTATTAAGTCTAAGAATACCTAAATCATGGGTATATGTATATTACCCACTCATCAAATACTCCCGATGTGACAACCCGATAATTTGGATAATTTATTAAAATCTTAATTGATTGATTTAAGGTTCAATATTAGGACCTAGACAGGAAATAAGTGTATGGAATTGGCAGTTATGTAATGAAATTTTAAGAATTTCAAAAGTTTTGAACAAAACTTGAATTAGGTGATAGACTATAAGTGATAGTCTAGTAATGAGGTATAAGATTATGGTAGATTTAAAATTCTTTTGAAGAATTATCAGGGATAAGTATCGAAGCGAATACTAGTCGGTATATTTGGTTACATATGTGAACCGTAATGATTTAAGATCAAGGATTGGTCAGATAAGTTATAACTTTAGAAAAACCCTAAAGTTATGTTAATCATACGTTTATTAAGTTAGAAAAATCTAACGAATTGTTAGAAACCCTAACGATACGCTCAGAAACTTTAATTTTAGTTTCGAGAATCCGAAACCCTAATTCGGATATTTAAAACCTTAATTTGGGAATTTAAAAGCTAAGTGTTAAAAGCTTAAGTGTAAATATGTGGGAGAATGATAGTATTTAATTATATACTAATTCTAAGAGATTTATTTTATACATCTCGGTTAATTAATTTTATAACCTAATTATAGCAAGTCTAATTGGGTTAAGGAAATAAATGGGCATGTGAGTTGGTGTTATAATGGAGAAGTAAAAACCCTAATTAAATGATTTGGGTTGGAAAAGAACTAAAGGTATTGGACTATGTATAGCCCAAGTGTTGGCCAAAGAAATTGGTTAGAGGACCAAGCAATACATTAAAGGAATGGCTCAACTTTTAGTCAATTGAGAGGGGGAATTATTGGACTCTAAGTATGCTAGATAAGAGATCAATTTGTATGGATTAAAAGGCCACATGGCCGGCCATGAGGGGCTAGGAAAAGGGGAGATGAATGTTGCATTAATGGATCACTTTAGTTGTTCACCAACTCTCAACAACCCCTTCCCATTTATCATTTTTTTATTGTCCAACACTTAGGTCATTTCTTGTAAGCAACTTGGCAATTAAAGAAAGAAAGTAGTAAGGCACATGGCCGGTTGTTGCATGAGAGAAGGAGGGTGAGTGTGGGCAATTAATAAAAGCTACACAAAAGTCTATCCTATATTTTTCTTTCTTTCATCTCTTTGTCTTCCAAGTTGCTAAGGAAAAAGAGAGAGAGGGAGAGAGAGAGAGAGAGAGGAGATTTTGATCTTCATTCATCCAAGATTCATGATCAAGCTATGAAGAAGAAGAAGAAGGAGAGCAAGTAAGCAAAGGTATAACACCTTTTAGTTTAGTTAAATTTTTGATGATTGTAACTCAAAACATGGAGTTATGTTCTTGATCTTTAAAACTCTAGATCTACATGATTTAGAGTGTTTTATGTGTGGATCTATTCATTTTAAGTTTCAAAAGATAGATCAAAAGAAAGAAAAGTGAAGCTAGGTTTTTTAAGGGTAGAAACTCTTATTTTTCTTACTCTTGATTGTGTTTAATCTTGTATTTGATTTTTGGTTATTTTGAACCATGAAGTTTATGATCTCGAACATGAGAACTATAGATCTACTTGTTAAATGGTGTGTTATGCTTAGATCTAACTATTTTGTGTGTTAAAAGTTTAATCAAACAAGAAAAGAAAATCAGTTTGTTTTGAATTAGTGGACTGCTGCCCTAAACAGAAAATTCCGGACTTGTTTGGGTGCTCTAAAAATTCTGGACCGGTGATATGTTGTAGTACACTTAATAAGCTTTCCATAGACTCTGAAATGGACTGAATCCGACATCGGAGGAGAGAGTTATGGGAATTCTCCCAAACTACACAAAGTTAAGAAAACTGTGAAAAGGACAGTTTTGGAACAGTCACTTCCGGGCTAAATTCCGGGAGCTAATCATGTCCAAATATTGATTGTGATATAGGAAAACTATAGTTCGGAAAGATACGAACCCAACAAAATTGACAGATCATTAATCGGAGTTACAGAACTCGTTTTATATAAGTTTTAGCAAAGGACTACAAAACTGCCAAACGTCAAAAAGTTTCTGGCCAAAATTTTCCGAGGGCTGTTTCGGACATTTAGTTAATGAGAAAAATTCCAGGATTTTGGGAAATGAAAATATATGGTAATATGTAGCTCGTGTCCAAAAATGAGCTGATTCCGAGTTAAAACAACCAAGTTATGACCATTTTAATTTTTGTGATTTTCCGACGGAAATCGCTATAAACAGAGTTCTACAACTCCGATTACCACGAAATTTAAAATGGAGCATCACGTTAACATATATAAGGTTATGACAAAAGATGGGCATTACTGGTGTTAAGCACGAGGTAGCTAATTTCTTAAGCTACGCACTAGAAATTAATTTTTGAAAAATACCAAAGGATGTTGGAAAATTATGAAAAAATACTTTTTATGCATGAAATACATGTATGTGTTTGACCAAAGAATAGAAAAATAGTAAGTTGAATTGGAATTTTCGTGAAGAAGAATAGTGAATTCAGGTTGCTGAAATGGAATCCAGGTTGCTAGATTAGTATTTGACTTACTTGGTGTTAACGAATAACTTATGAAATGAAAAAGAGTGTTAAATCATATAAATATAACTCTATGGCATGGTTAAGCGCTGAGGTAGAGTTTTATTGAACTTAAACTCGATATTTGTCCGACTAGACCGTCTGGATGATAAATTGCGTCGGTATCAACTCAAACTTAATATTCTAACCTGATACTAAGTTTTATGTGCTGTATAGACTTATAATATTATGTAATGATTTTCATTAATATTTTATATTAAATGAATATTAATGATTAAGGAATTATGTTGTATTTAATTCATTTAAATACGGTTTTAAAATGGTGATATATGGTAATAATTATCAGAAAATTATTACGAGACTAGAAAATATGTTTTGACTGATAAGAAAATTATCTGTGATGATATTATTCTAATATTGGAGATCTATATTATTAATATTAGGTCTTCGGGTAAAGCGATATAAATAGCGTTGCGGTAATCAACGGTTCAGGCAAGTTTTTCAGTTCTATTATGTTTGAGGATGGAATGTGGTTACATGTTAAATTACATATCATGCTCTATGAATTGTTAAAAGTCAAAATATGACTAAGTTAATTGGGTTATGGAACTCAATATATATGTGATTACATGTTGTATGATGTAACTCGATAAAGTAGAAATGTATAATGCATGAATGAATGTTTTGTAAGAAATTATTGATGCATGTAAGATATGCATAGTAAAGAATTTATGTTGCATGTATAGATGCATATTAATGGAAAGGTAGTGCATATAGAATTGTGTGCTATTTGAAACATGATAGACTGTTAAATTTGCTGGGCTGTCGAGCTCAATCTTGCAAACACAAACTTTTGCAGGTTAATGATGTTAGACAATATTATTGCTATACGGATGATGAAGAATGAGCGATGTACAAAATGAATACATTTTCTTGAATTAGAAATGGTATAAATCTATGATTGATAGTTTTATCAATTGTAATTGGCAGCTATATACAGTTTGAAATATTGTATAGATAAAGAAGGTTTATTTTGAAATGAGAATAGATATGATTCTTAAACAAATGAATCATCGATAGAAAAGATAATGCCAAGTTTAGCTTGGAATATACAGTGCAGCTATTTTGAAATAAAATAGTTTGATAAATGTGTTATAAAGATTATGAATTGTATTTAAGTTAAGGTTATTCGACCTTGGGGAAATAGTGTGTAATGTAATGTATAAACAAATTATGTTTATATCTTCCGCAATTAGTGAAAGAATTAGTGTACCGAATCCGCGGCGATTTGGGGCCCGGATTCGGGGCTGCTACACCCGAACTTAGACACTTGTTTGTCCTCAAGCAATACAAATAACTAAACAAAATAAATGCAATGACTTACTACATGAAACAACAACTCCATCACGATTCAACATTCACAACCTCGATCAGCCTCAAAGATCCTTAAACTCAATTCAAATGAATGTTCAAACTTCAACGATAGCTAAACTTGAAAGATTGTCAACTCAATCTATCTCCAAGCCATAGCGTGTGTGTGTATCAACATGTCAATCATACCATAAATCAACCAACTTGAAAATCATGTGGCTCAAGATAGATAATTACAAATTTAAGACATTCATTACCCCTCTATAGATTAGATACTCCATATTTCAAAAATCGTTAATTGTACATTTTTTCTTTCTTTTTAAACTTGACCAATGCAATGTCTATTTTTCTTAGGCTTTTGAATGCAACCCATGTAACGATTTAACCAATACTCCCAAAACAGTCGGCTTTAGGGTACTAGGTGTTAAGACACCTTTACAGATCTAATAACCTGAATAACAAAGGTCACAAAACCAAACTAGCCAAGTGTTTATTTATATTTATTTATTTTGACTTGTGCAATATTAATCTTTATTAGGCTTTTCAAAGTTACACATTTAGCGAACTTTCAACCAACGACTCCCAAACCAAATGATTTTAGGGCGCTGAGTGTAGAGACACTCCTAAGGACGTACTTATTCGAGTAACAGAGACCACAAAGACAATTAGCCAAAATTTATTATATTTTTTTCAGCTAATTTTTTTTTAAATAAATAATTTTCAAAACACGAAATAAACTAAATCATAGAGGGTGATCTATATTTTTCCTAAGCTACAATTCTTTTAGTTCAACTAATCCACATCTAAATTGACATATTAACATTATGCAATTAAAATCAGCGTTTTCTTCAATAAATCAAATTAATAATACCCACAAGCTAACTTTGTTTTCATTTTCCCATACATTCAAATTGTAACTCAATTCACAAAGTTTTTATTATTGGATAACACACGATTTCCTGCTTAGATATAACAAATGCATGTTGGAAAAATACGAATAATATAGGATTCAAATATAAAATAAAGATGAGCAGAAATTAGACTTATCGATTTAGAGCAAATAATCTTGAGCAGAGGCGTGCAGTGCACTGTCCTTAAGTAGAAATTTCGCCCCTCGGAGAACTTTTCTCGGTGCTAAGGTCACTGACGAAATCCTACTCCAGGATTCAACGGCTCTTCACCCAACTAACCAGCACTTGAAATAGTTGAATGACCCATGAACAACTTCTAATTTTTCTTTACCTCAAACTCAAAAATTGCCATATATATATATATATATATATATATATATATATATATATATATATATATTATATGAAGAAGAATAGAATATTATATATCTATTAGCCCCAAGTACAGTACATATATATATATATATATATATATATATATATATTATCAGTAATAATAGTACTGTATATATATATAGACTATATGAATATGGACAACTAATCTATCTATATAGATTCACACCTTCAGCTGCTTAAAAGAGGATCTTTTTTTTATGAAGCCTTATCTTCCATTTTTATATAACCATAGAATGCAACGGTAATAATACAATAATATAGCAACGGTAAAATATGGCAACGGTAATAAAATTAATATCCCAATAATAGGTAATTAATATATAATGAACAGTTACAAAACCTTCATAAATATATTAATTATAACTCATTTAAATTACACATTAAACTCTTTTAATGGTACATCACCAAAATATATGAATATATTTATTTTTATTTAACTTTGTAATATATTATTTTGTATAAAATACAACAATCCCCCACATATTACAAAGTAAAAATAAAATAAATTGAGTAAGAAAATTAAGAATGCAATGCGTTAACACTGGTGTCTTTTGGACTATGAACCAATGTATAGAGTAAATAAGACTTGATTCACAGGAAGTTGGTGAAATAAAATTTCTATGAACCTTCTTCCTTATTATGAATCAGTAATCATATTACTCACACTACAAACTCTAATTAGAAGTTGTTCTACGCGATTTGGCACATTTTGGCCTTGCGCCATACCTGGAATTCATGAGCGCTCTAGAAAACCTGTCTTGTTTTCATAAGAGGCGGCCTCACCTCTACACTCATATAGGTGTTTCCATCACATGTGTTCTACAGTTAAACACATCACCCATTAGGACTATGGAAATCATTAAGAGTATATGACTCAACCTCTAACACTGTAGAATTACACTATCCTACACCATAGGGATGAACTCAAATAATTATAAAATGGATAGTGTCTCAACCAATCAACCAATGACTTGTTGTTACCCATATGAACCTACTTCCTGGGATTACCATTCATATAGGTTGGGTTACCATCACTGTTGATTTCTGTAATAGACAGTAGTCCCATCCCCCTCGATGTATTGCTCACTAGCCTCTTGCTTAGTGGCTTTGTCAGAGGATCCGCAAGATTTAACTCTAACAAAATTAAGGGATATAATCCCATCACATAACAGCTGTCTCATAATATTATGTCTTAGGCGTATATGCCTACTCTTGCCATTATAGCTATTATTCTTAGCTCTGCCTATAGCAACTTGGCAATCACAATGTAGAGACACAGTTGGAACTGGTCTCATCCACAAAAGAATATTTCTCAAAAATTTTCTGAGCCACTCTGCTTCAGAACCTGCCTTCTCTAAGGCAATAAACTCAGACTTCATAGTAGAGCGAGCTATACAAGTCTATTTAGTATACTTCCAAGAAACTGCTCCTCCTCCTAAGGTAAATATGTAGTCACTTATGGATTTGATCTCATCTGAATCAGAGATCCAGTTGGCATCATTATAGCCCTCAAGAACTGCAGGATTACCGCAGTAATACAAATCAAATCCAATAGTACCTCGCAGATACTTGAGTATTCTACATAAAGCAGTCTAATGATCCTTATTAGGATTATGAAAATTTATGCTGAGTCTATTAACTGCATATTAGCAGTTTTAGAACCAATTTTCCTTTTTTAGGGTCAGGTAACTATACCTTAGTAAGACACCCCCACACTTAAGGTATTTCAAGTTAGGTAAATGATTTTTCCAAAGCTCAAAATTTTGTTTTTCTAATTTTCACCAGCATGTAACTTTATATACACATTATGTATTGCCTAGAAGTGAAAATATGAATAGTGGAATTTGTTAAGGGTTACCAGTCTTGTGTTGAAAATAAACTGCGGCATGAGGAACTAACTTGCATCGACGACGACCACTTTGCTCTCTCTCCTCCAGCTCTGACCAGATCTTTTCCCAAGACAGGGAATATGGATTCCATTTTTAGTATGATAAAGGACTGTAGCAACAAATCTATCATCACAGTCTGCACCACTAATATATACTGCGCTTGGTAGATCTCGACATCTTGCTGTTGGTCCAGTGTCAATAGCATCATTAGTCATAGGAACAATGCTAAGTGAAACAATTTCTCCAAATGATGAACCATATCTTTACTCAAACTTGCTTTTACTACAGCTTTCTTTTATTGTTTCTCTTCAAATCAGAAGTTCATGAAATATCAAAAATTAATACATTGCCAGAGGGTCTCAACCCATCCACAGCGAACAAGCTATAGTTCCATAGTCCTCATTTAGGCCTTGCAATCAAAACAGGCCTTATAACAGGAATCTTATCTCTCACTGTGAGTACTACCTGCTGCTTTAACTTGCACTTTATTCTTGCAGAAAAAAACAAACAAACTTAGCAATACTATGGTACTCGAGTTTAGCACTTTTGCATATCATATTAACAGAAAAAGTGTTGACATGCATCCTAAATTAATATTGCAACAATATATATAATATCTTTCTTAATTATTTTTATGCAAAAACAAGTTGCATCTTTATGGCCTCAAGTTATACGGTAACTTCTTTTTACCCTTTAACTATTTCTCTACCAAATTTGCAATATTACGAGAAAAGTCCAACATATAGATTTCATAAATTATCACAAGGGGCAGGTAAATCAACTCCCAATCAAAGATTCTCCAAACACAATAACAACACCCACAACAATACCTCAATTTAGCAAATTGATAACAAAACTCAACTAGAACCATAAACATTAATAAATATATAAGAATCCAAAAATTTCTACTTAAGATTGTTGGAAAAATACGAATAATATAGGATTCAAATATAAAATAAAGATGAGCAGAAATTAGACTTATCGATTTAGAGCAAATAATCTTGAGCAGAGGCGTGCAGTGCACTGTCCTTAAGTAGAAATTTCGCCCCTCGGAGAACTTTTCTCGGTGCTAAGGTCACTGACGAAATCCTACTCCAGGATTCAACGGCTCTTCACCCAACTAACCAGCACTTGAAATAGTTGAATGACCCATGAACAACTTCTAATTTTTCTTTACCTCAAACTCAAAAATTGCCACATATATATATATATATATATATATATATATATATATATATATATATATTATATGAAGAAGAATAGAATATTATATATCTATTAGCCCCAAGTACAGTACATATATATATATATATATTATCAGTAATAATAGTACTGTATATATATATAGACTATATGAATATGGACAACTAATCTATCTATATAGATTCACACCTTCAGCTGCTTAAAAGAGGATCTTTTTTCTATGAAGCCTTATCTTCCTTTTTTATATAACCATAGAATGCAACGGTAATAATACAATAATATAGCAACGGTAAAATATGGCAACGGTAATAAAATTAATATCCCAATAATAGGTAATTAATATATAATGAACAGTTACAAAACCTTCATAAATATATTAATTATAACTCATTTAAATTACACATAAAACTCTTTTAATGGTACATCACCAAAATATATGAATATATTTATTTTTATTTAACTTTGTAATATATTATTTTGTATAAAATACAACAATCCCCCACATATTACAAAGTAAAAATAAAATAAATTGAGTAAGAAAATTAAGAATGCAATGCGTTAACACTGGTGTCTTTTGGACTATGAACCAATGTATAGAGTAAATAAGACTTGATTCACAGGAAGTTGGTGAAATAAAATTTCTATGAACCTTCTTCCTTATTATGAATCAGTAATCATATTACTCACACTACAAACTCTAATTAGAAGTTGTTCTACGCGATTTGGCACATTTTGGCCTTGCGCCATACCTGGAATTCATGAGCGCTCTAGAAAACCTGTCTTGTTTTCATAAGAGGCGGCCTCACCTCTACACTCATATAGGTGTTTCCATCAAATGTGTTCTACAGTTAAACACATCACCCATTAGGACTATGGAAATCATTAAGAGTATATGACTCAACCTCTAACACTGTAGAATTACACTATCCTACACCATAGGGATGAACTCAAATAATTATAAAATGGATAGTGTCTCAACCAATCAACCAATGACTTGTTGTTACCCATATGAACCTACTTCCTGGGATTACCATTCATATAGGTTGGGTTACCATCACTGTTGATTTCTGTAATAGACAGTAGTCCCATCCCCCTCGATGTATTGCTCACTAGCCTCTTGCTTAGTGGCTTTGTCAGAGGATCCGCAAGATTTAACTCTAACAAAATTAAGGGATATAATCCCATCACATAACAGCTGTCTCATAATATTATGTCTTAGGCGTATATGCCTACTCTTGCCATTATAGCTATTATTCTTAGCTCTGCCTATAGCAACTTGGCAATCACAATGTAGAGGCACAGTTGGAACTGGTCTCATCCACAAAAGAATATTTCTCAAAAATTTTCTGAGCCACTCTGCTTCAGAACCTGCCTTCTCTAAGGCAATAAACTCAGACTTCATAGTAGAGCGAGCTATACAAGTCTATTTAGTATACTTCCAAGAAACTGCTCCTCCTCCTAAGGTAAATATGTAGTCACTTATGGATTTGATCTCATCTGAATCAGAGATCCAGTTGGCATCATTATAGCCCTCAAGAACTGCAGGATTACCGCAGTAATACAAATCAAATCCAATAGTACCTCGCAGATACTTGAGTATTCTACATAAAGCAGTCTAATGATCCTTATTAGGATTATGAAAATTTATGCTGAGTCTATTAACTGCATATTAGCAGTTTTAGAACCAATTTTCCTTTTTTAGGGTCAGGTAACTATACCTTAGTAAGACACCCCCACACTTAAGGTATTTCAAGTTAGGTAAATGATTTTTCCAAAGCTCAAAATTTTGTTTTTCTAATTTTCACCAGCATGTAACTTTATATACACATTATGTATTGCCTAGAAGTGAAAATATGAATAGTGGAATTTGTTAAGGGTTACCAGTCTTGTGTTGAAAATAAACTGCGGCATGAGGAACTAACTTGCATCGACGACGACCACTCTGCTCTCTCTCCTCCAGCTCTGACCAGATCTTTTCCCAAGACAGGGAATATGGATTCCATTTTTAGTATGATAAAGGACTGTAGCAACAAATATATCATCACAGTCTGCACCACTAATATATACTGCGCTTGGTAGATCTCGACATCTTGCTGTTGGTCCAGTGTCAATAGCATCATTAGTCATAGGAACAATGCTAAGTGAAACAATTTCTCCAAATGATGAACCATATCTTTACTCAAACTTGCTTTTACTACAGCTTTCTTTTATTGTTTCTCTTCAAATCAGAAGTCCATGAAATATCAAAAATTAATACATTGCCAGAGGGTCTCAACCCATCCACAGCGAACAAGCTATAGTTCCATAGTCCTCATTTAGGCCTTGCAATCAAAACAGGCCTTATAACATGAATCTTATCTCTCACTGTGAGTACTACCTGCTGCTTTAACTTGCACTTTATTCTTGCAGAAAAAAACAAACAAACTTAGCAATACTATGGTACTCGAGTTTAGCACTTCTGCATATCATATTAACAGAAAAAGTGTTGACATGCATCCTAAATTAATATTGCAACTATATATATAATATCTTTCTTAATTATTTTTATGCAAAAACAAGTTGCATCTTTATGGCCTCAAGTTATACGGTAACTTCTTTTTACCCTTTAACTATTTCTCTACCAAATTTGCAATATTACGAGAAAAGTCCAACATAGAGATTTCATAAATTATCACAAGGGGCAGGTAAATCAACTCCCAATCAAAGATTCTCCAAACACAATAACAGACCCACAACAATACCTCAATTTAGCAAATTGATAACAAAACTCAACTAGAACCATAAACATTAATAAATATATAAGAATCCAAAAATTTCTACTTAAGATTGTTGGAAAAATACGAATAATATAGGATTCAAATATAAAATAAAGATGAGCAGAAATTAGACTTATCGATTTAGAGCAAATAATCTTGAGCAGAGGCGTGCAGTGCACTGTCCTTAAGTAGAAATTTCGCCCCTCGGAGAACTTTTCTCGGTGCTAAGGTCACTGACGAAATCCTACTCCAGGATTCAACGGCTCTTCACCCAACTAACCAGCACTTGAAATAGTTGAATGACCCATGAACAACTTCTAATTTTTCTTTACTCAAACTCAAAAATTGCCACATATATATATATATATATATATATATATATATATATATATTATCAGTAATAATAGTACTGTATATATATAGACTATATGAATATGGACAACTAATCTATCTATATAGATTCACACCTTCAGCTGCTTAAAAGAGGATCTTTTTTCTATGAAGCCTTATCTTCCTTTTTTATATAACCATAGAATGCAACGGTAATAATACAATAATATAGCAACGGTAAAATATGGCAACGGTAATAAAATTAATATCCCAATAATAGGTAATTAATATATAATGAACAGTTACAAAACCTTCATAAATATATTAATTATAACTCATTTAAATTACACATTAAACTCTTTTAATGGTACATCACCAAAATATATGAATATATTTATTTTTATTTAACTTTGTAATATATTATTTTGTATAAAATACAACAATCCCCCACATATTACAAAGTAAAAATAAAATAAATTGAGTAAGAAAATTAAGAATGCAATGCGTTAACACTGGTGTCTTTTGGACTATGAACCAATGTATAGAGTAAATAAGACTTGATTCACAGGAAGTTGGTGAAATAAAATTTCTATGAACCTTCTTCCTTATTATGAATCAGTAATCATATTACTCACACTACAAACTCTAATTAGAAGTTGTTCTACGCGATTTGGCACATTTTGGCCTTGCGCCATACCTGGAATTCATGAGCGCTCTAGAAAACCTGTCTTGTTTTCATAAGAGGCGGCCTCACCTCTACACTCATATAGGTGTTTCCATCAAATGTGTTCTACAGTTAAACACATCACCCATTAGGACTATGGAAATCATTAAGAGTATATGACTCAACCTCTAACACTGTAGAATTACACTATCCTACACCATAGGGATGAACTCAAATAATTATAAAATGGATAGTGTCTCAACCAATCAACCAATGACTTGTTGTTACCCATATGAACCTACTTCCTGGGATTACCATTCATATAGGTTGGGTTACCATCACTGTTGATTTCTGTAATAGACAGTAGTCCCATCCCCCTCGATGTATTGCTCACTAGCCTCTTGCTTAGTGGCTTTGTCAGAGGATCCGCAAGATTTAACTCTAACAAAATTAAGGGATATAATCCCATCACATAACAGCTGTCTCATAATATTATGTCTTAGGCGTATATGCCTACTCTTGCCATTATAGCTATTATTCTTAGCTCTGCCTATAGCAACTTGGCAATCACAATGTAGAGACACAGTTGGAACTGGTCTCATCCACAAAAGAATATTTCTCAAAAATTTTCTGAGCCACTCTGCTTCAGAACCTGCCTTCTCTAAGGCAATAAACTCAGACTTCATAGTAGAGCGAGCTATACAAGTCTATTTAGTATACTTCCAAGAAACTGCTCCTCCTCCTAAGGTAAATATGTAGTCACTTATGGATTTGATCTCATCTGAATCAGAGATCCAGTTGGCATCATTATAGCCCTCAAGAACTGCAGGATTACCGCAGTAATACAAATCAAATCCAATAGTACCTCGCAGATACTTGAGTATTCTACATAAAGCAGTCTAATGATCCTTATTAGGATTATGAAAATTTATGCTGAGTCTATTAACTGCATATTAGCAGTTTTAGAACCAATTTTCCTTTTTTAGGGTCAGGTAACTATACCTTAGTAAGACACCCCCACACTTAAGGTATTTCAAGTTAGATAAATGATTTTTCCAAAGCTCAAAATTTTGTTTTTCTAATTTTCACCAGCATGTAACTTTATATACACATTATGTATTGCCTAGAAGTGAAAATATGAATAGTGGAATTTGTTAAGGGTTACCAGTCTTGTGTTGAAAATAAACTGCGGCATGAGGAACTAACTTGCATCGACGACGACCACTCTGCTCTCTCTCCTCCAGCTCTGACCAGATCTTTTCCCAAGACAGGGAATATGGATTCCATTTTTAGTATGATAAAGGACTGTAGCAACAAATCTATCATCACAGTCTGCACCACTAATATATACTGCGCTTGGTAGATCTCGACATCTTGCTGTTGGTCCAGTGTCAATAGCATCATTAGTCATAGGAACAATGCTAAGTGAAACAATTTCTCCAAATGATGAACCATATCTTTACTCAAACTTGCTTTTACTACAACTTTCTTTTATTGTTTCTCTTCAAATCAGAAGTCCATGAAATATCAAAAATTAATACATTGCCAGAGGGTCTCAACCCATCCACAGCGAACAAGCTATAGTTCCATAGTCCTCATTTAGGCCTTGCAATCAAAACAGGCCTTATAACAGGAATCTTATCTCTTACTGTGAGTACTACCTGCTGCTTTAACTTGCACTTTATTCTTGCAGAAAAAAACAAACAAACTTAGCAATACTATGGTACTCGAGTTTAGCACTTTTGCATATCATATTAACAGAAAAAGTGTTGACATGCATCCTAAATTAATATTGCAACAATATATATAATATCTTTCTTAATTATTTTTATGCAAAAACAAGTTGCATCTTTATGGCCTCAAGTTATACGGTAACTTCTTTTTACCCTTTAACTATTTCTCTACCAAATTTGCAATATTACGAGAAAAGTCCAACATATAGATTTCATAAATTATCACAAGGGGCAGGTAAATCAACTCCCAATCAAAGATTCTCCAAACACAATAACAACACCCACAACAATACCTCAATTTAGCAAATTGATAACAAAACTCAACTAGAACCATAAACATTAATAAATATATAAGAATCCAAAAATTTCTACTTAAGATTGTTGGAAAAATACGAATAATATAGGATTCAAATATAAAATAAAGATGAGCAAAAATTAGACTTATCGATTTAGAGCAAATAATCTTGAGCAGAGGCGTGCAGTGCACTGTCCTTAAGTAGAAATTTCGCCCCTCGGAGAACTTTTCTCGGTGCTAAGGTCACTGACGAAATCCTACTCCAGGATTCAACGGCTCTTCACCCAACTAACCAGCACTTGAAATAGTTGAATGACCCATGAACAACTTCTAATTTTTCTTTACCTCAAACTCAAAAATTGCCACATATATATATATATATATATATATATATATATATATATATATTATATGAAGAAGAATAGAATATTATATATCTATTAGCCCCAAGTACAGTACATATATATATATATATATATTATCAGTAATAATAGTACTGTATATATATATAGACTATATGAATATGGACAACTAATCTATCTATATAGATTCACACCTTCAGCTGCTTAAAAGAGGATCTTTTTTCTATGAAGCCTTATCTTCCTTTTTATATAACCATAGAATGCAACGGTAATAATACAATAATATAGCAACGGTAAAATATGGCAACGGTAATAAAATTAATATCCCAATAATAGGTAATTAATATATAATGAACAGTTACAAAACCTTCATAAATATATTAATTATAACTCATTTAAATTACACATAAAACTCTTTTAATGGTACATCACCAAAATATATGAATATATTTATTTTTATTTAACTTTGTAATATATTATTTTGTATAAAATACAACAATCCCCCACATATTACAAAGTAAAAATAAAATAAATTGAGTAAGAAAATTAAGAATGCAATGCGTTAACACTGGTGTCTTTTGGACTATGAACCAATGTATAGAGTAAATAAGACTTGATTCACAGGAAGTTGGTGAAATAAAATTTCTATGAACCTTCTTCCTTATTATGAATAAGTAATCATATTACTCACACTACAAACTCTAATTAGAAGTTGTTCTACGCGGTTTGGCACATTTTGGCCTTGCGCCATACCTGGAATTCATGAGCGCTCTAGAAAACCTGTCTTGTTTTCATAAGAGGCGGCCTCACCTCTACACTCATATAGGTGTTTCCATCAAATGTGTTCTACAGTTAAACACATCACCCATTAGGACTATGGAAATCATTAAGAGTATATGACTCAACCTCTAACACTGTAGAATTACACTATCCTACACCATAGGGATGAACTCAAATAATTATAAAATGGATAGTGTCTCAACCAATCAACCAATGACTTGTTGTTACCCATATGAACCTACTTCCTGGGATTACCATTCATATAGGTTGGGTTACCATCACTGTTGATTTCTGTAATAGACAGTAGTCCCATCCCCCTCGATGTATTGCTCACTAGCCTCTTGCTTAGTGGCTTTGTCAGAGGATCCGCAAGATTTAACTCTAACAAAATTAAGGGATATAATCCCATCACATAACAGCTGTCTCATAATATTATGTCTTAGGCGTATATGCCTACTCTTGCCATTATAGCTATTATTCTTAGCTCTGCCTATAGCAACTTGGCAATCACAATGTAGAGACACAGTTGGAACTGGTCTCATCCACAAAAGAATATTTCTCAAAAATTTTCTGAGCCACTCTGCTTCAGAACCTGCCTTCTCTAAGGCAATAAACTCAGACTTCATAGTAGAGCGAGCTATACAAGTCTATTTAGTATACTTCCAAGAAACTGCTCCTCCTCCTAAGGTAAATATGTAGTCACTTATGGATTTGATCTCATCTGAATCAGAGATCCAGTTGGCATCATTATAGCCCTCAAGAACTGCAGGATTACCGCAGTAATACAAATCAAATCCAATAGTACCTCGCAGATACTTGAGTATTCTACATAAAGCAGTCTAATGATCCTTATTAGGATTATGAAAATTTATGCTGAGTCTATTAACTGCATATTAGCAGTTTTAGAACCAATTTTCCTTTTTTAGGGTCAGGTAACTATACCTTAGTAAGACACCCCCACACTTAAGGTATTTCAAGTTAGGTAAATGATTTTTCCAAAGCTCAAAATTTTGTTTTTCTAATTTTCACCAGCATGTAACTTTATATACACATTATGTATTGCCTAGAAGTGAAAATATGAATAGTGGAATTTGTTAAGGGTTACCAGTCTTGTGTTGAAAATAAACTGCGGCATGAGGAACTAACTTGCATCGACGACGACCACTCTGCTCTCTCTCCTCCAGCTCTGACCAGATCTTTTCCCAAGACAGGGAATATGGATTCCATTTTTAGTATGATAAAGGACTGTAGCAACAAATATATCATCACAGTCTGCACCACTAATATATACTGCGCTTGGTAGATCTCGACATCTTGCTGTTGGTCCAGTGTCAATAGCATCATTAGTCATAGGAACAATGCTAAGTGAAACAATTTCTCCAAATGATGAACCATATCTTTACTCAAACTTGCTTTTACTACAGCTTTCTTTTATTGTTTCTCTTCAAATCAGAAGTCCATGAAATATCAAAAATTAATACATTGCCAGAGGGTCTCAACCCATCCACAGCGAACAAGCTATAGTTCCATAGTCCTCATTTAGGCCTTGCAATCAAAACAGGCCTTATAACAGGAATCTTATCTCTCACTGTGAGTACTACCTGCTGCTTTAACTTGCACTTTATTCTTGCAGAAAAAAACAAACAAACTTAGCAATACTATGGTACTCGAGTTTAGCACTTCTGCATATCATATTAACAGAAAAAGTGTTGACATGCATCCTAAATTAATATTGCAACTATATATATAATATCTTTCTTAATTATTTTTATGCAAAAACAAGTTGCATCTTTATGGCCTCAAGTTATACGGTAACTTCTTTTTACCCTTTAACTATTTCTCTACCAAATTTGCAATATTACGAGAAAAGTCCAACATAGAGATTTCATAAATTATCACAAGGGGCAGGTAAATCAACTCCCAATCAAAGATTCTCCAAACACAATAACAGACCCACAACAATACCTCAATTTAGCAAATTGATAACAAAACTCAACTAGAACCATAAACATTAATAAATATATAAGAATCCAAAAATTTCTACTTAAGATTGTTGGAAAAATACGAATAATATAGGATTCAAATATAAAATAAAGATGAGCAGAAATTAGACTTATCGATTTAGAGCAAATAATCTTGAGCAGAGGCGTGCAGTGCACTGTCCTTAAGTAGAAATTTCGCCCCTCGGAGAACTTTTCTCGGTGCTAAGGTCACTGACGAAATCCTACTCCAGGATTCAACGGCTCTTCACCCAACTAACCAGCACTTGAAATAGTTGAATGACCCATGAACAACTTCTAATTTTTCTTTACCTCAAACTCAAAAATTGCCACATATATATATATATATATATATATATATATATATTATATGAACAAGAATAGAATATTATATATCTATTAGCCCCAAGTACAGTACATATATATATATATATATATATATATATATATATATATATATATATTATCAGTAATAATAGTACTGTATATATATATAGACTATATGAATATGGACAACTAATCTATCTATATAGATTCACACCTTCAGCTGCTTAAAAGAGGATCTTTTTTCTATGAAGCCTTATCTTCCTTTTTTATATAACCATAGAATGCAACGGTAATAATACAATAATATAGCAACGGTAAAATATGGCAACGGTAATAAAATTAATATCCCAATAATAGGTAATTAATATATAATGAACAGTTACAAAACCTTCATAAATATATTAATTATAACTCATTTAAATTACACATTAAACTCTTTTAATGGTACATCACCAAAATATATGAATATATTTATTTTTATTTAACTTTGTAATATATTATTTTGTATAAAATACAACAATCCCCCACATATTACAAAGTAAAAATAAAATAAATTGAGTAAGAAAATTAAGAATGCAATGCGTTAACACTGGTGTCTTTTGGACTATGAACCAATGTATAGAGTAAATAAGACTTGATTCACAGGAAGTTGGTGAAATAAAATTTCTATGAACCTTCTTCCTTATTATGAATCAGTAATCATATTACTCACACTACAAACTCTAATTAGAAGTTGTTCTACGCGATTTGGCACATTTTGGCCTTGCGCCATACCTGGAATTCATGAGCGCTCTAGAAAACCTGTCTTGTTTTCATAAGAGGCGGCCTCACCTCTACACTCATATAGGTGTTTCCATCAAATGTGTTCTACAGTTAAACACATCACCCATTAGGACTATGGAAATCATTAAGAGTATATGACTCAACCTCTAACACTGTAGAATTACACTATCCTACACCATAGGGATGAACTCAAATAATTATAAAATGGATAGTGTCTCAACCAATCAACCAATGACTTGTTGTTACCCATATGAACCTACTTCCTGGGATTACCATTCATATAGGTTGGGTTACCATCACTGTTGATTTCTGTAATAGACAGTAGTCCCATCCCCCTCGATGTATTGCTCACTAGCCTCTTGCTTAGTGGCTTTGTCAGAGGATCCGCAAGATTTAACTCTAACAAAATTAAGGGATATAATCCCATCACATAACAGCTGTCTCATAATATTATGTCTTAGGCGTATATGCCTACTCTTGCCATTATAGCTATTATTCTTAGCTCTGCCTATAGCAACTTGGCAATCACAATGTAGAGACACAGTTGGAACTGGTCTCATCCACAAAAGAATATTTCTCAAAAATTTTCTGAGCCACTCTGCTTCAGAACCTGCCTTCTCTAAGGCAATAAACTCAGACTTCATAGTAGAGCGAGCTATACAAGTCTATTTAGTATACTCCCAAGAAACTGCTCCTCCTCCTAAGGTAAATATGTAGTCACTTATGGATTTGATCTCATCTGAATCAGAGATCCAGTTGGCATCATTATAGCCCTCAAGAACTGCAGGATTACCGCAGTAATACAAATCAAATCCAATAGTACCTCGCAGATACTTGAGTATTCTACATAAAGCAGTCTAATGATCCTTATTAGGATTATGAAAATTTATGCTGAGTCTATTAACTGCATATTAGCAGTTTTAGAACCAATTTTCCTTTTTTAGGGTCAGGTAACTATACCTTAGTAAGACACCCCCACACTTAAGGTATTTCAAGTTAGGTAAATGATTTTTCCAAAGCTCAAAATTTTGTTTTTCTAATTTTCACCAGCATGTAACTTTATATACACATTATGTATTGCCTAGAAGTGAAAATATGAATAGTGGAATTTGTTAAGGGTTACCAGTCTTGTGTTGAAAATAAACTGCGGCATGAGGAACTAACTTGCATCGACGACGACCACTCTGCTCTCTCTCCTCCAGCTCTGACCAGATCTTTTCCCAAGACAGGGAATATGGATTCCATTTTTAGTATGATAAAGGACTGTAGCAACAAATATATCATCACAGTCTGCACCACTAATATATACTGCGCTTGGTAGATCTCGACATCTTGCTGTTGGTCCAGTGTCAATAGCATCATTAGTCATAGGAACAATGCTAAGTGAAACAATTTCTCCAAATGATGAACCATATCTTTACTCAAACTTGCTTTTACTACAGCTTTCTTTTATTGTTTCACTTCAAATCAGAAGTCCATGAAATATCAAAAATTAATACATTGCCAGAGGGTCTCAACCCATCCACAGCGAACAAGCTATAGTTCCATAGTCCTCATTTAGGCCTTGCAATCAAAACAGGCCTTATAACAGGAATCTTATCTCTCACTGTGAGTACTACCTGCTGCTTTAACTTGCACTTTATTCTTGCAGAAAAAAACAAACAAACTTAGCAATACTATGGTACTCGAGTTTAGCACTTCTGCATATCATATTAACAGAAAAAGTGTTGACATGCATCCTAAATTAATATTGCAACTATATATATAATATCTTTCTTAATTATTTTTATGCAAAAACAAGTTGCATCTTTATGGCCTCAAGTTATACGGTAACTTCTTTTTACCCTTTAACTATTTCTCTACCAAATTTGCAATATTACGAGAAAAGTCCAACATAGAGATTTCATAAATTATCACAAGGGGCAGGTAAATCAACTCCCAATCAAAGATTCTCCAAACACAATAACAGACCCACAACAATACCTCAATTTAGCAAATTGATAACAAAACTCAACTAGAACCATAAACATTAATAAATATATAAGAATCCAAAAATTTCTACTTAAGATTGTTGGAAAAATACGAATAATATAGGATTCAAATATAAAATAAAGATGAGCAGAAATTAGACTTATCGATTTAGAGCAAATAATCTTGAGCAGAGGCGTGCAGTGCACTGTCCTTAAGTAGAAATTTCGCCCCTCGGAGAACTTTTCTCGGTGCTAAGGTCACTGACGAAATCCTACTCCAGGATTCAACGGCTCTTCACCCAACTAACCAGCACTTGAAATAGTTGAATGACCCATGAACAACTTCTAATTTTTCTTTACCTCAAACTCAAAAATTGCCACATATATATATATATATATATATATATATATATATATATATATTATATGAAGAAGAATAGAATATTATATATCTATTAGCCCCAAGTACAGTACATATATATATATATATATATATATATATATATTATCAGTAATAATAGTACTGTATATATATATAGACTATATGAATATGGACAACTAATCTATCTATATAGATTCACACCTTCAGCTGCTTAAAAGAGGATCTTTTTTCTATGAAGCCTTATCTTCCTTTTTTATATAACCATAGAATGCAACGGTAATAATACAATAATATAGCAACGGTAAAATATGGCAACGGTAATAAAATTAATATCCCAATAATAGGTAATTAATATATAATGAACAGTTACAAAACCTTCATAAATATATTAATTATAACTCATTTAAATTACACATTAAACTCTTTTAATGGTACATCACCAAAATATATGAATATATTTATTTTTATTTAACTTTGTAATATATTATTTTGTATAAAATACAACAATCCCCCACATATTACAAAGTAAAAATAAAATAAATTGAGTAAGAAAATTAAGAATGCAATGCGTTAACACTGGTGTCTTTTGGACTATGAACCAATGTATAGAGTAAATAAGACTTGATTCACAGGAAGTTGGTGAAATAAAATTTCTATGAACCTTCTTCCTTATTATGAATCAGTAATCATATTACTCACACTACAAACTCTAATTAGAAGTTGTTCTACGCGATTTGGCACATTTTGGCCTTGCGCCATACCTGGAATTCATGAGCGCTCTAGAAAACCTGTCTTGTTTTCATAAGAGGCGGCCTCACCTCTACACTCATATAGGTGTTTCCATCAAATGTGTTCTACAGTTAAACACATCACCCATTAGGACTATGGAAATCATTAAGAGTATATGACTCAACCTCTAACACTGTAGAATTACACTATCCTACACCATAGGGATGAACTCAAATAATTATAAAATGGATAGTGTCTCAACCAATCAACCAATGACTTGTTGTTACCCATATGAACCTACTTCCTGGGATTACCATTCATATAGGTTGGGTTACCATCACTGTTGATTTCTGTAATAGACAGTAGTCCCATCCCCCTCGATGTATTGCTCACTAGCCTCTTGCTTAGTGGCTTTGTCAGAGGATCCGCAAGATTTAACTCTAACAAAATTAAGGGATATAATCCCATCACATAACAGCTGTCTCATAATATTATGTCTTAGGCGTATATGCCTACTCTTGCCATTATAGCTATTATTCTTAGCTCTGCCTATAGCAACTTGGCAATCACAATGTAGAGACACAGTTGGAACTGGTCTCATCCACAAAAGAATATTTCTCAAAAATTTTCTGAGCCACTCTGCTTCAGAACCTGCCTTCTCTAAGGCAATAAACTCAGACTTCATAGTAGAGCGAGCTATACAAGTCTATTTAGTATACTTCCAAGAAACTGCTCCTCCTCCTAAGGTAAATATGTAGTCACTTATGGATTTGATCTCATCTGAATCAGAGATCCAGTTGGCATCATTATAGCCCTCAAGAACTGCAGGATTACCGCAGTAATACAAATCAAATCCAATAGTACCTCGCAGATACTTGAGTATTCTACATAAAGCAGTCTAATGATCCTTATTAGGATTATGAAAATTTATGCTGAGTCTATTAACTGCATATTAGCAGTTTTAGAACCAATTTTCCTTTTTTAGGGTCAGGTAACTATACCTTAGTAAGACACCCCCACACTTAAGGTATTTCAAGTTAGGTAAATGATTTTTCCAAAGCTCAAAATTTTGTTTTTCTAATTTTCACCAGCATGTAACTTTATATACACATTATGTATTGCCTAGAAGTGAAAATATGAATAGTGGAATTTGTTAAGGGTTACCAGTCTTGTGTTGAAAATAAACTGCGGCATGAGGAACTAACTTGCATCGACGACGACCACTCTGCTCTCTCTCCTCCAGCTCTGACAAGATCTTTTCCCAAGACAGGGAATATGGATTCCATTTTTAGTATGATAAAGGACTGTAGCAACAAATCTATCATCACAGTCTGCACCACTAATATATACTGCGCTTGGTAGATCTCGACATCTTGCTGTTGGTCCAGTGTCAATAGCATCATTAGTCATAGGAACAATGCTAAGTGAAACAATTTCTCCAAATGATGAACCATATCTTTACTCAAACTTGCTTTTACTACAGCTTTCTTTTATTGTTTCTCTTCAAATCAGAAGTTCATGAAATATCAAAAATTAATACATTGCCAGAGGGTCTCAACCCATCCACAGCGAACAAGCTATAGTTCCATAGTCCTCATTTAGGCCTTGCAATCAAAACAGGCCTTATAACAGGAATCTTATCTCTCACTGTGAGTACTACCTGCTGCTTTAACTTGCACTTTATTCTTGCAGAAAAAAAACAAACAAACTTAGCAATACTATGGTACTCGAGTTTAGCACTTTTGCATATCATATTAACAGAAAAAGTGTTGACATGCATCCTAAATTAATATTGCAACAATATATATAATATCTTTCTTAATTATTTTTATGCAAAAACAAGTTGCATCTTTATGGCCTCAAGTTATACGGTAACTTCTTTTTACCCTTTAACTATTTCTCTACCAAATTTGCAATATTACGAGAAAAGTCCAACATATAGATTTCATAAATTATCACAAGGGGCAGGTAAATCAACTCCCAATCAAAGATTCTCCAAACACAATAACAACACCCACAACAATACCTCAATTTATCAAATTGATAACAAAACTCAACTAGAACCATAAACATTAATAAATATATAAGAATCCAAAAATTTCTACTTAAGATTGTTGGAAAAATACGAATAATATAGGATTCAAATATAAAATAAAGATGAGCAGAAATTAGACTTATCGATTTAGAGCAAATAATCTTGAGCAGAGGCGTGCAGTGCACTGTCCTTAAGTAGAAATTTCGCCCCTCGGAGAACTTTTCTCGGTGCTAAGGTCACTGACGAAATCCTACTCCAGGATTCAACGGCTCTTCACCCAACTAACCAGCACTTGAAATAGTTGAATGACCCATGAACAACTTCTAATTTTTCTTTACCTCAAACTCAAAAATTGCCACATATATATATATATATATATATATATATATATATATATATATATATATTATATGAAGAAGAATAGAATATTATATATCTATTAGCCCCAAGTACAGTACATATATATATATATATATATATATATTATCAGTAATAATAGTACTGTATATATATATATAGACTATATGAATATGGACAACTAATCTATCTATATAGATTCACACCTTCAGCTGCTTAAAAGAGGATCTTTTTTCTATGAAGCCTTATCTTCCTTTTTTATATAACCATAGAATGCAACGGTAATAATACAATAATATAGCAACGGTAAAATATGGCAACGGTAATAAAATTAATATCCCAATAATAGGTAATTAATATATAATGAACAGTTACAAAACCTTCATAAATATATTAATTATAACTCATTTAAATTACACATTAAACTCTTTTAATGGTACATCACCAAAATATATGAATATATTTATTTTTATTTAACTTTGTAATATATTATTTTGTATAAAATACAACAATCCCCCACATATTACAAAGTAAAAATAAAATAAATTGAGTAAGAAAATTAAGAATGCAATGCGTTAACACTGGTGTCTTTTGGACTATGAACCAATGTATAGAGTAAATAAGACTTGATTCACAGGAAGTTGGTGAAATAAAATTTCTATGAACCTTCTTCCTTATTATGAATCAGTAATCATATTACTCACACTACAAACTCTAATTAGAAGTTGTTCTACGCGATTTGGCACATTTTGGCCTTGCGCCATACCTGGAATTCATGAGCGCTCTAGAAAACCTGTCTTGTTTTCATAAGAGGCGGCCTCACCTCTACACTCATATAGGTGTTTCCATCAAATGTGTTCTACAGTTAAACACATCACCCATTAGGACTATGGAAATCATTAAGAGTATATGACTCAACCTCTAACACTGTAGAATTACACTATCCTACACCATAGGGATGAACTCAAATAATTATAAAATGGATAGTGTCTCAACCAATCAACCAATGACTTGTTGTTACCCATATGAACCTACTTCCTGGGATTACCATTCATATAGGTTGGGTTACCATCACTGTTGATTTCTGTAATAGACAGTAGTCCCATCCCCCTCGATGTATTGCTCACTAGCCTCTTGCTTAGTGGCTTTGTCAGAGGATCCGCAAGATTTAACTCTAACAAAATTAAGGGATATAATCCCATCACATAACAGCTGTCTCATAATATTATGTCTTAGGCGTATATGCCTACTCTTGCCATTATAGCTATTATTCTTAGCTCTGCCTATAGCAACTTGGCAATCACAATGTAGAGACACAGTTGGAACTGGTCTCATCCACAAAAGAATATTTCTCAAAAATTTTCTGAGCCACTCTGCTTCAGAACCTGCCTTCTCTAAGGCAATAAACTCAGACTTCATAGTAGAGCGAGCTATACAAGTCTATTTAGTATACTTCCAAGAAACTGCTCCTCCTCCTAAGGTAAATATGTAGTCACTTATGGATTTGATCTCATCTGAATCAGAGATCCAGTTGGCATCATTATAGCCCTCAAGAACTGCAGGATTACCGCAGTAATACAAATCAAATCCAATAGTACCTCGCAGATACTTGAGTATTCTACATAAAGCAGTCTAATGATCCTTATTAGGATTATGAAAATTTATGCTGAGTCTATTAACTGCATATTAGCAGTTTTAGAACCAATTTTCCTTTTTTAGGGTCAGGTAACTATACCTTAGTAAGACACCCCCACACTTAAGGTATTTCAAGTTAGGTAAATGATTTTTCCAAAGCTCAAAATTTTGTTTTTCTAATTTTCACCAGCATGTAACTTTATATACACATTATGTATTGCCTAGAAGTGAAAATATGAATAGTGGAATTTGTTAAGGGTTACCAGTCTTGTGTTGAAAATAAACTGCGGCATGAGGAACTAACTTGCATCGACGACGACCACTCTGCTCTCTCTCCTCCAGCTCTGACCAGATCTTTTCCCAAGACAGGGAATATGGATTCCATTTTTAGTATGATAAAGGACTGTAGCAACAAATCTATCATCACAGTCTGCACCACTAATATATACTGCGCTTGGTAGATCTCGACATCTTGCTGTTGGTCCAGTGTCAATAGCATCATTAGTCATAGGAACAATGCTAAGTGAAACAATTTCTCCAAATGATGAACCATATCTTTACTCAAACTTGCTTTTACTACAGCTTTCTTTTATTGTTTCTCTTCAAATCAGAAGTCCATGAAATATCAAAAATTAATACATTGCCAGAGGGTCTCAACCCATCCACAGCGAACAAGCTATAGTTCCATAGTCCTCATTTAGGCCTTGCAATCAAAACAGGCCTTATAACAGGAATCTTATCTCTTACTGTGAGTACTACCTGCTGCTTTAACTTGCACTTTATTCTTGCAGAAAAAAACAAACAAACTTAGCAATACTATGGTACTCGAGTTTAGCACTTTTGCATATCATATTAACAGAAAAAGTGTTGACATGCATCCTAAATTAATATTGCAACAATATATATAATATCTTTCTTAATTATTTTTATGCAAAAACAAGTTGCATCTTTATGGCCTCAAGTTATACGGTAACTTCTTTTTACCCTTTAACTATTTCTCTACCAAATTTGCAATATTACGAGAAAAGTCCAACATATAGATTTCATAAATTATCACAAGGGGCAGGTAAATCAACTCCCAATCAAAGATTCTCCAAACACAATAACAACACCCACAACAATACCTCAATTTAGCAAATTGATAACAAAACTCAACTAGAACCATAAACATTAATAAATATATAAGAATCCAAAAATTTCTACTTAAGATTGTTGGAAAAATACGAATAATATAGGATTCAAATATAAAATAAAGATGAGCAGAAATTAGACTTATCGATTTAGAGCAAATAATCTTGAGCAGAGGCGTGCAGTGCACTGTCCTTAAGTAGAAATTTCGCCCCTCGGAGAACTTTTCTCGGTGCTAAGGTCACTGACGAAATCCTACTCCAGGATTCAACGGCTCTTCACCCAACTAACCAGCACTTGAAATAGTTGAATGACCCATGAACAACTTCTAATTTTTCTTTACCTCAAACTCAAAAATTGCCACATATATATATATATATATATATATATATTATATGAAGAAGAATAGAATATTATATATCTATTAGCCCCAAGTACAGTACATATATATATATATATATATTATCAGTAATAATAGTACTGTATATATATATAGACTATATGAATATGGACAACTAATCTATCTATATAGATTCACACCTTCAGCTGCTTAAAAGAGGATCTTTTTTCTATGAAGCCTTATCTTCCTTTTTTATATAACCATAGAATGCAACGGTAATAATACAATAATATAGCAACGGTAAAATATGGCAACGGTAATAAAATTAATATCCCAATAATAGGTAATTAATATATAATGAACAGTTACAAAACCTTCATAAATATATTAATTATAACTCATTTAAATTACACATTAAACTCTTTTAATGGTACATCACCAAAATATATGAATATATTTATTTTTATTTAACTTTGTAATATATTATTTTGTATAAAATACAACAATCCCCCACATATTACAAAGTAAAAATAAAATAAATTGAGTAAGAAAATTAAGAATGCAATGCGTTAACACTGGTGTCTTTTGGACTATGAACCAATGTATAGAGTAAATAAGACTTGATTCACAGGAAGTTGGTGAAATAAAATTTCTATGAACCTTCTTCCTTATTATGAATCAGTAATCATATTACTCACACTACAAACTCTAATTAGAAGTTGTTCTACGCGATTTGGCACATTTTGGCCTTGCGCCATACCTGGAATTCATGAGCGCTCTAGAAAACCTGTCTTGTTTTCATAAGAGGCGGCCTCACCTCTACACTCATATAGGTGTTTCCATCAAATGTGTTCTACAGTTAAACACATCACCCATTAGGACTATGGAAATCATTAAGAGTATATGACTCAACCTCTAACACTGTAGAATTACACTATCATACACCATAGGGATGAACTCAAATAATTATAAAATGGATAGTGTCTCAACCAATCAACCAATGACTTGTTGTTACCCATATGAACCTACTTCCTGGGATTACCATTCATATAGGTTGGGTTACCATCACTGTTGATTTCTGTAATAGACAGTAGTCCCATCCCCCTCGATGTATTGCTCACTAGCCTCTTGCTTAGTGGCTTTGTCAGAGGATCCGCAAGATTTAACTCTAACAAAATTAAGGGATATAATCCCATCACATAACAGCTGTCTCATAATATTATGTCTTAGGCGTATATGCCTACTCTTGCCATTATAGCTATTATTCTTAGCTCTGCCTATAGCAACTTGGCAATCACAATGTAGAGACACAGTTGGAACTGGTCTCATCCACAAAAGAATATTTCTCAAAAATTTTCTGAGCCACTCTGCTTCAGAACCTGCCTTCTCTAAGGCAATAAACTCAGACTTCATAGTAGAGCGAGCTATACAAGTCTATTTAGTATACTTCCAAGAAACTGCTCCTCCTCCTAAGGTAAATATGTAGTCACTTATGGATTTGATCTCATCTGAATCAGAGATCCAGTTGGCATCATTATAGCCCTCAAGAACTGCAGGATTACCGCAGTAATACAAATCAAATCCAATAGTACCTCGCAGATACTTGAGTATTCTACATAAAGCAGTCTAATGATCCTTATTAGGATTATGAAAATTTATGCTGAGTCTATTAACTGCATATTAGCAGTTTTAGAACCAATTTTCCTTTTTTAGGGTCAGGTAACTATACCTTAGTAAGACACCCCCACACTTAAGGTATTTCAAGTTAGGTAAATGATTTTTCCAAAGCTCAAAATTTTGTTTTTCTAATTTTCACCAGCATGTAACTTTATATACACATTATGTATTGCCTAGAAGTGAAAATATGAATAGTGGAATTTGTTAAGGGTTACCAGTCTTGTGTTGAAAATAAACTGCGGCATGAGGAACTAACTTGCATCGACGACGACCACTCTGCTCTCTCTCCTCCAGCTCTGACCAGATCTTTTCCCAAGACAGGGAATATGGATTCCATTTTTAGTATGATAAAGGACTGTAGCAACAAATCTATCATCACAGTCTGCACCACTAATATATACTGCGCTTGGTAGATCTCGACATCTTGCTGTTGGTCCAGTGTCAATAGCATCATTAGTCATAGGAACAATGCTAAGTGAAACAATTTCTCCAAATGATGAACCATATCTTTACTCAAACTTGCTTTTACTACAGCTTTCTTTTATTGTTTCTCTTCAAATCAGAAGTCCATGAAATATCAAAAATTAATACATTGCCAGAGGGTCTCAACCCATCCACAGCGAACAAGCTATAGTTCCATAGTCCTCATTTAGGCCTTGCAATCAAAACAGGCCTTATAACAGGAATCTTATCTCTCACTGTGAGTACTACCTGCTGCTTTAACTTGCACTTTATTCTTGCAGAAAAAAACAAACAAACTTAGCAATACTATGGTACTCGAGTTTAGCACTTCTGCATATCATATTAACAGAAAAAGTGTTGACATGCATCCTAAATTAATATTGCAACTATATATATAATATCTTTCTTAATTATTTTTATGCAAAAACAAGTTGCATCTTTATGGCCTCAAGTTATACGGTAACTTCTTTTTACCCTTTAACTATTTCTCTACCAAATTTGCAATATTACGAGAAAAGTCCAACATAGAGATTTCATAAATTATCACAAGGGGCAGGTAAATCAACTCCCAATCAAAGATTCTCCAAACACAATAACAACACCCACAACAATACCTCAATTTAGCAAATTGATAACAAAACTCAGCTAGAACCATAAACATTAATAAATATATAAGAATCCAAAAATTTCTACTTAAGATTGTTGGAAAAATACGAATAATATAGGATTCAAATATAAAATAAAGATGAGCAGAAATTAGACTTATCGATTTAGAGCAAATAATCTTGAGCAGAGGCGTGCAGTGCACTGTCCTTAAGTAGAAATTTCGCCCCTCGGAGAACTTTTCTCGGTGCTAAGGTCACTGACGAAATCCTACTCCAGGATTCAACGGCTCTTCACCCAACTAACCAGCACTTGAAATAGTTGAATGACCCATGAACAACTTCTAATTTTTCTTTACCTCAAACTCAAAAATTGCCACATATATATATATATATATATATATATATATATATTATATGAAGAAGAATAGAATATTATATATCTATTAGCCCCAAGTACAGTACATATATATATATATATATATATATATATATATATATATATATATTATCAGTAATAATAGTACTGTATATATATATAGACTATATGAATATGGACAACTAATCTATCTATATAGATTCACACCTTCAGCTGCTTAAAAGAGGATCTTTTTTCTATGAAGCCTTATCTTCCTTTTTTATATAACCATAGAATGCAACGGTAATAATACAATAATATAGCAACGGTAAAATATGGCAACGGTAATAAAATTAATATCCCAATAATAGGTAATTAATATATAATGAACAGTTACAAAACCTTCATAAATATATTAATTATAACTCATTTAAATTACACATTAAACTCTTTTAATGGTACATCCCCAAAATATATGAATATATTTATTTTTATTTAACTTTGTAATATATTATTTTGTATAAAATACAACAATGCAAACACAATGCAATCTAACAAATACTCACAATACTATGAACTGGCACAATCTAGATGCAATAAATCCTAACATGTACATGCAATTCTACTATGAAACTACAAACTAGACAACTACCCCTTAACTTAAATTGATCAATGTCCTCATGAGAAAAATAAAGCAAATAAGAAGGAAGGACTCCCCCTGATGTGGTCAATCGTCATGATCGACCTCCTCAGCATCGCCCATCTCTTGATTAAAAGGGGGAAAGATAGGAAAAACAGGAGCAGCAGGAAACTGACTAGAGTCCATAGTAGGATTCAACTGAGTAAACATATCCAACATGGAAATGTTGAATGAGACATTGTACGCAAATATGGTGTCTTGCCGCTCAGCCAAACGAACATTATGTGCCTCAATGTTGTAAAACCACCCATCTACCTCGTTCTGGACCTCCTTTGAAACTATATGGCGAGGAGCAGCAAGATAAGAACCCGAAGCCATCGGATTAGGCGTTTGTTGTGGATCCTGTTGTGGAATTATAAATCCTAACCCCCGTGGGTGATTCTCGCCACCATTCCAAACCTTGTAACGCATTATCATCTTATGGTCGAGCACAAGCATGGGTTGCTGAATCATCTCATCGTTCGTCCATTTAACCCTATCTTTAGCACAGAGAGCACATATGAGAGAAGGGTGTGGCAGGCCACCAGTAGTACCGCCTCTCACTGCACACAGTATTGAATGTTGAATGATTAGACCGACATCCATTCTTGAATGCTAAATTTATTCTTGAGAAATGTGAGGCATTTGATATGCAATTATGCGAAAAGGTTTTTTGATTTTCTAGAAAATTAGTATATTAACAACGTCATATGGATGAAAATGAAAGTATGAATAATTTTGAGTTGCTTGAAGATTCCTAAATGTTAACCTACTCTTATCATCAATTGGGGTAACTGTATTTCTGTGCGGACTGGCCATTGCGCTGCTTGGATCTCGTTGCCATACTCCAACTGTAATGCTGGCTAATTTTATTGCTACCCCAATTAAGCTGCGGTAAATATTTAGTTCATTGTCACATTTCAACTCTTTATTTCCTTAGCATATGAAACAAGGCAAAATTTTTAACTTAGCATCTGAAACAAGGCAAAATTTTTAACTTTGCTTGATTTGTCTTTAGCATATAAAACAAGGCTTAAAAAAAATTGTAATGAAAGAGAAAAGTTTTAAGGAATCTTTTTCAAGTTTTGATTCATTTGATACTTAATAAATTGTAACTACGCAATTATTATAATACTATTTTATTCATTGTAAATTTCCGTTAGGTTGTGTCACAAAAATTAGTAAATGTATACTCCTTTGTTCAGCCAAAAATAGGTCCTTTTGATTTTTTTCTTCCACAAAAAGTATTCCATTTCTTTTCCATATTTTTTTCTTCCACAAAAGAGTATTTTTTTATATATAGTAGTACCAAATAACTTAATGTCCTCAGGTTTGCCATCATAATTTCATTTTGTGCCACTACACTATAAAACTAACGACTTGTTAATATTATTGTAACATAGGAAAAAACTATACCCTTACTTTATTTTGCTAGTTTTGTAAATGGGACTATTTTTGTGGTAGCGAGTACTATTGTATGGGAGGGATGATGGATCCACTTGCACCTGATAAAAATACTTATTCTTAGACATTAGACATTATTCTAATCATAACATTGTGTTTTTTGGTGAAGCGTTATTCAAAAATCTTTTCATACTTTTGTTTATTTGTAATCTATCTTGCAAATTAAAAAGTTGTCTGATTGTCGTAGTATTAAACTGGCATTTGTAACAATCCAAAATTTTTAAGTAATTTCAAATTTTTACTGAATTAAATAAATATTTTAATTGATGTGTTTATTGTTGAATAAATATTTGTTTAATTTGATTTGTTTTAATTATTTATTTGTTAAATAAATAATTTATGAGTTGAGGAAATTAGATTAATTTGTTAATTAAGTGATAATTAGTAATTTTGTATTTTGAAGTTAATTAAATAATTGAGTGAGAAATTAATTTTATAAGATAATATTCTAATTTAATTTAATAATTAAATTAGTGAATTAATAAGAATTAAAGGAGTTGCTATAATGTTATTTTAATTTAATTTAGTAATCAAAGTAATGTATTAATTTATTGAATAAAATTATAATTACAATGACAATTATAATTTTGTGGCAATGTGTTTATGTGACAAATGGATTTAATAAGTAGTTGTTAGTTTTAATTTAATTAAATTTGGATATTTGAAAAGTGGGACAATAAACTATATTATAAACGAGTTATGAAAATAAATTAAAGGAGATTTAAATGGGTTTTACCAAACAAGGTATAAGGATTTAAAGTTATTATTTTTAATTTAGTTTTGCCAAACAAGGCTTAAGGGTTTTAAGGAGGTGTTTGATAAAAATTGAATGAATCTAAATCTGAATCTGAATGAAAAAAATTGTTTGATAATTGACATGTCTGAAACATCTGAATGACAAAAATTTATTATTTTACCCTTCTGAAAAAATTCAAAATTATTGTAAATTTATTTAATATTACTTAATATAATAGTTAATATTTTTTTTAATTTTTTTTTACTTCATTCAGCAGCTCATTCAGCCATTCAGATAAAAAAAATTGATTTAGCCATTCAGCTCGTCCATCTTACCAATTCAGTCATTCAGACTAAAACAAATGCACTGACCGATTCAGCCATTCAGATTCAGCTCAATTTAGCTACATTCAGCACTAAACAAACAGCCCCTAAGTCTTTAATTTTTAAAGTAGTTAAGCCAAACAAGCCTTATGACTTTTGATTTTCAAAAACTATAACTGACATTAGTTATATATATATATATATATATATTAATATGTATTATATTATACATTATATATCAGTTATATTTTCTATTACGGAAAAGAACAGAAGAAATAAAGAAGAGAGAAGAAAAAAAAGAGAAGAGAGAGAGAGCTCTAGAGAAAGTTTGAGAGAGAGTTTGAGAGAAGAAGTTTTTTAAGAACAAGGAGTAGTAATCAAAAGTTGTGTAATTCTCTTCTAGTAAAGGTATAATTTTTTCCAAAGTTCTAGTTTTCTTTTAAGGTTCTAGTTTTTATATACATGAAAGTTCTTTGTAATTTTGGTGTGAAAGATTAATTGTTTATATAGTAGTTTTTATATGTTAATTGGTTGATATAAATTGTTTTCATATGTTTAGTATATGATTTAGAGTAGTTTAATCCATGGAAATATGATATATATGGAGAAATTTATTTTACAATGATATATATGTGAATATGACTTATTTTAGAGTCAAGATTTATGTTTAATTTATAGTATAATGTATAAATTGGCTATTGATTGTGAAAATACATGAAGAAACGAAAACAAAGTAATTGAAACTAACTGTTTTGGTTGAAAAACCAATTTACAGTGATTAATTTCACTAAGAATGTCAAAAATTAAAGAAATGGTAAAAACGGTAAATTTAGGGGTTTTAATGTTGATGGTTATGTTGTTTAAATGATTAAAAACATTTTAAAAACCTTAAGTTATGTTTCTGTGAGGTTTATGTAATTCATATATGTTAAATTGGTTAGTAGAAAGTAGTTTGTAGGCTAATTTGGCTTTGTTCTGTGTTCTTCGCGAACACTGTCTGCCTGAAACTGTATTTCGGCACTGCAGCACCTCCCCGTAGTACCAGGTCAACGATTCAGCGCTAATTATAGGCATTTGTGTTGCGCCACAGCGCCAGCTCAGTGCCACAGCGTTATTCCCAGTGCAAACTATGGCACTGCAGCGCCAGTTAGCAGAATGGTCAGAAAATTATTTTGATTATACAACTCTGTAAATAATGATAAAGAATAATGTTATGACTGATAAAATGTGATTTGTTCATATTATGGTGTACCAAGTTTCAAAATATTGTTAGCAATTAATAAATTGTGTGATGAATTGTTGAGTTATGGTTTAAACAAATAGTTTAACCTAAGACTACAAGTCATATATGAAATAGATATTGAATTGTGTACTTAGTACATGTAGTAATTAATTATATCATGATGAAATGTATATAGGATATTGAGAATCGAGTATACGATTTAGCTTACACGCAAGTCAAGTTCCCTAACCTTTGCTACTTTATTATTCAGCAAGGTTTACTTTTCATTGTCATATTATATATATTTATGCAAGTTCTCTAACTCTACTTTTACATTGAGCAAGTTTTCAAACCCTAACCTTTATTTGAGTTGTTCTATATCATTTACCTTTATATTGACCAAGTTTTATTGTTTTACTTGATAATAATTATGCATGATTCAATAACTCAATCCTTTTATTAAACAAAATTCTAGCCTTAGCTTAATATTATTCAAGTAAGGTTTGTTATGTTATTCAATGCTTATGCTTTCTAGTTCATTTCTAAGCATGACTTTTAAATACAATGATAATTCATTTATGACTCATTCTATAGCATATTGTTATACATTTTGATTCAACTATCCTTAGTTGATGTTCGTTAAACTCTAAATTACCCTTGAAGCTTATCCAAACCAAACTTACTTTGGTGCGGACTTGTATTCTAAATACTGAGATGAACAACCATATTCCAGGTGATAATTAGGCTTAGCGTTTAGATGTTTGTGCACAATATATGGTACGAAGGGTTGATCCCCCTAAGTAAGGGAAGTCCCTACAGTCTTATGACTATTTAGGTTTAAGTTGAAAGAATACTTATAACCTTGCACATAGTTCGTGGTCTTGTGACCCTCAGATACATTTCAAATTCTATTTTCAGTTCTTGATTATTATTGATAGAGAATATTATTCAGTTCTATTGAGCCTATTCATTTGGCAGTTGTTATGATGTTATTATTCATTGTCATTTCAAGTGAGCATTTGTTTTGCTCACACTTGCTTATATAACTATTACAGCTAAAGTTGAGAAGGTTGATGAACCTACCACCAGTAAAGGGAAAGAAAAGATCAACAAGTGTTGAAGACTTGTAAATCTGTCTATTTTTTTTATATTATCAGACTTTATTTTAATGGTTGAGATGTAATTATTTATTTTTCCTCATATGATGAATGTTTAAGGTTAGATAACCTGAGATTTTATTAATGATGTAACCCTTTAATGGGAAGGTTTATTGTTTAAATTTTATTATATTTAGGTAGTTAGAAATGAATATTAGTCAAAGAACACCAAATATTGTGGGAATGAAGTATCCAAATTTGGGGGTGTCACAAGTTGGTATCAAATCCCTAGGTTATGAACCTTAGGTGGGGGGAAAAACCTTAGGAAGTAACCTTACAAAAGATTTCAAAGATAGTGGTGATAAACTCTTATAGAGTTTTAAGAAAGAACTAATAAAATACTTATATGCTTATGTGGTTGCAACCTATGTGTTCGTGAGTGTCGACTAGTGTCAAATAGTAATTAAAAACTTAAAATTTTGTTGTCAAGATGGCTAATGTGGGAGAATCTAGTCAAACTATAGAAGAGGGATCTCAGATGCCTAGAGAGGAGGAGCCTCAAGATATTAAGGTGGTTGGGAACAACTGCTGCCAAGGGAGTCATCTCTGTTGGTTACAGTGGTTTAGCAGGAGGGCATACCAGATGAGGAAGATGTGGTAGAAACGGATGAAGAAGACCCCGTTGAGTTGCCATAGACGGATGAGGATGAGGAGGAGGAAGAGTTTCCACCAAACTCTATCGCAGCTAATGTGTTCGACGAGATATACGACCATAATGTTGAGCTTTTGGATAGAGTCGTGGAGTTGGAGGAGATAGTAGCTGAAAGTCAGACTTCGATGGCCCAGAAGGACGATGAGATCTGGGATCTTGACGAGCGTTTGAGTAATGTCGAATGGAAACTGATTCACAATTAGGGGGAGAACGAGCAACTGATGAAGGAGATCGCGGAACTAAAGAAAAAATGAAAGAAGAATCCACCAAGAGAGCAAGAGTTGAAGACGTGTACGAGAAAGCCTCTAAGCATGCAGAAGTAGCAGAGGGGGAAGTACAGGCAAAGAAGATCAAGATGGAGGAGATGAATGGAATTTTTAACATCGTGATAAACCGAGCTCAAGACCGAGTCATGTATTATCCGATTCAGTTCGAGACGCTGCCGTGGTACATGTTGATCGTAGAACAATGTTTCGTATTATGAAAGAGGAGTGTCGTAAGGCTATGCAACATTTTAGTAGATCGTTGTAAAGAATATAACTGTTATGTGATTAATTAATAAATAAAATGTAAATCCCAGGTCTTACATAACCAATGGGATATGATGATGATGTTATCCTGAAACTTTTGTAGTTTAGGAAAGTGATGTAGATAGTAGAGATGTTATCATTATTATGTTTTAAAAGATTATGAATGAATAAAATTTAATATTTATTCAAGATGTTATGTGTTATGTGATGATCTTTAATGATGTGCAAGTTAAGTAGAGAATACTTAAAGAAATTGAGTTATAATCTAATAAGTGTATGTTAATAGAAAATGTCTCCAAGACATCAGCCATGACAAAGAACCCCTGAGGGGTTTACCAATAACAACAATGCTGAGGCTAACCCAGTTCATCAGTTAGTGACGTTACTGACGGGAGCACTACAGAATCAGCAGTAGAACCAAGTTGCGACTTTTAAGGATTTTAAGGCGGTTGGACCACTAGAATTCTGTGGGTCCATAAATCCAGTTGAGGCACAGACCTGGGTCATGAAAATAGAGAAAGTTTTTGATGTTACTAGAGTGGGTGAGAATCAGAAGATTGTTTTTGTAACATTTATGTTGAAAGCAAAGGCTAGTTATTGGTGGCAAACCAATAAAACTTGAGGAGGTCAGGGAGTAATGACTTGGGATAGGTTCAAGGAAATATTTTTCGAGACCTATTTTCTAGAGAGTTCAAAGAATCAGATGGAGGTGCAGTTTTTAGAACTAAACTAGGGTACACTGATAGTGACGGAGTATGCAGCAAGGTTTAATGAGTTGGCGATGTTTGCGATATATTAAGTCAACACAGATGAGCACAAGGCTAGGAGGTTTGAACAGAGACTGAAGTCCTGGTTGTATAGCAGAGTCTCCTTGTTCCAGTGAAAGATGTTTATAACGATGCTTGAGAAGGTAATTATCGCTGAGGGTGGAGACGAGGATGTGACGAAGTACAATCAGGAACAAAGAAAGAAGATGAGTAAGAGTGAAAGTAAGAATGGAGGTAGTAATGGTGGGAATGTTAGTAATAACCTGAAGAGGAAGTGGAATGCAAGTGTTGGTGTTGGAAATCAATAGAGTAGGCAATAGAAAAAGAAATTAGAAGCATGTGCTACATGCGGAAAGAATCACACTAACGTGTGATTAAGGGGTAATCGAGTACGCTTCAATTGTTGCCATGAGGGTCACATTACTCCAAATTGCCATCAACCAAAGAAGAATGTTTGCTACACATGTGGGTTAAAGGATCATTTTGCTCGCGAGTGCCCTAAAAAGAAAGCTGGAGAGGCAACTGGAAGCAAAAGAGGCGACAGTGGAGGTACATTGGCTATTACTGGACCAACATCATCAAACAAACCCATAACCAGAACCTTTAACATGACTGTATAGAATACGGTACAAATAAAAGATGTCATGTCAGTTATTATCCCAATTAATGATATAAATGCAAATGTATTATTTGATTCGGGTGCTACTTGCTCGTTTATATCTGATGAATTTGCTAAGAGGTTAGAATTACCTAGTGAAGAATTGAATTTCCCTTTAAACATGGAAATTACGAATAGCGAGGTGATTCATGTTAAGTCTGTATACAAGAATTATAGGGTGAATATTAAGGGGAATGTCATGATAGTAGATTTAATCCCGATTAAACTTGGAGAGTTTAATGTTATATTGGGAATGGATTGGCTATTCAATTATGGAGCAATAATTGATTGCTAAAAGAAAAGTGTAAACCTTATGACTCCGTTAAAGGTAGTCTTCTATGGTAGAAAATTGCCTAGATAAACGAGATGTTTGATGATTATGCATGCTAATAAGTTATTGAGTCAGGGCTGTGTAGGGTACTTAGCTTACATAGTCGATACTCAGAGAAAGGGTGTGAAATTGGATGAGATACCGGTTGTTAGGGATTTTTTTGACGTATTTTGAGTTCGTTATCGATTTAGCACCAGGGTATGCTCCGATATAGAAAGCCCTGTATAGGATGGCTCCGATAAAGATGAAGGAACTCATGGTACAATTACAGGAGCTGTTAGACAAGAAATACATTCAGCTGAGTGTGTCATCATGTGGAGCATCGGTGTTATTCGTGAAAAAGAAGGATGGGTTAATGCGTCTTTGCATTGATTATAGGGAGTTAAACAAAGATACTATTAAGAATAAATATATGTTGCCATGGTTAAATGACTTGTTGATGTAACATCCCCATATCTATACTCCCACGGTATCCGATATGGTGCTTACTACTAGCCAATGTATATAACGCATTCAAATTTATACACCCATGATATCTGATTATATGCTTATATCTAATTGAGTACTATAAAATTTATAACCAAATGTAATTCCCATATATCCAAGATTCACAGTATCCCATAACAGAAAACAATTCCCTGGAGAACTATTGCTGTGTTTGGATACCCTCACTTAGATGTATGAACTGTATTTGTGAATAGTATCTATCTATCCAAAATTTAGAGTATTAATAAAAATATGAACAATCCATATTACCAATACCATCACTCAGATGTATAGTCTATATCATGTGAATTACACTATCGTATCGATAGTACATATCTATCCGAAATCTAAAGTATCAACAACAACATGAACAATCCATATTGTCAATACCCTCACTTAGATAAATAGTTCTCAAGGATCTCAAACTATATTAAAAATTCTAAATACATCTATATATATAAGAAAACACGGTTGCGGAACAAAAGATGATATATATCGTATATTAAGGTTCGATTACATGATTCTTCATAAAGAATTTTTTATTACAAAGTATTACATTCAACTAGACAGTAATATAAACTAATCTAAGTAGGGATGCATCCCTTTATTAGCTCTAGAAGTGCCAGGGTTACCATCTAATACTGCAAAGGGAATAAATTACAAGGGTGGGCTATGACATGGTCAGCAGGTTTTATATTTATAACACAATATAGGATTTGAAGAAATATAATAGTTCAAAATTTACTAATTGTTTTTATCATTTCTGGAATTTCTATTTCAACCATTTTTGGACTTTTTATTTCTGTCAGTCACAAAGACTTAGAAATTTTGTTTATATATGAGATATGGGATCAACCTATTCAATATCCTAGGAGTATGCATCTCATCCTATTCGTGCTCACATGCACTAAACATTAATATTTAATTGACCAAACATCGATCCCTTTTCGGGATACACAACTTCAGTATAGGATGTCTTACCAAAGCAATTTGGTTTGACACAACAATTTATGCTCAATAATATCATATGAATAAACAATTTATTTTTGAGTTATGCTGAAGCTATAGCAATAACTTTATAATAAATGGCAATTCAAGTTTAGGTTGGGTATAACATATTAACAGAAATTCAAGATAGAAATCTTGTTCAGCGAATAATTTGGGTTTAGTAAACTTGCAAAAGTAATTAGAATATAGGAAACTTTCTCGATAAGAGGTTTAAGGATAGAGAATTTGCATAAGGTAATTGGATAGGTTAGAAGACTTTCCTGAGCAAATATCAGTCAGTCAACGTTACTCGATTCGATAATAAACACCTAAGATGTTCATTCATATTAATCTAACACATTAGTATTGATAATAATACTTAAATAGATAAACTACATATGTTCGGGTTAAGTTTGATATGGTTTCGGTGTCCAAAGACTTTACTGGGTACTTAATAAGTTGATAACTCGATTAAACTTTATTTATAAGTTTTATTATATTTTTAGATAATTTAAATATCCTTTATAATAATTTCTGGAAGCATATAATAATTTTTAAGTATTTATTTATCCCATAAATGATTTTTAAACCATTTATTTCTATTTCTAAATAATTAATATTTACTTAGAATATTAAAAAAAACTTTTTTTACTTTTTATAAATAATTTATAATCATTTATTATGATTTTTAAATCATTAATATTATTTTTCAATAATTATTTATTATTTATAAATAATGATTCTAATTAATTTATTATTAAATTAATTATTAATAATATCCAAATAAATTTAAATATTTATTGAATTTATGTAAAAATATTAAAAGTTAATTATTATAACTTAAAATAATTTTTAAAACTATTTTTATAATTATTTATATTTATTTATTAATTATTTCTAATTTTTATTAATTTATTTATTAGAAAACATTTTCTGTCTGTCGCTAATGCCCTATAGTGACAGGAAGTGTCGCTATAGGTGTTTTTGAGTTTCTGGGAATCAGTTGGTCATGGCCTAGGGACCACTTTGACCTTGATCTAATTTGCTATTGTTGATGATTGGACAAGTATGGATGTTATAGTACTCACACAGTAGTACAACATCAGACCAATTTTATGTTTAAACCTACATATAACAAGAAGTTATAGAGGCTCAAAGTCACTGTTAGAGTTGTTCTTGAGTTTCTGGATAACCCAGAACAGTGGTCATGGTCGATCAACGGTTTTAGAGCTTCTATATCTTTCAATTCGTGTGATAGATTTGTGTTATATTTGTTGTAATAGGTAGTCTATATGTCAAGGTACAGGTATGTAACACTGATTTGAACAAAGTATGATTCTAAGGTCTCGATCTATGTTGGTCAAAGTACAGCCAAAGTCTGTTCTTCCTGTTCATCAGTTTTCTGGGTAACCTAGAAAACTTAGTCATGCTTGGTCAACGACTTTTGACCATTAATTCCAGTAATCCTATGAATTGTTTAAGCAATTGAGTGTCATAAATATGTAGTATGTATGTCAAGGTATTAATTCATTACAATAAGTCATTAAAACATCAAACTGAAAGCGATTAAAAGGTTGGTCAAAGTAGCTGATTCAACCTGTTCTTTAGTTTTCTAGGTAACCCAGAAAACTGAACTTCGTGATCGGTCAACCACTTTTGACCACCTATATCTTGCAATATATGGTTCCAATGAACTTGTTTTCTTTTCCAGATTAAAGACTTTATGTCATACTACAAATAACATACAATTAACAAACCTAACTATTAACATACACAAATCTACAGGCTCTGACCTATTTTTCCAAAATTTCCAGATTGCTTAAAAACTATTTTGATGCATCTAGATGTTATAAAAATTTGTTCTATCAACTTAGCATACTATCTAACATGTTATTACATATATCTAAACATCTAAACAACAAATTAAACATAGTATCAAAGATCTAGCTACAAATTAGGGTTTGCACCTTTTCTTGCTTGATTTTGATTTCTGGATATTGAATTTGTTGTTGCTATCACCAAGGCTTCTTTAAGCAGGTTATATGAGTGTATAGGCTTATAATTTTCGTGAGTTTGCACTGAGCTTGGGTTTCCTTTTATAGAATTTTCTAACTTGGCTTTTTAGTCATTTAATCACCTACTAGCCTCCTAAAAGATATGATTTGTGACTCTCCTAGTGCTTGGGAGTTGGAAGCAAGTCATGTGATGTTTTGGAACTTGTGTTGATGACTCCTAACCTACTTGTTAGCTAGTTGACCAAATTAGTAGCTTAATTATTCTCTAATCCTCATTAATCTTGATTAGGGTTTTGGTTTTATGATTAGGGTTACTTAATGGTGTTTATTAGTACCCAATTGAAGTTTAGTAATTATGATTAGGTGTTAGGCTAACCTAATTAGGGTTTGGTCTAGATAATTAAGGTTAGTATTTATAAATTAGGGTTAGGGTTTGTAATCTAGGGTTCTTAACTTAGATTTTCCATAAATCCTAACAAGCACAACAAAGCGTCTTGTCAGTGTAAGCACGACAAAGCAACTTGTCAAAACAAATATACCGAAAAGTCCATTTTCGGAAGAAAATTTTTAAGCATGAGGTGTCAAGCGTCCAATTTTGGACGAAAATTTACTTGACCTAATTTGTTAAACAAAGTATAGATTAACACAAAACACTTTCAGAACAGAGAGATTTTATTAATATAACTGAATTTATATATCCGAGTCTTATTAGGGTTTTGGGGTTTCAAATGATAAGTTGAAGGGAGCTAAGTATTTCTCTAAGATAGATTTGAGAAGTGGGTATCACTAATTAAAGGTAAGGAAGGAGGATGTACCTAAGACGGCATTCAGAACTCGGTATGGACACTATGAGTTTCTGGTAATGTCTTTTGTTTTAACTAATGCCCCTGCAACATTCATGGATTTGATGAACAGGTTGTTTAAACCATTTTTGGATAAGTTTGTAGTGGTATTCATTGATGATATTCTGGTGTACTCCAAGAGGAACACGTGGAACATTTACGTTTGACGTTGAAGACGCTAAGAAATGGAAACTTGTACGCGAAATTCTCTAAGTGTGAATTCTGGCTAGAACGTGTGCAATTTCTTGGTCATGTGATTGAAAAATATGGGATTTCAGTGGATCCATCAAAGGTGGAAGCTGTAATAAATTGGGATCAAACAATGGGATCAACCAAGGAAAACATCGGAAGTGAGGAGTTTTGGCAGGTTACTACAGATGATTTATTCAAGACATTTCCAAGATTTCAACTCTGGTGACAAATTTGACAAGGAAACCTGTAAAATTTGTTTGACTGAGAAGTGTGAAGAGAGCTTTCAAGACTTGAAAAAGAAGTTAAGTGTGGTACCTGTGTTGTCATTACTAGATAATATAGGAAACTTTGTGGTGTATAGTGATGCATCACATAAAGGATTAAGTTGTGTGCTTATACAAAATGGTAAAGTCATTGCGTATGCTTCAAGGCTGTGACACCCAAATTCAGACCACACTTGTCTCAAATTTGGTTTCCACGTACTAACTCTAACAATAAATCAACATCTTATACAGCGAAATAATAGAATAATTTATATTGGTATAACATAATTATTCTCGTCCCAAGGTTTCGAAACTTAAACATCTCACACATAACTTAATTATAATTAAACATCGTTTGGACATAACTAATACAATACATCTTAAATTAAACATAGCTTAATAAGTTTTTCTACCATCACATAATAACACCCTCCTAATAACATAAAAGTAATTACTCCAAAGCTTTCTCTTTACCCTTGTCATTTCCAAAAGGTTCACCACGTTCTTCCTTCACTGAAAGTTTTAGGGAAAGCAAGGATGAGCAACAATTTTGCCTAGCAAGTAATATAGGAAAGAGGGTAATCAACATGTTTTAAATTTCTCAAGGGTATATGATATTTCAAGATAACAAGAAGTATCAATAATTAACAACAATGATCACTATGGACAATAATATTCAATAATACTCAAAGATTTATCAATTTAAGATTTCAAAGTAATAGATACTGAGCAGTCACTAAAGACTATAAACTTCTCCTAGAATTAACAGTAATAGACTGATAATTCTATAAAACGAGTACAACAGGTGATCAGCCTAAAGTACCCTATGTCATGCATAATTTTAGTCTTTCTCATGTGCGCACGTCGGTTCCCCGACAATATATAATTCCCCTACTAAGAGGATTGTTCTTCTCAGTTATAAAAGTCCGCACCAAGTTAAGTTAGTTTGGATAGCTTTCGATCAATTATCAATAGTCTAGCTGAATCAATGGCTTAGACAACTTTTTCAATATATATATGAACAATTATCGTTCGAATCAAAGTTTGAAATTTCATTACAAAATATGTTTTCTTTAAAATTCTACTTGTACGATCAATAATTGCACAAGTTCAATAATGCTCAATAACGAGTAAGGTTTGAGTACTTGCCTCAAGCATAATTTACCAAAGTAAAGCTTAATACCCTCTTTCGAATCCTAACATAATATATTAAACGTATAGGATATTCATTAGTTACATAAACTCATATATGTAAGTTCGAACGTACACTTAAACATCCAACTTAGTTGTAACTTCATACATACTATATCACATATCCTACATCTTCATAGCACAATTCAGATTACATGATACCACAAGGTCAAATAACGTATTACTTTATAGCTTGTAAACCTTATTTTGGACTTAACATTTGAAAGTCATAATTTCTCATTAACATTCATCTCTATTACCTAGCATGCTTCCTAACACATTATATAGCACATTGGTCATATAATACAAGTTAAAGTAATCATATAAGAATGCTTTGAACTTCAGATCAAAAATAGAAACTATTCATGACTGTAGGATGGCGCAGATGCGCCCTGTCTAGGTTTAGGGACGGTGTAGCTGCGCTGTCCTCTGGCCAGACCAGGGTTGAGCCTTGTTTTTCATGTTTCTGTCCAACTCTAACACACCTATGCACTTATACTTTAACATACATACATGTTAGAGGTTCTCACATAAGCATATAACCCTTCTTGAGTTTATTTTTACAAGCTTTAAGTTACAACTTACATTGTATTAAAGTATAACAAGATCACGTAGTTACCATGTTTTATAACTTGACTATATGTCCACATAGAGTGATTACACAATTTGTTAATACACATGCTTATAGTATTCATATTATTTGTTCACAACTATCATTGTTTAACACTTAGAATCGTGCTTTAAACTTGTGTTCGGTTGAGTTATCATTATGTTCAATACATATGAATCATGTCTAGGGATATTATAGACCGAACATGATATCTTACCCCTTTAGAATCTAGATATTCATGTGATGCAAATAGATTTTGAAAATATGTTCAAGGTTTCTTTGAAATCACTTTACTATGAATGATGTAATATGGAACATATAAGACAACTTTAAAACTCTTATCATAAGTAACTAAGTCATGATAACCTCTTTTCAAGATCGGAATGTATCACATGTAGCATTCATGCATATTTACTTTAACATATCAAGTTTTTCCTTTAAAACATTTTCTAACACAAAGCTAACAAGTTTGATCATGACAAGGACACTATAACACCATTCATGCTTATTCGTGTGTGAAATCAGTCATGTGTATAGACTACTAAGCTCAAAATTTGCAGAACATGAATTTCAACAAAGTTTGTTTTCAAAACTTAAATTCCTTATTTAAAGATCTTCTACTAAATCATGTTGAACACTTCATAATTCATAAGGAAGCTTTATAACATATGTTATACCTATTTTTAATGTATACATATGTCATAATACAGTATTAGCAACAACATAATATAACAGAATCCAGAAACTGATTCTGGTGTACTATAAATAGGGCACAGTTGCGCTATGCCTAGACCAGAAGCAGAAACAGACTCTGTTTTACAGAGCCTTATTCTACTTTGATTCTTTTCAGTTTAAAAATGTTCCAATCCATCATTTAAGAGTTCATACATGTAAACACACTTCATAAACACATTATGGCATGCTAATTCACATTGATTAACAGAGAATTTCAAGTAATTCCTAAGAATTTAACAAACCCAACTAAGAACAAAAGTTTAGGATTTTATACCTCTTGAAGCTTAATAAACTTAGTTTCCACCTTCTGAATTTGCTAACCTCTTCTTTAGACCACCACTTACTCACTCTCAAATTATCAGAGTTTCAAGAACTAAAACAAAGCAACGTAAATTGAAAATTTTTCTGCTATTTATAAAGAAAACTTGGGTTGGGTAATTAAATTGCACTGAGGTTGAATTCATGGTGTAATGGAAGAAAACATTGGTTATTTGAGAGTTGTTTAACAACCCACCACCAGCCAACTCCATAGCCAATGATTTCTTGCTTGGAAGTTACGTATTTTAGCCTTAGGTCACTATTCACTGTACTGTGGTGTAACTGATGAATTTTATATTATAGCAACGTGCTCCAATTTGGCTCAATTAGTTACTTTAACTCCCAAATGTAATTTTAATGTACAATTGTTACCATATTAGGAAAATTTAGGGATTATTTATGTATTTGCATAATATAATCCATGTACATTAAATACATGTAATAAAATAACACAGTTAGGTATTATTGTCCGGGTATCTTCATAATTATTTTTACTACTCATATAACAATATTATAACATTATTTAATATTATATGTTCAGTTTACACACGTAATTCCTTTTCCAATTTTAGGAACACACGGATATTTAATTAGTTCTATATTAAAATCACTTATGATTTTATTGTACTACTTGATACTTTATATCATTAGAATGTATTCTTATCAATGATTTTATTCATATCACACCTTACATTAATGTTCCATTTCATTTCTACAGTAGAAACTAACTTTCCCTGATTAACCACTGGCGCAGCTACGCCATTTTATTTTGCTGGGAGGGCGCAGTTGCGCCGATCCTTGGCAATGCCAAAATGGTTTAGCTTCAAGCCAGTTCCAATTTCTATCACCACACAAGTTTTACATGATATGAATTAACTTCTATAGTTGTGATATTACTAGTTCAAGAGTGTATTTATCACATAATTATACATAATTTATCATCCTCTTAATAACTATTTCTCTTTTAATTCGCTTAGTGAATTTTCTCATTCCACACTATGCCACATAAGGCCTTTCACAATTCTAAACGTCAATTCCACACTTCTCAATTCGCATATAAATTCACTTTGCACTAATCGAATTACTCATCGTACAACACATCAATATTTATATTCATTTTCTTATTACATTGAAATAATTAGTTATTCCTAAATTCTCGTTTCTTACAAAGGCAACTGAAGGACTAGGAGAAAGGATACCCGAAACATGATTTGGAGTTGGCTGCGGTGGTATTTGCTCTAAAAATATGGAGACATTATTTCTATGGAGAGAAATGTGAGATATATATAGACCATAAAAGTTTAAAATATATTTTCACACAGAAAGATCTGAACATGCATCAAAGGCGATGGCTAGAATTGATAAAAGATTATGATTATGAGATCTTTTATCATCCGTGTAAAGCAAATGTGGTTGCTGATGCCCTGAGTAGAAATGGTCGTGAGAAGTTGATGTTGTTAACGGCTCAGGAGGAACTTATCTGAGCAATGGCAAGGCTAGAGTTAGAAAAAAAACTTCTTAAAGAATCAAATGGAAGATTGTTCCAGATGGAAGTTAGTCCAACTTTAGTGAAGAAAGTGAAGAATGCTCAACTGTGAGATGAAGAATGTGGAAAGATCAAAGAAAAAGTGGTTGAGGGTAATGAAGTGAAATACAAGATCGATACCAAAGGACTGCTAAGGTTCGAGGGAAGAATTTGGGTTCCAGTAGTACCGGATATGAAAGACGAAATCTTGACCGAAGCTCATAACTCAAGATATTCAATTCATCCAAGAAGTACGATGATGTATCAAAATTTACGACGACATTAATTGTGGCCAAATATGAAAAAAGATGTTGCAGAATATGTCGTGAAATGCTTGACATGTCAAAGAGTCAAGGTTGAGCATCAGAGACCAAGCAGATTACTTCAACCATTGAAAATACCGGAATGGAAGTAAGAGCATATCACTATGGATTTTGTGGTAGGTCTTCCAACGACTCAAAAAGGATACGATGATGCGATTTGGGTGATAGTGGATTGACTAAAAAAGTCAACACACTTTTTGCCAATAAAGATTAGATTTAATCTTGATCAGTTGGCAAAGTTTTACGTCAAGGAGATCATTTTGAGACATGGATTTCCAGTGTCAATTGTGTCAGATAGAGATTCGCAATTCATGTCAAATTTCTAGAAGAGACTATAAGATTGCATAGGAACACAATTGAGAATGAGTATAGTGTACCATCCTTAAACAGACGGCCAAAGCGAACGAACAATCCGGACATTGGAAGATATGCTTAGAGCGTACATCATGGATTTCAAAGGAAATTAACTAGGATGATCATTTACCACTGACAGAATTTGCCTACAACAAGAATTACCACGCAAACATTGGCATGCTGCCTTATGAAGCATTGTATAAGAGGAAGTGTAGAACTCTACTGTGTTGGGATGAAATTGGTGGACATCAACTGTTAGGAGCGGAACTAGTACAGCAGACTATTGAGGTTTTCAAACTCATCAGGGCAAGATTGGTAGCAGCTCAAGACAGACAAAAGAAGTATGCTGATCAACACAGACAAGATCGCGAGTTTGATGTAGGAAATTTCGTGTTCCTTAAAGTTTCTCCTTGGAAGGAGAAAATCCATTTTGGTAAAAAGAGAAAGTTAAGCCAGAGGTTTATTGGACCCTTTGAGGTGCTGCAAAGAGTGGGTGAAGTAGCTTACGAGGTAGCTCTAAACCCAGAGTTGGAACATATTCACAATGTTTTTCATGTTTCGGTGCTCCGACCGTATAAACACGATTAGAATCATGTGATTGAGTATAAACCATTACAGTTCGATAAGGACTTGTCTTATGACGATATTCCTATCCAGATAGTTGATAGGAAAGAACAATTGCTTGGGAATAAACTGATACCTTCCGTGAAGGTGATATGGAGGAACCACAATGCTGAAGAAGCTATGTGGGAACTCGAAAATAAAATGATGAAGAACTACCTTGAGTTATTTGTTTAATTTTGTCTTCAATTCTGAGGACAGAACCTTGTAAGGAGGGAAGAATGTGACGAATGAATTGTTTGAGTTGTGATTCTTTGTACAGAATCCTTATAAGGAGGGAAGGATGTAACAATCCAGAATTTTAAGTTGTAATTTTAAATATTTATTGAATTAAATAAATATTTTAATTGATGTGTTTACTGATGAATAAATATATTTTTAATTTGATTTGATTTGATTATTTATTTGTTAAATAAATAATTTATGAGTTGAGAAAATTAGCTTAATTTTTTAATTAAGTGATAATTGGTAATTTAGTATTTTAAAGTTAATTAAATAAAGGAATGAGAAATTAATTTTATAAGATAATATTCTAATTTAATTTAATAATTAAATTAGTTAATTGATAAGAATTAAAGGAGTTGTTATAATTTTATTTTAATTTAATTTAGTAATTAAAGTAATGTATTAATTTATTGAATAAAATTATAATTATAATGAAAATTATATTTTTGTGGCAATATGTTAATGTGAAAAATGGATTTAATAAGTAGTTGTTAGTTTTAATTTAATTAAATTTGGATATTTGAAAAGTGGGACAATAAACTATATTATATAGGAGTTATGAAAATAAACTAAAGGAGATTTAAATGGGTTTTACCAAACAAGGTATAAGGATTTAAAGTTATTATTTTTAATTTAGTTTTGCTAAACAAGGCTTAAGGATTTTAAGTCTTTAATTTATACGTTATATATCATTATATTTTCTATTACATAAAAGAACATAAGAAAGAATGAAGAGAGAAGAAAAAAAGAGAAAAGAGAGAGAGAGCTCTAGAGAAAGTTTGAAAGAGAGTTTGAGAAAAGAAGTTTTGCAAGAACAAGGAGTAGTAATCAAAAGTTGTGTATTTCTCTTCTAGCAAAGGTATAATTTTTCTCAAACTTCTAGTTTTCTTTTAAGGTTCTAGTTTTTATATACATGAAAGTTCTCTGTAAATTTTGGTGCGAAAGATTAATTGTTTATTTAGTAGTTTTTATATGTTAATTGGTTGATATAAATTGTTTTCATATGTTTAGTATATGATTTAGAGTAGTTTAATCCATGAAAATATGATATATATGGAGAAAATTATTTTACAGTGATATATATGTGAATATGACTTATTTTAGAGTCAAAATTTATGTTTAATTCATAGTATAATGTATAAATTGGCTATTAATTGTGAAAATATATGAAGAAGTGAAAAAAAAGTAATTGAAACTAATTATTTTGGTTAAAAAATGAATTCACAGTGATTAATTTCGCTAAGAGTGTCAAAAAGTAAAGTAATAGTAAAAATGGTGAATTTAAGGGTTTTAATGTTGGTGGTTATGTTGTTTAAATGATTAAAAACATGTTAGAAACCATAAGTTATGTTTCTGTGAGGTTAATGTAATTCATGTGTTAAATTGGTTGTTAAGAAGTAGCTTGTAGGCCAATTTGGCTTTGTTCTGCGTTCTTTGTAAACACTGTCTGCCTGGAATTATACTTTGGCGCTGCAACGCTGCCCCGTGGTACATTTCTAGCGTTGCAGCGCCTGGTCAACGTTGCAGCGCCAATTATAGGCCTTTGTGTCACGCCGCAGCGTCAGCTCAGCGCCGCAGTGTGACACCCCCAAATCTAGGTTACCTGACCCCCGAGTTTGGAGCTCACGATCCACAATATAAATAACATTCTAACTACCCATTCATATAGAAATAGTAATACATAATTCATTAACAGAGATTGTTAATACAATACCCCAGGTTCTCTAACCTTAACATTACAAACATACCCTTTTGATATACAAAAAAGATTTATAAACAACATAATAAATATGTTAATCATAACTAATTTATAACTATGCATTTGCCTTTATCCTTCGCAGCATCTCATGCCACTTCTTCCCTAGCTGAAAAATTTTATTTAGCAAGGGTGAGCAACAAATTTGCCCCACGAGTTAAGAAATACAGTGAATGTATAATAATTAGAATAACAAAATATCTATTAGGATAGAATGAAACCAAAGTTCGGGGAACTTTGAAATAGCTGAACAATTTGTGAATCAATAACAAGTTTTCTCGCAATCTATGCAACACTAAAATTTGATAATGAAAGAGTATAACGCTTCCAAAGTTTCTACGATATTCTAATGAAAAATCATTTAGAGTATTCTCCAACGTTTAAATTGAATGATCTTAGATGATCTTGAATTGATCTTCTCGAGTAACTATCAAATATTTACTTTGATATACCCAATTAACAAGATGGATATATTTTCCAGAGTTATGCTGAGTGATCAGAAATGATCTAGAACTTATCTTCTCGAGTAACTATCAAAGATATACTTTGATATACCCAGGTGTATCAGATAACCATAAAGATTAAATCATACCCCTCTGCAAGTACTTAGAGCTGGCCAACTCCTTGTACCCTATATTATGCATAATACTTAAGTCGCGCGCAAAGGTCGAATTTACGACCAATAAAATGTTTCCTTTGTATAAAAGGTTGTTCTTCTCAGTCTTAGAATCAAAATTTTGATTTAACAACGAAATACTATGATTTTAATTTCTATTTACCTCTCGATCTAGCCGAAATAATTGGCATCGATCTGTTAATAACAATTGAATTCTCTTCTCGAATTTATCAAGTTCTAAAAATGTTCATCTAGCTAGAATAATTAGCTAAGACATTTCTCAACATAATTTGACAATAAACAAGAATTATCTATACTGTCAATATTAGTTTCTACGGATATGAATATCCAACAACAATTATTCTACAAGTATATTATCAGAATCAATAACTCAATTTGAATTAATAAGCATGAACTAACTACGAATAATCAACAATAAATTTTTAGACGTGGTATAATTAATAATAATTAACCACCATAATAATTGAACAATATTAATTCAAGGTTGAGTTAAGGAAATTTGCCTTCCGCATTGATTACTGCTACACAATATAATTAACTACGTTCGTAAGACCTATAATCAATAATGTTAGTCTCACTATTAGCACAATCATTTATAACACACAACACTGTAATTCACAGCCAATCTTTCTCTTACGCACATTACCACATAGCCACATCAGTGTTTATAACCTATATAAACACTTAACAAGTCTAACTAGTTCAGTCTGGTTAGACTTCGGTCTATTTTTGGTATACTGGTCATCCTATCCGATTTTTAACACAGTTCTTGCCAATTAAATTTGGCCTCTAAGCTTCAATATTATTTTAGATAAGTCAATTAACCTTTATAACATTTTTCGAAAGCTCTTAATAATTTATAAACAATTATTATAATTTATAATAATTTTTCTAACATCGTAATCATTTTTAAATGATTTAATTATCAAATAATCTTATCATCATTAATATTTAATAATATAAAAATATTAATGACATACTTGTCAAAATATTGAAGTTATTATTAATAACTTCGAATATTTTTAAATCATCAATATTCTACTTAAATAATTTTTAAATTAATTAAAATCATTTTAAACCATAACCATTAATATTTAAATATTAATGAAATTATCAACCAAATATTAAAAGTCATTAATTATAACTTAAAATATTTTTAAATAATTTTTCTCATTTTTAAATGATTTTTAAATCAATAAAATCATTTTTAATTCATTTATTTAATATAATAATTAAATAAATCTAATATCATTAATATTAATTTATTAATGAGAATTCTCCAAAAATATTGAAAATTATATTTTATAATTCAAAATATTTTTAAACACTTTATTCTTCTTTAAAATAATTTTTATAATATTAAAATTATTTTTAATTTATTTATTTAGTATAATAATTAAATAAATCTAATATCATTGATATTAAATTTTTAATGATAATTCTTTAAAAATATTAAAAGTTACATTTTATAACTCAAAATATTTTTAAATACATTATTCTTATTTATAATGATTTTTAAAATATTAAAATCATTTTTCTCTAATTTATTTAATATGCTAATTAAATAATTTAAATATCATTATTATTCAAATAATTATAAATATTAAAGAAAAATATTCCAATTGGTCAAAAATTATTTTTCATATTTTAAAATAATTCTTAATACCATTTTTGTAATTTTTATAATTTATTTTCTATTTTTAAGTATTTTCCAGAAAATTAGAAAATATAAATTAAATAAACTGTCGCTAATAGCTATAGCGACACTTGTCTGTCGTCTTAGGTGTTCTTGAGCCTTAAGAACACTGTCAGACCAGTTTCAAGGTGGCTCGTTTGACTGCCTTTGATTCTCAGTGTAATCATGTTCAGGGCTAACTTAGGCTTCCATCGTGTAGTACTCATGCAGTACTACCATTATCAACCATTAACAAAGTCATAACATAACAAGCTAGCAAGATCAGTCCCTTCAAAGTTACTGTCAGACCGAATTTGGGTTTTCTGGGTAACCCAGAAACCCAGACAGTTTCGAGTTGACACATTGAAGCTCACTTTATTCTATGTTCCAGTTATCAAATGGTTCGATTTTTGGTCCAAACATGCAGTGGTCATGACAAGGAACACATAGGAATCAACAGATTGTTTAAACAACAACACACTTGCCAGATTAATCCCGGTCAAACCTTGTCAGAATCATGGTTCAACCGATTTCTGGGTTTTCCAGAAATGGTATACATGATTGACATGCCAAGTTTGACCGTCCAATATGTCCCACATGTTTGTTATTTAAGAGATCTAAAAGTATGACCGTCAACAACTAAGGATTACTTTTCATTGTCATATTATACTTATGCAAGTTCTCTAACTCTACTTTTACATTGAGCAAGTTTTCAAACTAAAATCTTTATTTGAGTTGTTCTATATCATTTACCTTTATATTGAGCAAGTTTTATTGTTCAACTTGCTAACAATTATGCATGATTCAATAACTCAATCCTTTTATTAAACAAAATTCTAGCCTTAACTTAATATTGTTCAAGAAAGGTTTGTTATGTTATTCAATGCTTATGCTTTATAATTCATTTCTAAACATGACTTTTAAATACAATGATGGTTCATTTATGACTCATTCCATAGCATATTGTTATACATTTTGATTTCAACTAATCCTTAGTTGTTGTTCGTTAAACTCTAAATTACCCTTGAAGCTTATCCAAATCAAACTTACTTTGGTGCGGACTTGTATTCTAAATACTGAGATGAACAACCCTATTCCAGGGGATAATTACGCTTAGCGTTTAGATGTTTATGCATAATACATTGTACGAAGGGTTGATCCCTCTTAGTACGGGAAATTCCTACAATTTTATGACTATTTAGGTTTAAGTTGAAAGAATACTTATAACCTTGGAGATAGTTCGCTGTCTTGTGACCCTCAAATGCATTTCAATTTCTGTTTTCAGTTCTTGATTATTATTGATAGAGAATATTATTCAGTTCTATTGAGCCTATTCATTTAGCAGTTGTTATGATGTTCAAGTGAGTATTTTTTTTTTGCTCACTCTTGTTTATATAACTATTACAACTAAAGTTGAGAAGGTCGATGAACCTACCACCAGTAAAGGGAAATGAAAGATGAACAAGTGTTGAAGACTTGTAAATCGGTTGATTTTTTTATATTATCAGACTTTGTTTTAATGGTTGAGACGTAATTATTTATTTTACCGCATATGATGAATGTTTAAGGTTAGACAACTTGGGATTTTATTGATGATGTAACCCTTTAATGGGAAGGTTTATTGTTTAAATTTTATTATATTTGTGTAGTTGGAAATGAATGTTAGACAGTGAATACCAAATCTTGTAAGAATGAAGTACCCAAATTTGAGGGTGTCACAGGTTGGTATCAAAGCCCTAGGTTATGAACCATAGGCGGAGGAAAAACCTTAGGAATTAACCTTATAGAAGATTTCAAAGATAGTGGTGATAAACTCTTATGGAGTTTTAAGAAAGAAATAATAAAATACTTACATGCTTATGTGGTTGCAACCTATGTGTTCATGAGTGTCGAATATTGTCAAATAGTAATTAAAAACTTAAAATTTTGTTGTCAAGATGGCTAATGTGGGAGAATCCAGTCAGATTAGGGAGGAGGGATCTCAAATGCCTAGAGAGGAGAAGCCTCAAGATATTCAGATGGTTTGGGAACAACTGCTGCCAAGGGAGTCATCTCTGTTCGTTACAGTGGTTGAGCAGGAGGGAATACCTAATGAGGAGGATGTGGTAGAAACGAATGAAAAAGACCCCGTTGAGTTCCCACAGATGGATGAGCATGAGGAGGAGGAAGTGTTTCCACCAAACTCTATCGTAGCTCATATGTACGACGAGATATACGACCGTAATGTTGAGCTTAAGGATAGAGTCGAGTAGTTGGAGGAGATAGTAGCTGAATGTCAGACTTCGATGGCCCAGAAGGACGATGAGATCCGGGATCTTGACGAGCATTTGAGTAATGTCGAATGGAAACTAATTCACACTGAGGGGGAGAACGATCAGCTGACGGAGGAGATCGCAGAGCTTAAGAACAAATTAAAAGAATAATCCACCAAGAGAGCAAGAGTTGAAGACGCGTACGAGAAAGCATCTCAACGTGCAGAAGTAGCAGAGAGGGAAGTATATGCAAAGAAGATTAATATGGAGGAGATGTATGGCGTTTTCAACACCATGATAAATCGAGCTCAATATCGAGTCATGTATTATCTGATTCAGTTCGAGACGCTACCATAGTACATGTTAGATCGTAGAACAATGTTTCGTATTATGAAAGATGAGTGTCGTATGGCTATGCATCATTTTAGTAGGTTGTCGTAAAGAATGTAACTGTTATGTGATTAATTAATAAATAAAATGTAAATCCCAGGTCTTATGTAACCAATGGGATATGATGATGATGTTATCCTGAAACTTTTATAGTTCAGGAAAGTGATGTAGATAGCAGGGATGTTATCATTATTATGTTTTAAAAGATTATAAATGAATAAAAGTTAATATTTATTCAAGATGTTATGTGTTGTGTGATGTTCTTTTATGATTTGCAAGTAAAGTAGAGAATAATTAAAGAAATTGAGTTATAATCTAATAAGTGTATGTTAACAGAAAATGCCTCCAAGATGTCAACCACGACAAAGAACCCATGAGGGGTCTACCAATAACAACAATGCTAAGGCTAACCCAGTTCAGCAGTTAGTGACGTTACTGATGGGAGCACTATAGAATCAGCCTCAGAACCAATCTGCGACTTTTAAGGATTTCAAGGCGGTTGGACCACCAGAATTCTGTGGGTCCATGATTTCAGTTGAGGCACATATCTGGGTCATAGAAATAGAGAAAGTTTTTGATATTGCTAGAGTGGGTGAGAATTAGAAGGTTGCTTTTGCAACATTTATGTTGAATGCAGAGGCTAGTTATTGGTGGCAAGACAATTAAACTCGAGGAGGTCAGGGAGTGATGAATTAGGATAGGTTCAAGAAAATATTTTTTGAGACCTATTTTCCAGAGAGTTCAAAGAATCAGATGGAGGTGCAATTTTTAGAAATGAAGCAGAGAACAATGACAGTGTCGAAGTATACAGCAAAGTTCAATGAGTTGGCGTGGTTTGCGCCATATCAAGTTAGCACAGATGAGCGCAAGTCTAAGAGGTTTGATTAGGGACTGAAGCCCTGGTTGTACAACAGAGCCTCTTTGTTCCAGTTAAACACGTTTGTAGTGGTGCTTGTGAAAGTAGTATGCACACAAGCCAATCATGTTTGATGATAAAGCATATACTTTGTAACAATCTTATTCATTTATTAATAAAAAAGTATTTATTTATTAAAGGCTTTTAATTATCTACATGATGCTGTTTTATAATATGTGATAAACCCATAGTTTTAAGCAATGCTTTTAGAATAATGATGATGATCATTCTAATAAGATCTAAATTCTTAGAAAACTTAAAACTAAAATAGTTCCAAATCGTTGGATTACTAAATTGGGGATTAATGAATCCGGATAGATTGGTACATACGTTGCTTGCTCGTTGGATGAGAATGATTGATCTCATGATCATTTGTGTGGAGACACTAAAGCAAGTATGTAGATGCTTATTAGAGAATAAGTTCACTGAACGTGGCTCGCTAAGGAATACCTAATGAAGTTTTACTTGCTTGTCAATAGGAATTCCTGTAGTGATAGTAGTACAAGTGATCATTGGACTTGAGATCATCATAGTATCTTGTGTATGATGAGTTATACTTTGACTTATTCCTTAAGACCCTTAGGGTATATCAAAGGGTATGTTTGGGTATAATAAGTTGTACATGAAGATAATGTATGATCCATAAAAAATCTACCATTTCTAGTAAAAGAAGAGATATGTCTTATGTCATTCGATAAATGACAACCCAGTAGTCCTTGGCCAAGGAATAATGAAATTAGAAAGGAGTTTCTAATTTGAATTATTTGGAGTTGTGCATTTAAGAGTCGAAATACATATAATTAAATAAAATAAGACTTGACCGTAATTCCATGTCTTATATTTAATTGGGACATTGTATGGTGGAAGGATTGAATTGTACGGTAACTATTTACTCAAAGGTTCTTCTATGATTAATGTTGAAATCTATATTATCTGGAAAGTCGTTGATCGCTAGGGAGGCTAATCCCTATTGTAGAATAAATATTATTTATTTAAATAAATTAATAATTTAATTATTTATTTAAATAAGATTAGAATTGTTCTAATTGATTTATTCACAACCGGTTTAATATGGAGAACCTAAAGGGTCACACCATAAAAGGAAGAATAATTATTTAAGAAGTTAATGGCATAATCGTAATAATATGTTAAGTATATTTAATTTAATCTATGGTGATAGAATAAATTAAATAGCTTAATATTTATTATTTTATATTTTAGAAATATTAAATATAAATTAATAAGAGGAGTCTTATTAATATTATTACAATTATTATTATTTTAATTTTTAAAAGAGTTTAGGAATTAATTTAATATAAGTACTCTCATTTATTCCTAATAGGATTAGGAGGGAAAATTAGTTAAAGGAGTTTAATTAATTATCCCTAATAAGATTAGGGAACCCATTTAATTAAAGGAGTTTAATTAAATAAATAATACCTTATTTTTAATAGTGTCACTTGATATCTTTATAAGGGGAGTCTTATATCAGATATCTAATATACGTTATTCCAATTGTTGGAGAGTACGCTACTTTTCTATGAGAGATAGAAAACTAGGGTTTTGCCAAATACCCATCTTCTTGAATTCTTCTCCTTCCTTGGTGGATCACCTCTAGAGGCCAAACACTTGGGTGGCTAACGTTGATCAAAGGAAGGAACCAAACCCAGTGGATTCAAGTTGAACGCGAAAAGGATTGGAGGTGAACTTGTACCTGAGGAAGCTCGGATCTTCAAGGGTATGGTTCTTGTTCTTTCTTTTTCGTTTAATTAATAATTGTGCATAAAGGGTGATCCGGGTATATGGTTTGTAAAATTTTTAAACTCTGATTTTTACACGTTTCCGCTTTATTTATGCAATTTGATTGCGTTCTTGAATATTACAAACCTAACAGTGGCATCAGAGCCAAACCTTCATGCAAATTATTAATTGTTCAAATTTGATATGTATATTGATATGTGTTTAGAATAATTTAATTGAGCATAATTTTGTTGTATAAAATTTTAAAAAAAATACAATTCGCGAATTGTGGATTTTCAAAAACTGTCGATCCTGTACGATGCAATTATTATTACGTTAATATATGATATTATACTTAATAGGCTGGTTGTCACGGAAATCAAGTGATAACTTGGCAAGTGATCACGTGGCCAAGTGGATTGCACATACATTCACTATTAAATAGTAATCCTATTAAATATATATTGCATGTTGTGTTTTAACATTATTGCAAGGGATTCTAATTAAGTGTCAGGATTTGGCATGTGAATGGAAACCAAAAGGAACGTGATATATATTTAATTAGAATTAAATATTTCCTTTTGGTTTCCATTCACATGCCAAATCCTGACACTTAATTAGAATCCCTTGCAATAATGTTAAAACACAACATGCAATATATATTTAACTAGCTGGGTCTCGTGCCTCCGGCACTGTATGGACAATATGATTTATCTCAAACTTTGAACGACCAAAATAATTTATTAAGTGAGCGGAAAATTTAAAGTCATTTGTATTTTATTAAATTATTATTAGATTATTAGATAGATAGATGTATGAACGGTGGGATTTATCCCAAACTTTGGACGGCCCAGATGATTTATTAAGTGAGCGAGAAATTCAAAATTATTTGTATTTTATTAGATATATATATATATATATATATATATATATATATATATATATATATATACAGATTTTCTCCTATAAGGACTCAAAATAAGGACTCAAAGTAAGGACCGTATTTTTTTATTCTTTTTTTTGCTTTTTTTTTTTAAAACAACTAAAAAAATATTTAATATTTTATGGAACTGAAATTTTTTCATAATACAATATTTTGGGCGTGTTTTGGATACCTATACCAAAAAATGATGGTACAGTCTGCACAGACTGTACCACTATTTTTTTGTTATACGTACCCAAATCACACCCAAAACACTTTTTTTTAAAAAATTTTAATTCCAAAAATTATTATACATTTTTATTAGTTGTTTTAAAAAAAAGCAAAAAAAAAGAAGAAAAAAAATCCGGTCCTTACTTTGAGTCCTTATTTTGAGTCCTTATAGGAGAAAACTCTCTCTCTCTCTCTATATATATATATATATATATATAATATATTACGGTTATATATATATAATCTTAATTATTTTACTATTAAAATAAATGTTTATTTTAATTTTAAAATAAAAGGTTTATTTTAATCTTAAAATAAAAGGTTTGTTTTAATTTTAAAATTAAAATTTCATGCTAACTAATTAGAGTTGGAATTGGATTCCATGATAACTAATTAGAGTTGAAATTGGATTCTATTTTTTCTTAAATAAAGGAGTTTATTTAGATATGAAATAAGATTTCATATTATTCAAAATAAAAGAGTTTATTTGTGAATAGGAAAGAGAATCCTAATTTCCCTAAATAAAGGAGTTTATTTAGATATGAAATAAGATTTCATATTATTCAAAATAAAAGAGTTTATTTGTGAATATGAAAGAAAATCTGTGTTTCCTTTAATAAAGTTTTTTTTACATGGAATTGGATTCCATAATTAATCAAAATAAAGGAGTTTATTTTGATTAATGATTTTGATTAAAATAAAATAGTTTATTTTATTCAAAATTGGATAAATTAAAATAAAATAGTTTTATTTTGATTTAAATTTTGATTAAAATAAAGGAGTTTATTTTGATTCAAAAATAGATTTTATACTAACTAAATTTGCCCATTAAATGATATAAATATATATATTAAATGTTAATTATTCATGAGATGAATGTTATTTATTGATACATATGATGATGTGTATGATAATAAATGGGATTGATTATGGACTATTGACCAATGTGATTAGATTTTATTTTAGTTGGATGCTTGAATGTATGGGTTTTATTAAAATGGGGTCTGCGTACCTCGTCTTCTCTAAATTTTTCTTAATGTAAATTCTATCTCCCTCCTATGTATTTCTCCTTGACTGCTGATCAAGGTTTCTATTTTTTTTAAATAGTTTTGTAATAGGAATAGTTAGAATTAATTTTGAAGAATTGAAGATCAAGGATCAAGGAGCGCTTGAAGACCCGTTTGTAATGGAGCCCGGGTTTAAATGTAATAGTTATATTTAAATATTATTCTTGCACCCCTAGGGTTTGACCTTTTGGTTCACTTGGTGGCTCTAGTGAACCAAACTAGAATAAAAGTTCATAATCAATCTAGGTAGAATATAGCATTCTATATGTGCATGCTTATGTTATATATATTATATATTATGCAAACATGCTTCGCATGTTCATTAATATGACGCGTATTATATATATATATATATATATATATATGTGTGTGTGTGTGTGTGTGTGTGTGTGTGTGTGTATGCGCGCTAAACAAGATGAGACAAATTAATAAGAAACCCCTCAAATATTTTATATTAAGTTGTAACGTTCAAAGATATTTGGAATATCGAACGTCGCCTTCTAGCATGATAGAAACAATAGAGTATTGAATATTTAATATGAGTTTGTTGTGCACACACAAGGCAAGTATTAAATATTTAAGATGTTATTTTTATTACATATGATGTTTATAAGGAATTGAACATTACTGCTTTGTTGTGCACACACAAGGGCTGTAGTTTTCTCTTCACTTATATGAAAATATTGGGTCTGACTTAACTTAAATCATTTTAGTTCGGATGTGCACACACTTGACCATTATGATTTAAGAGGCAAAATACAAGGGGTTACATAGTTGATGTAATTGACAAGAGTTGTCTACCTATTTATTTATATATAGTTTGTTGTGCACACACAAGGCTATATACATTTGAAATGGGATCCTTATTCTCACTAGCATATCTTTAATTAGATTTTGCCGAACTATATATATTGAGGGTAATATAGTTTGAAGAAAATAGTGGGAGATACCAATTTAAAACAAGACCTAATTTATTTTGGTAATTAATAAAAGAATGTATGTTAAAATGTTGTTAATTAAAAATTTATTTACAGAATTTTACAATATCAAAATTACTATCACTGTGTAGCATATTAGATGCTAAATTAACCGGACCGAATTAAATGGATTGGTTAAGGAAATTGAGAATAGTTCCCATGGCTGAAAAGTTATCTTATGTCCTTAATACGCCTATCCATGCAATGATTGCAGACAATGCCTCTGAGGAAGATATTGCTACTTTTAGAAAGTGGCAAGATGATGCACAGTTGGCTCAATGCATCATGCTCGTATCCATGAGTAACTTGTTTCAGCGTCAGCATGAAACTATGGATGCTCTTACTATATTCCTTCACATCAAGTAGTTGATGGTGAGGAAAGTATAACTGATAGATATCAGATATCTAAGAAGCTCTTTTGATCTAGAATGACCGATGACACTACAATACAGATAAAAGTCCTTAATATTATCAATTTGATTGATCAATTAGGACAACTTGTTTTGTCATGGATGGAGAGTTGAGCCAAGATTTGATCTTGCACTCACTCCCGAACTCCTTCACAATTGTTGTGAATTTTTCATATGAACAAGCTAGATATCAGCTTTGCTGATTTGCTTAACATGTTAAAAAATGTTGAGAGTCACTTTTTAACCAAGAAAGACCAAGTCTTACTGGTAGGGGCCAAAGGATCTTCTGAAAAGAAGAAAGATTCAAAGAAGGTAAATAGAAAGGCGTAAACAAAGGATAATAAGAAAAAAACTGATACGGATACCAAAGGAGTTTGCTTCCACTGCAATAAGCCTGGACACTACAAAGAAACTGCGAGAAGCATCTTGCAGAGGTTAACCAAAGAAGATTAGTGAAGTTTCGGTTATAAATACAAATTTGTTCATGATTGAAATAAATTTTTCTTTAAGTCAAGGTTCTACTTGGGTATTTGATACCGGCTTTGGTTATCATAAATATAGATTTATGAAGGGACCAAGCAGAAGTAGAAAGCTAAACAAAGATAAGCAATCCTATGTGTGGGAAATGAAGCAAAGATTGCTACATTAGCCATATAAACTTATAGATTAGCAATGCCTACTGGAAAATCTATTAAGTCAATAAGTTGTTATTATATTTCAGTTCTTGTTAGAAACATTATTTCCATTTTATTGTTGGACAATAAAAATTTTGGTATTATAATTAAGAACAATTGTTGCTCTATTTATAATAATAATGTTTTGTATAGAACTGTAATATTACTTAATGGATTTTGTATACTTGACTTACGTGAAAATAATTTTGTAAATTGAATAAACTAGTATAAGAAAAGGAGATGATCATTCAAAGAGTTGAATATGTATATTTGCTGAAATACAAGTGTGAATTATTTGAAAGGTTCAAAGAATTCATAAATGAAACAAATTAGCAAAGTATTAGCATTCTTTGATCGGATCAAGGAAAGAATACTTGTGCAATAAGTTTCTAGACCATCTCAAATGGGTTTCTCATAATGGACGCCTCTTGATACGCAATAATTGATTAATGTATCTGAAAGGAAAAATCGTACCTTGTTGGACATGGTGCAGTCCATAATAATTTTACCGACATTCCAGTATCCCTCTAGGATCATGTCCTAGAAATAGCTGCATATCTACGAAAAGGTAACCTCAAAATCCGGCCCCCAAGACTCTATAAAAGTTATGGACAGGGAGGATTCCTAATCTTAAGTATGTTAAGATAAGGGGTTATCCAACTTATGTGAAACGGTTTCAAAGGATAAGCTTGGGACAAAATTTGACAAGTACAGATTTGTGGGACATCCTAAAGTAAGTTTAGGGCATATTTCTATAATCCTACTTAGCAAAAGGTGTTTGTTGCGAAACATGCTGCCTTCTAAGATAAAGGTGTTTATTGAAGGGCTAGTGGGAGGATAATACATCTTGAAAAGTTCAAGAACCACAAAACACTACAAGTCAAATAAAAGGAACCTATAGATAGACCTATTGTACCACAACCGAATCGTAAATCTGGAATAGTACCGAAGATACCTAGGAGGTATGGATTCATCATGGATGATGATGATGAGGTACGTATCATAGAAGATGATGATCCAGTTACATACGATGAGGTAAGAGTTGTAGACACTCAGAGAAATGGATTGAAGCAATCTTCTCAAAAATGAAACATTCATTTTGATATGATAATCAAAAGAGTTTGATTTTATCAAAAATAAGAATGAACCTAGTGTGTACAAAAGGGTCAGTGGGAGCGTCGTGACATTTCTGGTATTATAGGTTGATATAATACGGATAAGGAATGACATGTCAATGCTAAAATCAATAAAGATAAAGTTGTCTAAACATTCTTCCATGAATGATTTGGGAAGAGTATCTTAATTGGGGATGCAAATCTATATAGATAGATTTAAAAGAATGCTCGGCTTAACCCAAGGAACGTATATTCATTTGATGCTAAAGTCGTTTAGCATGGAAAACTCCATGGGATGTCTCATGTTGATGAGCCATGGAGAGTATCTCTCTTAATAGTCCCCATAGACTCCTAAAAGAGAGATTGCATGAGTGACAATCATGTATGCAATGAAATATACGCGACCTGATGTTGATCAGTCATATTCTAGAGAAGTTCACTGTGAGACAGTGAAAAACATCTTAAAGTACTTAACCAGCACTAAGGATGTGATATAATTCATGGTGGGTCTGAATTAAAACTAGAGGGATTAACAGACTCAAGTTTTTCAGATGGACCAAGACGACAGAAAATCCACTTTAAGGTAAATCGTTACCTTGAACGGTGGTGCAGTGAATTGGAAAGGTTCCAAACAGCAAAGAGTTGCTAGTTTAGTGATAAAGACAAAGTATATAGCTGTAAATGAAGCTGCAAGTTGATTGTTTGGATTAAAAGTTCATTACAGAACTAGGAATTGTTCCTAAGTATCATCTTGGATATAAACATGTGTTGTGGCACTTTCATTTGATTATAGGAATCATTGAAAGATGGGAAATCACTATAGAGATAGTGAACTCTCAAGAACAACATTACATATCCATTAACTAAAACTTATCCAACATCAGGATAATCGTCACTTAGAGAAGAAGGGTATGAGATACCATGCCGATTGGCTTTAGTGCAAGTGGGAGATTGAAAGTAGTATGCACACAAGCCAATCATGTTTGATGATAAAGCATATACTTTGTAACAATCTTATTCATTTATTAATAAAAAGTATTTATTTATTAAAGGCTTTTAATTATCTACAGGATGCTATTTTATAATATGTGATAAACCCATAGTTTTAAGCAATGCGTTTAGAATAATGATGATGATCATTCTAATGAGATCTAAATTCTTAGAAAGCTTAAAACTAAAATAGTTCCCAATCGTTGGATTACTAAATTGGGGATTAATGAATCCGGATAGATTGGTACATACGTTGCTTGCTCGTTGGATGAGAATGATTGATCTCATGATCATTTGTGTGGAGACACTAAAGCAAGTATGTAGGTGCTTATTAGAGAATAAGTTCACTGAACGTAACTCGCTAAGGAATACCTAATGGAGTTTTACTTGCTTGTCAATAGGAATTCCTGTAGTGATAGTAGTACAAGTGATCATTGGACTTGAGATCATCATAGTATCTTGTGTATTATGAGTTATACTTTGACTTATTCCTTAAGACCCTTAGGGTATATCAAAGGGTATGCTTGGGTATAATAAGTTATACATGAAGATAATGTATGATCCATAAAGAATCTACCACTTCTAGTAAAAGAAGAGATATGTCTTATGTGATTCGATAAATGACAACCCAGTAGTCCTTGGCCAAGGTAGAATGAAATTAGAAAGGAGTTTCTAATTTGCATTATTTGTAGTTGTGCATTTAAGAGTCGAAATACATATAATTAAATAAAATAAGACTTGACAGTAATTCCATGTCTTATATTTAATTGGGACATTGTATGGTGGAAGGATTGAATTGTACGGTAACTATTTACTCAAAGGTTCTTTTATGATTAATGTTGAAATCTATATTATCTGAAAAGTCGTTGATCGCTAGGGAGGCTAATCCCTATTGTAGAATAAATATTATTTATTTAAATAAATTAATAATTTAATTTATTTATTTAAATAATATTAGAATTGTTCTAATTGATTTATTCACAACCGGTTTAATATGGAGAACCTAAAGGGTCACATCATAAAAGGAAGAATAATTATTTAAGAAGTTAATGGCATAATCGTAATAATATGTTAAGTATATTTAATTTAATCTATGGTGATAGAATAAATTAAATAGCTTAATATTTATTATTTCATATTTTAGAAATATTAAATATAAATTAATAAGAGGAGTCTTATTAATATTATTACAATTATTATTATTTTAATTTCTAAAAGAGTTTAGGAATTAATTTAATATAAGTACTCTCATTTATTCCTAATAGGATTAGGAGAGAAAATTAGTTAAAGGAGTTTAATTAATTATCCCTAATAAGATTAGGGAGCCCATTTAATTAAAGGAGTTTAATTAAATAAATAATACCTTATTTTTAATAGGGTCACTTTATATCTTTATAAGGGGAGTCTTATATCAGATATCTAATATACGTTATTCCAATTGTTGGAGAGTACGCTACTTTTCTATGAGAGATAGAAAACTAGGATTTTGCCAAATACCCATCTTCTTGAATTCTTCTTCTTCCTTGGTGGATCACCTCTAGAGGCCAAACACTTGGGTGGCTAACGTTGATCAAAGGAAGGAACCAAACCCGGTGGATTCAAGTTGAACGCGAAAAGGATTGGAGGTGAACTTGTACCTGAGGAAGCTCGGATCTTCAAGGGTATGGTTCTTGTTCTTTCTTTTTCGTTTAATTAATAATTGTGCATAAAGGGTGATCCGGGTATATGGTTTGTAAAATTTTTAAACTCTGATTTTTACACGTTTTCGCTTTATTTATGCAATTTGATTGCGTTCTTGAATATTACAAACCTAACAGCTTGAGAAGGAAATTATCGCTGAGGGTGGAGACAAGGCTGTGACGAAGTACAATCAGGAAGAAAGAATGAAGAAGAGTGAGAGTGAAAGTAAGAATGGTGGTATTAATGGTGGGAATGGTAGTAATATCCTGAAGAGGAAGTGGAATGCAAGTGTTGGTGTTAGAAATCAACAGAGTAGCCAACAGAAAAAAAATATTTGAAGCGTGTGCAACATGCAGAAAGAATCACACTGGCATGTGTTTAAGGCGTAAGCGAGTATGCTTCAACTGTGTGCAGGAGGGTCACCTTGCTCTAAATTTACATCAACCAAAGAAGAATGTTTGCTTCACATGCGGTTTAAACGAACATTTTGCTCGCGAGTGCCCTAAAAAGAAAGTTGGAGAGGCAAATGGAAGCAAAGGAGGCGGCAGTGGAGGTACATTGGCTATTGTTGGACCAACATCATCAAACAGACCCACAACCAGAACCTTCAACATAACTATGCAGGATGCGGTGCAATCAAAAGATGTCATGTCAGGTATTATCCCAATTAATGATATAAATGCATATGTATTATTTGATTCGGGTGCTACTTGCTCATTTATATCTGATGAATTTGCTAAGAGGTTAGAATTGCCTAGTGAAGAATTGAATTTCCCTTTAAACATAGAAATTACGAATAGGGAGGTGATTCCTATTAAGTCTATATACAAGAATTGTAGGGTTAATATTAAGGGGAATGTCATGATAGTAGATTTAATCCAGATTAAACTTGGAGAGTTTGATGTTATTTTAGGAATGTATTGGCTATTCAATTATAGAGCAATAATTGATTGCCAAAAGAAAAGTGTAAACCTTATGACTCCGTCAAAGGTAGTCTTTTATGGTAGTAAATTGCCTAGACAAGCGAGATGTCTGATGATTATACAGGCCAAGAAGTTATTGAGTCAGGGTTGCGTAGGGTACTTAGCTTACATAGTCGATACTCAGAAGAAGGGTGTGAAATTGGAGGAGATACCCGTTGTTAGGGATTTTGCAGATGTATTTCCAGAGGATTTGCTAAGAATTTCGCCTGACAGAGAGATCGAGTTTGTTATTGATTTAGCACCAGGTACTGCTCCGAGATCGAATGCCACGTATAGGAAGGCTCCGGTAGAGATGAAGGAACTCATGGTGCAAATGCAGAAGCTGTGTTAGACAAGAAATACATTCAACCGAGTGTGTCACCGTAGGGAGCACCGGTGTTATTCGTGATAAAGAAGGATGGGTCAATGCGTCTTTGAATTGATTATAGGGAGATAAACAAAGTCACTATTAAGAATAAATATTCGTTTCCAAGAAAAGATGACTTGTTTGATCAGTTGAAGGGAGCTAGGTATTTCTCTAAACTTTGTGGTGTATAATGATGCATCACATAAAGGATTAGGTTGTTTGCTTATACAAAATGTTAAAGTCATTGCATATGCATCAAGGCAACTGAAAGACTATGAGAAAGGATACCTGACACAATATTTAGAGTTGGCTGCAGTGGTATTTGCTCTGAAAATATGGAGATATTATCTCTATGGAAAGAAATGTGAGATATATGCAGACCATAAAAGTCTGAAATATATTTTCACACAAAAAGATCTAAACATGCGTCAAAAGCGATGTCTAGAATTGATAAAAGATTATGATTATGAGATCTTTTATCATCCAGCTAAAGCAAATGTGGTTTCTGATGCCCTGAGTAGAAAAGGTCATGAGAAGTTGATGTTGTTAACGGCTCGGGAGGAACTTATCTCAGCAATGGCAAGGCTAGAGTTAGAAATAAAACTTCTTAAAGAATCAAATGGAAGATTGTTCCAGATGAAAGTTAGTCCAACTTTAGTGGACAAAGTGAAGAATGCTCAACTACAAGATGAAGAATGTGGAAAGATCAAAGAAAGAGTGGTTGAGGGTAGTGAAGTGAAATACAAGATCAATACCAAAGGACTACTAAGGTTCGAGGGAAGAATTTGGGTTCCAGTAGTACCTAATATGAAAGACGAAATCTTGACCGAAGCTCATAACTCAAGATATTCAATTCATCCAAGAAGTACGAAGATGTATCAAAATTTATGATGACATTATTGGTGGCCGAATATAAAAAGAGATGTTGCAGAATGTGTCATAAAATGCTTGACATGTCAAAGAGTCAAGGTCGAGCATCAGAGACCAAGCGGATTACTTCAACCGTTGAAAATATCGGAATAGAAGTGGGAGCATATCACAATGGATTTTTTGGTAGGTCTTCCAATGACTCAAAAAGGATACGATGGGATTTGGGTGATAGTGGATAGACTGACAAAGTCAGCACACTTTTTCCAATAAAAATTAGATTCAATCTTGATCAATTGGCAAAGTTGTACGTCAAGGAAATCATTTTGAGACATGGAGTTCCAGTGTCAAACAGAGATCCGATATTCACGTCAAATTTCTAGAAGAGACTACAAGAATGCATGGGAACACAATTGAGAATGAGTACAGCATACCATCCTCAAACAGACCGCCAAAGCGAACGAACAATCTAGACATTGGAAGATATGCTTAGAGCGTGCATCATGGATTTCAAAGGGAACTGGGATGATCATTTACCATTGGTAGAATTCGCCTACAACAACATTTACCATGCAAGTATTGGCATGCTGCCTTATGAAGCATTGTACGGGAGGATGTGTAGAACTCCACTGTGCTGGGATGAAGTTGGTGAACATCAACTGTTAGGACTGGAATTGGTACAGCAGACTACCAAGGTTGTCAAACTCATCAGGGCAAAATTCGTAACAGCTCAAGACAGAAAGAAGAAGTATGCTAATCAACACAGATAAGATCGCGAGTTCGATGTAGAAAATTTTGTGTTCCTAAAAGTTTTTCCTTGGAAGGGGAAAATCCATTTTGATAAAAAGGGAAAGCTAAGCCCGGGGTTTATTGGACCCATCGAGGTTATGCAAAGAGTAGGTGAAGTAGCTTATGAGGTAGCTCTACCTCTAGAGTTGGAACATGTTCACAATGTTTTTCATGTTTCGGTGCTACGACCGTATAAACACGATTACAAGAATGTGATTGAGTATAAACCATTACAGTTAGATAAGGACTTGTCTTATGAGGAGATTCCTATTCAGATAGTTGACAGGAAAGAACAAGTACTCAGGAATAAACTGATACCTTCCGTGAAGGAGATATGGAGGAACCACAATGCTGAAAAAGCTGCGTGGGAACTCGTAGATAAAATGATGAAGAACTACCCTGAGTTATTTGTTTAATTGTGTCTTCAATTCTAGGGACAGAATCCTCATAAGGAGGGAAGAATGTGATGAATGAATTGTTTGAGTTGTGATTTTGGAAACATAATCCTTGTAAGGAGGGAAGGATGTAACAATCCAGAATTTAAGTTGTAATTTTAAATATTTATTGAATTAAATAAATATTTTAATTGATGTGTTTATTGTTGAATAAATATTTGTTTAATTTGATTTGATTTGATTACTTATTTGTTAAATAAATAATTTATGAGTTGAGGAAATAGCTTAATTTGTTAATTAAGTGATAATTAGTAATTTGGTATTTTGAAGTTAATTAAATAAAAGAGTGAGAAAATAATTTTATAAGATAATATTCTAATTTAATTTAATAATTAAATTAGTAAATTGATAAGAATTAAAGGAGTTGTTATAATGCCATCTTAATTTCATTTAGTAATTAAAGTAATTTATTAATTTATTGAATAAAATTATATTTATAATAAAAATTATACTTTTGTGGCAATGTGTTTATGTGACAAAAGGATTTAATAAGTAGTTTTTAGTTTTAATTTAATTAAATTTGGATATTTGAAAAGTGGGACAATAAACTATATTATAAATGAGTTATGAAAATAAATTAAAGGAGATTTAAATGGGTTTTACCAAATAAGGTATAAGGATTTAAATTATTATTTTTAATTTAGTTTTGCCAAACAATGCTAAAGGGTTTTAAGTCTTTAATTTTTAAAGTAGTTTAGCCAAACAAGCCTTATGGCTTTTGATTTTCAAAAACTATAATTGAAATCAGTTATATATATATATATTTATATTATACATTAATATATATTATATTATACGTTATATATCAATTATATTTTCTATTACGTAAAAGAACAGAAGAAATAAAGAAGAGAGAAGAAAAAAAGAGAAAAGAGAGAGAGAGCTCTAGAGAAAGTTTGAGAGAAGAAGTTTTGCAAGAACAAGGAGTAGTAATCAAAAGTTGTGAAATTCTCTTCTAGAAAAGGTATAACTTTTTTCAAAGTTCTAGTTTTCTTTTAAAGTTCTAATTTTTACATACATGAAAGTTCTCTGTAAATTTTGGTGTGAAAGATTAATTTTTTATTTAGTAGTTTTTATATGTTAATTGGTTGATATAAATTGTTTTCATATGTTTAGTATATGATTTAGAGTAGTTTAATCCATGGAAATATGATATATATGGAAAAAATTATTTTATAGTGATATATATTTGAATATAACTTATTTTAGAGTCAAAATTTATGTTTAATTCATAATATAATGTATAAATTGGCTATTAATTGTGAAAATACATGAAGAAACGAAAACAAAGTGATTGAAACTGACTATTTTGGTTGAAAAACTAATTCACAGTGATTAATTTCGCTAAGAATGTCAAAAAGTAAAGTAATAGTAAAAACGGTGAATTTAGGGGTTTTAATGTTTATTGTTATGTTGTTTAAATGATTGAAAACATGTTAGAAACCTTACGTTATGTTTTTGTGAGGTTTATGTAATTTATGTGTTAAATTAGTTGTTAGAAAGTAGCTTGTAGGCCAATTTGGCTTTGTTCTGTGTTCTTCTTGAACACTATCTACTTGGAACTGTATTTCGGCGCTGCAGCACCGCCCCGTAGTACATTTCCAGCGCTGCAGCACCAGGTCAATGCTACAATGAAAATTATAGGCCTTTGTGTCGCGCCACAACGCCATTCCCAGTGGAAACTATAGCGCTGTAGCGCCAGTTAGCAGATTGGTCAAAAAATTATTTTGATTATACATTTGACGCCCCCAAAATAGGTATACATCACCCATTTTGGGTCACCAAATACATGGTACAGAATTCAAATATAAATTAATTATACAACTGTCGTGTAAAGTACGACAAAACATAAGCTGGGAGTTTCAACACGAATATTATCTTCTAGACAATATCCAAACTCAAATTCAATATTATTACAATTATTATCACACTATTTCACAGAATAGTGAGGACTAATAATGCACCATCTCAGACCATCACTCCGTTCCCCGACTAGTCCCGGCTATGTTCTCATTTCTAAAGAGAACAATGAAAGCAAAGGGTGAGCTCAACTAACCCAGTAAGAAATATTATGACTAAGATAATGCAGAATAAATTAGTGTTAGCCTTCAACAGTGTTAAACTGATAAAATACAATAGACATCAAGTTTAACTGCAGCGGAACAAGCAATCCATTAGAATAGTCAAGTAGAGCATGATATCTACTATCTTCTATGATTTAAAAAGTTTATCATCAATTTTATCGCTGAGACTCAACTTAATAAATAATCCACAACATCGAATCATCCCTGCACTACGGCCAAAGATATTCATTAGTATCACGACCACGAATTATCCATGCACTACGGGCCAAGGATATTCGTATTTTCATCAATGATCATGATCATGCCAACAACTGTCCATCAATGCACTACGCTCAAACAAAAATTTCACTGTTTTCTACGCTTAAAGCTTTTTAAAATGCTAAAAAATACGCACAATATTATAGAAAAAGAATTCTCTGATTCTAGTGTGATTTTCAATTCTAACTAAGCATAATATTTATAGGAGAATGGAAAGAATACTATTTGAATTTTAGAATCACGGACTGCACAGTAGGAATCACGGGTTTTCGCAAATCGACTGAATTTTTTTTATAATTTACTATACAAACACTATGCAGACACTATACAAATACTATGCATAATAAAATATAATATATTCTATTTTTCATAAAAAAATAAAACTTATTATAATATATATATATATATATATATATAATATGTTTCCTCCTGTGACAATTCTATTCATCCACCAAAATCATGTCATCCAAATGTGGGCCCAACCATTATATATATATATATATATATATATATATATATATATATATGTATATATATATATATACTAAATAACTTTTTACCGATTATTTTAAAAAAATGGGTAAATAAGGGTCCAAATAATAAATAAAATTTATAACAAATACTTCATAAAAAAATCCCCTCAATATTTTTAACAATATTTATTCATCATTATTATTATTTGAAATATTTAACAACCAGATCATTCCCAGGAAAGAGGTGGCTTTCCGATAAAGATTTCTCCCTATTGGCAAGCAATTTGGTGACCAAACCTCTTTCCTCGACAAAACTTTCTAGACATCGTTAATAATGTAAATAATAATATAAATAACTTGTCATCTCAATTATTGATTTAACAATATAAAATATTAACAATATTTGAATCAAATAAAGTGAGATACTATGCAACAATTACTATAGCAATAATTGAATATAATTGAGTGACTTCTCACGTAAGCATCAAAAATCAATATTTTGTGCTACTATGCAACAACGCGTATTACTGTACTTTTATCACCGGGTATTTCAACAGTTAACTGTAAAACTTTCGCCGTTGCTTTTATAAAAAGATATTTATGTCGTTTTCTAACTCCGACAATAATTCTGTTATGGGGTCTACTAATGATTGCGTCGTTGTACGAATATTTCCTATTAAAACGAATATTCCCCGACCAATCGAATATTTTATAACAACTTGCTTACTTTGCAAAATTTATAAATATTATCCACAACTATAACATTATATCAAATTCACACCATAATATTCAAAAATATATTTCGAGAAAAATTAATCTTTATTTATGAAAGTTGGGGTCTTACAACCTCCCTTTCTTATGAAATTTCATCCTAAAAATTAGGGTACGTACCTAGTATGTAGAAGAGGTGAGGATACCTTGATTTTATTTCAGATTCTAACTCCCAGGTCATTTCCTCAAAATCGTGGTTTGTCCATAAAACTTTGACTTGAGGTATAACCTTGGAGCATAAAATATGTTCCTTCTTATCCAAGATTTTAACAGGTACCTCTTCATACGTTAAATCTTCCGCTATCTCATCTGGTTCTAACTCAATAATGTGGTTCGAGTCTTCCACATATTTACGTAATATAGATATGTGAAAAACGTTATAAACACGAGACATACTTAGCGGTAAGGCGAGTCTATAGGCCACAGTTCCTACTCGATCGAGGATTTTGAATGGCCCAATGAATCGAGGATTGAGCTTTCCTCTCTTTCCAAATCTTATAAGTCCTTTCCATGGAGTAACACGGAACAACACATGTTCTCCAATATTGAATTTCACGTCCTTTCGATGAAGATCAACATAACTCTTTTGTCGATCTTATGTGGTTTTTATACGTTTTCAGATCATTTAAATCTTTTCTGTAGTCATGCGTACCAATTCTGGTCCCAACAACGTTGCTTCACCCACCCCGTCACAACATACTGGAGAACAACACTTGCGTCCATACAACGCCTCGAATGGAGCCATGCCAATACTTGCTTGATAACTGTTGTTATAAGAGAATTACACTAATGATAAGAACTTGTCCCAACTTCCTTTAAAGTTAAGGACACAGAGTCTTAATAGATCCTCAAGAGTTTGAATAGTCCTCTCCGACTGCCCGTCCATATAAGGATGATATGCCAAGCTGAATCGCAAATTTGTGCCCATAACTTTTTGAAAACTAACCCAAAATCGTGAAGTGAATCTTGGGTCTCTATCAGAAACTATGGATACTGGCATACCATGCAGTCTTCCAATCTCGTTTATGTACATACGAGCAAGACGTTCAAGTGAATAAGTTTCTCGTATAGGTAAGAAATGAGTAGAGTTGGTCTATTTATCGACAATGACCCAAATCACATCTATACCTTGAGAAACCTTGGGAAGACCAGTAACGAAATCCATGGTAATGTGCTCCCACTTCCATTCTAGAATTTCAAGTGGTTTCAATGGACCTTTTGGCACTTGATGCTCTTCCTTGACACGTTGACAAGTTAAACACCTTGAGATAAACTCTGTGATCTCTCTTTTCATATTGCTCCACCAAAATGTATGTCAAAGATCACGATACATCTTGTTACTTCCAAGATGGATTACAAACGGTGTGTTGTGCGCCTCCATCATAATTTTATACTTTAAATCAAGGTCGTTAGGAACAAAAAGTCTAGAGTTGAATCGAAGTATTCCTTCTTCATCGATTCTTGCTTCTGGAATAACACCTTCTTGCACTTTCTTCTTCATACGTATCAGCTCCAGGTCTGTAGCTGGAGCAGCTTTAACTTTATCGATTAAAGTCGGTTTTACTCGTATATTTTCCATCATCACGCGGGTCCCTGGAGTCTTTAACTCTATCTCCATCCTTTGTAAGTCATACAAAATGGGCCTTTTGTTGATTATATCACGTTCTAGCCTAATGTTTTGATGATGACCTGCTCATTGGTACTAAATTGTTTATTGTGAATTTCAGGAAACTGTTTCAAGAAGTGTTTGATGGATTATTCAAGAAGAATGAAGACTTTCTGAGTCCTAAGAAAAATATGTAAGGCCATTGAAAATATTCGATTTTTCAATACAAGGCTCTAGGACATTTTATGGTGTACATTAAAATATGAATTAATTATGCATGTCTAATATATGTTATTGTAATCAAGAGAACTGTTTTATTAGCATGAATGTGTAAAAGAACTGTCCAAATTAATATGAATGATACGTTATATATGTCTTGGGAACTCTTAAGATAATTATCCTAGAAAAAGGTACTTATTAATTTATACATTTAGTAAATCGAAGAGAACCATTCAGCAGACCGAATGGACAAACTCAACAAGCTGTATTGAACGATCCACATGAAAATGAACAAGAAGAAACACAAGATCTTGAAGAAAATTTTCCTCAACAAGAAGAGCTAATACACGATGTTCAAATGCCAAAGACAACAAAATATCTCAAGGATCATCCATCGAAAAATATCATTGGAGATATAAACAAAGGAGTTACTATACGAAGAAACCTACAAAATCAATGTGCGTTCTCTGCATTTCTATCACAAGTTGAGCCAAAGAATGTTAAAGAAGCTATACTTGATTAAAGTTGGCCGATGGCAATTCAAGAGGAACTTCAACAATTTGAACGATATCAAGTTTGGGAATTAATGTCTTCTCCTAAAGATAGTTCTGTCATTGGAACAAAATGGGTGTTTAAAAATAAGCTTGATGAGCATGGAAAAATCACTCGCAACAAAGCAAGGCTAGTGGCTCAAGGTTATAATCAACAAGAAGGGATCGCCTACGAAGAAACTTATGCTCCAATTGCAAGACTAGAGTCTATTCGAATCTTGTTAGCATTTGCTTATTATAAGAAATTAAAGCTTTATCAAATGGATGTAAAGAGTGCGTTTCTTAATTGATACATCAATGAAGAAGTTTATGTCAAACAGCCTCCTGGACTCGAATATGAGAAATATCCAAATCATGTTTTTAAGTTAAAGAAAGCTCTATATGGTCTCAAACAAGCTCCAAGGGCTTGGTACGAGAGGTTGAATAAGTATCTTATTTCAAGTGGTTTTACTAGAGGTCAAATAGATTCTACCTTATTTATTAAACATGAAAAATAAGAAATAATCATTGTTGAAATATATATAGATGATATAATATTTGGTGCTAATAATAATTTTCTTTGTGAGTGGTTTTCAAAGTGTATGCATAAGGAATTTGATATGAGCTTAATGGGAGAGCTAAATTATTTTTTGGGACTTCAAATCAAGCAAACAAAGGAAGGGATCTATATTCATCAAACCAAGTACATAAAAGAGCTACTTAAAAGATTTGATTTTGAAGGAACCAACCCTAAGGCTACACCAATGAGTACGTTAATAAAGCTCACATCAGATGATAAAGGTATAGATGTAGAGTTAACCAAATATTGAGGTATGATTGGCTCTTTATTATATTTAACTGCATCTAGACTGGATATAATGTATAGTGTATGTCTTTGTGCTCGATTTCAAGCAAAACCTAAAGAATCCCACTTACAAGTGGTTAAAAGAATTTTTAAATATTTACGTGGTACTATAAACTTAGGATTATTTTATCCAATAAGTAATCATTTTGAACTAATGGGTAATTCAGATGCTGACTATGCAGGGTTTCAAATTGATAGAAAAAGTACAAGTGGTGCTTGTACATTTTTGGGACAAAGTCTTGTTTCGTGGCATAGTAAAAAGTAAACTTCGGTTACTTTATCAACCACTGAGGGTGAATATTTAGCTGCAGGGAGTTGTTGCTCTCAAATATTATGCATGAAACAAACTCTATGTGATTTTGACATAATCTGTGATAATGTGCCTATATATTGTGATAATTCTAGTTCTATTAACATATCAAAGAATCCTGTTTTGCATTCATGTACAAAACATATATAGGTAAGGCACCATTTTTTAAGGGATAATGTTTCAAAAGGGTTAGTTAAATTGGTTTTATTCCTACCGAAAAACAATTAGCTGATATTTTTACTAAACCCTTGAGTGAGGAAAGATTTTGTATGCTAAGGAGAGAACTTGGAATGTGCATGATATAATTGTGATTTACGTGCTTAAAATTTTATGACATGCAGATTATATTTTATACATATATGTATAATTTATTTTCTGCATGATATCTGATAAAATATATTTGTTAGACATTCCTTATCTGTTTAAATGATATTCTAGACACACGAGTCTATTAAAAGTCAATGTTTATCACCGGATATTAATTGAGTAGGAAACGTAAAGACTTCTACCTTGAAACTCGGAACAGCAGCCAAACAGTTTTTTTAAAAAAAATTGAAAAGACGCACATCTTTCGGTGACAGACTCTTGATTAACTTCTATTTTCATGTATCTTTATATCTTCATCTTTCTTCGTTACTTAGATCTTATACCTCCTTCATTTACCAAAACTTCTTCATTTTCTTTTTACAAATCTATCACACCATGAAAACCAGGGCTAGAAATCGATCATCTGGGAAATCAACCGAAGAAGAATCTTCGTTGAAGAACCTTATGGGAACAAAGATGAAATCCAAACGCGTACATAAGAAATCCTTTGTGCATGTGTTGTCTGATGCCACAATTTTATCCAATGACTCAGACTCTAGTTTTTCTTTCCTAAAAACCTCAGAAGTCGAACTGTCTCACCAGGAAAAATTGAAGCAGCCAATAGATGAAGAACAAATTTTTTCACCGCCAGAGTCTCCTTCAAATCTGGTAAATACATTTTCATCCTCCTTTTATATGCAAGAAAATTTCTTTATAGGACCTAGTTTCGAAATTCGTTTTAAAAATTCCATTATTACAAAGCAATTTATGTATGAAAAATCTCTGGATCTATTTTTTCTAAAACATTCTGTTCTGGAAACACTCTTCACTGATTGCAACATTTCTTCTATGTTGATCCCTCCTACTATTGTTTATCCTAGGTTAGTCCAACAATTTTATACTAATCTTGAATGCAATGGGGATTGTTTTACAACATTTGTTAAGGGTAAGTCATTATTTTTCACTAGTATTGACTTTGGTAGCATTCTTGGTATCTCTTCTCCTGGACCTTGTCCTTTTACTCTTAAAGGTGCCGCTAATATCCCTTTTCATCCCTTGGAATAGCTTCATATTGTTATGAATGATTATTCTCTTTCATCTCTGTTTCTTCCAAAAACTGTGAGTGTGTGTCCTACTGCCTGTGTATTACATAAGTTGGTTTCATATAATTTGTTTCCCCGACTCGGTGGTGGGGCAGATTTTACCTATCAGGATTTAGTGGTTATGGCTATGATTCTTAAAGGAAAATATTTCAATTTTTCTCAAATGATGATGTCTCATATGCAAAGTTGCATTCGTCAAACCAAGAAATGTCTTCCTTATAGCAAGTCTTTAACAAAACTCTTCCAACATTTCAAAATATCTTTTGATGATGAAATTTCTGTTACAAATTATGAGCTTATTGACACTGCCAATCTGACAAAATCTCTCATTACTTTTCATGCTGGTGAGTTTATTCGTCTTCTCCCTGATCCTCCTATTACATCTCCTCCTCCTATTTCTCCTACTCCTGACTCATCTTCATCTTCTTTGCCAAATTCTCATGGGTCTGACATTATGAATGTTTTAAATGAGATTCTACAAAATCAAAATTATGTGATAGCTGATTTGGTTGAAATACAAAATCGACTTGTGATTCTTGAGAAAGGGAAACTACCGATGGATGCTCCAGAAATTAATAAACTATATCATCGGGTTGAAGATGAATTTATTGATCTACAGGCAGGTTTTGAGATTCAGACATTGGCTATGGTTGAAGCACTCCAAAGGAAATTTAATCGAAACACATGTCAGTTAAGTCAAGAGGTAAAGTTTATTAGTTATCAACTCGGGGAGCTTGCGGATTTTATGGCGACCAGGTTCAATGATGTGGGACAACGGTTTCATATTCCTATAATGTATTCTCCAATCCCAGAGTGGCCGATCAACAATTAGATGGCTGAATACAAGGGTGACTTTCTGGATATGGAACTTCCTCCTGCAACCTTTATACCTCGACCACCTCGACTTAAAAACTATTACACTTTGGAAGAGCGTGTTCATCGCCTTCGTCATCATCCATACTTTACCACTCGTGCTGAACAGGGGGCTAATCTTGAGAATATTAATTGATTATGGTCTTCCTTTTTGTATGATGACAAAGGGGGAGAATTTCTGCGAATTTCATATTCTGTTTTTAATTTTTCAAAGACTATGGTTTCATTTGGTTTTTTGGTAGGCGTGGTTGCCTGGATGTTAAGACTGATGGTGATTTTGTTTTGTTGCATGATAAGACTAATGTTTTTACTTTATGATCTATGATTTAAATTTGGTTTAGTATGATACTAACATATGCAGGTTCTACAATATTTTCCTAAAATAAGTTATATGCATGAATTTAGGGGGACTTTTATTTATTTAAGTTGTCATCATCAAAAAGGGGGAGAATGTTGATTATATCATGTTCTAGCCTAATGTTTTAATGATGACCTGCTCATTGGTACTAAATTATTTATTGTGAATTTCAGGAAACTGTTTCAAGAAGTGGTTGATGGATTATTTCAGAAGAATGAAGACGTTTTTAGTCCTAAGAAAAATATGTAAGGTCATTGCAAATATTCAATTTTTCAATACAAGTCTCTAGGACATTTCATGGTGTGCATTAAAATATGAATTAATTACACATGTCTAATATATGTTATTGCAATCAAGAGAACTGTTTTATTAGCATGCATGCGTAAAAGAACTGTCCAAATTAATATGAATGATACGTTATATATGTCTTGGGAACTCTTAAGATAATTATCCTGGAAAAAGGTACTTGTTAATTGATATTTGAATTTCTATGTGATTTACACTAAAAAAAAGTACGTATATCTTCTTTCCATTTGTTACGGAATAATTATATATATTTGTTAGAAAGGAAGTATGATATATGTGGCGGTGGTGAATCATGATTAGAAGTCTAAAAGTTGCATATATCTTGGTAATTGATAGTAATGATTATCTTGGGAAGATACATGTTGCCATTAATTACGGAACTTACAATATATTTCTGTTGGTTGTTTAATACAATAACAGTATGGAAAAATAGAGGCTTATCAGTTTGAAAGAGTCTAGCTAATTTCTGTTTTTTTGTCATCCGAAGATCTACTTGATTTTATCCAACGAGAATATTATTGGAACATTTCTTATCTCTTTAATTATGTTGGCAACGTATATATGGCAACAGAACTTAATGAAGTAACGGTAACAATTTGAGCTATAAAAAGAAGTTCTGATATCAATGAAAAATAACACTTACAACAAAAATTGAATATTGCACTCACATACTTTGGAATCTATTTTTGGTGCAAATTTCAAGTTGCTGAGAAATTCAGAAATTTTCGTGAGCATAATATTGGTGATATCTTTTATTATTTCTACTTAATCATTGCATTCATTATTTGAGCCTTGCATTGTTAAATTGCTTATTTGTTTTGATCATTAGACCTCTATTATTGTAATCTTAATTTGTTTTTAGACTAAGTGTTGTCTAAGGACATTTAATCCAGGTGGATTAAGGTTTATTTACAAACAGGTTTAAGGAAGCATAGGTGTTTAAGGAGTGCATTGGTGTACAAGGAGCAAGAGTGCTCAAGTGAATTATTGTAATTCAATTTTAAAGAATCTGTATTGTAACAAGAGTCTTTTAAAGAAATAAAAGTGAGTCTTCAATACTAGTTGGTATTAGACGTGGAGTAGGCTATTATTATAGAGGGTAATAGCCGAACCACGTAAAAATCTTGGTGTTATTTTTATTACTTAATTTAACTTAATTCCAATCAAGTTAATTGATTTGCTTAACAAAATTTAATTATTTGTTTCATCGTTAGAATTTTTGTTATAATATTTTATTTAATTTACAAAAACACCAAGATATTTTCTTAAACAAAAATTCAATTCGGTAGACCATATTCATTCAGCAAGCTGCATTCATCAACATAGTAGGCTACATTCAATAACTTAGTTAAAAGAATTTAAATTTATCATAGTTTGTATCCACACTTATTCAACCCCCCTTCTATGTGTGCCTTATCTGAATTTCACCTTTGCGTTGACAAAATTACACTTGTACCCGCATATGATCTTCTACTCAATGCGTTAGCTACCACATTAGCTTTTCCAGGATGGTATTGAATTGTATGATCGTAATCTTTCAACAACTTAAGCCAACATCGTTGCCGCATGTTGAGTTCATTTTGGGTGAAGAAATATTTGAGGCTTTTATGATCCGTATAGATCTCAACCTTCTCCCCATACAGGTAATGCCTCCAGATTTTAAGTACGAAGACAACAGCTGCCAACTCTAGATCATGAGTAGAATAATTTCTCTCATATTCTTTGAGTTGTCATGAGGCGTAGGCTTTGACTTTCCCATGTTGCATGAGAACACATCCTAAACCTTTGCCTGAAGCATCACTATAGATGACAAATCCCTCCGAACCAGATGGTATTGTCAGAATAGGTGCTGAAATGAGTCTCCTCTTGAGTTATTGAAAATTCTTCTCACATTTCTTGCTCCAACCAAATTTTGTATCTTTTTGAGTCAGTTGAGTTAATGGAGTAGTGATTGTTGGTCATTTTCACAACCGAAAAACACGCGCAAGTATACACGGTCTAACAAGTAATACAATGATAAGAGAGTGTCGAACCCACGAGGACAAAGATTTAACAGGAAACAACTACTATGGTAAAGTCGTTACTAATCTTATCTAAACAAAAGAAATAGATGGTTGGTTAAACAATTTCTATAGGACAATCAAATTGCGAGAAGGAACAGCTCTAAGAAATGAAGATAGGATTACAACTCCCCTAATGCTTCGTCTAATCTTCTAACTCTCCGTAATATAAACAAATCAAGGAATGGCCAACCGAGACTAAAGTAAGCATAAGCTTCTGTCGAAGGTCAAATGCTAATCCTTGACAAGCTAGAACACAATATGTCTATTAGTGAATCTAATTTGACCAAGGTCATTATGCTCAACTCCAAGGTCACACAAGGCAAGTGAGGATATGTCTATCCTACTAGCACAATAAGCCCACAATTAAATATCAGGACAAAATAGGTGTCATTGTATTTAAAGGAAGACAATAATATCCATTTATCAATTTCCACTACTATCAGAACCTATTTCTTTATCAAGAAATCAGACATTATAAGCAAAATACAACAACCCATTCCAAAATGCTTCATTATATAAAACGAGAGAGAAAGTCGATTAAGCTATTCAAAAAGTTACATTGCAATCCTAACAATGGAGTTAGTTCATAACTATGGGACTAACACAAAGTTCTAATACACTACCCATTTCAGACAAATACAATAAATAGAAGATTTGAAATAAGAAAAACCCCTAAAGAAAGGAGTACTCTTCAGTCAAACAATCTCTTCACGTGCACGATCTGAAAATATGGAGAGCAATGGATCTCTTTTCTACAAGCTTTTTACTTTCTTCTTGTGTATTCTCTAGCTTTTTCTTATCTCTCTGTTGTATATCTTGCATCAGCCGCTTCCTCCTCCCTTTATCCCCTCTTTTTGCTAGGTCAAACATTTCTTGTCTGCCTGGGAACCGGAGGTGGCGCCGCGGCGCGGGTCACTAAGCCTTGAGTCGCGCTGCGGCGCTGCCTAAGGAACTGGGACACGGAGCTCGCGCTGCAGCGCGAGCTAGAATAGGATAAGTGGCGTCGCGGCGCGGCTATCGTCAGCGTGGGCCAGATTATGGCGCTGCGGCGCGGCCAATGACTCTGGCATTGGCGCCACGGTGCGGGAAAGCGCAAAATGACAGTTTTGCCCCTTCAAGGCAACACAAACACTGCGAAGCTCTGCAATGCAACGATTAAACACAAAAACACTATATTCCCAATAAAACTATATAAAAAACTATGAATCCAGGCAAGTATTTAAGTCAGAAAATATCCGATTCGCAGGTTTAAATCCCACTCATCAAATACCCCCAAACTTAAGTCTTTGCTTGTCCTCGAGCAAACTATCTAACACAATAATAACAGTAGACACTAAGAATGCGAAAGGAAAATAAAAATATATACTAGCATCGCAGCTACGATTATCTATAAAAACTACCCCTAAAAGAATAAGTCAAACACGGGGATGAACAAGGGTTCAATCTATTTCAAGCATAAGACTGTAATCGATCCAATCTGCACGAGTGTGAAGATCAACCGTGCTGACTAATCATAGCTCAAATGAGCTCGCATAGTTGATTGTTAAAACCAAGCACACTCCGCAACTTAAACATTCAACAAGCATTAAGAACAAGACGCAAATGCAGGAAAAGATCAAAAGGTTTTAGCAAGCCGACAGTAAAATCAGACTCGGACAGTACTTAATTACCTTAGGCTAATCAGAACTACCCATGAATGAGCTTTTGATCAGTGACTCCCAAGCCAGACGACTTTAGGGCACTAGGTGTAGAACACCCCCGAAGAATCTAATAACTCGAGCAGTAAAGGCCACGTAATCAACATAAGCCAACTGAGACTTCACAACAAGAACGAAAGTTTATCAGCGAGTGCATTTTATGCTCCATCTCGATATCAGCTCTGCGTTTATGGGCGAGTGCGTTTTACGCTCCATCTCGACCCACCGCACAACTTTCGATATAAACATTTTTTTTAAACGAGTGCATTTTATGCTCCATCTCGATATCGGCTCTGCGTTTATGGGCGAGTGCATTTTACGCTCCATCTCGACCCACCGCACAACTTTCGATATAAACACTCTTAGCTAGAAACCAAGATCCAAAACTGCATAGACACCCAAGTCTTTTATTACCTTACACAAATGAAAGTTTATAAGAGTGAACAACTAGTCAACACAATCAACACACAAACTAAATTCGAAGAATAACTAGTTAACACAGCTGGTCAGAGCTTGCTAGAAGGACGAATCAATAACAGTCTAAACTTGTCAATTCATAAACCCCTAGCACAAGGCAAGCTTGACACAATTCTACGAGATATATACTCATTTGGCGCTAGACATAGCCACAATCCAACAAAAATTAGCAATGATAAATATAACACCCTTGCTAAATAGCAGCTCAAAATAGGGTGAAAAGGCCATTAACATGGCACAAACATCTGAATCTGTATAAGCCCCAAAAAGATGGCTAGAAACCACAATCATGCTAAATAAAATCAAAATAAAACCAAAAATAGTTCAGGCATCCATAATGATAAAGATAATCAACCAAATCCCGCAGTTCAAAAGACTGCACCAAAAACTGATAAATCCAAACATAATAAAGAAATGACATCAGACAGTAGTCCTAACATGGCAGCACTAAGATAAACAGATAAAAATTAAAAGCAGCACCCCCAAACTGTAGGAGAGCAATGCCCCCATTGCTAAAACGTAAAGCAGTTGAATACACAAGAGGGCTTCCCTGGAGATCGATCACTCCGCAGCAGTCTCAGTTTCATCTTCATCAGCGCCGTCAGCTTCGGTGGGCGGTGATGGAGGAGGGTAAGGTGGAAAGATGGGAGGATCGGGAAACTGGTATGGCGTGAAGTCAATGCCCTCGCCACAGTAATCAGTGTAGATCCCTTGCATAATGTTCACCAGATCAGCCTGGTACTGCATCGCTATCTCCTGCCTTTGAGCCACAGCAGCGATATGCCTCCGCTGCCTCTGTGTCTCGGCGTCCTTCTTCTGATGCAGCAGGGTGAGGGATGCCATGATGTCTGTCAAAAGACCCTGACTAGCCGGTCCTGCCTCAGGTGCTTGAGGAGGCTCTGGCTCGGCGGAAGGAGGCGGTGCTGTAGGCGGTCCGTACCCTTCGCCCCTTAAATGAGATTCTGCCCCGTCCCAAACAGTGAAGCGTTTGATCGTCAGATGGTCAATTATAGTCATGGGCGGCGAAACTGCCTCATCAAGCCCCCACTGTACCCCTGCATGCTTGCACAATGTCGTAATCACTGATGGATGGGGAAGTCCCGAAACGACTGTACTCTTGATTGCCTTAATGATCGAGTCGTGGATGAGAACTCCTATATCCACGTTCAAGCCCGTGACAATGGCGAAATGCAGAATCGCCCTGTCTTTAGTCACATCGCTTAGGTGACGGGTCGGTAGCATGGAGGCGCAAATGAAGCTGTACCACGCCTTCCCGTAGCGACTGAGCGCAGTAGCCGGGAAGCTGGTCTTCTCACCGGTATAATCATTTTTCTTCCAAGCCGTTCCGGGCTTGCAGAGCCTTCTGATAACATCCTCCTGGTCATAACTGCGGAGCCCCAGCTGCATATAATCATTACCCGCGTAGTCGGGTGCCTCGAACAGTGCATTGATTGTTTTATTGTCAAATGACACCGGTCTACCCCTGACTATAACCACAGCAGGACCATCAGGACTGGCGTTGGCATAGAATTCCCGAACCACAGGCACAACTGCAGATACGGGCGGTTTGGTGAAGTTTACCCACTTCCGCTCGATAATCATATTCATGAGCTCCCCGTCCTTTCTATCGGGCCGCAACCCCCGCTCAGGAAGAAAATTGCGCTTGCCAAAGGAGTCTCTGTACCGCTTCCGCGTTGCCTCACTAACAAACTTGGCAGGGTCCCAAGCCTGTAGCGGTGCCGCGGCAGAAGACGAAGATCCACCGACACTAAGACGCTGCCTTTTTGGTGCCATGGTAACAGTAGGCTTGATTCAAACTCTATCGGAACGACCCTCAAAGCACTGCCAACCTCAACCCCAAAGCAAACCCAGCAAAAAATAAACTGAGACAGCCCCAATTGGCCTACACTTTTGGTTCAGGCAATTTGTCAAACACCTTGCGTGCGATGTCCAAACAACACCTGGAAAGCCCTTAATTGAAATAGCTCTAACCCGATTTCCGTCAGTGGAAATCACCCCAAATCACATTAGAAGAAGAACACGGAAAAGAACTTAAACAAAATCTTGGATCCAAAGAAAACCCTCGAAATTACCTTTGGAAGGAAACCCTAGCACTTGAGTGGGGGGGAGCCTTTGATGAGAAATTGATGCTCAAATCAGATTTTAGAGGCTGAGTAGAGACACGACCGATGGATACAGTGATATGGCTGATGGGTCGTAGGCGCGCAGGATGCCAAGAGGGAGACTGCAGAGATGGTTGAGAAAAACTGGAGACTTAGCCGATCTGCTTGCTTTATAAAGCAACTGGGAAAACAAAAAATCGCTAATGGCGCCGCGGCGCGAGAGATTGCACATTGCTCGGCGCCGCGGCACGAATTAGCAGTAGTTGGGCACTTCTTGTGGCGCCGCGGCGCGAGATCTCCTTTGTTGGATGGCGCCGCGGCGCGAGTTAGCAGTAGCTGGGCACTTCTTGTGGCGCCGCGGCGCGAGATCTCCTTTGTTGGATGGCGCCGCGGCGCGAGTTAGCAACTCTGAGCCCTTTTTTCATCTGTTATCTGCACAGACCAAAACAAGCACAACAACTACACTACACAAGCAAACATACATTGTTAAAAACACAGCAAACACTATTATATAATATTATCATACAAAACATGTTGCCCGAAAATGTGAAATACAAAACATAAAAGCTATCAGCTAAGCTAAGTGATAAAATGAACAATCACTAAATAAACTTGGAATCAGTGAAAAAACAAATAATATTTATACCGAGATGGGGGTGCCTCCCCACCAAGCGTGTGTTTTATAGTCGTCGGCTTGATTATTCATCCCGACTTAGGTCGGGTCTCCAAGTGTAATGGAGGTATTTTGACGGTCAACCTCGCCGCCCCAGTAGTGCTTTAAACGTTGCCCATTCACCTTGAATGTGGAATCGGAATTTGGATCCATAAGCTCAATTGCTCCATGGGGATAAACCTTAGCTATAGTGAAGGGGCCCGACCATCGGGACTTTAGCTTCCCGGGAAACAATTTTAGCCGGTAGTTAAACAAAAGAACTTGCTGACCCGGTTCAAAATGCCTCTCAAGGATCTTCTTGTCGTGCCACTTCTTGGTCTTTTCCTTGTACAACTTGGCGTTTTCATATGCCTGCAGACGAAATTCATCTGCTTCATTCAGTTATAACAGCCGTTTTCGTCGGCTGCCTCAAGATCAAAGTTAAGCTTTTGAATCGCCCAGTAAGCGTTGTGCTCCAATTCGACCGGGAGATGACAAGCTTTTCCATAAACTAGTCGGTAAGGGGACATTCCGATGGGCGTTTTATAAGCTGTGCGGTAGGCCCATAATGCATCATCAAGCTTCTTCGACCAATCCTTACGGGTTGGGTTAACGATCTTTTTCAGGATTCGTTTCACCTCTCGGTTCGAAATTTCAACTTGGCCGCTGGTCTGAGGGTGGTAAGCAGTGGCTATTTTATGAGTTACCCCGTACTTGGCTAGAAGTGCTTCAAAATACTTATTGCAGAAGTGCGACCCTTCATCGCTAATTATGGCCCGAGGTGTGCCAAAACGGGTGAAAATATTCTTTTTGAGGAACTGAAGCACCACCTTCGCATCATTTGTCGGCAAGGCAACTGCTTCCACCCACTTTGAGACATAGTCAACTGCCACCAGGATGTAGAGATTGTTGAACAAGGTAGGGAATGGTCCCATAAAATCAATGCCCCGACATCAAACAACTCTACTTCTAGAATATTTTGCAGCGGTAGTTCATGCCGCTTCGAAATAGTGCCCACCCGTTGGCATCTGTCACAATGCATCACATACGCGTGAGCATCTTTAAAAAGGGTGGGCCAATAGAATCCTGACTGTAGCACTTTAGCGGCAGTTCGCTGGCCTCCGAAATGACCTCCATAATTAGATGAATGGCAATGATACAACACGTCTTCAATTTCTTCTTCAGGCAAACATCTACGCAAGATCTGATCCGAACACTATTTGAATAGGAAAGGCTCGTTCCAAAAATATTGCTTGGTATCTTTAAGGAATTTCTTCCTTTGTTGGAAACTCAGGCCTTGAGGGATAACTTGGCAAGCGACGTAATTTGCGAAATCCGCATACCACGGGGCTTTTCCATGTACCAATAAGAGTTGCTCGTCTGGAAAGAATTCATTTATAGCCCTGTCGGCTTCAGTAGACGATGTAGTGTTTTCTAATCTACTTAAATGGTCGGCAACTTGATTCTCAGTTCCCTTCTTGTCTCTGATTTCTAAGTCAAATTCTTGTAGGAGCAAAACCCACCGTATCAATCTCGGCTTAGCGTCCTTCTTTTCAATCAAATACTTGATTGCCGAGTGATCGGTGTATACGATCACCTTCGTCCCGATGAGGTATGAACGGAACTTATCAAAAGCATACACTACTGCCAGCAGCTCCTTCTCAGTGGTAGTGTAGTTTAACTGTGCGTCCGTCAGTGTCTTGCTGGCATAGTAGATAGTGTGGAAGACCTTCTCCCTTCGCTGGCCTAAAACTGCCCCTATTGCAAAATCACTAGCATCGCACATAAGCTCAAAAGGGTAGGTACAGTCAGGAGCTACCACAATAGGTGCTGTGACAAGTCTTGTCTTTAAGGATTCAAAAGCGCTCAAGCAGGCGACATCAAAGTGGAAGGGCTGATCTTTTTCCAGCAGGGTTCACAACGATTTGGTAATGCGCGAAAAGTCCTGGATGAACCTTCTGTAAAATCCAGCGTGCCCGAGAAAACTCTTTACCCCCTTTTACTGAGGTGGGCGGGGGAAGGTTGTTGATAACATCTATCTTGGCCTTATCAACGTCAATACCTCCAGCAGAAATCCGATGACCCAAAATAATGCCCTCTTCAACCATGAAGTGACACTTCTCCCAATTTAGCACAAGGTTTGTTTCAACGCAGCGATGGAGAACTGCAGTCAGATTTGTTAGGCAGTTATCAAACGAGCTCCCAAACACAGAGAAGTCGTCCATGAAGACCTCCAGGGTCTTTTCAACCATGTCAGAGAAGACTGACATCATACACCGCTGAAACGTAGCGGGGGCATTGCACAACCCGAAAGACATCTTCCGAAAGGCAAAAGTCCCATATGGACATGTGAATGTCGTCTTCTCCTGATCTTCTAGGGAAATAAAAATCTGATTGTACCCCGAGTACCCATCCAGTAAACAGTAGTATTCATGTCCCGCCAACCGATCGAGCATTTGATCAATGAAAGGGAGAGGAAAGTGATCCTTACAGGTTGCTTTGTTCAGTTTCCTGTAATCCATGCACACTCTCCACCCAGTCACCGTCCTGGTGGGAATAAGTTCATTATTCTCGTTGGGCACAACTGTCATGCCTCCTTTCTTGGGCACACACTGGATCGGACTAACCCACGGACTATCGGAGATGGGGTAGATAATGCCCGCATCAAGCAATTTAATGATTTCTTTCCTGACGACCTCTTTCATTATCAGATTTAGCCGCCTCTGGTGCTCTATAGAAGGTTTTGAGCCTTCCTCCAATAGGATCTTGTGCATGCAAAGAGTTGGACTGACCCCTTTTATGTCTGCAATCGACCATCCCAACGCCGTTTTGTACTTCTTTAGCACAATGAGCAACTTCTCTTCCTGACACTTGGTTAGAGAAGCAGAAATTATCACAGGTAATGAAAGAGAATTTCCCAAATATGCATACTTTAGATGGTTAGGCAACGGTTTTAGCTCAAGAGCTGGAGGCTCAATGATTGACGGCAAACCCTTGGAAGTTGATGCCTCATCATCTTTAAGAGACTCGAATTGGCGGTGCGAATGCCTTGATCTTAGCGGATCATCAAGCCACATGGCACATTCAATATGCGATGGCTCTTCCGTAGTACTCGCCCCTGTTAGAGTAGCTTCTAGAGAATCTTTAATGCACGTCTCTGAGAATACCCCATTCACTGCTTCAGCAATCGTAGTGACCTGGAAGCAATCCTCAGGGGTGTTAGGATATTTCAGAGCACGGAAAACATTGAAGGTCACCTCTTGGTCTTGATCTCTCATTGTTAGCTCCCCTTTTTGGACATCAATCAGGGTCCTTCCAGTTGCCAAAAATGGCATTCCCAATATTATCGGGATTTCTCTATCTTCCTCAAAATCAAGAACTATGAAATCTGCCGGAAATATGAACTTGTCCACCTTCACTAGCACATCCTCCACAATTCCCTTCGGATAAGTTAAAGATCTGTCAGCCAATTGCAGGGTGATGCTAGTCGGCTTGGCTTCATTAAGACCCAATTTTTTGTAAATGGAAAGGGGCATCAAGTTTATGCTGGCCCCTAGGTCACACAGAGCCTTTACAATGAATTGGTCCCCAATTGTGCACGGGATTGTAAAACTTCCCGGATCTTTGAGCTTAGGCGGAAGTTTGTTTTGGAGGATAGCACTACTTTCTTCAGTTAAAGCCACCGTCTCATAGTCTCCCAATTTTCGCTTCTTGGACAAAATGTCCTTCATGAACTTTACGTAACTGGGCATTCCTTCCAACGCCTCTGCAAATGGAATGTTTATGTGCAATCTTTTGAACACCTCTAAGAATTTGGAAAATTGCTTATCTAGTTTCTGCTTTTGCATCCGCTGGGGGAAGGGTAATTGAGGGAGAGGCCGATGTATTGCAGTGATTGGAGGAGATGGTGTTGGGGGTCTGTCTTGACCACTTGCGTCACCCCCATTTTTCTCAGAAATCTCCGTTTCAGGAGTTGCCTCTTCAGTCGCCCCATTGTCGTCCACAGGAATTTCCTCACCACTTTGTACTTGAGTGGTTCTCCCACTTCTGAGGGTTACTGCTTTACACTGTTCCTTGCCTTCCCGTTTAGGGTTGACATCAGTGTCACTAGGCAATACGCCTTGTGGCCGACTGTTTAATGCAGTAGCTAACTGACCCATTTGTACTTCAAGATTCCTAATGGAGGCCTCTTGATTGTTACTTCTGGTTTCGTTCTGGGCTATGTACCTAGAAAGCAGATCTTCTAAACTTGGTTTTCTCTCCTGTTGAGGGGGAGGATGGTGAAACTGATTCTGAATGCTCTGAGGTTGTGGGTTAAACTGAGTTGTAGGTTGGAATCCAGGAGGGTTAGCATAACTCTGCCTGGTAGAAGGAGGTTGTGGTTGGTTGGGGTTATTGCTGTTGTTGTTGTTATTACTCCATGAAAAATTTGGATGATTTCGCAACCTCGGATGGTAATGAGTGGGAAGATTTGAGTTTTGTTGCCGCCCGTAGTTGGAAACAAATTGCACCGATTCAGGACTTATAGCACACAGATCGGTCGGGTGGCTTCCTTGACATAATTCACACTGGACCATGACACTCTACACATTTTGAACTGCAGAAGGTCCCAAGGTGTCAAGCCTTTTTGTTAGCGTCGCTACCTGAGCTGCTAGCGATGTGAACGAGTCCACTTCATAAACCCCCGCTGCTCTTCTCGGAGCTTGCCTATCATTAGGCCACTGGTAATTGTTGGCCGCCATTGTCTCCACCAGCTCATACCCCGCTGTGTGATGTTTGGACATGAATGCCCCTCCAGATGCGGCATCAATACTCGAACGAGTAGATCCGGATAATCCATTGTAAAAGGTCTGGATGGGAAGCCACTCCGGCAGACCATGGTGCGGGCATTTTCTCAGGAGATCCTTAAATCGCTCCCATGAGTCGTATAAGGATTCGGATTCAAATTGCACAAAGGACGTGATCTCGTGCCTGAGCCTAGCTATTTTGGCAGGCGGAAAGAACTTCGCCATGAATTTCTGCGCCAAGTCAGCCCATGTTGTAATGGAGCCAGTCGGCAGTGAATGAAGCCAGCTCTTGGCTTTGTCCCTTAATGTAAACGGGAACAGCCGGAGCCTGATGGCTTCGTCAGACACTCCGTTGCATTTGAAGGTGTCACAGATTTCCACAAAATTAATCAGGTGATCATTGGGGTCGTCATTAGGCATTCCCCCAAACTGAATGTTTGTGCACATTTGAATAGTGCCTGGCTTTATCTCGAAATTATTAGCCTGAATGGCGGGCCTTAAAATGCTCGCCTGGAGATCATCAACACGAGGCATAGCATAATCCCTCAGAGACTTCTGAAGCTCCTCAGCCATTATGACGGGCACAGGTATGTCCTCGGGTGTGTCCACAAATTTTTTTCTCAACAGTCGTCTGAAGGTCCTTTCAACCTCGGGATCAAGAGGTATTGTATTCTGCCCCTTCCGAGGTGGCATAAACAATGAAGACTACCTGAAGAGAGAGTTAAACAAATCGGTTTAAAGTAAGATTGTAATGACTTAGATTTAATAATGCAAAACAATTAATTCTTAAGTCCCCGGCAACGGCGCCAAAAACTTGTTGGTCATTTTCACAACCGAAAAACACGCGCAAGTTTACGCGGTCTAACAAGTAATACAGTGATAAGAGAGTGTCGAACCCACGAGGACAAAGATTTAACAGGAAACAACTACTAAGGTAAAGTCGTTACTAATCTTATCTAAACAAAAGAAATAGATGGTTGGTTAAACAATTTCTATAGGACAATCAAATTGCGAGAAGGAACAGCTCTAAGAAATGAAGATAGGATTACAACTCCCCTAATGCTTCGCCTAATCTTCTAACTCTCCGTAATATAAGCAAATCAAGGAATGGCCAACCGAGACTAAAGTAAGCATAAGCTTCTGTCGAAGGTCAAATGCTAATCCTTGACAAGCTAGAACACAATATGTCTATTAGTGAATCTAATTTGACCAAGGTCATTATGCTCAACTCCAAGGTCACACAAGGCAAGTGAGGATATGTCTATCCTACTAGCACAATAAGCCCACAATTAAATATCAGGACAAAACAGGTGTCATTGTATTTAAAGGAAGACAATAATATCCATTTATCAATTTCCACTACTATCAGAACCTATTTCTTTATCAAGATATCAGACATTATAAGCAAAATACAACAACCCATTCCAAAATGCTTCATTATATAAAACGAGAGAGAAAGTCGATTAAGCTATTCAAAAAGTTACATTGCAATCCTAACAATGGAGTTAGTTCATAACTATGGGACTAACACAAAGTTCTAATACACTACCCATTTCAGACAAATACAATAAATAGAAGATTTGAAATAAGAAAAACCCCTAAAGAAAGGAGTACTCTTCAGTCAAACAATCTCTTCACGTGCACGATCTGAAAATATGGAGAGCAATGGATCTCTTTTCTACAAGCTTTTTCCTTTCTTCTTGTGTATTCTCTAGCTTTTTCTTATCTCTCTGTTGTATATCTTGCATCAGCCGCCTCCTCCTCCCTTTATCCCCTCTTTTTGCTAGGTCAAACACTTCCTGTCTGCCTGGGAACCGGAGGTGGCGCCGCAGCGCGGGTCGCTAAGGCTTGAGTCACGCTGCGGCGCTGCCTAAGGAACTGCGACACGGAGCTCGCGCTGCAGCGCGAGCTAGAATAGGATAAGTGGCGCCGCGCCGCGGCTATCATCAGCGTGGGCCAGATTGTGGCGCTGCGGCGCAGACAATGACTCTGGCATTGGCGCCGCGGCACGGGAAAGCGCAAAATGACAGTTTTGCCCCTTCAAGGCAGCACAAACACTGCGAAGCTCTGCAATGCAACGATTAAACACAAAAACACTATATTCCCAATAAAACTATATAAAAAACTATGAATCCAGGCAAGTATTTAAGTCAGAAAATATCCGATTCGCAGGTTTAAATCCCACTCATAAGCGATTTGAGAAAATCCTTCCACAAATCTCTGATAATAACCAGCTAAGCCGAGAAAGCTACATACTTCGGTCCCTGACTTAGGTTGCTCCCAGTTTTGTATTGCTTCAATCTTTTTTGGGTCAACAGATATTTCGTGATTTGATATCATGTGTCCAAGGAATGCTACTTCCTCAAGACAGAACTCACATTTCTTTAACTTGGCATAAAGCTTGTTTTCACGAAGCTTTTACAGTATCAGCCTCAAGTGTTTCTCAGGATCTTCATGGCTTTTAGAGTAAATGAGGATGTCATCAATAAAGACAACCACAAAATGATCCAAATATTCCTTGAATACCCGGTTCATCATATCCATGAAGGTAGCAGGAGCATTAGTCAATCCAAAATACATAACTAGGAATTCATAATGTCCGTACCGAGTTCTGAAAGCAGTCTTTGGAATGTCATCAAGTTTTAATTTTCAACTGATGATATCTGGAACGAAGATCGATCTTTGAAAAGAATTTGGTGCCTTGAAAATGGTCAAATAGGTCATCAATGCGAAGTAATAGATACCTATTTTTGACGGTGATATGATTCAACTCCCAATAATCAATACAAAGTCGTATACTCTCATCTTTCTTCTTTACGAATAGAATAGGAGCACCCCAAGGAGACGTACTAGAATGAATGAAACCGATGTCTAAGTACAATTCCTGCAGTTGGGTCTTTAAATCCTGAAGTTTAATAGGAGCCATTCGATATGGGGCTTTGGAAATGGGTTTTGTACCGGGTTCAAGATCGATACAAAATTTAATTTCACAATCTGGGGATAGGCCAGGAAGTTCTTTAGGAAATACATCAAGAAATTTATGAACAATAGAAATATCATTCAAATCTGACGTATTTTTGTTTAAATCCGTGACATGGGCTAAGAAAGCTTGACATCAATTTTTCAATAAACGAATAGCTTTATGGCTTGATGTGACCGTGATTGACTTTAGTGGTTTGGTTGCTTGAATTCGCATAATAGGTTGGTTAGGAATATGAAAACTAATTACCTTACAAAAATAATCAATTTTTGCATGATGAGTAGTTAACCAATCAATCCCTAAAATCACATTAAATGCAAGTATTTTTAAGGAAATAAGATCGTCAGGTAATGCGAGGGTACCGATTTAAATCAGACAAGACTTATAAACAGTGGATGTAATGAAGGTTTCTCCCAACGAAGTTTCAACAGATAAGTCAAAGTCTAATTTCTCCGGAGTTAAATTTAAACGTTGATCGCAAGTTGGAAAAATAAAATAATGGGTAAAACCTGTATCAAATAAGTATAGACTTCACTAGAGTTTATGATTAGCTTATCTGTGATGACCACATTCGGGTTCCTTGCTTTTGGGGAGGTCACGATAAACGCTCTCCCTTGAACTACTGATTTTGACTTGTCTAGGATGGCACTTGGTGTCACCGTCCCAACTAGACTTGTCTTTGCTGCACGACAAAATTGAGCTAGGTAGCCTTCTTTTCCATAATTGTAACACATTTTGGACTGCTGCATGTAATTTGGACTTATGTGTCCCTCCCTTCCGCATTTGAAGCATATGATAGGTGGTCGTTCTCCTTCCTTAACAACGGGTGCTGGTGCTGGCGTCTTTCCATCATTGTTGAATATTCTTTTCTTAAAATTTCTACTTTTACTGTCTTGGCCATGATTACCACCGAAGTGGTTACCATTTCTGGCATGTTGATTCCCTCCACGTTTATTGTCACCGCTTCGATGACTGCTACCACTAGTATTATCATTTTTGGCTACTCTCTCTTAGTTGGGTTGACTCATTATCGCACTCCAATAACTGAGCCTTATTCATAACATCTGAATACAAACACAGTTTGTGAGAAATAAGGTATTAACGTATCTCGGGTTTCAAACCTCTTAGAAACATCCGCGTCATATGCTCCTCATTATCAACCAAATGGGATGCAAACCGGGACAACTCGGCAAACTTAGCCTCGTACTACGATACGGTCATATTGTTTTGTTCTAGCTTGATAAATATCACCTCCTTCATGTGACGAATACTTTTGGGAAAGTACTTTTCGTTAAATAGTTCTTGGAACTTCTCCCAAGATATTTTGAGTGCGGCAGGCTGAGTAAATTTTACTTATTTCCACCAGTAATCTGTCTCTCCTATCAACATGAAGGTGGAAAAGGAAACCTTTTGCTCCTTGGAGGATCCTAAGACATCAAATATCTTAGTGATCTGCTTTATCCACATCTCTGCCTTGAGTGGTTCTGGCTTTCCCCAAAACTCTGATGGTCCCAGTTCCTTAAATTGCTTAGCGGTGACCATCCGTGAGTTATCAGTGTTTCCACCTGTATTTTAAATAAGAACCGCTCTCTCCTGATGTTGTATGAATTGCATAAAGTCTCTGAACATCCCATCGTTCATCATTTGATCGGTGTTGTTGTTTACTTGAGGATTATTGTCTTCCTATTGCACATTATCTTGGGTATTGATCGTTAGTGACTCAACGGTCTCATGCGCTTCATTGCTGATCTCAATATTTTCAGATGCCATTTGCAAACACTACCACAAAACAAGGGTTAATTGACATACCACATATTATCCCTATATTCTGACCGACCAATTAAATAACAAATAAACTTAGGTAAGTCATACTAGCGAAGGATTTACCCGTCTCTCCCCCTAGTTCTAGTCTCACATCTTAGCCAAGGATCATATCCCTAATCTTTGATACCAACTATGTAAGACCCCAACTTTTTATAAATAAAGATTTAATTTCTCTAATTATTATTTGGAAATAGTAAGGGTTGATTTGATTAATGTGGTTAGTTATGGGTAAAATGCGCAAATATTTCAAAATAAGCAAGTGGTTATAAAATATTCATTGTTGTCGGGGAATATTCGTTTGGTCGTGGAATATTCTTGTTGTCGAGGAATATTCGTATGACGGCGCAGTCTTTTGTGGGCCCCATAACGGAAAGCGATTGGAGGAAGAAAACGACAAGAATAAGTTGTTTAAAAATAACGGTGTAGTTGTTACCTTTAATACTATTGGAATACCCGGTGGTTAAAACACAGTAATACACATTGTTGCACAGTAGCACACGATATTGCACCAATTATTGATTCTTACGTAAGAAGGCACTACTCAATAATGGTTACAGTAATTACTGTTTAGTATTTTATTTTATTGATTCAATAATTGCTGCGTTGATATTTTATATTGCTGTTGTTTCAATAATTGTCATTACACGGTATTTTTCATTATCGAAGCAATAATTCATATTATCTGAATAATATTATTAGATAATATTATTGGCAATGTCTAGAAAGTTCTGTCTAAAGAGAGGTTTGGTCACCTAATTGCGCGCTAGTAAGGACAAATTCTTATTGGAAAGCCCCCTCTTTCCTGGGAACTACCTGGTTGTCAATATTGTGATTCTGTAATATTATTTGTGAATAATTAATTATTGATTCATATGATGAGGAAAATATTGATTTTATGTGGATATAGATGGAGAAAATTTTTTTAATATGACAATTGTTGAAAATTAAAATTTTATCTTTTTCTGATAAAATAATTTATTTAAATATATTATTATATTTTAATAATATAATAATGATGATATTTTTACGATGAATGTGGGATATATGAGTATATGTGGAGGAGGAGTATTTTTGTTACCAAAAATATTTAAAGCATGTTTTATGTGTCGGTGTACCCCATTTATTGACCGAAATTTGATTATAGCCTGTAAAATCGTCCGTTTGTGGATTTCGGTTAATTTTTGTTTGAAATTTGGAAAAATTTTCTTCTGCAAAGTTGTAGAGAATTAAATTTCCTATAAAAATTCGCGAGATTCAAATTGTCTGATAAAAGGGCTATTTATTATGAATTATTGAAGTTCCAAAGTTCCGAAATAATTGATTTTTGGAAGTTTTAAATATTTTTTTTAATAAAAACGTTTTTTTAAGGTTGATGTGCCCCACTTATGAGGTAAATGTGCTGAAATAGGTTTTCCAAGTTTGCGTATGACTTATTATATATATATATTAATATTATATTAAATTTTCTGCTTTGGTGTTCTAAGCAATTTCCTATAAATAGGGTGCTTAGGTTAGAATTGAAAATCACACCAGAAACTGAAGTTTTCTCTCTCTATATTATTGAGCGTATTCTTGTGAGTATTTTGAGTATACTTTGAGTATTGCTATACAGTGCAAGTTCAAGTCATAGCCTATATCCGGTGTTTCAACTAGAAGTACTGTTTTTCGAGGTAAGGGATGTTATTTTCTTCTCAAATGATATTATTTCATCAATATCATTATGCTGAAATATTGGTTAGAACTTTTTATCAAATTTGAAACTTTTTCATGTCATGGTTACTATTCATGAGTTACTATTCACGAGTTACTATTCACAAATACTATTCACGAAGCATGATGATATTTTTTGTGAAATTTCTATCTTTTGGTGTCGAAGTTACTATTCACGTATACGGCACTATTCACGTATACGACACTATTCACGAATACGGCACTATTCACCGAAAAATGAAATTTCTTCTTTTCGTCCAAAATATCTATTCTGGACACTAGCTTTGATTGTATCCATATTTTGATCATTCTTGAATTTTACTCCACTTTGATTACTTATGAAGTATTTTTGAACTTGGATTGTTTATAATACGAATCCTTAATATTTGTTCTTTTGTTTCACTGGATTCGTTTCCTTTAAAATATTTTTCATCATCCTCAGTCCTAAATGATGAAATTACTGAATATCTTTGGCCTGTAGTGCAAAGATGAATGATTTCTTGATGAATATCTTTGGCCCGTAGTGCAAAGATGAACAGGTGTTTAGATGAACATGACCGACTGATGAATATCTTTGGCCTGTAGTGCAAAGATGAATAATTGATTCCAGATATATATTGATTGATGTTACAGGGATAAAATATCGACGATGAACTTTTAAATTCATATATAGAAGATAGTAGTTTGCATTCTCTACTTAACTCTTCTAATGAATTATTATTTCCGCTGCGAAGATTGATTTAAAACTGGTTGTCTATTGTATTCTATTAGATTTTTCCCTGTTGAAGACTAACGATAATTTGTTGTATATTATCTTAGTCATAATATTCTTTAATGGGCTAGTTGAGCTCACCCTTTTCCTTTTTGTTCCATTTTTCTTCTCAGGAGGCGAGAATGTAGCGAGTACTAGTCGGGGTATGGAATGAAGGTTCTAGAGAGAGTTGTTTAGTAGTCCTCGCCATTTTTTTTGTAAAATAATGTATCAATAATTATGATGGGGATTTATTTGCGTGTGGATATTGTCTAGACGAAAATAGTTTATATGTTGTAATAATAAAGTTGTAGTTATTTTTGTACCATGTATTTGGCGACTCAGGATGGGTTGGATGGAATGGACCTATTTTGGGGGCGTCACAGTTGGTATCAAAGCTTAGGGATATGATCTCTGGCAGAGATCAGGGAATAGATCTAGGAGGGGAGAGATGAGTAAATCCTTCGCTAGTGTGTCCTACCTAAGCTTATTTGTTAGTTGGTCAGTATATAGGGATATTATGTGATATATTGATTTCCTTAATTAACCCTAGTTTTATGATAGTATTTGAGATTGTCGATTGAAAATATTAACAGTGGAGTAAATGAGACTGTGGAGATGCCTGTATTTACCAACGAGGAGAACGTGCAACTGGCTGGCAATGTACCTCCTGTAAACAACACCATTGAGCAGATGATGAACGACGAGATGTTTAGGAGATTTTTGAAGTTCATGCAAAACCAGACGAGGGAGACTCGTGTTCAAAATACAGAAGGAAATGATAGCAATTCATGGGTGGTCACAGCCAAGCAGTTCAAAGAGTTAGGACCACCAGAATTCTGGGGAAAGCCGGATCCGATTATAGCGGAGATGTGGGTCAAACAAATTACCAAGATATTCGATGTCTTGGGATGTACGGAGGAACAGAAAGTTCCATTCGCTACTTTTATGTTCCGTAACGAGGCAGATTACTGGTGGGAATCTGTAAAGCGTACCCATCCAGCTGCACTCAGCATGTCATGGGAGACGTTTCAGAAACAGTTCAATGACAAGTACTTCCCTGAAAGTATTCGTCATATGAAAGAAGTGGATTTTATTAGACTGAAGCAGAATAACATGACGGTGTCCCAGTACGAGGCGAAGTTCGCGGAGTTATCCAGGTTTGTACCTCATTTGGTGGAGAATGAGGAACGTATGACGCGGATGTTTCTGAGAGGTTTGAAACTCGGCATACGTCAGTATCTCATTTCTCATAAATTTTTTGTCTATTCAGATGTTGTCAACAGGGCTCAGTTGTTAGAGCGAGATAACGAGTACGTTCAACCGAGGGACTATAACCAGGATCATACCGAAGATAGCAGTCATCAGAATAACGATAACCAGGAGAGAAAGAAGAATATGGACAAAGGCGGTAACCACTCTGGTGGTAATCGTGGCCATGAAAATAGAAGAAGTGAGTCGGTAGGAGATTTTAAAAATAGGAGATTCAACAACGACCATGTGAAGACGACAGTGCCGGTAGCAACTAGTTCCAAGGGAGGAGAAAGACCACAGGTCGTATGTTACAAATGCAGGAAAGAGGGACATATCAGCCCAAACTGCCTACAACAATTTAAGGTATGCTATAATTGTGGAAAAGAAGGACATATCGCTCGAGATTGTACGGTATCGAAACCCAGTCCAGCAGGAATGGTGACTCAAAAGGATGTCCCAAAAAAGTCAAAGTCAACGGTTCCTGGAAGAACGTTTGTCGTGACCGGTCAAAATGAGAGGAACCCGAACGAAGTTAGCACGGGTTAGTTAATTATAAATTCTTGCGAAGATTATACCTTACTAGGTACCGGTTATACCTATTCTTTTATCTCTCTTGCTTGCGCTCAACGTTTGAACTTGACTCCGGAGAAATTAAACTTTGACCTATTTATAGAGACTCCATTAGGAGAAACTTTCATTACATCCATTGTTTAGAAATCTTGCTTGATTCAGGTTGGCACTATCACATTACCTATTAACCTTATTTCTATAGAGATATTTGTTTTTGATGTGATTTTAAGGTTAACTACTCATCATGCCGAAATTGATTACTTTCGTAAGGTTGTTAGTTTTCATATTCCTAAGCAACCTGTTATTCGAATTCAAGCAATCAAACCATTGTAGTCAAACATTTTCATATCAAGCCATGAGGTCATTCGTTTATTACGGATGTCATGTTTTCTTAGTCCATGTTGTGGATTGGAATAAAGACACGTCAGATTTGAATAATATTCCTGTTGTTATTGATTTTTCCTGACGTATTTCCTGAAGAATTTCTTGGCTTACTCCAAAAGCCTGATATTAAATTTTATATCGACTTTGAACCAGGTACAAAACTCATTTCTAAAATCTCATATCGAATGGCTCCTATTGAACTTCAGGAGTTAAAAATTCAACTATAGAATTTGGTACCCGAGCCTTTATCTAGTGACTTCCTTTGTGGAATGCACCGAAGATAGACTCTCCGTAGGGGACAATATTTGTGTGATAGTAAACTGATAGGTGTCATTGTAACATGCTATCCAAGGTTGGGATATGAGTCACAGCTGAGAACAACCTAAGTCGGTAATAGAAATACGTAGCTTTCTAGGCTTAGTTGGTTATTATCGGAGATTCGTTGAAGGATATTCTCGAATCGCTATTCCATTAACGCAGCTGACTCGTAGAGATACAAAGTTCGAATGGAGGAAGGAATGTGGGAAGAGCTTCGAAGAACTCAAGAGGAGACTCATTTCAGAACATGTTCTGACCATGCCATCCTGGAAAAGTGAACGTGGTAGCTGACGTGTTGAGTAGAAGATCGTATACAAGTACGAGTACGATATTGTCAAAGACTCATTTCGTATAACTTACCAATAATAGAGATGGAGATGAAAACTCTAGGTACTCACGTGATGATATACGAGTATAATCGACTTTAATCGATAAAGTTAAAGTTGTTCAAGCTACACACCAGAGCTGATGAATATGAAGAAGGAGGTACAAGAAGTTTTTATTCCAAAAGCGAGAATCGGTGAGGTGAGGAAAGCTCAAACCTTCGATTTATTAATCCATTTCAAATCCTCGATCGAATAGGAACTGTGGCCTATAGACTCATTTTACCGCCAAGTATGACGCGTGTTCATAACGTTTTTCACGTATCGATGTTACGTAAATATGTGGATGACCCAAACCATGTTATTGAGTTAGAACCGGACGAGATAGCCGAAGACTTAACATATGAAGAGGTACATGTCAAGATTTTGGATAGGAAGGAGCATGTCCTATGTACCGAGGTTATACCACAAGTTAAAGTTTTTTGGAGAAACCATGCTATTGAGGAACTGACCTGGGAGTTGGAAACGGAAATGAAAGCAAGGTATCCTCATCTTTTCGAAACACCAGGTACGTACGTCAATTTCGAGGACGAAATTTCATAAGGAGGGAGGTTGTAAGACCCCAACTTTTTATAAATAAAGATTTAATTTCTCTAATTATTATTTTGAAATAGTAAGGGTTGATTTGATTAATGTGGTTAGTTATGGGAAAAATGCACAAATATTTCAAAATAAGCAAGTGGTTATAAAATATTCATTGTTGTCGGGGAATATTCGTTTGGTCGTGGAATATTCTTACTGTCGGGGAATATTCGTACGACGGCGCAGTCTTTTGTGGGCCATATAACGGAAAGTGATTGGAGGAAGAAAACGACAAGAATAAGTTGTTTAAAAATAACGGCGTAGTTGTTACCGTTAATACTGTTGGAATACCCAGTGGTTAAAACACAGTAATACGCGTTGTTGCACAGTAGCACACGGTATTGCACCAATTATTGATTCTTACGTAAGAAGGCACTACTCAATAATGGTTACAGTAATTACTGTTCAGTATTTTATTTTATTGATCCAATAATTGCTGCGTTGATATTTTATATTGTTGTTGTTTCAATAATTGTCATTACACAGTATTTTTCATTATCGAAGCAATAATTCATATTATCTGAATAATATTATTAGATAACATTATTGGCAATGTCTAGAAAGTTCTGTCTAAGGAGAGGTTTGGTCACCTAATTGCGCGCCAGTAAGGACAAATTCTTATTGGAAAGCCCCCTCTTTCCTGGGAACTACCTGGTTGTCAATATTGTGATTCTGTAATATTATTTGTGAATAATTAATTATTGATTCATATGATGAGGAAAATATTGATTTTATGTGGATATAGACGGAGAAATTTTTTTTAATATGACAATTGTTGAAAATTAAAATTTTATCTTTTTCTGATAAAATAATTCATTTAAATATATTATTATATTTTAATAATATAATAATGATGATATTTTTACGATGAATGTGGGATATATGAGTATATGTGGAGGAGGAGTATTTTTGTTACCAAAAATATTTAAAGCATGTTTTATGTGTTGGTGGACCCCATTTATTGACCGAAATTTGATTATAGCCTGTAAAATCGTCCGTTTGTGGATTTCGGTTAATTTTTGTTTGAAATTTGGAAAAAATTTCTTCTGCAAAGTTGTAGAGAATTGAATTTCCTATAAAAATTAGCGAGATTCAAATTTTCTGATAAAAGGGCTATTTATTATGAATTATTGAAGTTCCGGAGTTCTGAAATAATTGATTTTTGTAAGTTTTAAATATTTTTTTTAATAAAAACGTTTTTTTAAGGTTGATGTGCCCCACTTATGAGGTAAATGTCCTAAAATAGGTTTTCCAAGTTTGTGTATGACTTATTTTATATATATTAATATTATAGTAAATTTTCTGCTTTGGTGTTCTAAGCAATTTCCTATAAATAGGGTGCTTAGGTTAGAATTGAAAATCACACCAGAAACAGAAATTTTTTCTCTCTATATTATTGAGCGTATTCTTGTGAGTATTTTGAATATACTTTGAGTATTGCTATACGGTGCAAGTTCAAGTCATAGCCTATATCCGGTGTTTCAACTAGAAGTACTGTTTTTCGAGGTAAGGGAAGTTATTTTCTTCTCAAATTATATTATTTCTTCAATATCATTATGCTGAAATATTGGTTGGAACTTTTTATCAAATTTGAAACTTTTTCATGTCAGGGTTACTATTCATGAGTTACTATTCACGAGTTACTATTCACGAGTACTATTCACGAAGCATGATAATATTTTTTGTGAAATTTCTATCTTTTGGTGTCGGAGTTACTATTCACGTATACGGCACTATTCACGTATACGACACTATTCACGAATACGATACTATTCACCGAAAAATGAAATTTCTTCTTTTCGTCCAAAATATCTATTCTGGACACTAGCTTTGATTGTATACATATTTTGATCATTCTTGAATTTTACTCCACTTTGATTACTTATGAAGTATTTTTGAACTTGGATTGTTTATAATACGAATCCTTAATATTTGTTCTTTTGTTTCACTGGATTCGTTTCCTTTAAAATATTTTTCATCATCCTCAGTCCTAAATGATGAAATTACTGAATATCTTTGGCCTGTAGTGCAAAGATGAATGATTTCATGATGAATATCTTTGGCCCGTAGTGTAAAGATGAACAGGTGTTTAGATGAACATGACTGACTGATGAATATCTTTGGCCTGTAGTGCAAAGATGAATATTTGATTCCAGATATGTAACGCCCCCAAAATTAGGTATACATCACCCATCTTGGGTCGTCAGATACATGGTACATAATTCAAATACAACTTACTAATACAACTGTCGTGTACAATACGACAAAACATTAATATGAGTTTGAATACAATTATTGTCTACTAGAGATTATACAAACCCAAAAAGAGTCCTAATTACAATTATTAATGCACTATTTCACAGAATAGTGGGGACTACTAATGCTATCCTCTGGACCGTCACTCCGTTCCCCGACTAGTCCCTGTTATGTTCTCATTTCCTGAAAAGAACAATAAAAGAAAGGGTGAGCTCAACTAGCCCAGTAAGAAATATTATGACTAAGATAATGCAGAATAAATTATCGTTAGCCTTCAACAGTATTAAACTGATAAAATATAACAACATCAAGTTTAACAGCAGCAGATCAAGCAATCCATTAAAAGAGTCAAGTGGAGAATAGAATCTACTATCTTTTATGATTTAAAAAGTTTTTCATCACTTTTATCATTGAGACTCAACTTAATAAATAAACCACATCATCCCTGCACTACGACCAATGATATTTATTAGGGTCACGACCACAAATTCCATGCACTACGGGCCAAGGACATTTTTTTATTCATCAATAGTCATGATCATGCCATAAAATAATTCATCTTTGCTCCCTTGGCCGAAGAGAATCCATAGCCATAATCATACCAAAAATTGTCCATCAATGCACTACGGGCCAATGATGACTTTTAATTTTTCACATTATTTGTAACATTACGGTCATGATTATACCGAATAATCCCTGATCATAATCATACCAAGCCCATCTATGCACTACAGGCCACAGATGACTTTCAACATAACATAAACATGAGGATGATGACAATGATATAAGAATTCAATAAAACAAGTTCAAGAATTAATTTGTCCAAGAACTACTAATTGTAAACATGATACTGCTGTGTAGGGTAAAATTCAAGAATGATCAGAAGAATATTTCCATGAAAAGATACTGGATGAAGCGCAAATATCAAGGATATTCTACTAATTTCATGGAGTATAGAAGTTAAAATTTAACCAACTGAATATAATAAAGAATGGAATAACAAAAGAAATCACCATCCATGCGGTACTTCGCATCGACAGGTTATTCCAACAGAATAATAATAACGGAACCAGGTCATGAAAAATTTGCACCGACAGGATGTTCTAACAGAATAATAAAGACGGAACCAGGTCCGGTGTAAAACACACAGACAGGATGTTCCAATGGAATAATAATAAAGACGGAACCACGTTCGGTGTAAAACACACAGACAGGATGTTCCAACGAAATAATAAAGACGGAACCAGGTCCGGTGTAAAACACACAGACAGAATGTTCCAACAGAATAATAGAAGAATGTCACCAAGTATAGGGTAGACCGCGTATACAGGTTATTCCAACAGAATAATAAGAAATGGAATAACAACAGTTCTCTTCATGAATAAGAAATAATAACACCCCTTACCGTAACAGAAACTGGATATAGGAAAAGAAAAGTTAAGTAGAAAAAAGCTTTTCTTCTATCTCTCTATAGTTTCTCTCTCTAGAGTTCAGTGAATTCGTAAGAAAATAATGAAGGAATGAGCTTCTATTTATAGGAAAATGGAATGCATAGTAACTAATCCATGAACGGTCCAAATTGATTTACTTTAATCTGTCGGTCCATATTTAAAGAAAAATCTTTTAAATAAAATATAATATATTCTATTTATATAAAAAGATTTTTACTATGCAAACACTATGCAACACTATGCATAATAAAATATAATATATTCTATTTATAGAATAACTTTAATAAAGTATTTTGTTTTATATAAAAAGATGTTTCTGTTTTATTACGTTAATAATACGAATAAAACAAAACGTCATCATCGCTATAATAATTCATATTATTAATCGACAATAATTGAATCAAACTGAGCGACTTCTCACATAAATATCAATAATCAATATCGTGTGCTACTATGCAACAACGCGTATTACTGTACTTTTACTACCCAGTAGTTCAACAGTATCAACGGTAAAACTTCCGCCGTTATTTTCAATAAAATATTTTTGTCGTTTTCTCAATCCGACAATAATTCCGTTGTGGGGTCCACCAATAATTGTACCGTCGTACGAATATTTTCTGACACAAAGAATATTCCCTGACCAATTGAATATAATATAAAAACTTGCATACTTTGCAAAATTTATAAATACTACCCACAACTATAATATTATCTTAAATTCACACCATAATATTAAAAATTATTTCGAGAAAATTAATTCTTTATTCATAAAATCTGGGGTTTCACAATCTCCCCTCCTTATGGAATTTCGCCCTCAAAATTTACGTATGTACCTGTTATGCCGAACAGGTGAGGATACCTTGACTTCACTTCAAATTCTAACTCTTGAGATATAACCTTTGAGTGTTGAATACGATTCTTCTTATCCAAGATTGTAACACGTATCTTTTCAAACGTTAAATCATCCGCTATCTCGTCCGGTTCTAAATTAATAATGTGGTTCGGGTCGTCCACATATTTACGTAACATCGATACGGAAAAAAAACGTTATGAACACGCAATATATTTGGCGGTAAAACGAGTCTATAAGCCACAGTTCCTACTCAATCGAGGATTTCAAATGGGCCAATTAAATCGAGGGTTGAGATTTCCTCTCTTCAACAACTCTTGCTTCTAAAATAACACCCTCTTGAACCTTCTTCTTCACATTCATCAGATTCGGGTATGTAGCTTGAGCGTCTTTAACTTTATCGATTAAAGTCAATTTTACTCGTATATTCGTTATCTTCACGTGGGTCCCTAGATTCTTTAACTCTATCTTCGTCATTTGCAAGTTATACGAAATGAGTCTTTGTGTTAACAACATCGCACTTGTAAACGCATAAGATCTTCTACACAACACGTCAGCTACCACGTTCGCTCTTCCACGATGATATTGAATAGTACGATCGTAATCTTCAACAGCTCGAGTCAACATCTTTGGTGCATGTTACTTTCGTTTTAGTTGAAAAAATTATTTTGAGGGTTTAAGAAATGGATTTTGTACTGGTGTCAATACAAAATTCGATTTCACGCTCTGGAGTAGGCTAAGAAGTCTTCAGGAATACATCAAGAGATTTATTAATGATAAAAATATCATTCAAAACTGTTACTCACATCCAAGACTTGGATAGTACGTCACATTGATACCAATTGTGACTTCTATCCCTTAACCTAGATAGCACCTCACAATGATACCTATCAATTTGTTATCGTCATTCACGACGTCGCCTACAGAAAGTCTGGCTTCGGTGCATTCCACACAAGGAAGTCATCAACAAAAGGATCGGGGCTCTTTACTTATGGCTTGATATGAAAATGATTGAATTTAGTGGTTTGGTTGCTTGAATTCACATAATAGGTTGGTTAGGAATATGAAAGCTAACAATCTAACGAAAAACATGATGAGTAGTTAACCAATCGTTTCCTGAAATCGCATCAAAGGCAAGTATTTTCAAAGAAACAAGGTAAACACGTAACATGAAAGTGTCGATTTAAATCAAATAAGATTTATAAATAGTGGAGGTAACGAAGGTTTCTCCCAATGGAGTTTCAATAGATAAATCAAAGTTTAACTTCTCTGGAGTTAAGTACAAACATTGAACACAACTAGGTGAAATAAAAGAGTGAGTAGAACCGGTATCTAACACGGTATAGATTTCGTAAAAGCTTATGATTAAATTACCCGTAATAATTTTATTCAGGTTCCTCGTCGCGAGAGAAAAAAAAATGCTCTCTCTTAAACTACCGGCTTTGGCTTGTCTGGGACATCCTTTGGCATCATTATCCCAGCTGGAATTGACTTCATCATACGACAAAATCGAGCTAGGTGACTTTCTCTTCAACAATTAAAACATGTTTTGGACTGCTGCGTACAGTTTGGACAAATGTGTCCCTCCTGTCCGCATTTGAAACATACGACCGGTGGTCGTTCTTCTTCCTTTAAAACGGGTGCTGGTACTGACGTATTTACGTCATTTTTGAACCTTCTCTTCTTGAAATGTCCATTCTTATTATTTTGGCCATGATTATTACTGAAGTGGTTACCATTTCTGACATGTTGATTCCCTCCATGCTTATTATCACCACTTTGATGACTGTTATCACCAGTATTATCATTTTTTCGGCTGCTCTCTTTTGGTTTGGTTGACTCATTATCGCGCTCCACGAACTGAGCCCTATTTACAACATCTGAATACAAACACAGTTTATGAGAAATAAGATGTTGACGTATCTCCGGCTTCAAACCTCTTAAAAATAATCGTGCTATTCTCTCTTCATTATTTTGCTCCAATTTGATAAACTCCACCTCCTTCATGTGACGAATACTTTCGGGAAAGTATTTGTCGTTGAACAGCTCTTGAAACTTCTCCCAAGACATCTTCAGTGCGGCAGGTTGAGTACGTTTTACCGATTCCCACCAGTAATCTGCCTCTTCACACAACATAAAGGTGGCAAAGGGAACCTTTTGCTCCTCGGAGCATCCCAAGACATCAAATATCTTGGTGATCTGCTTTAACCACGTCTCCGCCTTAAGTGGTTCTGGCTTTCCCAAAAACTCTGGTAGTCCCAGCTCCTTGAATTGCTTAGCGGTGACCAACCATGGGTTGCCATTGTTTCCTCCTGTATAATGAACAGGAGCCGCCTTCTCCCGTTGTTGCATGAATTGCTCCTTAAACTGCTTAGCGGTGACCGTCCGAGAGTTATCAGTATTTCTACCTGCATTTTGGACAGGAGCTGCCTTAGCCTATTGCTTCATGAATTGCATAAAGCCTCTGACCATCCCATCATTCACCATTTCATTGGTGTTATTATTTTCATGAGGAGTATTGTCCTCTAGTTGCACATTATCCTGATTATTGATCTATGGAGATTCAACGGTCTCCTGTGATCCATTGATATTCTCAACATTCTCGGATGCCATTTTCAAACACTGCCACAAAACAAGGGTTAATTAGCATATCACGTATTATCCCTATACTTTGACCGACCAATTAAATACAAAATAAATTTAAGTAGGTCATATTAGCAAAGGAATTCCCCGTCTCTCCTCTCCTAGTTCTAGTCTCACATCTTAGCCAGGGATCATATCCCTAAGCTTTGATACCAACTGTGACGCCCCCAAAATTAGGTATACATCACCCATCTTGAGTCGTCAGATACATGGTACATAATTCAAATACAACTTACTAATACAACTGTCGTGTACAATACGACAAAACATAACTGTGAGTTTGAATACAATTATTGTCTACTAGAGATTATACAAACTCAAAAAAAGTCCTCATTACAATTATTAATACACCATTTCACAGAATAGTGAAGACTACTAATATTATCCTCTGGACTGTCACTCCGTTCCCCGACTAGTCCCTGCTATGTTCTCATTTCCTGAAGAGAACAGTGAAAGAAAGGGTGAGCTCAACTAGCCCAGTAAGAAATATTATGACTAAGATAATGCAGAATAAATTATCGTTAGCCTTCAACAGTATTAAATTGATAAAATATAACAACATCAAGTTTAACAGCAGCGGATCAAGCAATCCATTAAAAGAGTCAAGTAGAGAATAGAATCTATTATCTTTTATGATTTAAAAAGTTTTTCATCACTTTTATCGCCGAGACTCAGCTTAATAAATAAACCACATCATCCCTGCACTACGGCCAATGATATTTATTAGGGTCACGACCACAAATTCCATGCACTACGGGCCAAGGACATTTGTGTATTCATCAATGGTCATGATCATGCCATAAAATAATTCATCTTTGCTCCCTTGGCCGAAGAGAATCCATAGCCATAATCATACCAAAAACTGTCCATCAATGCACTACGGGCCAATGATGACTTTTAATTTTCACATTATTTGTAACATTACGGTCATGATTATACCGAATAATCCCTGGTCATAATCATACCAAGTCCATCTATGCACTACAGGCCACAGATGACTTTCAACATAACATAAACATGAGGATGATGACAATGATATAAGAATTCTATAAAACAAGTTCAAGAATTAATTTGTCCAAGAACTACTAACGTCCAAATTGTTAACATGATACTGCTTTGTAGAGCAAAATTCAAGAATGATCAGAAGAATGTTTCCATGAAAAGATACTGGATGAAGCGCAAATATCAAGGATATTCTACTAATTTCATGGAGTATAGAAGTTAAAACTTTAACCAACTGAGTATAATAAAGAATGGAATAACAAAAGAAATCACCATGCATACGGTACTTCGCATCGACAGGTTATTCCAACAGAATAATAATAACGGAACCAGGTCAGGCAAAATTTGCACTGACAGGATGTTCCAACAGAATAATAAAGACGGAACCAGGTCCGGTGTAAAACACACAGACGGGATGTTCCAACGGAATAACAATAAAGACGAAACCAGGTCCGGTGTAAAATACACAGACAGGATGTTCCAACGGAATAATAATAAAGACGGAACCAGGTCCGGTGTAAAACACACAGACAGGATGTTCCAACAGAATAATAGAAAAATGTCACCAAGTATAGGGTATACCGCCTATACAGGTTATTCCAACAGAATAATAAGAAATGGAATAACAACAGTTCTCTTCACGAATAAGAAAGAATAACACCCCTTACCGTAACAGAAACTGGATATAGGAAAAAGAAAAGTTAAGTAGCTAAAAGCTTTTCTTCTATCTCTCTATAGTTTCTCTCTCTAGAGTTCAGTGAATTCGTAAGAAAATAATGAAGGAATGAGCTTCTATTTATAGAAAAATGGAATGCATAGTAACTAATCCATGAACGGTCTAGATTGGTTTACTTTAATCTGACGGTCCATATTTAAAGAAAAATCTTTTAAATAAAATATATTATATTCTATTTATATAAAAAGATTTTTACTATGCAAACATTATACAACACTATGCAAAACACTATGCAACACTATGCATAATAAAATATAATATATTCTATTGATAGAATAACTTTAATAAAGTATTCTATTTTATATAAAAAGATGTTTCTGTTTTATTACATTAATAATACGAATAAAACAAAACGTCATCATCGCTATAATAATTCATATTATTAATCGACAATAATTGAATCAAACTGAGCGACTTCTCACATAAATATCAATAATCAATACCGTGTGCTACTATACAACAACGCGTATTACTGTACTTTTACTACCCAGTAGTTCAACAGTATCAACGGTAAAACTTCCGCCGTTATTTTCAATAAAATATTTTTGTCATTTTCTCAATCCAACAATAATTCCGTTGTGGGGTCCACCAATAATTGTACCGTCGTACGAATATTTTCCGACACAAAGAATATTCCCTGATCAATTGAATATAATATAACAACTTGCATACTTTGCAAAATTTATAAATACTACCCACAACTATAATATTATCCCAAATTCACACCATAATATTAAAAATTATTTCGTGAAAATTAATTCTTTATTCATAAAATCAGGGGTTTCACAAGATATATATTGATTGATGTTACAGGGATAAAATATCGACGATGAACTTTTAAATTCATATATAGAAGATAGTAGTTTGCATTCTCTACTTAACTCTTCTAATTAATTATTATTTCCGCTGCGAAGATTGATTTAAAACTGGTTGTCTATTGTATTCTATTAGATTTTTCCCTGTTGAAGACTAACGATAATTTGTTGTATATTATCTTAGTCATAATATTCTTTAATGGGCTAGTTGAGCTCACCCTTTTCCTTTTTGTTCCATTTTTCTTCTCAGGAGGCGAGAATGTAGCGAGTACTAGTCGGGGTATGGAATGAAGGTTCTAGAGAGAGTTGTTTAGTAGTCCTCACCATTTTTTTTGTAAAATAATGTATCAATAATTATGATGGGGATTTATTTACGTGTGGATATTGTCTAGACGGCAATAGTTTATATGTTGTAATAATAAAGTTGTAGTTATTTTTGTACCATGTATTTGGCGACTAAGAATGGGTTGGATGGAATGGACCTATTTTGGGGGCGTCACAAACTATGACGCCCCCAAAATAGGTATACATCACTCATTTTGAGTCGCCAAATACATGGTACAAAATTCAAATACAAATTAATTATATAATTATCGTGTAAAGTACGACAAAATATAAGCTGGGAGTTTTAACACGAATATTGTCTTCTATACAATATCCAAACTCAAATTCAATATTATTATAATTATTATCACACTATTTTACAGAATAGTGAGGACTACTAATGCACCATCTCGGACCATCACTCCATTCCCCGACTAGTCCCGGCTATGTTCTCATATCCTGAATAGAACAATTAAAGCAAAGAGTGAGCTCAACTAGCCCAGTAAGAGAATATTATGACTAAGATAATGCAGAATAAATTATCATTAGCCTTCAACAGTGTTAAACTGATAAAATACAATAGACATCAAGTTTAACTGCAGCGGAACAAGCAATCTATTAAAAGAGTCAAGTAGAGCATGATATCTACTATCTTCTATGATTTAAAAAGTTTATCATTAATTTTATCGCTGAGACTCAGCTTAATAAATAATCTACATCATCGAATCATCCCTACTCTACGGCCAATGATATTTATTAGTATCACAACCACAAATTATCCATGCACTACGGGCCAAGGATATTCATGTTTTCATCAATGGTCATTATCATGCCAACAACTGTCCATCAATGCACTACAGGCCAATGAGGACTTTTACCACATCATTTGTAACATTACGGTCGTGATTATACCGAATAATCCCTGGTCATAATCATACCAATCAATAATACATCTATGCATGTAAGCCACAGATGATTTTTATCACAATATAAGCATGGGGATAATGATAATGATAAAATAATTCAATTAAAAGAAAGCAAAGAATAAATTTTTAAAGATTTATAATTTAATTTATCCAGAATTTAATAATATCCAAATTGTCAACATGATACTGCTTTGTGAAGTAAAATTCAAGAATAATATTGTATCAAAAATGATTTGGACCGGAAAAAAAAAATCAATTTTTGTCATAAATAGTAACCGAGTGAATAGTACCCCATGAATAGTTCTTTGGGAATAGTACCCCGTGAATAGTACTCCGACATGAAAAAGTTAAAATTTATCAATAATGCTTAGAATAATATTTGCATGAAAAGATACTGGATGAAGCGCAAAATTTCAAGGATATTATGCTAATTTCATGGAGTATAGAAGCCAAAACTTAACAAAATGAGTATAGAATTTAGAATCTGAAACGAAATAATATTACTTACGTACTACAGAGTATGGAAGAAAATATTATTTCTTACGAGTATTGAACAAAAATAATATCACTTACCTTAAAAAGAAAAGTATTCTAACTGTTATAGTGGGGATATTCCTGAAGAAAACTTTCACTGTTTTCTACGCTCAAAGCTTCTTAAAACGCTAAAGAAATACGCTCAATATTATAGAAGAAGAATTCTTTGTTCCTGGTGTGATTTTCAATTCTAACTAAGCATCCTATTTATAGGAGAATGGAAAGAATACTATTTGAATTTTAGAATCACGAACTGTACAGTAGGAATCACGATTTTTCGCAAATCGGATAAATTTTTTTATAATTTACTATGCAAACATTATACAGACACTATGTAAATACTATGCATAATAAAATATAATATGTTCTATTTTTCATAAAAAAATATTATATTATATATAATAATATGTTTCCTCTCGTGACAATTCCATTTATCCACCAAAATTATGTCATCCAAATATGGGCCCCACCATTATATATATATATATATATATATATATATATATATATATATATATATATATATATATATATATATATATATATATAGGGAGCCCTTCCATAGCAACCGGTTGCTGTGAGAACTGTGCAACAACCCCTTTTTGGACCGTTGATAAATTGATCGCATGACTGAGATGAGTCTTAATATTTGATAAGCCGGCACAGCTTGTACCGGCTTTTATTTTAATATAAACACCCTACATGGTCAACATCTTGTCAGTACATTTAAAAGAAACGAATTTTTATTATTAAAAAAACACCAGCCGGCACAACTTGTACCGGCTGTGTCTTTTTTTTAACGCATAACAGTAACTCATATATATATATTACTGTGCTTTACCGACTTTTATTTTAATATTGTATGGTCAACTGTTGTCATTTTAATAATTTCAAAATAATTTTTTAATATTAAAATACTTCAGCCGGCACAACTTGCACCGGCCGAGTATTTTTTTAAGCATTTCTCTATTATATGGGGTGACTCAACACATTAAAGTTGCATTAAAAATAAAAAATAATCCAACCGGTACAAACTGTACCGGCTGAGAGATGAGCAAATTTAGTGTTTTGACATATATTAGTTAATTAGTTAAAATATAATCCAACCGGTACAAACATTTCTCTATATTAGTGAACTTTATTAATGAGCAAATTGAGTGTTTTGAGTTATTTTTTTATTGTTAATTAGTTAAAAATATATTGTTTTGACATATATTTTTTTATTGTTAATTAGTTAAAAATATATTTTTTATTTTGAAATTAGTTTAGTCAAAATTTTAACATAAGATTATTTTAAGATTAATAAAAATTTGAATTTTTATTATGATATTTATTTAAACATACATGATATTGAATTTTTTAATCATTAAAATTTTTGAATTTTAAAAATATCTAAACTAATTTCAAAATGTTAAAATAATGTTAAAATATCTCATCTAAGATTATTTTAACATTTTGAAATTAGATTAGATATTTTTAAAATTCAAAAATTTTAATGATTAAAAATTTCAATATCATGTATGTTTAAATAAATATCATAATAAAAATTCAAATTTTTATTAATCTTAAAATAATCTTATGTTAAAATTTTGACTAAACTAATTTCAAAATAAAAAATATATTTTTAACTAATTAACAATAAAAAAAATATATGTCAAAACAATATATTTTTAACTAATTAACAATAAAAAAATAACTCAAAACACTCAATTTGCTCATTAATAAAGTTCACTAATATAGAGAAATGTTTGTACCGGTTGGATTATATTTTAACTAATTAACTAATATATGTCAAAACACTAAATTTGCTCATCTCTCAGCCGGTACAGTTTGTACCGGTTGGATTATTTTTTATTTTTTTAATACAACTTTAATGTGTTGAGTCACCCCATATAATATAGAAATGCTTAAAAAAATACTCGGCCGGTGCAAGTTGTGCCGGCTGAAGTATTTTAATATTAAAAAATTATTTTAAAATTATTAAAATGACAACAGTTGACCATACAATATTAAAATAAAAGCCGGTAAAGCACAGTAATATATATATAGGAGTTACTGTTATGCGTTAAAAAAAAGACACAGCCGGTACAAGCTGTGCCGGCTGGTGTTTTTTTAATAATAAAAATTCGTTTCTTTTAAATGTACTGACAAGATGTTAACCATGTAGGGTGTTTATATTAAAATAAAAGCCTGTACAAGCTGTGCCGGCTTATCAAATATTAAGACTCATCTCAGTCATGCGATCAATTTATCAACGGTCCAAAAAGGGGTTGTTGCACAGTTCTCACAGCAACCGGTTGCTATGGAAGGGCTCCCATATATATATATATATACTAAATAACTTTCTACCGATTATTTTAAAAAAATGGGTAATTGGGGGTCCAAATAATAAGAAAAATTTACAACAAATACTTCATAAAAAAAATTCCCTCAATATTTTTAACAACATTTATTCATCATTATTATTATTCGCAATATTTAACAACTGGATCATTCCCAGGAAAAAGGGGGCTTTCTGATAAGGATTTCTCCCTATTGGCGCGTAATTAGGTGACCAAACCCCTTTCCTCCACAGAACTTTCTAGACATCATCAATAATGTAAATAATAATATAAATAACTTATCATCTCAATTATTAATTTAATAATATAAATATTAATAATAATTGAATGAAATAACGTGAGATACTATGCAGCATTTACTGTAGCAATAATTGAATATAACTGAGTGACTTCTCACATAAGCATCAATAATCAATATCGTGTGCTACTATGCAACCACGCATATTACTATACTTTTATCATCGGGTATTTCAATAGTTAACGATAAAACTTTCGCCGTTACTTTTATAAAAAGATTTTTATCTCGCTTTCTAACTCCGACAATAATTTCGTTGTGGGGTCCACCAATGATTGCGTCGTCGTACGAATATTTCCTGTTAAAACGAATATTCCCTGACCAATCGAATATTTTATAATAACTTGCTTACTTTGCAAAATTTATAAATATTTCTCATAACTATAACATTATATCAAATTCACACCATAATATTCAAAAATATATTTTCAGAAACATTAATCTTTATTTATGAAAGTTGGTGTGACAACCCCAAAATAGGTCCATTCCATCCAACCCATTCTGAGTCGCCAAATACATGGTACAGAAAACAACTACAACTTTATTACAACAATTGTCATGCAAAATACAACAACACATATGCTGTGAGTTTGTATACAAATATATATCAACTGTGACTTATGTCCCAACCGTGGACAACACCTCATACTGACACCTTACATAAAGGTATAGTCGAAAACTGTTTTTGAAATTAGAATCTTTGGGAAGTGCTCAAGGAAACCTTCGTACATGGGAGGCCATGCGTCTAGGTTATTATAGATATCATATGGCCACAGAATTATCCTTGGTTGACCCAATAGACCCCAAAGAAAAACAAGAAGATTACTATCATATTCTTCCCAATGGCAAGTCTTCTCCTGACATATCATTATCTCCACTGTTACTAATTGAGAGTTATATTTCAAATAGACTCCGAGATCATATAGATAGTGTTGGTAGATATACTCAGCAAGTGGATGAGCACATCCATGTCTTATGATGACACGAGGTGGTATGTCATTAGACATCTTGTATGACAGTGGCAAAACACCCTTCCAAGTTAAATTCACCTCACCCTCAACATCTATAGACCACCGTTCTATTCCCTTGTTATTCCCCCGCTCGACCCAGCTACACTCGTATTACCTGAAAGGAATTGTGAAGCAAAAGGGTGAGCACAACTAGCTCAGTAAAGAATGTCATGACTAAAGATAAATAAATTATCAATAGCCTTCAACAGTATTAAATCAGAGATTTAGAACATATGGTATATGATAAAAATTTCAACCATAATTGCAGCGGAACGAGCAATCCATTAGAAGAGTCAAATAGACTATAAAGTCTATTATCTTCTCCATGTTAAAAGTCCATCAACAATGTTTTATCCCTGTAACATCAATCAACAATTACTGTCCACAATCACATGTATAACTCATAATCGTAGTTGTTGTTCTAAATTCCTTTTCTCATCCAGGACAAAGATAATTTTTATCACTTGTCTTTACCTGAAATATCAAAGATCATGGTTATACCAAATCACAGTTCCTGTTCATAATCATACTAATAAATTCATCTTTGCACTACGGGCCAAAGATATACATCAATAAGTCATCTTTGCTCTACAGGCCAAAGATATTCATCAACAAGTCATCTTTGCACTACAGGCCAAAGATATTCATCAACAAGTCATCTTTGCACTACAGGCCAAAGATATTCATCAACAAGTCATCTTTGCACTACAGGCCAAAGATATTCATCAGAAATCATTCATCTTTGCACTACAGGCCAAAGATATTCAATTATATCATCATTTAGAACTGAGGATGATGAAAAAATATTTTTAAAGAAACGAATCCAGTGAAACAAAATGACAAGGATTAAGGATTAAGGATTCGTACTTTGTTTTATTCACGTCCAAAAATACCTCAAAAATAATCATAGTGGTGTAAAATTCAAGAATGATCAAAACATGGATACAATCAAAGCTAGTATCCGAAATAGATATTTTAGACAAAAAGAAGAAATTTTCATTTTTCGATGAATAGTGCCGTATACGTGAATAATAACTCTGACACCAAAAGTTAGTAATTTCACAAAAAAACATCTTCACGCTTCGTGAATAGTACTCGTGAATAGTAACTCGTGAATAGTAACTCATGAATAGTAATCCCGACTCAAAAAGATAGAAATCCCACAATAAAATTCATACCAATATTTCGGTATAATGATATTGAAAGAATAATATTTTTTTAAGCTTATAAACAATTTATTTTAATTGTTTACACTTTACTAAATAATGCATTTAATCATTCTAAAATGCCAAACTCATAAGATTTCCTCAACAATAACCAAAACCCTCATCAAAAATCTGCATATACCTCATATATGATTCTCAAGCCATAAAATCATATTTTCTAATTTTCTTACCACACATAACATATTTAATTCATTTACTCATAACTTGTCTATTTTCATGAAAAATAACAAATCAGTTCCAAAAATATTTCTTTTCTGGAATTTAGTAGAATATAGTCCTATATTGAACATATATTTTTCTCAGAATTTTTAAAAGTCATTTACTATTTTTCACATGGCCAAAACCACCGAATATTTAAACATTTATCATAAATTGTACTTTTATCCAAAAATTCTGAAATTCACAGGGTATACTGATATCATATAGATGTACTCCCAATAAAAATTTCATCAATTTTGGAGTTAACCACAAGGAGTTATAAGCGATTACTTTTAAAAATAGTCTTTTCTTATAAAATCCATAACTCTTAATCTATACATCCAACAACCGCCATTTTTGGACACAATCTACAAAACTCATCAAAATATCATTTCAAATTTTTCCAGAATTTTTGAAGGTTCAGAAGAATTTTGAAATAATAACTCTTAAAATCCCTTATTATCCCTTACCTCAAAACAGCAGTACCTCTGACTGGAATAACGCTGAACGAACTTGCACCGTATAGCAATACTCAAAGTATACTCAAAATACTCACAAGAATACGCTCGATAATTTAGAGAGAGAAAACTTCAGTTTCTGGTGTGATTTTCAATTCTAATCTAAGCACCTATTTATAGGAAATTGCTTAGAACACCAAAGCAGAAAATTTAATAAATTAATATATATATATAAATCAAGATTCCTACGCCTCTAGAAATCTGATTTCAGCTAAATAAACACATGCTAGGGCTGCCACAAAACAAAAAAAACGTTTTTGTAAATAAAAATATTTTAAACTTCCAAAAATCAATTATTTCGGAGCTTCGAAACTTTAATAATTCATAATAAATAGCCCTTTTATCAGAAAATTCGAATCTCAAGAGTTTTTATAGGAAATTCAATTCTCTACAACATTGCAGAAGAAAGTTTTTCCAAATTTCAAACAGAAATTGACCGAAATCCACAAACAGGCGATTTCACAGGCTATAATCAAATTTTCAGTCAAGAAATAGGTCTACCGACACACAAAATCTGTTTTAAACATTTAATGCCACAAAAATACTCTTCCTCCTCATATACTCATATATCCCACATTCATTATAAAAATATCACCGTTAATATATTATTAAAATAATACATTTAAATGAATTATTTTATCAGAAAAAGATAAAATATTAATTTTCAACAATTGTCACATTAAAAATTTTCTCCATCTATATCCACATAAAATCAACATTTTTCTCATCATATAAATCAATAATTAATTATTCACAAATAATATTACAGAATCACAATATTGACAACCAGGCAGTTCCCAGGAAAGAGGGGGCTTTCCAATAAGAATTTCTTCTTACTGGCGCGCAATTAGGTGACCAAACCTCTCCTTAGACAGAACTTTCTAGACATTGTCAATAATGTTATCTAATAATATTATTCAGATAATATGAATTATTGCTTCGATAATGAAAAATACTGTGTAATGACAATTATTGAAACAACAGCAATATAAAATATCAACGCAGTAATTATTGAACCAATAAAATAAAATACTGAACAGTAATTACTGTAACAATTATTGAGTAGTGCCTTCTTACGTAAGAGTCAATAATTGGTGCAATACCGTGTGCTACTGTGCAACAACGCGTATTACTTTACTTTACCCACCGGGTATTCCAACAGTGTTAACAGTAACGACTACGCCGTTATTTATAAAAAAACTTTAATTTGTCGTTTTCTTCATCCGACAGTTATTCTGTTACGGGGCCCACAAAAAGTTGCGCCGTCGTACGAATATTCCCCGACAGAAAGAATATTTCACTACCAAACGAAAATTCCCCGACAACAATGAGTATTTTATAACCACTTGCTTATTTTTGAAACAAAATTCATATATCACCCTTAACTTTAACCTTCTATCAATTTAACCATTTACTGAATTGTAATTATAAGAAAAATTGAATACTTTTATTTCATAAAATTCGGGGTCTTACAATCTCCCCTCCTTATGAAATTTCGTCCCCAAAATTTACGTACCTGGTATTTCGAAAAGTTGAGAATACCTTGCTTTCATTTCAGATTCTGTTTCCCGGGTCATTATGATTTATCCATTGTTCATCTCCCGTGATAACTTCATTTGCCTTCCTCATTTGTTGGAAAGTCATGACAACCGCTATCCCTTGAACTACTCGGCTTTGACTTGTCTGGGGCAGCATTTGGCGTCATCACTACCGTTGGAATATACTTTTCTATAGGGCATATTCCTCCCTCAACTGCCTCTTCGTACTCCTGATTCATGATCTGAATCATCAATCTTCGATCCATATCAAATTCAGGTTGATCGTTCTGTACAGGATAATTCAAAACTCGATGTTGAGTTCTCCCAATTGCTTTCCAAAAAGAGAAATTCATATCATCTATTTTAGCCTTCTTAGATCGGACATCTCTTTCCACAATATCCACGTGTCGTGTGGCTTTTACCCATGCATCACTTATTCTCACTCGTTCAGTTTTTTCTTCTTTCAGCTCAGATTCCATCTTTATCATCTTATACTCTGCCAAAGAATGCTTCTGTTCAAGCATCACATATCGGGTAACACATGCTTGAATTGTTGCATCCTTTTGCTCCACGACTGCCTGCAATTCTTCAGCCTGCTCTTCTAACTCATGAATACGATTTTGCAATTCTACATTTTGATCATAAAATACCTCTAATAAACTCTCCTCAGGTACCTCTTCTTCCTCTTCTTCCTCACTCTCAGCTGTTACTTTTGCGACTATCTCGGGTGCAACTATCAATTCTTCACTCACCACATGGATATCTCTAATTCCTTCTTCGTCTGTCATCACATTAGTGATTAGAGGTATCCCAACAGTCTCATTCACTCCATTGTTAGCATTCTCAGCTGTCATTCTCAAATACTGCCATAGAACAAGGGTTAATTAAGCAAATTAACATATCACATAATATCCGTATATTATGACCGACCAATAATTAAGCTTAGGTAGGACATACTAGCGAAGGATTTACTCATCTCTCCCCTCCTAGTTCTAATCCCGATCTCCGCCAGAGATCATATCCCTAAGCTCTGATACCAACTGTGACAACCCCAAAATAGGTCCATTTCATCCAACCCATTCTGAGTCGCCAAATACATGGTACAGAAAACAACTACAACTTTATTACAACAATTGTCGTGCAAAATACAACAACACATATGCTGTGAGTTTGTATACAAATATATATCAACTGTGACTTATGTCCCAACCGTGGACAACACCTCATACTGACACCTTACATAAAGGTATAGTCGAAAACTGTTTTTGAAATTAGAATCTTTGGGAAGTGCTCAAGGAAACCTTCGTACATGGGAGGCCATGCGTCTAGGTTATTATAGATATCATATGGCCACAGAATTATCCTTGGTTGACCCAATAGACCCCAAAGAAAAACAAAAAGATTACTATCATATTCTTCCCAATGGCAAGTCTTCTCCTGACATATCATTATCTCCACTGTCTCTAATTGAGAGTTATATTTCAAATAGACTCCGAGATCATATAGATAGTGTTGGTAGATATACTCAGCAAGTGGATGAGCACATCCATGTCTTATGATGACACGAGGTGGTATGTCATTAGACATCTTGTATGACAGTGGCAAAACACCCTTCCAAGTTAAATTCACCTCACCCTCAACATCTATAGACCACCGTTCTATTCCCTTGTTATTCCCCCACTCGACCCAGCTACACTCGTATTACCTGAAAGGAATTGTGAAGCAAAAGGGTGAGCACAACTAGCTCAGTAAAGAATGTCATGACTAAAGATAAATAAATTATCAATAGCCTTCAACAGTATTAAATCAGAGATTTAGAACATATGGTATATGATAAAAATTTTAACCATAATTGCAGCGGAACGAGCAATCCATTAGAAGAGTCAAATAGACTATAAAGTCTATTATCTTCTCCATGTTAAAAGTCCATCAACAATGTTTTATCCCTGTAACATCAATCAACAATTTCTGTCCACAATCACATGTATAACTCATAATCGTAGTTGTTGTTCTAAATTCCTTTTCTCATCCAGGACAAAGATAATTTTTATCACTTGTCTTTACCTGAAATATCAAAGATCATGGTTATACCAAATCACAGTTCCTGTTCATAATCATACTAATAAATTCATCTTTGCACTACGGGCCAAAGATATACATCAATAAGTCATCTTTGCACTACAGGCCAAAGATATTCATCAACAAGTCATCTTTTCACTACAGGCCAAAGATATTCATCAACAAGTCATCTTTGCACTACAGGCCAAAGATATTCATCAACAAGTCATCTTTGCACTACAGGCCAAAGATATTCATCAGAAATCATTCATCTTTGCACTACAGGCCAAAGATATTCAATTATATCATCATTTAGAACTGAGGATGATGAAAAAATATTTTTAAAGAAACGAATCCAGTGAAACAAAATGACAAGGATTAAGGATTAAGGATTCGTACTTTGTTTTATTCACGTCCAAAAATACCTCAAAAATAATCATAGTGGTGTAAAATTCAAGAATGATCAAAACATGGATACAATCAAAGCTAGTATCCGAAATAGATATTTTAGACAAAAAGAAGAAATTTTCATTTTTCGATGAATAGTGCCGTATACGTGAATAATAACTCTGACACCAAAAGTTAGTAATTTCACAAAAAAACATCTTCACGCTTCGTGAATAGTACTCGTGAATAGTAACTCGTGAATAGTAACTCGTGAATAGTAACTCGTGAATAGTAACTCATGAATAGTAACCCCGACTCAAAAAGATAGAAATCCCACAATAAAATTCATACCAATATTTCGGTATAATGATATTGAAAGAATAATATTTTTTTAAGCTTATAAACAATTTATTTTAATTGTTTACACTTTACTAAATAATGCATTTAATCATTCTAAAATGCCAAACTCATAAGATTTCCTCAACAATAACCAAAACCCTCATCAAAAATCTGCATATACCTCATATATGATTCTCAAGCCATAAAATCATATTTTCTAATTTTCTTACCACACATAACATATTTAATTCATTTACTCATAACTTGTCTATTTTCATGAAAAATAACAAATCAGTTCCAAAAATATTTCTTTTCTGGGATTTAGTAGAATATAGTCCTATATTGAACATATATTTTTCTCAGAATTTTTAAAAGTCATTTACTATTTTTCACATGGCCAAAACCACCGAATATTTAAACATTTATCATAAATTGTACTTTTATCCAAAAATTCTGAAATTCACAGGGTATACTGATATCATATAGATGTACTCCCAATAAAAATTTCATCAATTTTGGAGTTAACCACAAGGAGTTATAAGCGATTACTTTTAAAAATAGTCTTTTCTCATAAAATCCATAACTCTTAATCTATACATCCAACAACCGCCATTTTTGGACACAATCTACAAAACTCATCAAAATATCATTTCAAATTTTTCCAGAATTTTTGAAGGTTCAGAAGAATTTTGAAATAATAACTCTTAAAATCCCTTATTATCCCTTACCTCAAAACAGCAGTACCTCTGACTGGAATAACGCTGAACGAACTTGCACCGTATAGCAATACTCAAAGTATACTCAAAATACTCACAAGAATACGCTCGATAATATAGAGAGAGAAAACTTCAGTTTCTGGTGTGATTTTCAATTCTAATCTAAGCACCTATTTATAGGAAATTGCTTAGAACACCAAAGCAGAAAATTTAATAAATTAATATATATATATAAATCAAGATTCCTACGCCTCTAGAAATCTGATTTCAGCTAAATAAACACATGCTAGGGCTGCCACAAAACAAAAAAAACGTTTTTGTAAATAAAAATATTTTAAACTTCCAAAAATCAATTATTTCGGAGCTTCGAAACTTCAATAATTCATAATAAATAGCCCTTTTATCAGAAAATTCGAATCTTGCGAGTTTTTATAGGAAATTCAATTCTCTACAACATTGCAGAAGAAAGTTTTTCCAAATTTCAAACAGAAATTGACTGAAATCCACAAACAGGCGATTTCACAGGCTATAATCAAATTTTCAGTCAAGAAATAGGTCTACCGACACACAAAATCTGTTTTAAACATTTAATGCCACAAAAATACTCTTCCTCCTCATATACTCATATATCCCACTTTCATTATAAAAATATCACCGTTAATATATTATTAAAATAATACATTTAAATGAATTATTTTATCAGAAAAAGATAAAATATTAATTTTCAACAATTGTCACATTAAAAATTTTCTCCATCTATATCCACATAAAATCAACATTTTTCTCATCATATAAATCAATAATTAATTATTCACAAATAATATTACAGAATCACAATATTGACAACCAGACAGTTCCCAGGAAAGAGGGGGCTTTCCAATAAGAATTTCTTCTTACTGGCGCGTAATTAGGTGACCAAACCTCTCCTTAGACAGAACTTTCTAGACATTGTCAATAATGTTATCTAATAATATTATTCAGATAATATGAATTATTGCTTCGATAAAGAAAAATACTGTGTAATGACATTTATTGAAACAACAGCAATATAAAATATCAACGCAGCAATTATTGAACCAATAAAATAAAATACTGAACAGTAATTACTGTAACAATTATTGAGTAGTGCCTTCTTACGTAAGAGTCAATAATTGGTGCAATACCGTGTGCTACTGTGCAACAACGCGTATTACTTTACTTTACCCACCGGGTATTCCAACAGTGTTAACAGTAACGACTACGCCGTTATTTATAAAAAAACTTTAATTTGTCATTTTCTTCATCCGACAGTTATTCTGTTACGGGGCCCACAAAAGGCTGCGCCGTCGTACGAATATTCCCCGACAGAAAGAATATTCCACGACCAAACGAATATTCCCCGACAACAATGAGTATTTTATAACCACTTGCTTATTTTTGAAAATTCGGGGTCTTACAGTTGCTTATCACCCTTAACTTTAACCTTCTATCAATTTAACCATTTACTGAATTGTAATTATAAGAAAAATTGAATACTTTTATTTCATAAAATTCGGGGTCTTACAGTTGGGGTCTTACAATACAAGTCTGTAAATAATGATAAAGAATAATGTTATGATTGATAAAATGTGATTTGGTCATATTATGGTGTACCAAGTATGAAAATATTGTTAGCCATTAATAAATTATGTGATGAATTGATGAGTTACGGTTTAAACAAATAGTTGAACCTAAGACTACAAGTCATATATGAAATAGACACTGAATTGTGTACTAAGTACATGTAGTAATTAATTATGTCATGATGACATGTATATAGGATATTGAGAATCGAGTATACGGTTTAGCTTACACGCAAGGTAAGTTCCCTAACCTTTGCTACTTTATTATTCAGTAAGGTTTACTCTTCATTGTCATATTATACTTATGCAAGTTCTCTAACTATACTTTTACATTGAGCAAGTTTTCAAACTCTAACCTTTATTTGAGTTGTTCTATATCATTTACCTTTATATTGAGCAAGTTTTATTGTTCAACTTGCTAACAATTATGCATGATTCAATAACTCAATCCTTTTATTAAACAAAATCCTAGCCTTAGCTTAATAATTAAGTAACGATAATATAAAAACCGTTTAGATTGAAAATATAGTAATTTAGGAAATTATAAAATCAACATAGTACGTAAGTTATGATTGATATTATTTGTTTTTTTAATTTTTTTTAAATGTTTTAAACTATATAATATTATATTTTAATATAATTATAAATGGTATAATATTATGTTGTAATATAATTTAATTAGTAATGATAATATTTTCACAATTTAGATAGGTGGTGATTTTTTTATTTTATTATATACGTGTATTATAATATTTTATCATACATGTATGATATAATTTATGGTATAATATTAGAAAAATAATAATTTAAGGATATAATAATTATGTTTTAAAAAGTAGTAAGTTATGATTGATATTATTTGTTCTTTTAATTTTATTTTAAATATTTTAAACTGTATAATATACAGTTGTAATATAATTATAAATGGTATAATATTATGTTGTATTAATAGAAATAAAATTAGGTTAAATAACGGAAAGTAATGATAATATAACAAAGTAGTAATTTTAGGATATAATAATTAAGTTAGAAATGATAATATCAGAACAGTTCATATTGCCAAAATAATTTAAATTTATAGTGATTTATGAGATTATAAATTTAAAATATTAATTTGGGATTAAAAAGGTAGTGATTTTAGGAGATAATAATTAAATTAGTAATGATAATATTAGAACAGTTAACATGTACTGTGTTTTAGTAGTGATTAAAAGTAGTGATTTTAAAGTAATGATTTAGGGGATTATAAAATCAACATAGTAAGTTATGAATAAAATTATTTGTTATTTTAATTTTGTTTTAAATATTTTAAATTGTATAACATTATGTTGTAAATAATTATAAATGGTAAAAATATTATGTTATAATATAATTTAAGTAGTAAATATCTGCATAGTTTAGATAGGTAGTAATATATCACACGTGATTATAATATTATATTATACATGTATGATATAATTATGAATGATATAATATTAGAAAAATAGTGATCATTTTAGGATATAATAATTATGTTTAGAAAAATAGTAGATTTTGGGGATTATAAAATCAACATAGTAAGTTACAATTGATATTATTTGTTATTTAAATTTTATTTTAGATGCCATATTTGAATAGTTGATCCCAAATTTAGGAGAATAAATTTAGGTTTGTTTCAACCTCATTTGTTATGTTAGTTGGACATTTTTATTAAGGGTCTTAAGGAACATTAATTAGACATGACATGTGTTAAATTTTGAGGATGACATGTGTCAAACTATTGTGTCATATACTGTGTTTTAGTATAATTAATAGATTTGTGAATAGAATTCAGGTACAATTAATATGAACTTGTTTAAATTTTAGGAACAAAAATATGACAATTAATAATTTTCTTGGTATGTTTATTTTAATTATAATTTTTTGTACTAAAATCTAAAAAATGTCGTATAGATTTTGAATTTTATAATTTTGTGAATACTGAAAAGAAATTAAATAATTCTTAAATTTTGGAATTAAGAGAGTCATTTTTATTATTCAACTTTTGTGAATACTGAAAAAAAATTAAATAAATCTTAAATTTTGGAATTAAGGGAGTCATCTTTGTTATTCAACCATTGTTGTTGATAATTAAAGCCCCGGTGTCGCGGCAACATTAGATCTACTATCTTATTCCCTCTCACCCATTGCTCAAAAAAAAAAATATCAATATTTGAACAACAGAAACAATACCAAATTACGTACCAATGACATTAATGTAACATTTATATCATCCTTATAAGGTTATACAGCCAAACAATAAGACTTCAAATAATTTCCTCCATTATACTTCCAATTGAGGCATAAGATGATCCCTTCTCAAGTATGGCATTCCTACTCTTTTCTTGCACATCCTTTACCTTCTTCCGTAATTCATTCCTATTTATATCCATCATCAGCTCCCTTATCTTGCTCTCAATTTCCTCTGCCTTAACAATCGCACAATTCTTCATATTCCCATCATATCTATAGTCCATCTTAATATCCAACGCCATACCGTACTCAATTACCACCTCAAAAGCATTAAGTTGCTGCTCTGCATACAATGGCCATGTGGCTAAGGGCACCCCAAACCACACACTCTCGAGTATCGAATTCCAACCACAGTGTGACACGAATCCCCCAACTGCCATGTGTGATAGCACAGCCACTTGGGGCGCCCATCCGATCACTTTTCCAATCCCTGCCGTCCTTTCTAAGAACCCTACAGGAAGAATGTCCTTCAAATTTGAGTTGTCTTGTGCTGCACCCTTTGATAGTGGCTGGCTTCAAGGACCACAAGAATCGATGATTACTGTGCTCCAGAGCAAATGCAATCTCTTTTACCTAATAGAAATTAAACCAAGATTGGAACTAATTAGTTGTTTATGATATATACTAAATGCTTCTATATTTCATATTGCCTAATTTAAATATCTTGTCTCAACCTATATATTGGTGTCGGATAATGATTTCGTTATCCATTTATCAATTTAATTAATTATAAATAAGTAAATAAAGTAAGTATTAAGTATAGAATAAGACGAGGGATAAGACTGGAGATTGACAACAACTCACCTCAAAGTCTTTGAATTAGAATTGACAAAAAACTTTGGGATCACTTCTTAACCTAACCCCGAGCGAATCGAAGCAAGGGAGTAATTGAGTCAGCAACGGAAATTCTAACAAATTAATTGAATAAACTAAATATAAAATTGTACCTTAGTCTATTACTCTAAAAAATATGGTAGTTGATTTTACTATATAACAAATTGCTATCTCGTGGTATTTGCAAGACCAGTTATACCTTAAATATTATGATTTTACGATATAATTGTCCCTTAAAAGATAGATTTACTAAATTCCATACATACAAAGGATAGTTTTCCATATTAGTCAACACTATATTTTGTGCTTGCTTCCAATGTCAAAACATGAAATTGAGTTTTCAAATGTAGCAAAGTGCTTGTGAGTTCCCTTAAATATAGGGAACTAATATTTTAAGTGTATTTTTGATATTTTGACATGATCTTCTTTCATTCTCTTTCATATGAGCATATACAATGGCGGAACCAGAACATTTTTATAGGGGGGGCAAAATTTTTAAATCAAGCGGCGACGGGCCGGCGGCGGCGACGGACGTGCGGCAACGACGACGGGCGGTAGCCGACGACAAACTATCGGAATTTAGGTCATAAATTTAGACACTTATAAATTTACTCATAAATTTATTATTAAAACATATTATAAAAGTATAAATTTAGACACAAATATTTATATTACACATAAAGTATATGTAAGTATATATATGTTAAAAGTCATAATTAAAATTATCGAACACCATTATTATTATTATGGAGATTATTATGAATTAATTATGTCTAACACATTGTTATTATTTTTTTATTTAAACTTAATAAATAACTCAATAATAAAAGAAAAGGAGTAGTTTTAGAATTGTAAATAGTAGATAAGATTCTCATGACACATGTCAATCTAGCTTGTTATGTGATTCCAATTAGTTAATTTTTTTATAAAAAAATTTTTTATACCCATCTCATCCCATCTCTTTTCTCCTTTACATGTTACCTATTCACACTTTCCCATCTTCTTCTTTAACTTCTTTACTCCTTCGGCTAGACTCACCTGCATAATACTACTTCAGATTGCTGCCATTTTTTTCTCGTATTTCTCAAGTTCTAGTCGTAAACCAGCATTTTCCTGCTGCCCTTGCCCCCGCCCCCCTCCTTGTTCCGCCCACCGCCTGACCGGCGACCGCCTCCCTACCGGCGTCCGGCGTCCGGCGTCCGGCGTCCGACGTCCGACGTCCGACGTCCGGCTACCGGGGGCAACTGCCCCCACTCACCCCCCCTTGGTTCCGCCTCTGGGCATATAGTAAGTCTCACTTTCTTGTGAGAAGCAACCATATAGAAATATCAAAAATACATGTAAAAATAGTACTCTCCTAAATATCTAATATAGAAAGCAACATAATGCATGCTTCAAGGACTTTTACTTCAATGCCTCTTATTTTTTTTGCCTATTTCTTCTTATGTAGATGGGTATTGACTATTTCTTCTTATGTACATGTTATCCTCCGTGACAATGATAACATGTAAATAAGTTGAGACTAAAAAATTCATTTCCATTATGATTCGAACTCAAAACCTCAATCTTATAACTTTAACCAACTAACCAACCAAGCTACATGATGTAATTATAAATAAAGCAACATAAATTTCATTTATACAATGCTCTCAATTTAAACAAAACAAAAGATAAATATTTGGTAAGTAAGTTTTGACTAGTATTGATTTATATGGGGAGTTTAAGTTTATTTTGATAATCATAAGATTTTTAAAAAAAATAATTGCATTTATTGAATACTATAATGAACTGTATATTTTGATATTTTGATTTTTCTTAACATACTCACAATGTACGCATCAACCAAATATATAATCATCTAATTTATTTATTGATTAGGAATTATACGAATAATATGTATTTCCATTGACACAAAGAATTTCTTAAGACTAAAGGTGATATATAGCTAGAGGCGTATAGAAAAAAAAGTATTTCTCTTAATTCAACTGCTTTAAAATTTTGTATATTAAGTTGCAGTATTATAATGCAGTTTTTAGCTTATTTACTAGTTTGGTTTATAGTTTTATTCATCAAGTCGGAGAATACAATTTGACGTATTTTTATTGAAACTTCTTAATTATTATAAAAATAAAGTGCTATTTTTGGCCAAATAAAGTTGAAAATGTTTACTTAAAATATCCAATATTAACTTTTTTAATTGTAATAAAAATGTCAATTGGACGTACTCGATTTATAATGGAGAAATTTGTATAAATAAAATTTATATTATCTTATTTACAATTATATTTTGTAGTTTAATTGAATTGTTATTTAAAGATATGAGATTGAGGTTTTGAATTCAAATCTTGAGGGAAGCTTTAACCTAGTACACCTACCGTGTGGTGAAGTCGAAATACTCGTAACATTTGTGTAATTACTGTGATATTCATAGTTAGACCACATGAATAGAAGATGAGAAAAATATCATGTTAAAACATCCAACCAAAGTCAATTGCCACATAAAATGACTTTCCCAGTTCTAATTTTATGTTAGAAAGTAATTATGTAATCTCATATTTCTAGAAGCAGTATTAAATATAGTTATTAAGTTTGCTGAGTTCTATAAGTGTCTTTTGTATTCTCAAAGAGTCTTGAAGTCTTATTCTAGAATACTTCACTCCTAGATTAAATAAGAGATTGATGTAACCCATGAAGTAAGAAAAAGAAGTCGTCTAGCAGTCAATAATATAAGAATATGTTCTGCAGGAGCAGCAGCACTGCAAAGTCTATTGTTCTCATCTTTCTTCTAATAAAAGTCTAGTTTAATCAATATTCTTTATAAATTCCTATTTTTGCTCACTGTGCTTTCGTTTGTCCCAACAAATTTGGTATCAAAGCTATTTTTTTTAAACCACATCCTGTTATCATGAGTTCAAATTCAGTCCCTACGTTGTTTGCATATTCTCCAAGTCAAATCCCTATATTTGAAGGGGAACACTATTAGTACTGGAGCAGTCAAATGGAAATTGTCTTCATATCTCAAGACCTTTGGGATATTATTGATACTAGTTATGAAGAACCACCTGAAGCTAGAGATTGGTCACAAGCACAACAAAAGTTGTACAAGGAGAACAAAAAGAAAGATGCCACAGCACTTCGATTTATACAGCAAGGGGTAAGCAAATCAATTTTTCCTAGAATTTTTGGAGTCAAAAAAGCTAAAATTGCATGGAAGATTTTGCAAAAAGAATTTCAAGGATCTGTCAAGGCCATTACTTTAAAACTTCAGACATTATGGAGAAATTTTGATAATCTGTCAATGAAAGAAAGTGAAAGCCTTCGATATTTCTCTTCAAAAGTTGTTGAAATAGTAAATCAAATCAAGGGTTGTGGTGACATCATTGAAGACGAGAGTGATTATGAAAGTTTTAAGGAGTCTTCCTCCCAAATTTGATCATGTTGTCGCAGCCATAGAAGAATTCAAAGATCTGTCCAAAATGTCCTTCCATGAGTTAACAGGTTCACTACAAGCTCATGAACAGAGGATTAATAGGTCCTCACATCAACCTGTGGAACAAGCTTTTCAGTCCAAACTGAGAATTTCATAAAAGAAGGCCAACAGGTTAGATTATGAAAAAATCAAAATTCTTTTTCAAGAATGAATCAGTAACTAGGAAGAAGAAGAGAGAAAACTTACAGTCGCAACTCAAAGAAAGAAAGAAGTGAAAGCTCACAACAAAGTTTCAATAATGAAAATTCTCAGTGTATCATCTGCAAAAGATCTAACCATGAATCCCGAGATTGCAGATTTAAATGTACAAGATGTCGAGTGCCTAATCATTCTCAAAGAGACTACTAGTTTCAAAACAAAAAGGAGCAAAATGAAGCTATGTTCACAAAGGAAAGTGATAATGAACACCTATTTTACTCTTGCTTACTTACTGAAAGTGAGTCGCAGAATTTATGGTATTTGGATAGCAGTTGCAATAGCCATATGACGGGAAATAAAGACTTCTTCGTAGAACTTGATTACAGCTTTACTTCTCAAGTAAATCTTGGAGACGAAAAGTTACAGAAAGCTCTCGGAAAAGGTGTTATTGTTGTCCACACCAAAGGAGGTAACAAAAGATTAATATCTGATGTTCTTTATGTGCCAAATTTATCTGAAAATCTCTTAAGTGTTGGTCAGTTGTTAAACAAAGGCTATCAGGTTATCTTTGATGATAGCAAGTGCGAAATTATTGACAAGAAAAATAACTTGACAGTAGCAAAAGTTGAAATGTCTAAAAATAAGGTATTTCCTCTTGTCATACCAATCGAGGAAAACCTTGCTTTAAGAAGTGAAAATTTAGATATATCCTACTTGTGGCATTTGAGATATGGGCATTTAAATTACAGGGGTATGAAATTGTTGAAAGAAAAAAACATGGTGGTTGGATTGCCTGCTATAGAGAATAATGGAAGAGTTTGTGAAGGTTGTGTCTATGGAAAAATGCATAGACTTCCATTTCCAAAAACTTCATGGAGAGATAAAGCCCCTTTAGAATTGGTGCATTCTGACATATGTGGTCCTATGAGGACTCATCTCTCAACAATAAGAGATATTTCATTCTCTTTGTTGATGACTATACAAGAAAGATGTGGCTGTACTTCTTAAATGAAAAGTCATAAGCTTTCTCAATTTTTCTTCAATTCAAAGCTCTAGCAGAAAAGCAAAGTGGATATTAAATGAAAATTTTACAGACAGATCGTGGTGGAGAATTTATATACACACCGTTCACCGTTCATGAATTACTGCAAGGAGAATGGAATTCAAAGGCAACTCACTATTAGTAGAAGTCTGCAACAGTGTGGCGGAAAGAAAGAATCGCACTATCGTAGAGATGGCTCGTAGTATGTTGCAAGGAAAAAGGCTTCCAAACAATCTATGGGCTGAATCTATTCATACTTCTATCTATATTCTTAATAGATCCCCTACAAAAGCAGTTCGAAATAAAACTCCATTTGAGGCATGGAATAACAGTAAGCCACTTGTTGATCACTTCAAAGTTTTTGGATGCATTGCTTATGGCATGAACACATCACACAACATGTACAAGTTTGACAAGAACGGTGAAAAGTACATGTTTATTGGCTATAGTGATGAGTCTAAGCGTTTTAGACTGCTTAATCCCAACATAAATTAGCTTGTAGTATCTAGAGATGTCATCTTTGATGAAATGCACTACTAAAAAAATGTTCATTTGTGATGGCCAAAATCCATCACAAAAAGTAGGAAAACCATCACGAAAGGTTTACGTGATGGCTTTAAGCATCACAATGGTCGTCTTGTATACAAACGCTTAGTGCTTTTATGATGATTAATACAATCACATTAACATATTATCTATTATGATTGTCAAAGTCATCACGAAAAATACAAGACTTTAGGGAACAAATGTAAGAACGTGAATCTATATTTACGTATAATTTATTTCACTATATTAATTATATCTATATTAATTGTATCAAATGATACTTGTAGGATTCGAACCCTTTCCCATTTGCAAACTAAATAACGAGTATTACCACTACACCAAAGTCCAGATCATGATTATAATTTTAAAACAAAATATAAAAGGAAACATATGTGAGTTGACTTACTAAACAAAATTACTTCCACATAAGATTTGGTGATTGCAATGGCAGTCACAAATACTCTATAATGATGATAAAATTAGTCATCACTAAGAGCCATCATATATTTTATTATTTTGTGATGGCTTGAAAATTCCATCACAAAATACCTTTTTTTTTGTAATTGCAAATAAAAGTCGTCTCAAATATCTATCTTTTAATGATTGCCACGACTGTCATAAAATATTATTTTGATTATTTCTTATATTAAAATATTTGTGATATCTTAAATGCAATCACGAAAAGGGTATATCTATAAGTGATAACTTAGTACGTCACAAAAAGAAAATTTATTTTGCTTGAAAAATTAGTGTGATTGACATGGCCATCACAATTATAATACATTTATGGAAAGATTAGTCATCACTAAGAGCCATCATATATACTATTATTGTATGATTGCTTAAAAGTTCATCACAAATTACTATATTTTGTGATTGTTTTTAAAAACTGTCACAAAATTCTATCACTTATTCTTGTTTTTCTAGTAGTGATGGAAGCTTGGGAGTGGAAGGATGATTCTTCTCAAGATCAAAAGTCATACGAATTTAAAGAATCATCATCTTTTCAAGAAGATGCAAATCAAGAAAGCAACCTGTAGCATGAAGTAACAAGAAGTTCTTCTAGAATTCCATCATCAATTCATGATCATTCCAATTCGGAATCACCTCCAAGAAAGGTACGATCATTGCAAGAAGTCTATGAATCATGTGAATTTGATCTTTTTTCATGTGAACCTCACACTTTTGAAGAAGCAGCAAGTAATAATGTACGGATTAAAACCATGAAAGAAGAAATCTCTATGATTGAAAAGAACAAAACTTGGGAGCTTATAGATCTGCCAAAAGGGAAGGATGTCATTGGATTAAAATGGGTTTATAAGACAAAGTACAATGAAGATGGTTCAATTCAAAAGCATAAGTCCAGATTAGTCGCGAAAGGCTACACACAACAGCTTGGCATAGATTTCACCGAGACGTTTGCACCGGTAGCTCGGATGAAAATAATAAGAACTGTTCTTTCTTTGGCAACTCAATTGGAGTTGAAAGTGTTTCAACTTGATGTAAAATCTATTTTTTTAAATGGTGAGCTGGAGGAAGAGGTCTATGTTGAGCAACATCAAGGTTTCCAAGTAGAAGGAAAAGAAGACAAAGTGTATAGGCTTCGAAAGGCTTTGTATGGCCTAAAGCAAGCCCCCCGAGCTTGGAACAATAAGATTGATGGTTATTTCCAGCAAAGTGGATTCAAGATGAGCCCAAGTGAACCTTCACTATATGTGAAGATAGAAGGTACAAACTTCCTTCTTGTTTGCTTATACGTTGATGATTTTATCTATTTTGGTTCAAATATGAAATTACTCGAAGAATTCAAGAAAAATATGATGAATGAGTTTGAAATGACTGACTTGGATCTTATGAGATATTTTCTTGGGATTCAAGTGAAACAAAGCAAAGGGCATATTTTTCTCTCTCAAGAAAAGTATGTAGAAGATTTGCTTAAGAAATTTCATATGGAAAAATGCAAAGTTGTGCCTACGCCTATGGCTTTAAATGAAAAATTGCAGCAAAATAATGGAGAACCAAGAGTTGATGATAAGCTTTATAGAAGCTTGGTTGGCTCTCTGATTTATCTCACCAACACAAGACCTGATATAATACATTCAGTGAGTGTGATTTCTAGATACATGGATAAGCCAACAAAGTCTCATTATACAGCAGCAAAAAGAATCTTAAGGTATCTACAGGACATAAAAAAACATGGGATCACTTATGTGAAAGAAAAAGATTTCAAGCTTGTTGGATATACTGATAGCGATTGGGCAGGTTCCCTTGATGATCGAAAGAGCACCTCAGGTTAACTTTTTTGCCTAGGTTCAAATGTGATATCATGGAATTCAAAGAAGCAAAAATCAACGGCTGTAACGCCCCCAAATTCAGGTACTTGAAACCCGAATTCAGTGCATTACGATACCATTTCTATGAGCGGAAATAATACTAATAATAACAATAACAATAATATAAATATCAAACTTAATTTACATTTATCAGAGTCTAATCCCAAGTACGCAACCTTTACTATAATATATTACATGATAGATAATAAATACCATGGTCTATATATTGTCTAACTATTACAAAATATACCATAAAACATATTCTGATTGCTTTCTTTTTCACTTGTTCTTGTCTGAACCCTTCCGATTGATCACGCTTGTGACGCCCCCAAAATTAGGTATACATCACCCATCTTGGGTCGTCAGATACATGGTACATAATTCAAATACAACTTACTAATACAACTGTCGTGTACAATACGACAAAACATAACTGTGAGTTTGAATACAACTATTGTCTACTAGAGATTATACAAACTCAAAAAGAGTCATCATTACAATTATTAATACACTATTTCACAGAATAGTGAGGACTACTAATGCTATACTCTGGACCGTCACTCCGTTCCCCGACTAGTCTCTGCTATGTTCTCATTTCCTCAAGAGAACAGTGAAAGAAAGGGTGAGCTCAACTAGCCCAGTAAGAAATATTATGACTAAGATAATGCAGAATAAATTATCGTTAGCCTTCAACAGTATTAAACTGATAAAATATAACAACATCAAGTTTAACAGCAGCGGATCAAGCAATCCATTAAAAGAGTCAAGTAGAGAATAGAATCTACTATCTTTTATGATTTAAAAAGTTTTTCATCACTTTTATCGTTGAGACTCAGCTTAATAAATAAACCACATCGTCCCTGCACTACGACCAAGGATATTTATTAGAGTCACGACCACAAATTCCATACACTACGGGCCAAGGATATTTGTGTATTCATCAATGGTCATGATCATGCCATAAAATAATTCATCTTTGCTCCCTTGGCCGAAGAGAATCCATAGCCATAATCATACCAAAAACTGCCCATCAATGCACTACGGGCCAATGATGACTTTTAATTTTCACATTATTTGTAACATTACGGTCATGATTATACCGAATAATCCCTGGTCATAATCATACCAAGTCCATCTATGCACTACAGGCCACAGATGACTTTCAACATAACATAAACATGAGGATGATGACAATGATATAAGAATTCAATAAAACAAGTTCAAGAATTAATTTGTCCAAGAACAACTAACGTCCAAATTGTCAACATGATACTGCTTTGTAGAGTAAAATTCAAGAATGATCAGAAGAATATTTTCATGAAAAGATACTGGATGAAGCGCAAATATCAAGGATATTCTACTAATTTCATGGAGTATAGAAGTCAAAACTTTAATCAACTGAGTATAATAAAGAATGGAATAACAAAAGAAATCACCATGCATGTGTTACTTCGCATCGACATGTTATTCCAACAGAATAATAATAACGGAACCAGGTCAAGCAAAATTTGCACCGACAAGATGTTCCAACAGAATATTAAAGACGGAACCAGGTCCAGTGTAAAACACACAGACAGGATGTTCCAACGGAATAATAATAAAGACGAAACCAAGTCCGGTGTAAAATACACAGACAGGATGTTCCAACGGAATAATAATAAAGACGAAACCATGTCCGCTATAAAACACACAGACATGATGTTCCAACAGAATAATAGAAGAATGTCACCAAGTATAAGGTAGACCGCGTATACAGGTTATTCCAACAGAATACTAAGAAATGGAATAACAACAGTTCTCTTCATGAATAAGAAAGAATAACACCCCTTACCGTAACAGAAACTGGATATAGGAAAAGAAAAGTTAAGTAGCAAAAAGCTTTTCTTCTATCTCTCTATAGTTTCTATCTCTAAAGTTCAGTGAATTCGTAAGAAAATAATGAAGGAATGAGCTTCTATTTATAGGAAAATGGAATGCATAGTAACTAATCCATGAACGGTCCAGATTGATTTACTTTAATCAGACGTTCCATATTTAAAAAAAATCTTTTAAATAAAATATAATATATTCTATTTATATAAAAAGATGTTTACTATGCAAACACTATGCAACACTATGCAATACTATGCATAATAAAATAGAATATATTCTATTTATAGAATAACTTTAATAAAGTATTTTGTTTTATATAAAAAGATTTTTCTATTTTATTACGTTAATAATACGAATAAAACAAAACGTCATCATCACTATAATAATTCATATTATTAATCGACAATAATTGAATCAAACTGAGCGACTTCTCACATAAATATCAATAATCAATACCGTGTGTTACTATGCAACAACGCGTATTACTGTACTTTTACTACCCAGTAGTTCAACTGTATCAACGGTAAAACTTCCGCCGTTATTTTCAATAAAATATTTTTGTCGTTTTCTCAATCCAAAAATAATTCCGTTGTGGGGTCCACCAATAATTGTACCTTCGTACGAATATTTTCCGACACAAAGAATATTCCCTAACCAATCGAATATAATATAACAACTTGCATACTTTGCAAAATTTATAAATACTACCCACAACTATAATATTATCTCAAATTCACACCATAATATTACAAATTATTTCGAGAAAATTAATTCTTTATTCATAAAATCTGGAGTTTCACAATCTCCCCTCCTTATGGAATTTCGCCCTCGAAATTTACGTACGTACCTGGTATGCCGAACAGGTGAGGATACCTTGACTTCACTTCAAATTCTAACTCTTGAGATATAACCTTTGAGTGTTGAATACGATTCTTCTTATCCAAGATTGTAACACGTATCTCTTCAAACGTTAAATCATCCGCTATCTCGTCTGGTTCTAAATTAATAATGTGGTTCGGGTCGTCCACATATTTACGTAACATCGATACGAAAAAAAAATGTTATGAACACGCAATATATTTGGCGGTAAAACGAGTCTATAAGACACAGTTCCTACTCAATCGAGGATTTCAAATGGGCCAATTAAATCGAGGGTTGAGATTTTCTCTCTTCAGCAAATCTTGCTTCTAAAATAACACCCTCTTGAACCTTCTTCTTCACATTCATCAGATTCAAGTATGTAGCTTGAGCGTCTTTAACTTTATCGATTAAAGTCAATTTTACTCGTATATTCGTTATCTTCACGTGGGTCCCTAGAGTCTTTAACTCTATCTTCATCATTTGCAAGTTATACGAAATGAGTCTTTGTGTTAACAACATCGCACTTGTAAACGCATACGATCTTCTACTCAACACGTCAGCTACCACGTTCGTTCTTCCACGATGATATTGAATAGTACGATCGTAATCTTCAACAGCTCGAGTCAACGTCTTTTGTGCATGTTACTTTCGTTTTAGTTGAAAAAATTATGTTGAGGGTTTAAGAAATGAGTTTTGTACTGATGTCAATAAAAAATTCGATTTCACGCTCTGGGATAGGCTAAGAAGTCTTCAGGAATACGTCAAGAGATTTATTAATGATAAAAATATCATTCAAAACTATTACTCACATCCAAGACTTGGATAGTACGTCACATTGATACCAACTGTGACTTCTATCCCTTAACCTAGATAGCACCTCACAATGATACCTATCAACTTGTTATCGTCATTCACGACGTCGCCTACAGAAAGTCTGGCTTCGGTGCATTCCACACAAGGAAGTCATCAACAAAAGGATCGGGGCTCTTTACTTATGGCTTGATATGTCAATGATTGAATTTAGTGGTTTGGTTGCTTGAATTCGCATAATAGGTTGGTTAGGAATATGAAAGCTAACAACCTTACGAAAAACATGATGAGTAGTTAACCAATCGTTTCCTAAAATCGCATCAAAGGCAAGTATTTTCAAAGAGACAAGATCAACACGTAACGTGAAAGTGTCGATTTGAATCAAATAAGATTTATAAATAGTGGAGGTAACGAAGGTTTCTCCCAATGGAGTTTCAATAGATAAATCAAAGTTTAACTTCTTCAGAGTTAAGTACAAACATTGAACATAACTAGGTGAAATAAAAGAGTGAGTAGAACCGGTATCTAACACAGTATAGACTTCGTAAGAGCTTATGATTAACTTACCCATGATAATTTTATTCAGGTTCCTCGTCACGAGAGAAAAAAAATGCTCTCTCTTAAACTACCGGCTTTGGCTTGTCTGGGACATCCTTTGGCATCATTATCCCAGCTGGAATTGACTTCATCATACGACAAAATCGAGCTAGGTGACCTTCTCTTCCACAATTAAAACATGCTTTGGACTGCTGCGTAGAGTTTGGACGGATGTGTCCCTCCTGTCCGTATTTGAAACATACGACCGGTGGTCGTTCTTCTTCCTTTAAAACGGGTGCTGATACCGACGTCTTTACATCATTTTTAAACCTTCTCTTCTTGAAATATCCATTATTATTATTTTGGCCATGATTATTACCGAAGTGGTTACCATTTCTGACATGTTGATTCCCTCCATGCTTATTATCATCGCTTTGATGACTGTTATCACCGGTATTATCATTTTGCCGACTGCTCTCTTTTGGTTTGGTTGACTCGTTATCGCGCTCCGCCAACTGAGCCCTATTTACAACATCTGAATACAAACACAGTTTTTGAGAAATAAGATGTTGACGTATCTCCGGCTTCAAACCTCTTAAAAATAATCGCGTTATTCTCTCTTCATTATCCACTAAGTGGGACGCAAACCAGGATAATTCCACAAATTTTGCCTCATATTACGACACGGTCATATTGTTTTGCTCTAATTTGATAAACTCCACCTCCTTCATGTGACGAATACTTTCGGGAAAGTAATTATCGTTGAACAAATCTTGGAACTTCTCCCAAGACATCTTCAGTACGGCAGGTTGAGTATGTTTTACCGATTCCCACCAGTAATCTGCCTCTTCACGTAACATAAAGGTGGCAAAGGGAACCTTTTGCTCCTCGGAGCATCCCAAGACATCAAATATCTTGGTGATCTTCTTTAACCACGTCTTCGCCTTAAGTGGTTCTGGCTTTCCCAAAAACTCTGGTGGTCCCAGCTCCTTGAATTGCTTAGCGGTGACCAACCATGGGTTGCCATTGTTTCCTCCTGCATTATGAACAGGAGCCGCCTTCTCCCGTTGTTGCATGAATTGCTCCTTAAACTGCTTAGCGATGACCGTCTGAGAGTTATTAGTATTTCTACCTGCATTTTGGACAGGAGCTGCCTTAGCCTGTTGTTGCATGAATTGCATAAAGCCTCTGACCATCCCATCATTCACCATTTCATTGGTGTTATTATTTTCATGAGGAGTATTGTCCTCTATTTGCACATTATCCTGATTATTGATCTGTGGAGACTCAACGGTCTCCTGTGCTCCATTGATAATCTCAACATTCTCGGATGCCATTTTCAAACACTGCCACAAAATAAGGGTTAATTAACATATCACATATTATCCCTATACTTTGACCGACCAATTAAATACAAAATAAATTTAAGTAGGTCATATTAGCGAAACAATTCCCCGTCTCTCCCCTCCTAATTCTAGTCTCACATCTTAGCCAGGGATCATATCCCTAAGCTTTGATACCAACTGTGACGCCCCCAAAACTAGGTATACATCACCCATCTTGGGTCGTCAGATACATGGTACATAATTCAAATACAACTTACTAATACAACTATCGTGTATAATACGACAAAATATAACTGTGAGTTTGAATACAATTATTGTCTACTAGAGATTATACAAACTCAAAAGAGTCCTCATTACAATTATTAATACACTATTTCACAGAATAGTGAGGACTACTAATGCTATCCTCTGGACCGTCACTCCGTTCCCCGACTAGTCCCTGCAATGTTCTCATTTCCTGAAGAGAACAGTGAAAGAAATGGTGAGCTCAACTAGCCCAGTAAGAAATATTATGACTAAGATAATGCAGAATAAATTATCGTTAGCCTTCAACAGTATTAAACTGATAAAATATAACAACATCAAGTTTAACAGCAGCGGATCAAGCAATCCATTAAAAGAGTCAAGTAGAGAATATAATCTACTATCTTTTATGATTTAAAAAGTTTTTCATCACTTTTATCGCTGAGACTCAGCTTAATAAATAAACCACATCATCCCTGCACTACGACCAAGGATATTTATTAGGGTCACGACCACAAATTCCATGCACTACGGGCCAAAGATATTTGTGTATTCATCAATGGTCATGATCATGCCATAAAATAATTCATCTTTGCTACCTTGGCCGAACAGAATCCATAGCCATAATCATACCAAAAATTGTCCATCAATGCACTACGGGCTAATGATGACTTTTAATTTTCACATTATTTATAACATTACGGTCATGATTATACCGAATAATCCCTGGTCATAATCATACCAAGTCCATCTATGCACTACAGGCCACAGATGACTTTCAACATAACATAAACATGAGGATGATGACAATGATATAAGAATTCAATAAAACAAGTTCAAGAATTAATTTGTCCAAGAACTACTAACGTCCAAATTGTCAACATGATACTGCTTTGTAGAGTAAAATTCAAGAATGATCAGAAGAATATTTTCATGAAAAGATACTGGATGAAGCGCAAATATCAAGGATATTCTACTAATTTCATGCAGTATAGAAGTCAAAACTTTAACCAACTGAGTATAATAAAGAATGGAATAACAAAAGAAATCACCATGCATGTGGTCCTTCGCATAGACAGGTTATTCCAACAGAATAATAATAACGGAACCAGGTCAGGCAAACTTTGCACCGACAAGATGTTCCAACAGAATAATAAAGGCGGAACCAGGTCCGGTGTAAAACACACAGACAAGATGTTCCAATGGAATAATAATAAAGACGAAACCAGGTTCGGTGTAAAACACACAGACATGATGTTCCAACGGAATAATAATAAAGACGGAACCAGGTCCGGTGTAAAACACACAGACAGGATGTTCCAACAGAATAATAGAAGAATGTCACCAAGTATAGGGTAGACCGCGTATACAGGTTATTCCAACAGAATAATAATAAATGGAATAACAACAGTTCTCTTCATGAATAAGAAAGAATAACACCCCTTACCATAACAGAAACTGGATATAGGATAAGAAAAGTTAATTAGCAAAAAGCTTTTCTTCTATCTATCTATAGTTTCTCTCTCTAGAGTTCATTGAATTTGTAAGAAAATAATGAAGGAATGAGCTTCTATTTATAGGAAAATGGAATGCATAGTAACTAATCCATGAACGGTCCAGATTGATTTACTTTAATCTGACGGTCCATATTTAAAGAAAAATCTTTTAAATAAAATATAATATATTCTATTTATATAAAAAGATTTTTACTATGCAAACACTATGCAACACTATGCAAAACACTATGCAACACTATGCATAATAAAATATAATATATTCTATTTATAGAATAACTTTAATAAAGTATTCTGTTTTATATAAAAAGATGTTTCTGTTTTATTACGTTAATAATACGAATAAAACAAAACGTCATCATCGCTATAATAATTCATATTATTAATCGACAATAATTGAATCAAACTGAGCGACTTCTCACATAAATATCAATAATCAATACCGTGTGCTACTATGCAACAACGCGCATTACTGTACTTTTACTACCCAGTAGTTCAACAGTATCAACGGTAAAACTTCCGCCGTTATTTTCAATAAAATATTTTTGTCGTTTTCTCAATCCGACAATAATTCCGTTATGGGGTCCACCAATAATTGTACCGTCGTACGAATATTTTCCAACACAAAGAATATTCCCCGACCAATCGAATATAATATAACAACTTGCATACTTTGCAAAATTTATAAATACTACCCACAACTATAATATTATCTCAAATTCACACCATAATATTAAAAATTATTTCGAGAAAATTAATTATTTATTCATAAAATCTGGGGTTTCACAACGCTTAGCTGAAAATATTTAAATTTAAAGCAAGGATGAGCATTTGAGTGCCCAACAAGTAATAACAATTATAAATATAATTAGCTGAAAGAATTAAATGTTTTCTTTGTACATCACTTCTACAACGAATTAATAGTTGTGAAATAAACTGAACCAATCATAATCATATCTTATTTATATATCAATGTTTTTGAAACTACGTATTGACTATATATATAGGGTAGTCGACAGATTATGAACATTGTTTTCTGTTTGAAAAGGTTAGACAGAACTTCATCTGTAAACTGTCATAACTTATGGGCACGAGAGGTGTACATCCCATGGACCCTGTATTGATTAATACTACATTACAAGAACGATATTATCATTCATCCTTTGTCCGCCTTGGCGTATAAAAATTTTCCCATGTTCGGGATGTTCATAATTAGTCAAGAATCCGAATCAAAATAATTTGATTGGATACAAAAGGGTTTTATCATATTCAACGATATTTCTGAATCTGTGTCTAGCTAGGTACAATAGCTTAGATGGATTTTACTTTATTCATATTGGGTTCAATATATATATATATATATATATATATATATATATATATCAAATGTGATTAAATACAATGATTATCCAAGTGGGGACACTTGTATAACCATGTTTAAAAATTAACGAACAGAATATATATCTGAATTACCATATACTAACATATTGATAAACAATGATCGGATATAGAATATATCACAATAGGGTTAATAATATAACATAATAATAATATAGTTCTGAAACTTTCTTACTCATATCCATTGCATAAAGGAAATGCAAAGGTAGGATACTTGCCTAGTTGTTGCTTACAATACGCAACTTAGTTTTATCGTTTATACTGAAACCTATCATTAATAAGATCATTCTATCGATTAGAATCACATATCATAACACATAGTACTTCTTATTGCAGTCAGCACATAACCTAATCGCATTGTCACACATGTTTCACAGTCATTAAATCACAATAAACACATATTCAGACACATTATGCAAGTCTAGATCAATTTCTAAAACTTGTCGGCGTACCGACGGCTTTATCGGGTAATTATCGAGTCTAAGACTCTATATCAAAGTTCAATATCCTTTTAGACTAATTTAATAACAATCATATTATTTTTAAATGACTTAAAATAATTTTTAAGCAATTATTATAATTCATCACGCATTTTTAAACACCGGAATCATTATAAAATGATTTAAATATCACATATTTCTATTATCATTGATATTTAATTAGTATTAAACTATTAATGAAAACATTGCCATAATATTAAAGTTATTTATAATAACTAAAAATATTTTTAAAACATTTATATTACCCTTAAATAATTTTTAAAACATTTAAAATTATTTTTAAATAATTACCATTAATATTAAAATATTAATGCACTATTTATCCAAATATTAAAAGTCATTAATTATAACTTAAAATATTTTTAATTCATTAATATCCTTTTTAAATGATTTTTAAATAAATAAAACCATTTTAAAATTATTTATTTAATATAATTATTAAATAAATTTAATATCATTACTATCATTAATATTAAAATATTAATATTTTTCATGACAAAATATCAAAAGTTATATTTTATAACTTCAAAATATTTTTATAATACTTTATATGATTTTTAAACCATTAATTCTATTTTTCATAATTTATTTAATACATTTATTAACTAAATTAAATATCATTAATATTAATTAATTAATGAAATTTCATCACAAAATATTAAAAGTCATAGAAAATAACTTAAAATATTTTCTTATAACATAATATAATTTTAAATGATTTTTCAAGTATTAAAATCATTTTTAAATAATTATTTAATATTATAATTAAATAAATTAAATACCTTTAATATTCCAAAAATATTAAATATTTATGAAATATGTTCAAAATAATTAAAAACTAATTTTTGGACTTTAAAATAATTTTTAGGAATTTATTTTGTATTTTTCATAATTAAAAACTATTTTCTTTCTATTTTTAATCAATTTTTGAAAATTAATTTATTAAAAATAACTAAGTCTATCGCTAAAGCCTTTGCGATAGAAAAGTGTCGCCTTAGGTGTTCTTGAGCCTAAGAAAACTGACAGGTCGGTTACCAACATACTAAGTTTGACCAGCTTTAAATTACAATCTGATCAAGTTCTGGGCTAACTTAAGCTTTGACATAGTAGTTCACATGTAATAATACAGTTATCAAGTCTCAACTTGCTCAAACAACAATACAACAAAGCGATTTGGCCAACCAAACTCATCATGAGACGACTTATGGGTTTTCTCAGAAACCCAGGTATCCGAGTGGGCACATTCATGTTCGAATTAGTTGTAGTTCTGATCATAATTTTGGGGGTTTAAGGTTCATACTTGTAGTATAAATGACAAGGAACAACAACAAATATTTATCTTAGTCTAACAATGACAACATAACAATCTATGACACGGTCAAACATGGTCAGGAAGTTGTTCTTCAAGTTTTCTGGAAATTCCCAGAAATGTCGAATCAGTCCAAGTGGCCTACTTTGACCACTTGCTACATTCTATCTATTGTTTATTTACATGATATAAAGTCAAGGATCTAAAGTCAAGACAACATACTATACTTTTATCATAACAACAATAACAAAACAATAACAACAAGCAAGATCTAGAAGGATGAACAAGCTATTAGAGCGTTCTGGGCAGTTCTGGGCTGCCCAGATTCATACTCGGTCATGGTCGGTCAACGACCTTTGACCAACAATATCATTCGATCTAGACAGCCAATGACAGTGATTCCACTTCTAAATTAAAGACAACATGTCAGGGCTACAAATATAAAGCTTAAAACAACTTAAACTATAAACATACTAAGATCTACGACAACTGACATTTCTTGTCAGACCACAGAAAGAAATTTTTCCTAGATTTTTGAAAACACCAATTTCGTGTATTTAAATGTTATGGATCTATCAAATACCAACCCAGATCATCTATAGACACTTCATACAACATATTTAACACAAAAATATTAACATCTAACACAGCATACAAGATCAGATTTCAAGGATTGGCTTTATACCTTCTATTAACAAGCTTTGATTCTTGGCTTCTAGATTTGTTATGGAAATTGTGGGGCTCATTTTTGGGACTGGTATAGTATATAAATTCGTGAGTTAGAGAGAGAGAGAGTTTGGTTGGGTGTTTGTATAAGAATGAGGCTTGAATGCCACTTTCTCTCTCCAATACTATATATGTATGTAAATACAATGCATGGCTGATAAAGTAGGACTGATTGCTAGCTAATTTAAGTCACATGGGGTTGGTAGAATTAGGTAACCCACTAAAGTGCTGGCCATTTTCACAAGTTAGCTTTAATTATGCAATAAGGGCAATCTTGTCATTTGGCTTTTCAATTTAATGGCAAACTAGTAACTTGTCAAACCTTAGGGTTTGACCCTTAGGGTTTAACCCTAAGATTTGGCACAAAGATGTTTTAGGGTTTTCAAATAGGGCTTTGTAAAAATAAAATAAAATTTTAGTTTCTAAAAATTGTAATTAGGGTTTCTTAAAATAGTTTAGGTTTTTAATTACTTAAAACTTTTTAATTAGGTTTAAGTCCACTAATTAACATTAAACATTTCAAATTTCGCAATTAGGGCTTCCCCATTTAACAATTAGGGTTACAAATTGGTCAATTAGGGTTATAAATTTATAATTAGGGTTTTCTAAATAATAATTAGGGTTTATTAAAATAATACAAGGGTTTTAACATTATACACATAATTTGACCAACATTATTTGTCCACACATATACAGTACATATTTACAGTACTGAAATAAAATAGTATTATAATAAATGTTATATAACATATTTACTTAGACAGATTTTAAAGTATCAATTGACTTCAAAACTAGGGTTTTCAAATACTGCACCATCATTGACCAATTATTAACAATGCATACAAACAGTACACATCTATAGCACTAAAAAATCAAAATGTAATTAACATTATATTATTATCATCATTCCTTATTCAGAACCAAGATTAGGGTTTATCAGACTAGTATTAGGATTTGGTCGTAATACATTAAAACTGTTCCACACTATTAACATTACACACATAACATACATATCTATAATACTGACAAATAATAATATAATATTATTATTCTCATTCCTTGATCAAAATCCAAAAATCAGGGTTTGGATTACATTTCTGATTTATCTGTCATATATAATATTAATAATTAAGTTAAATAATTAACTTAATTAATCTGAAATAAATTCATATATAAAATAATTATTATAATAATTCTATAATCATTTCATATATTATTTAAATAATATAATACTTATATTTTTATGGAAAATAATTAATAAAAACATTGCTACTGTAAATTAATTATTATAAGAATATAATTTATAATGAGCAATAATTCTAAATTAAAATTATTTATAATCATTCATGTAATAAATATATTTTATATTCATATACATATTACCTTGCACATATCCTTTCCTTTAAAATAATAAATAAATAAATAATAAAAAATAAAAAAAATTATACGCAAAATTTCTGATTTATTTTTGTAGAAAATATCGGGTTATTACAGTGGCGTTATCGGTCAGCAGAAGCAGAATACATTGCAGCGACCGATTGTGCATGTGAAGCAGTTTGAATAAGAAGAATTTTGAATGATTTACAGCTAAAGCAAAATGAACCTACAAGAATCTATTGTGACAACAGGTCAGCAATAGCAATGGCAAAAAATCAAGTTTTTCATGCTCGCGCTAAGCATATAGAACTCCGATATCATTTCGTCAGAGACTTGGTGAGCAAAGGAGAAATTTTCTTGGAATTTGTTAGCACTAACTGATCAGCCAGCTGATGCTCTAACCAAACCAGTCACAAGGGAGAAATTTGAGAAGTTCAAGAACGAATTGAAGATTACAAATTAAGAGGGGGTGGTAGAAAGTAATTATGTAATCTCATATTTCTAGAAGTAGTACTTAAATATAGTTATTAAGCTTGTTGAGTTCTATAAGTGTCTTTTGTATTCTCAAATAGTCTTGAAGTCTTATTCTAGAATACTCCACTCCTAGATTAAATAGGAGATTGTTGTAACCCATGAAGTAAGAAAAAAAGAAGTTTAGTCAGTCAATAATATAAGAATATGTTCTACAGGAGCAGCAGCACTGCAAAGTCTATTGTTCTCATCTTTCTTTTAATAAAAGTCTAGTTTAATCAATATTCTTGATAAATTCTTGTTTTTGTCATTGTGCTTTCCTTTGTCCCAATTTTAACGGACCAATGAAAATGGTTCAACAAATTATACAGGGTTCACAAGTTATAAAAATAAAGAAAATATTGAATTTAGCACGTCACCTGGTCATTCGAAATACTTCCCATGCTGCCAAAGCACAAGAACACTACCGATGAAACTGGTTGATCATCTAACCACTTGATTATAACTGGCAGTTTCGTCGGAATTGTAGCCTACCCCAGCAGAATTAAGTAACGGTCCGACGGGGTAAACCGGAGGGATCTTGCTGTCACTTGCAATTAGTGACTCAATCGCATAGGATTCCAGCTCCATAAAAGTGTTAACTATAATCCCCTTAGTTTCTCGAAACCTTTTAGCCATGGATAATAATACATCACACCCACCTTGCTTATCCAATACCATAGATGGCAACAGCTTACTAGGAAAAGGGTTCCTAAAACTCGGTACCAACAACTCGGCATCCGAGTCCTTCAACTCGGTGACATCTTTCCCGTACTCATCACTTAGGGTTTGGACATGGAACATGAGACCAAGAAAAGCTGCACTCGCCGCAAAGAAAACATAAGTTGGAACCTTAAATTCCGCAGCCAAATCAATAATTGTAACGCAAAACATGTCGATGAAAAATCCGGCAAGTCTAGTGGACTCGGAGGTGAAAATGTCTTGCACAATATCTCTAACATATATCTTTTGCATCTCAATAAGAGAGTAGAGGATTGTGTTTGGGGGCTTGGACATGTATGTAGAGGGATCGCTTTGGGGGAGTTCTACAAGCGTTAAGCGAGGAATGGGCGTGCTGGAGAGTGATTGAATATAGGCGTTTAACCCTGTATCGAATGGCAGTTTGATGAGGAGTACGGTGATTGAGAGGGTTTCGTATCTGGTGACGAGAATTTTAGCCATTTCCAACATCGACGGGAGGTGTCCCATGAACGGAGCGGGCATGAATATGAGCTCTGGGTTCTTCATTTTTAAGTCTTCTATTTGTTCAGTGAACTTTTTGACCTTAATTTGTTCAATAAAATACGGAATAAATATTTATATGGAATCGATATTTTCATATGGAAATGTAAATTGTTATATGATTTTTTCAAATTTCACTTTCATATGAAAATCTTTCATTATGGTGAAGTTATAACTAACTTAACTTACTTAATTTTATAACTTTTTATTACTTTTATTATAAAAATATTGTATTTATAAATTCAATAAAAAATTATAAAATTACTATAATTCTACTATAACCGGATTCAAAAAAATAAATAAATACTAACATCATTTTCCTATTTATATTGGTTATAAGTGATTCACTGTGTACAGTGCTTTATGGCTCGTTTTCAGTAAGGAAAAGTCTTGGCAGACCGGTTTTTTAGACCTGAAAATTAGATATTTTCCATTTTTATTTTTTTTATTTTTTTTATTTATGACTTTTAAAAAATGTATAGTATTTATTCTAAAAAGAATTTTTACAAAACATAATATTTTCGGTGTTATATGGATATATATACAAAAACAGGGTTACACAAACTGTATAACCCTGTTTTTGTATATGTATCCAAATTATACCTAAAATATTATGTTTTGTAAAAATTAATAAATATATGTATTTTTTGGGAGTCACAAACAAAAAAAAATTAGAAAATATCCAATAAACATGTCCAATAAAAATATCCACGTAGGACTCTTTGAGTAATAAATCTTGTCCACTCATTTAATATGGTAGAATCATGATCTAGAATTGTGCGAGGTTAGAAAGTAATTTTTGAACTGGAACTTTTGTTCGTGTATTTAGTACGTAATCATGTATTTTGAGATATTATTGTAATCATCCATCTCCTTGTGGTCAGACAGCCTTGAAAGCTGTAGGGCAGACATTTCACGTCTCATTTTTGGCCGTGGGGCTAGGTGAGAAATTGTGAAATATATTTTTTAAGAAATTGATTTTTTTTTGTAAATAAATTTGATAGTTAGTTAGGAAAATTCTTTCGTATGAGAGATGATTTTGTGGAATTAATATTTTTAATTATAAAAATATTAATTCTCATTTTTTAAACACAAATTAATTGTGCTAGGCGTAGACTATAAGTGTAATACTCAAAAATACAATGATATTTTTTATTGTGTTCAAGGAATAGATTAGACCTGGTAATATAGTTGGTTAACTGTCAGGTCAATTCATATTAATTGGAACCAAATGGGTTGGTTAACTATTTTTATTTATTTGAGTTGGATAAAGTTTGGAACCATATTTTTTTAAAAAAATATAGTTCTAACTCTGTTAACCATTTTTCGACCCATATTTTATTCCAAATCTAAATCAAAAGTTCTTTCCATTCATATTTATATATTCAAGAAGTTCAACCACTCACGCACCCACGGACCCACCCACACCCACCCCACCCCCACACCCACACCCACCCCTTACCCCACTCCACCCTCCACCCCACTGCACCGACCCCACCCCACCCCACCCCACCCCACCCCACCCCACCCCACTCAAAAAAATAATGTGTACACCACCACATTATTTTTTTAGGAGGGAGTGTTGAGTGGGGGTGGGGGTGGCTAGGTGGGGGTAAGTGGGTTAGGGTGGATGGGGTGGGTGGAGTATACATAATCGCTTAATATTATTTTTTTGGGAGGAAGTGTTGGGTGGGTGGGTGGATGGGTAGGAGGGGAGGGGTGGGGTGGGGTGGGGTGGGGTGGGGTGTAAGAAGTATATACATAATCACATAATATTATTTTTTTAGTGGGGGTGGGGGTGGGGGTGGGGGTAAGGGGTATATACATAATCACATAATATTATTTTTTTTGTGGGGTGGGGTGGAGGGTAAGGGGTATATACATAATCACATAATATTAGTGTCAAATCAGACATTCATGAAACTCATAACCCATAACAATATTAAAATGGTTAATATGGTTTTTAACCAAAATCATATGGTTCCAACCCACATTATCCATATTAAAAATGGTTAATATGATTTTAGTTCTTAAATGGAACCATAACCATATTTTGAAAACCAAAACCAACTCATAACCATATTTTGTCAGACTTAGAATAGATTATTGTATTTATATTTCTTAAACACAATAAGCTCAAAACTGATGGGAAAGAACTTGGACTTTTTTACTTTTAGAAAATGATACATATTATCAATGTATAAATAGATTATTTAATTGTCAGTTATGTGTGTTGGGCCAAAACTAATTGGGCTTATTGGGCCATATTTATTTGGGCCTTTGGAATATTGGGTCATTATTTATATGGAGATGTTTTTGGGCTTGGGTCATTGGTTGGTGTAGTGGACAGGTATTGGATTGTAGATACAATACCTTAATTAATAGGGATTTGGTATAATCTTGAGTTAGTGGGGAACAGTGATTTGATATGGATTGTATGCATTTAGATGAGATCTGTGACGCCCCCAAAATAGGTATACATCACTCATCTTGAGTCGCCATGTGACGCTCCCAAAATATGTATACAACACCCATTCTGAGTCGCCAAATACGTGGTATAGAAACAACTACAACTTTATTAATATAATTGTCGTGCAAAATACGACAACACATAAACTTTGAGTTTAAATACAAAAATTATCTTCTAGACAATATCAACACTCAAATAAGTCATCATTACAATTATTGATACAATATTTTACAAAATAGTGAGGACTACTAAACAACTTCTAGAACCATCATTCCACACCCCGACTAGTACTCGCTACATTCTTGCCTCCTGAGAAGAAAAATGGAACAAAAAGAAAAAGGGTGATCTCAACTAGCCCAGTAAAGAATATTATGACTAAGATAATATATAACAAATTATCGTTAGTCTTCAACAGAAAAAAATCTGAGAAAATAAAATAGACAACAAGTTTCAGATCAATATTTGCATCGGAAATAATAATTCATAGATGAGTTACGTAGAGAATGAAATCTACTATAATCTATAAATTTAAAAGTCCGTCATCAATATTTTATCCCTGTAACATCAATCAATATTCATCTTGAATCAAATATTCATCTTTGCACTACAAGCTAAAGATATTCATCAGTTGGTCATGTTCATCTCAACATTTGTTCATCTTTGCACTACGGGCCAAAGATATTCATAAGAAAATCATTAATCTTTGCACTACAGGCAAAAGATATTCAGTAATATCATCATTTAGGACTGAGGATGATGAAAAATATTTTAAAGAAAACGAATCCAATGAAACAAAATAACAAATATTAAGGATTCGTACTTTAAACAATTTGACTTCAAAAATACTTCATAAATAATCATAGTGAAGTAAAATTCAAGAATGATCAAAACATGGATACAATCAAAGATAGTATCCATAATTGATATTTGGACAAAACCCAAAAATTAAATTTTTCTGTGAATAGTGTCATATTCGTGAATAGTGTCGTATACGTGAATAGTGTCGTATACGTGAATAGTAATTCTGACACTGAAAGACAAGAATTTCACAAGAAAAATCTTATCAATATTCCATCATAATGATATTGAAGGGAATAATATCATTTATAAAAAAAAATATCCCTTACCTCGAAAAGACAGTACTTCTAGCTGGAATACCGTATATAGTGTTGAAAGAAACTTGCACCGTATAGCAACACTCCAGGTATCAAAATACTCACAAGAATACGCTCGATAATATAGAGAGAGAAAATTTATTTTCTGGTGTGATTTTCAATTCTAACCTAAGCACCCTATTTATAGGAAAATGCTTAGAACACCAAAGCAGAAAATTTAATATAATAATATTATTTTTAATCAAAATTCCTACGCACACCTTTGAATCTGATTTCAGTAATTTAACACATTTATATCACATGTGGAACACTCACCAAAAACGTTTTTCTTTAAAAAAATAATTAAAACTTCAAAAATTAATTATTCTAGAACTTTGAAACTTCAATAATTCATAAAAATAGTTTTTTTTATCAGAAAAATTCAAAACTTATGTCCTTTCCATAGGAAATTTCATTCTCTACAACTTTACAGAAGAAAGTTTTTCCAAATTCCAAACAGAAATTGACCAAAATCCACAAACGGACGATTTTACAAACTATAATTAAATTTCAGTTAAGAAATAGGGTCCACAAACATGTTCATGTTTTAAACAATTTTTGTGACAAAAATACTCTTCCTCCTCATTTATTCATATATCCCACATTCATTGTATAAATATCACCATTATTATATTAATAAAATATAATAATATATTTAAATGAATTATTTTATCAGAAAAGATAAAATACCAATTTTCAACAATTGTCACATTAAAAATTTTCGTCATCTATATCCACATAAAATGAATATTTTCCTTATCATAATAATCAATAATTAATTATTCATAAATAATATTACAGAATCACAATACCAACAACCAGGCCGTTCCCAGGAAAGAGGGGACTTTCCAATAAGGATTTCTCCTTACTGGCGCACAATTAGGTGACCAAACCTCTCCTTAGACAGAATTTTCTAGACATTGCCAATAATGTTATCTAATAATATTATTCAAATAATATAAATTATAGATCTGATAATGAAAATACTATGTAGTGACAATTATTGAAACAACAATAATATAAAATATCAATATAGCCATTATTGAATCAATAAAATAAAATATTGAACAGTAACTGTTGGAAGAATGCATATTGTGATTTGATGTTTTATGAAACTACTCATGATTATATAAAAGTCCTTCAAAGAATATATCTATAAGGACTTAGTGATAGATCAAAAGTGTTAGGTTGATCTTAGCCTTTAAAGTTCACTTGTATAGATAAAGAGATCAAATCTATTAGGTGGATTTATGGCTAGAAAGAAATAGATAGACTCGTAGTCTATCCGGCTGATCAACAGAATGCAGAAGCTAAGGCAGGATCGTAGTGCTGAGATGATCGTAGTGTATCTTCCTTGAAGGGCCTCTCCACGAACCGAAGAGTGGTCCGGACGTTTGCTGAAACTAACTTTGTGATCGTAGTGTGCTCTCAGAAACGCAGAATCTTCAAGATGAGCAAGTGAAGATCGTAGTGTTGATAGATCGTAGTGTGCTCTCGGAAACGTAGAGCTTGCAAGACGAGCAAGTGAAGAATGTAGTGTGCAAATCCTTGTGAGAAATCATAGTGATCTCTTACGAACAGGCACCAATATGACAAGACACTATGATATTGATAGTAGAGTGTCATCTGCTTTGTGTCAGAAATATCAAGCCCTATCATTCATCTAAAGATAGACTCTAACAAATATGGAATGGGTTTTGAACGTTGAAGCTCTCACCAGTCCCAACATACAAAAGATATCCTTAGTATTGATCAAAAGAAACGTACTCAAGAAGCTAAGAAAAGGACCATTGGGTAGAGGAAAACACCTTTTGAGGTGTTAGGTGAGAAAGTAGTCTGTTGTGTCAGTGGGCCAGAGTGTAATTCAGAAGATGTACAGAAAAGTCTCCATCAAAACTCAGAAATGTCAAACGCATTTAATAGCTCATCAGATGACTTCAACGGATAGATTTCAAGATCACATATATATAGATCAAAGACAGATGAGGAATCAAGAAGCAAGTACTGAACAAAAACGCACAAGAACACTCAACGCTCAACTCTACGATCTGAGAAAAAGAAAAAGCTTGCTTAGCTATTCAGTTCTTTCGAACAAGTGCTTACTAGAAACTGAATAGCATCAGTCATGATCTAAACAACATTCAATCAACTGAAGTAAGAGTTCCAGGTCTAAAGGACTTGAAGAGTTCTAAGTGAACTGTGAGAGACCAAGTCTGCTGGACTTGAAGAGTTCAAGAGTGAACTAAGAAGTACCTAGACTGCTGGTCTAGAAGGAATCTGTGAGATTCAAGAAGTGTAAAATACATCCTTACTGGAGTTCCTTCTCAAGGAGTAGAAGAGTGGACTAGGAGCTTTTAGTGCTCTGAACCACTTAAAACTATTGTGTTCATTAACTGCTATAACTGCTATAACTACAATATCTGCTATAACTGTCATAACTGCCTCAATCTCATTAACTCAAGATATATAATAGAAGGTTTTTCACATATACTCATTTCGTTGTGCATTGATTACCATCAACTTAAAAAGATTAAAAGAAAGAAAAAGTTTTAATTATCTATTCAACCCCCCCCCCCCTTCTAGATATCTAACGTGCCTACTGGGAACTAACAGTAACTACTGTAACAATTAATTATTGAGTAGTGCCATCTTACGTAAGAATTAATAATTGGTACAATACCGTGTGCTACTGTGTTTTAACCACCGACTATTTCAACAGTATTAACGGTAACAACTACGTCGTTATTTATAAACAACTTATACTTGTCATTTTCTTCATCCAGTCGCTTTCCGTTGTGGGGCCCACACAAGGCTACGCCGTCGTACGAATATTTCCTGACCGTAAGAATATTCCCCGACCAAATGAATATTCCCCGACAACAATGAATATTTTATAACCACTTTCTTATTTGAGATATTTGCACATTTTACCCATAACTAACCACATTAATCAAATCAACCCTTATTATTTCAAAATAATAAATAGAAGAAATTCAATTTCATTAATAATAAGTTGGGGTCTTACACGCCAGACATATGGTACAGAATACAAATACAACTTAATAAAACAGTTATCGTGTAAAATACGACAAAATATAAATTGAGAGTTTTAATAAGAATATTGTCATATAGACAATATCCACACTCAAAGGAGTCTTTATTACATTTATTGTCACACTATTTAACAGAATAGTGAGGACTACTAATACTATCATCTGGACCGTCGCTCCGTTTTCTGACTAGTCCCGGCTATGTTCTCATTTCCTGAAGAAAATAGTGAAAGAAAGGGGTGAGCTCAACTAGCCCAGTAAGAAATATTATGACTAAGATAATATAGAATAAATTATCATTAGTCTTCAAAAATGTTAAACTGATAAAATATAACAAATATCAAGTTTAACTGCAGCGGAACAAGCAATCCATTAAAAGAGTCAAGTAGAGAATAAAATCTACTATCTTTTATGGTTTAAAAAGGTTTTTCATCACTTTTATCGCTGAGACTAAGCTTAATAAATATGAATTTAGGAATATGAAAGCTAACAACCTTACAAAAATAATCAATTTTGGCATGATGAGTAGTTAACCAATCGATTCCTAAAATTACATCAAGGGTAAGTATTTTCAAAGAGATAAGATCGACAGGTAACGTGAAAGTGTCTATTTGAATCAGCAAGATTTATAAACAGTGGAGGTAACGAATGTTTCTACTAACAGAGTTTCAACAGATAAGTCAAAGTCTAATTTATTTGGAGTCAAATTTAAACGTTGAGCGCAAGCAAGAGAGATAAAAGAATAGGTAGAACCGGTATCGAATAAGGTATAGACTTCGTAAGCGTTCATGATTAACTTACCCGTGATAACTTCGTTTGGGTTCCTCGACAAATGCTCTCACTTAAACTACCGACTTTGACTTGTCTGAGACATCCGTTGGCATCATTATCCCAGCTGGACTTGACTTCACTGCACGAAAAAATTGAGCTAGGTGACCTTCTCTTCCGCAATTGAAACACGCTTTGGATTTCTGCGTACAGTTTGGACGGATGTGTCCCTCCTGTCCGTATTTGAAATATACGACCGGTGGTCGTTCTTCTTCCTTTGAAACGGGTGCTGGTGTTGACGTCTTTCCATCATTGTTGAATCTTCTCTTCTTGAAATGTCCATTCTTATTGTTTTGGCCATGATTCTCACCGAAGTGGTTACCATTTCTGGCATGTTAATTCCCTCCACGTTTATTATCACCGCTTCAATGACTGCTACCACTGTTATTATCATTTTATCGGCTACTATCTTTTGGTTGGGTTGACTCATTATCGCGCTCCAATAACTGAGCCCTATTAACAACATCTGAATATAAACACAGTTTATGAGAGATAAGATATTGACGTATCTCGGGTTTCAAAACTCTTAGAAACATTCGCGTCATTCTCTCCTTTTTATCAACTAAGTGGGATGCAAACCGGGACAACTCGGCAAACTTAGCCTCGTACCGTGACACGGTCATATTGTCTTGCTCCAACTTGATAAACTCCACCTCCTTCATGTGATGAATACTTTTGGGAAAGTAGTTTTCATTGAACAGCTCTTGGAACTTCTCCCAAGACATCTTCAGTGCGGCAGGCTGGGTACGTTTTACAGATTCCCACCAGTAATCTGCCTCTTCACGCAACATAAAGGTGGCAAAGGAAACATTTTGCTCCTCGGAGCATCCCAAGACATCAAATATCTTGGTGATCTGCTTTAATCACGTCTCCGCCTTAAGTGGTTCTGGCTTTCCCAAAAACTCCAGTGGTCCCAGCTCCTTGAACTGCTTATCGGTGACCGACCGTGGGTTGCCATTATTTCCACCTATATTTTGAACAGGAGTCTCTCTTACCTGATGTTGCATGAATTGAATAAAGCCTCTGAATATCTCATCGTTCATCATTTGATCGGTGTTGTTATTTGCATGAGGATTGTCGCCTTCCTAATGTACATTATCCTGATTATTGATATGTGGAGACTCAACGGTCTCCTGTGCTCCATTGATATTCTCAACATTCTCGGATATCATTTTCAAATACTTCCACAAAATAAGGGTTAATTAACATATCACATATTATCTCTATACTCTGACCGACAAATTAAATACCAAATAAACTTAGGTAAGTCATACTAGCGAAGGAATTTTCCGTCTCTCCCCTCCTAGTTCGTGTCTCACATCTCAGCCAGGGATCATATCCCTAAGCTTCGATACCAACTGTGACGCCCCCAAAACAGGTATACATCACCCATCTTGAGTCGCTAGATACATGGTACATAATACAAATACAACTTAATAATACAGTTATCGTGTAAAATACGACAAACATAAATTAAGAGTTTTAATAAGAATATTGTCATCTAGACAATATCCACACTCAAAGGAGTCCTTATTACATTTATTGTCATACTATTTAACATAATAGTGAGGACTACTAATACTATCATCTGGACCGTCACTCCGTTTCCCGACTAGTCTCGGCTACGTTCTCATTTCATGAAGAAAACAGTGAAAGAAAGGGGTGAGCTCAACTAGCCCAGTAAGAAATATTATTACTAAGATAATATAGAATAAATTATCATTAGTCTTCAAAAATGTTAAACTGATAAAATATAATAAACATCAAGTTTAACTGCAGCGGAACAAGCAATCCATTAAAAGAGTCAAATAGAGAATAAAATCTACTATCTTCTATGGTTTAAAAAGGTTTTTCATCACTTTTATCGCTGAGACTAAGCTTAATAAATAATCCACATTATCCCTGCACTACGGCCAAGGATATTCATTAGTATCGCAACCACAAATTATCCATGCACTACGGGCCAAAGATATTCGTGTGTTCATCAATGGTCATGATCATGCCAGCAACTGTCCATCAATGCACTACGGGCCAATGAGAACTTTTACGACATAATTTGTACCATTACGGTCATGATTATACCGAATAATCCCTGGTCATAATCATACCAGGTTCATCTATGCACTGCAGGCCACAGATGACTTTCAACATAATATAAACATAAGAATGATGACTATGATATAAGAATTTAATAAAACAAGTTCAAGAATTAATTTATCCAGGAACCAATAACGTCCAAATTGTGAACGTGATACTGCTTTGTGGAGTAAAATTCAAGAATGTTCAGAAGAATATTTTCATGAAAAGATACTGGATGAAGCGCAAATATCAATGATATTCCACTAATTTCATGAATTATAGAAGTCAAAGCTTTAACCAACTAAGTATAACAAAATATATGAAACTACAAATGGATTTTCGCCCATCATACGGTAATCCACGTAGACTGATCATTTCCATAATATAATAAGAAATGAATACGAAGGGTCATTCACCATGCATGTGGTAATCCACATAGACAGGTTATTCCAGCAAATAATAAAGAATAGAAATAACAGAAGAATTCACCATGCTTGCGGTAGACTGCACAGATATGTTATTCCAACAGAATAATAAATAATGGAACTAGGTCATACGTAAACGCACAGACAAGATATTCCAACAGAATAATAAAGAATGAAATAACAAAAGACTTCACCAGGCATGCGGTAGACCGCGCAGATAGGTTATTCCAACAGAATAATAATAATGTAACCAGGTCATGCGTAATACGCACAGACACGATATTCCAACAGAATAATAAAGAATGGAATAACAAAAGAATTTCACCATGTATGCGGTACTTCGCATAGACAGGTTATTCTAACATAATAATAAAGAATGGAATAATAGAAGAATTTCACCAAGTATAGGGTAGCCCGCGTATACAGGTTATTCCAACAGAATAACAAAGAATGGAATAACAGAAGTTCTCTTCATGAATACGAAAGAAATGATACCCCTTACCTTAGAAGAAACTGGATATAGGAGTAGTGAAGTAGCAGAATATTTTTCTTCTTTCTCTCTATAGTTTCTCTCTCTAGAGTTTTAGTGAATTCGTAAGAAATAATGAAGGAATGAGCTTCTATTTATAGGAGAATGGACTGAATAGTAACTAATTCATGAATGGTCCAGATTGATTTACTTTTAAACGAACGGTCCATATAGATTTACTATGCAGTATTAATAAATTATTCTAATAAAACAAAATCTTTTAAATAAAATATAATATATTCTATTTATAGTCTAATAAAATAAATAAGTTTATAAAAGTATTCTGTTTTATATAAAAAGATTTTATTATGCAAACACTAACATAATAAAATATAATATATTCTAATTATTGTCTAATAAAACAAATAACTTTATAAAAGTATTCTATTTTATATAAAAAGATTTTACTATACAAAATACTATGCATAATAAAATATAATATATTCTAATTATTGTCTAATAAAACAAATAACTTTATAAAAGTATTCTGTTTTATATAAAAAGATTTTACTATGCAAAACACTATGCATATTAAAATATATTATATTCTAATTATTGTCTAATAAAACAAATAACTTTATAAAAGTATTCTGTTTTATATAAAAAGCTTTTCTGTTTTATTACATTAATAATACTAATAAAACAAAATTTATATATATATATATATATATATATATATATATATAAACTTCCGCCGTTATTTTAATAAAAACATTTTTGTCGTTTTCTTAATCCGACAATAATTCCATTGTGGGGGTCCACCAATGATTGTACCGTCGTACGGATATTCCCCGACCAATCGAATATTATATAACAACTTGTATACATTTCAAAATTTATAAATATTACCCACAACTATAATATTATATCAAATTCATTCCATAATATTCAAAAAATATTTTAAGAAATTTAAATTTTTATTCATAAAATCTGAGGTCTCACAAGGTCACTGAATGTGTTGCATGCAAGGCGGTGAAATCAATATAAAAGTACAGAACACTACATGAAAAGAAGGTAACATGCAATTTTACTCTACAGACACTAGAGCACACAACCTCCATTGTTAACCTTACTTCCGGCCTGTACTGATTCTTACACCGGAACTATCCCCCGGCGGCCCAAGCCGTCAAGCTCTCGGTGCTGACTCGTTCTCTGTGCAGGATTGGACGCGATTTTCGGTGATTGAGGCGCGTGGGAAGATATTGGTGTTAACAACGTGGATAATTATTAGTAATAATTTTTTTAGAGAGATGTGTAATTAGTGAAACATTCCTATAATTTCAACAAATCTCATGTATTAATAAGTTTCGTAATTGTAGTTTGACATAAATTTATTGCAATACATAGCATGATTATTTACTTCTCTTTTTTGTTTTTAACTTCATAATTTTACTATTCGTTCCATAATTAAAGTTTTCAAGTTATATATTTTGTTGTATTTGAAGGATATTTATTGTTGTTTTGAGTATTCTATCATTATCGTGTTAGATCAGAATGGCAACACAACAAAAATAATATAAAGACGTGGTTCATTCAAAAATTTGAGTTAGTCCACGACCGATAGTATCACAATCTCTTAGAAAATTTATATATTATATAATTACAAGATCTTTTCTTTATATAACGTAATATAAGTAAAACTTTTTTTTTTGACAAATAATATAAGTAAAACCTAATTCATCCGAAATTACAAAATTTCTAGCCTCCACCTTAAGAATAGACTCAATTACATTTTAACTAACTTTACAATGATCTCTTAATTAAAGTTTGGGTTAAACTTCCCAATAACATAATAACCATTGTTATTACTGCGATTGTAGATCTATCTATTCATTGAAATTGTAAACGTTGTTATACTATTTTATTAGCTGTGAGTAGTATTACCCTTACTTTTTAAGTTCACATATTACTTTAGGCGGTTTTCTTAAATATCTTCACTTGTGGTCACCCCATGATGGGGGACTTTATAATAAGCTTAAAAAAGTCTTCAATAATTAAGTCACTTGTGGTCACCACCCAATTTGGCGTTAGCGCCCGATTCTGTTGTGTCATAATATCAAGTCACGTGATATGTGGAAAGAGATGGTGGCCTTTCATAGAAAAATAATCATTATGTTGAATTTGATTTTTCCATTTATGTTTTTTCCATTTAATAAACTCAAACGTCTTGTTATTTGTTTGGTATTTTAATTAGACATTTATTATTTAGACAAGTCTTTTTTTATATTTTTACAAATATTCTCTTATATAAGCAAAAAAAACTAATTTTATACATGTACAAAAGAATTCAAAAAATAGTTGTTAAAATAACTTCTTCCTATAAATAGAATGAACGAGATACAAACTCGCACGTTGCGGCGGGATTATTTATTTTATTAATAATAAATTTATACGTGCAATTAATAAATTAAAATATAATAAGAAGATGGTAGATTATTGTGCGATAATCAAATTTTGATAGCATATGGTACATAGAGTTGGATAAAAGTTTTGTGCCCAAATATGTATCCAAGTCACCCTAAACCTCAATAATGAAAAGTAAAGAATGAAACATTGCATGCTAAACAACAAAAAGCAATAATTCTAACCATTACTCAGCTGAGGATAAGCTGAAAGAAGATATTTAACTAAGTCCATGAGATACCATCAGTAAAATTTTTGTTAAAGACTTGAACTCATTCAGATACATTAAATTGTAGATTATAAACTATCAACTTATATTTAATTACGAGTTACAATAGAGTTCCTTTTTTCTTCTTCGTGTGGCTTCTCTGTATTAACATCCTTAAATTTGTTAGGCTAAACATTACGTGTTCTTTACAATGGTAAAACATCTAACAGTAACAATACATTCATGATAAGATTCATAAAGCTGATAAAATCCACATAATAGAGAAAATCAATTTTCCAGCACAAGAAGATATTCATGTATTGAAAAATACGTTAATGAGTTGCTTAGTGCAATATAATCCATCCCCACATGAGAAAATTGTGTTGAGCAATTCATACAACAGAAATTTTACCTTAAGAGACAGAATGGTCAGAATAAATATGTTGATTGCAAAATTAACCACCAACACGATTGAGGTTTAAGAGCCCAAAAGCAACTCCAAGGCTTCAAAAGCATTTCCAAAGTGAATAAAATTCTGATTAATTGAACCATCTGGCTTTAGTTTTTCAGGTGATAGTGATGTCCAACATCTGAGGCCAGCGTAGCTCAAGACTACTGAAATCAATAAGTAGTTTGAACCTATGGACAATAAATGAACTCTCTTTACCACAATCAAAATTTCAAGGTCTCTCTTGGATACTATCCATTCTTGTATTTGTGAATCTTGGCTTTGCCGCAGGGAATGAGCTTGAAGTCAGCGATGTCGTAAAGTTCGTCATCGAATATTAGATAGATAATATCTTAGTAAATAACTTTGTCATTACTCCAGTACCTCTTTTAACATGTCATCAGTAAGTCAACATGGGCCTGGAAGGGTATTAGAGTACTAAAACACGCATAAATGAACAGATATGTCTACGTGTGAGAGTGCATGGGATTGAATTGCAATTGTGATTGAATTTCCAAGCTGTTGCAAACAAAATCAAAAATCTAAGTGTATGCAATTTAAAGTCAAATCAGTATCAAGGGAATAGATAGAGAAAGACCTACTTCTTCTGTGAAATGTAATGGTTTCTGTTAATGTTGCATTCAGCAAAAGCTAATTCACATGCTCGTTGAAACAATGGTTGCTTCAGGACATGAGCTGACCCAAGCAAAAATACAAATAGTACATATTGTTGAAATAGCAATAATGCACCAATTCATCCATTAAATTTAATAAAGCATGATGCAATCAATTTTTTGGTGCAGATAGAATTCACTATTTTACTCAATATATCCAAACAAACAAAAATTAGCACTTAAAAGATCTTTTTAAAAGTCGCTGCAATCTTATAAATATTTGCAACAGGAATCTGGACAATAGTAAAATATAAGAGTTTAGACATACTTAATAGTTGATTTCAACATAACATAAACTATCAACCAAATAAATAATTTCTTGGACAAATAAATAAGGTTCTGTGTCGGTCCAAATAAATTATGTTCTATATGACAAATGAATATATTAGGATAAGAGCTTTTGCACTTATTGTGATTTTATAGAGGTTTCACAAGCTTAAAAATATTTTTTATTTTATAAATAATTTAATATAATTTGTTTAACTCACAAAAATAATAACTTTTTATTTTAAAATTAAAGATATAATTAGATTTTTAAATTCAAATGATGACGTATTAAATTAATGTGAAATGTTTAATATAATGTAAATGTTTGCAATATGAACAGGTCACGATCTATTGGATATGGAGAGTAATAGCCATAATATCATAAAGTAGTGATTTGAGGAGATAATAATCAAATTATAAAAGAGATATCCATAGTTAACATTATCAAAACAAGTAGAGTTGTAGTGATTTAGAAAATATTATAAGTAGTGATTTAGTAGGTAATAAGTTAAATTACAAAGGATAATATCAAAACAGTTGATATAATTAAATTACAAAAGATAATATCCAGAATAGTTGACATTATCAAAATATTTATATTATTGTGATTTAGTTGGATTATAAATTTAAAACTTAATTTTGAAGTTAAAAAGTAGTGGATTTAGGAGTTAACTACTAGTTACGGTGAGAAATTCGTAATACTATTAACAGACTACAAAATTATAGTTCCCTTCCTAAAAAAGTGTTGTTGACTTCTTTTTTTCAGAGGACACACTTTTACATTTAATTTTTCAAACGATAACTTTTAGTTTTTGAATTTTAATATTGCAAAAAAGATCATCCAGAAAAATTATATGCAAGTGTGTCTAATGCAAACCATAATCTTCAGATTTTAAAATACAAAAAAAACACTCTTTTTTTATGATGGGGGAGTATGCCTTTCCATTTTTGAATTTCTAAATAATTAAGGAAACAACTCTAGTAAGAAAAAAGGAATTTCAACTGAAACTGAATGATTCTGCAGTAAATAATAGATTAGACAATGCAATTATGCAAGTTAAAATTGCATAAAAATTGTTATACAATAATTTACAAATTTATCACATGAATTGAAGCAGTAAATTTTTTAATACATAATTGCACGTGTAAGAAACTAACTGAAAGAAACTACAATTGAATGTATATTCTAGAGCCAACATTTAGCTAAAAATATAATTATATATATAAATATATGAGAGAGAGAGAGACTGAAATCAACAAGGGCCTGAGGAGACTGTAAGCTAATGGCACGAATTGAGCATTTCTTAAACTTGTTCGAATCGAAATCGTTGTTTTGGGCGAAGTAATTCCAATGACGACCGTCGATCTCGTCGCTACAAATTAACCTCAAGCTTGAATCCACAAATCAGCAAAGAGTTGTAAATCTAAGAGATCACCCAAAGGAATTTTTTTATTTAGTGTAATCTGCCATCTAATTTATGTAAGATTCAAATTATTCAGATTTTTGTGAGAGAACCAAATTCATATGTTATGTTAGCTGGGCATTTTTGTAAATAATTAATTAGTAGCATTAATTAGGATGACATGTGTTAATTTTTTGAATGACAAATGTCAACTTATTATGCCATATACTGTGTTTTAGTATATATAAACTAGATACAAACTCGCGCGTTTCGATGGGATTATTCAATTTTTTAATAATAAATGTGTACGTACAATTAATAAATTAAAATATAATAAAAAGAAGGTAGATTGTTGTGCGATGATCAAATTTTACATAGAAAAATAAATGAATATACATTGTAAGGGGTAGTGGTGAGAGTTTACCGGTCTATGCATTACACTCTAAGTATGTGACTATTGCTTTTAGGCTAGTGACAAAGTAAGTGACCTCAACATTGTGAACAAATCATTTTTTCTACTCTTCCCTTTTTCTATTTTTTTTTTCAATTTTTCTTGACCAAAGTGTAGCCAACTGATTTATTTTTCCCGTCCTTTACTACTTTTATATTTTGTTTACTGTAAAGAAATGGTTGCCTCAACTTAACTTTTTACAATCCATAACAAAAAGAGAATAAAAGGGTATGCGAATGTTTAAAAAATCTCTTAAAAATATAATTGTTAAGTCAATGTTCAAACTATTCAACGCAAACATATAGCAAAATAGATGGGCAAACTACAACCCAACTTTGTCATTTACATAAATTTAGTCTACCAAAACCTTTGTTAATATTATTCACACTTATGAAACTTAGCTTTTCATCTAAATAGCAAGATAGTTTGATTGATTGATCAATTTTTGCACTTCATTTGATATTTGCAATTAGATTACTTATATATCTGGATAATATTTTACATAAGTAAACCACTATTTTGGAACAATCAGGCCCAATCCATAACCATAAAAGAGATGATCCATTCAATAAGCCCAATTATATTGGGTCTATTTATTTTTTTTTTTGACAAGTAAATAAGAATGTATCAAAAGTGCGAAAAAGGGGGTAAATTTATGTACACAGTGTAACAGAAAGAAGCATGGGAAACAAAAGCTCACAAATATATTCAGGCTTGCAACACGTTACTCTCCCTATTAAATGAAGTTACTAATGCATTAGGGTCCTAGAGTAAACATGGCCCAAAAATCAGCAAAGGCTAAACTCGAACTTGAAAAGACTTCTTTTCTCTATCAAAAGGCTCATAAATGCAAATCAGATCTAGTTCAAAGGCTTCTCCCTATGTTTTTTTAGCATTTACTTGTAAAAAGAAAAGACTTGGTATGTTTTTTTTGTGTGTGATTATAGTTGCTTATTTAATTTAACCCAAATGAACCTAGGATTTCCACGTTTAGCCTAAAATACTCTAATGAAGAACAAAATAATTTTATTTTTGCATCCTAATTCATGTGAATTTTTTTAGATACATTACAACTATAAGATAAGTGTATTTATATTTACACTATTATTACCATAGTGGAAAGTGTAAATTATGTCTCTACTATTTTTAATATTACTATTCGTACCAGTCAAAAGAACCTATGTTCCCTTTGATCCTCACCCTTTCTCGTTCACACCCTCTCCCTTATCCTTGGCTTCTGAACTTTTGAAGCTTTTCTCTGCATCAACTGGCCTTCATAAACACATCAGTGCTTTACGGCCATGTGCCTTTTGTGACTACTGCACATCTTGTGAGCTATTAGTCCTATATATTATTATTAATCAACTAACTTTTTTGAAAGTTGAAAAATTCATGTATAAAACAAAAAGGTAGGAATTCTTTAGCCCTGGAGCTATTTACAAATTCCAAGGAATAAGATATTATGTAACTGCTCAACAGTCCCTTGACGACAATTGGGTAATAGTGACAACTTCAGTAATGGGTGTTGTATTTAGGGGTTGATTGGATAAAATTTGTTTGGTAGTCTAGGGAGGCACAGAGAGAGAAAGAAGAGTTTACAGTTTATTGATATAAATCCAAAAATTGTTTAGAGTTATAGTAGTGATTTAGAAGATTATAATTAATAAACTATGAGATAATAATTAAATTATAAAGGATAATATCATAATTAAATTATAAAAGATAATATCATAATTAAATTAGAAAAAGATAATATTAATTAAATTAGTAAAAGATAATATTAAAACATTGATATAAATCTAAAAACTGTTTAGATTTAGATTTATAGTAGTGATTTAGGGGATTATAATCAATAAATTAAGAAATAATAATTAAATTACAAAGGATAATCATAATATAAAAACTGTTTGAAGGAATTTGAACAAATACAGTTGCCATATTTGAATATATGATTTCAGTTTATGGGATTTAGGGGATTGAATTTAGGTTTTTTACAACCTCAGTTGTTATTTTAGATGAGCATTTTTGACAAGAGTAATAAAAAGCAGTAATTAGGATGGACATATGTTAATTTTTTAGAATGACAGATGTCATCTTATTGTGTCATGTATTGTGTTTTAGTATATATAATAGATTTAGTATATATAAATAGTATATAATAATAGATTTAGTATACATAATAGATGAGACTATTTTATCAGTTGTTTGTTTTAATCAAATAATCTCATTTAAATATTAGACTATTTGTTAAAAAGACTCAAATATCTTGATCAAATAATTTCAAGTATTCCCATAAAAAAACATTTTCTCCCTCCACTTCAGACAAAATAATTATTATTAACACCGACCAATTACTAGCCAAACAAAATATTTGATAATCTTATTAACGTAAAATAAATTATTGAATAATTTAATTAACATTTATTGTAATACCCAATAAAATAATGATAAAATAATTAAGTAAGCTTTAAAATATTTAATTGTGCTTTCCTTATTTTGGACCAAATTCTATTTAATTTATTTGGACTATAATAAGTAATATTACATTAATTGGGTCTAATTTATATTTGTGTCATTTTAAATCCTAATAAAATTAAAAGTATTAATAAAATATATTAATTAATAAATAAACCTAAACCTAACTGCTTTATTATATCTCTGCGAATCAACTGAGAAAAAAAAGGAGGGGGGAGAGAGAGAGAGAGAACTCAGCCGCACAAAAGGAAGTTGAGAATTGGATCTGGTAAATGGTAAGTTACTAGTTTTATTTATTTTTTTTAAATGGAAGCTTTCTTGTTGGGTATTGTGTCAGGGATTTAAGTGGTTAAAGTTTGTCCCAATTTGTGAGTCTCTGTTATGAATTTGAATCAGGCATAACTATTATCAATATATTTAATTATACATGCGGCTTATGTGACGCCACCAAAATAGGTATACATCACCCATTCTGAGTCGCCAAATACATGGTACAGAAACAACTACAACTTTATTAATACAACATAAAAACTGTGAGTTTAAATACAAATATTGTCATCTAGACAATATCCACACTCAAATAAGTCATCATTACAACGATTAATACACTATTTTACAGAATAGTGAGGACTATTAGAACAACTTCTAGAACTATCATTCCACACCCCGCCTAGTACTCGCTACATTCTCGCCTCCTGAAAAGAAAAATGGAACAAAAAAGAACAGGGTGAGCTCAACTAGACCAGTAAAGAATATTATGACTAAGATAATATGCACAAAATGATCGTTTAGTCTTCAACAGGGAAAAATCTGAGAGAATACACTAAACAACAGTTTTAGATCAATATTCACAGCAAAAATAATAATTTATAGAAGAGTTACTAGAGGAGGAAATCTACTAATATCGATGAATTTAACATCCATCATCATTATTTTTATACCCTGTAACATCAATTAATATATATCTGGAATCAAAATATTCATCCGTTGTGTACACAGAGCCAAAGATTATGATTGAGAGTGTTTAAATTGACACATAAATTGGATACATTCGGCTTAGTATTGTTGTTTCTCAAGTTGTTTCGATGTTTTTATTGTTTTGTGTTATTCTGCATGTTTATATTGTTTTGTAGTGGAATTTGGGGACAAAGTTTACATGGATCGCGTTCAGGGTGGTTAGAGTTCGCGGTTTAAATCGCTTTCTATTTACAACATCAATCAGCTCGAGCCAATTTGACTATAGCTCCGGACATTATTTCGAAAAACTTCAAGAATGAAAGTTGTAGATCTACTTCTCCTCTTTCCGGATCATCTTGAATCATCTAAATCGGATTTCGGACGAAGAAGTTATGGCCATTTTCCCAAAAGACGTCGGAGCAAAAAAAGTCAACTTTTTGACCAGCGCCGGGGCGCCCAATTCTAGTGTATTTCCAGCGCCGGGGCGCTGGGGGGCAGAATCCCAGCGAGTGCCCAGCGCCGGGGCGCTGGGGAAGGGTCTGGTGTGGGCCTGGACACGTTTTGGGCCAATTTTGACACCTTTTTGACTCCAAATTGGATCGGGATTGTTCCTAAACTCAAAATTGGACTTATAACCTATAAATACATGATGTAAGACATAAAATAAGGGGGGATTACATAGCTTAGCTTGGGGATTACATAGCTTAGCCTAGATTAAACACTCCATTAGATTAGAACATAACCCTAGTTCTTATTAGTTTTGGAGATTGAAGCAACTTGGAGACCATTGAAGATCAAGAACAAGAGCAAGAGGGGAGCATCAGATTTGCTGACAACGGAGAATTCGATTCTCTTCTCTCATCTTACTTTATCGTTTAATGTCTATTCAATTGTGGGATTCGTGTGTTTAATTCAGTAATTATGACTACTCTTTTATTGAGATTTCCAATTGAACTTTTTATGGCTACGAAGTAGTTATTCATTATATCTAATATTTATGTTAAAGTGAGTTGTTTTATCTTGGCCTATGCTTATTGATTAATTTATCTGATCAGTAATTACTTGTTACTCTAGCAACGAATTGGAAGAGGAATAGTCTAGGGTTAGAACTGGGCATGATATCATGTAGACTTAGTTTAGTGCAGAGTGAATAAGTTAGGTTTGGTGAATTGAATAAAAATATCTGGGATGTTCACCGCATGTACACATAAGTGAATTGGAATGAAGGAGTGTAATTCAATTGGTGTTTGCATAGGAATAGTCGAAGCAAAGGTCTTAATCTGGATAAAATAGAAGGCAATTGATCACGTGGTAAAGACTTTGGCCATTTGATAATCCGTGTTTACATTCAGTAGACATAATACTTGGGATAATTGGATAATTGATTTATACTTTAATAATTGGGGGGATCTTTAAGTTCTTCATCTTTATTTATTGGAATTCATTTGTTAAAATATTAAGTTTTTAATTAGTTTTAATTTGTTTTCAAGTAATTAGAAAAAAAACGATTGAGATTATTTAAATAAAATTATATTCTGATTGTAAGAATTAGTAATGGTATTTTTTTAATAAGTTCTCGTGGGAACGAGGACTCTACTTTCACTTTATTACTTGTTTTGACGTTAGACTTGCACTATTCATTGATTGCTGAAATCGATCACAAGTTTTGGTATAGCAAAGATTAATCTGATTAATAGAAGGCATTGATCACTTGGAAAAGGACTTTTTGCATTTGAGATCCTGTTACATTAGTAACATAATAATTGGGATAATTAGATATTGATTTATAATTCATAATTGGGGATATTTAAGTCTTAATCTTTATTTATTTGAATTCATTTGTTAAAATATTAGTTGTAATTTAGTTAATTTAGTTTTCTTAATTAGAAAAAACACTGATTTGGAGATTATTTTTAAAATTTTAAAATTATTTGGTTAAGAATTAGTATTGGTAATTTTTAATTACATACATTCTCGTGGGAACGATACTCTACTTTCACTTTATTCGTGTTGACCGTGATACTTGCACGTAATTTTGATTGCGAAATCGATCAACAATGTTTTGGCGCCGCTGCCGGAATAATCTAATAATATTTACCAATATTAATTTCAATCAATTAGTCCTTAATTTAAACATTTTTTGTTTATCTTTTTAATTTGGTTTCATTCGCTTCCTATATTTTCGCTCTTTTCCAGGTACCATGGATGACTTTGTGTATCATGGCCATACACGAACATGACTCAACCAAGGGGAGCGAAGATTGACAACTCGAGAAAAGTTCTGCATTGTTAGCACAGATTGCGGACACTTTCGAGATTTTTGAAGCTTTTGTAAGCTCAGCGTTCGTCAAAGTATTAACGGATTACTTGTGATTAGTGTGCTGAAATCATAGATCATCAATGCGCCATCAGTTTCGGAGCCGGTACGTATAGTGGTGATTACCCCAATAATTATGTCTATCCCACAACTAATCATCAGGATTGGGGGTATCACCCGATTTTTTCATGGAGTAACAATCAAGAATCACTATTTTATGCTCCATTCCAACTAAAAAGGATTTCGTGTTTCCACCTCCATACAACAGGAAGACATTCAAATGGGAGAAGCCTTGGAAAAAATTTATTAAGCTTCTGAAAAGGATAGAGATGGAAGCCAGACATGGAGATAAAGAAAAATGTGAATCAAGTAGAGCTGAATTTGCAAAGCCAAGGGGCATTGAATCAATAAATCTAGAAAATCACGTGGAACAGATACAAAATCGTTGAACAACGTCCTCAATACACCTGGCCCCTATGACCAGATTTGAAGACTGATGGTGAGCCCGAGCCAAATCTACAACTAGATGAGCCACGAGATGAAAAAGAGGAGACAAGTGGGGATAATGACAACAAGGTCGGTGAAGAATTAATTGTGAGACCCAATGATGATGAGCCAATGTTATTTATGCCTCAAGTGCCTTCTCCTCCACAGTTCAAGAGTCCGGTTAGATTTGCAAAACCTTGTCCGATTGGTAGTCATGTCGTCGGCAATACTCTCTGTGATGTAAAAGCAAGTACACCTTTGAAACTATGGTGCGATGAGCTGGAGAAGATAGAAGAAGAAATTATTGTGTCTGACAAGCCTCAATGCCAGAATATATTCGCAGACACAATGGAGAAACCACCTAGATGTTGGACGTTCTTGAATGTGATCTTATCTAAAGAAAGCATGCTAGGTGACTTTAACACAATGGCTATTATAAATGGGAACCTACCAAAAGCTATATTATTTCTGATGGATGGAGGGTTCCTCAACTTTCGTAGGGGAATTGGATAGAGAATTGAAGAAGTCAGGCTGAGACTATAAAACAAGCGCTTATTGGGAGGCAACCCAAGTTTAATTTTTATTTTTTATTTTTAGTTTTTATTAAGTTTTATATTAGTAGTTTTGAATTTGCATTTATTTAGGATTTAATAAAATTGCTTCTATCATAATTTTACAGGTTATTCAAGTCAAATTCAAGTGTGGTGCCCAATTTGTTCCATGTGCTTAGCCTATCCTCCAAACTTAGCGGACAAGGAGGAAGATTGCTAGATTTTCAGGGAAGTCCTCTGCTTTAATTTTTTCTATTTCAGTCATTGAGGACAATGTCTAGTTTAAGTTTGGGGGCATTTTAGTGTCGTATTGCATATAGTTAGTTATTTACATTGTAAGTTCGTTATGTTTTCGAGTTATTTACATTTAGTTTTTGCATTCTGTTTTTTTTGTTTAAAAAAAAATTTAAAATCGCAAAAATAGTAGTTAGTTTACTGTGTTTGTTGCGTTTAGTTTATATTTGCATGATTCCAACTATTAGATAGTAAAAGTCTATTTTGGCCAATGATGAGACTGGAGTTAAGTAGATAAGTATAGTATTGAATATTCAGGCTTTGATGTGATTTCTTGTTATGAATTGAATCTTTTCCTGTTTGAAACTGGTATAATTAAGGTTAGCACGTTAATAACAGTTATGTTGACTGATTAAGTTTAAATTGATACATAATGGATTTCTTAAGGATAATAATAGTGTAAAGGAATGAAAGACATGAATAGGCGGAGATGGCTAAATTTTGATAAAAACTTAAGTTTGGGGGGAAATTTTGGGGTATATAAGCTTTAAAAAAAAACGTGTTGAGTCTTGTGGTGGGTTGATGAGAAACACTCCCCATAAACACAAGCGTGAGATGGAGCGTAAAACGCACTCACCAACCATCTATCAAAAATAAAAAAGAAAAAAAGAAAAAAAAAATTACCGTGGCTAGTTTTGTTTCGGGGCCTTTGTTACTTGAGTAAGTACGCCCGAAGGGGTATCTTAAAACCTAGCGCCCTAAGGTCTTATATGGTCTGGGAGTCGTTGGTCGAAAGCTCGCTAAGGGGTGACACTGTTAGCCTAATGGAATGAGACATTGCACAGTCATGGTTAAAAAAAACAATAAAACGGGAAAAGAGCAAAAAGCCACCGTAATGAAAAGTAAAGCATAAGTATCCCAGATTGGACTCTTGAACTTGGTGGATGTTTGACTTTAGTTGGATCTAGCTTGTTCGTGAATTTTGTGAGTTTTCACTGTATGATGCCTTCGAAGATATCTATTATGTCTTAAATTTGATTTTATATCAGTTAACATTGTTGTGGAGCACACACGCACTATATCAGTGATAACAGTCTAAGATTTGATGATTGATTGAGAAATTACTGATTTGTTTTAATATGATGTATTATCATGTTTACTTGATTTCTCTAAGGCCGGTTGAATAGACTTGTTTCTGTCATTACTGTTGGATTCGTAGGCATATAGATTAGTTTCATTAAATTGCATTACATAATATTTTTGTGTTTTTGCTTGAGGACAAGCAAAGGTTTAAGTTTGGGGGTATTTGATGAGTGAGTTTTATACACATAAATTGGATACATTCGGGCTTAAATTATTGTTGTTCTCAAGTCTTTTAGGATGTTTTTATGTGTTTTTGTCTATTCATGCATGTTTTATATTGTTTTGTAGGAATTGGGACAAAAGTTACATGGATCGACGTTCGGGGTGGCTAGATTCGCGTTTTCGGCTTGCTATTTACACAGCAGTCACTTCAGAGCCAATTTGACTATAGCTCCGGACATTATTTCGAAAACCTTCAAGAATGAAAGTTGTAGATCTACTTCTCCTCTTTCCGGATCATCTTGAATCATCTAAATCGGAGTTCGGACGAAGAAGTTATGGCCATTTTCCCAAAAGACGTCGGAGCAAAAAAAGTCAACTTTTTGACCAGCGCCGGGGCGCCCAATTCTAGTGTATTTCCAGAGCCGGGGCGCTGGGGGGCAGAATCCCAGCGGTGCCCCAGGGCCGGGCCGCTGGGGAGAGGTCTGGTGTGGGCACTGGACACGTTTTGGGCCATGTGACACCTTTTTGACTCCAAATTTGGATCGGATTGTTCCTAAACCAAATTTTTGGACTTATAACCTATAATACATGATGTACGACATAAAAGTAAGGGGGGATTACATAGCTTTAGCTTGGGGATTACATAGCTCTAGCCTAGATTAAACACTCCTTAGATTAGAACATAACCCTAGTTTCTTATTAAGTTTGGAGATTGAAGCACTTGGATGACCATTGAAGATCAAGAACAAGACAAGCGGGGAGCATCAATTTGCTGACAACAGATTCTATTTCTTTCTCTCATCTTACTTTTTATCTTTTAATGGTCTATTAATTGTGGATTCTTGTTTTTAATTCTTAATTAGGAACTAACGCTTTTATTGAGATGTCAATGAACTTTTTATGGCTACGAATTAGTTTATTCATTATATTCTAATTATTTATGTAGTGAGTTGTTTATCTTGCCTTATGCTTAGTGATTAATTATCTATCAGTAATTACTTTGTTACTCTACAAGAATTGAAGAGGAATTCTAGGGTTAGAAACTGGGCAGGATATAAATGTGACTAGTATTTTCAAAGTGAATATTAGGTTTGTGAATTGAATAAAATATCTGTTTCACCGCATTACACAAATAAGGAATTGGAAATTGAAGGAGTTTTGTAATTCAATGTGTTTGCATAGGATATAGGCAGAATTAATCTGGATTAATGAAGGCAATTGACACTTGGAAAAGGACTTTTGGCAATTTGAGAATTTCCGTTAAGCAATTCCGTAGACCTAATAATTGGGGATATTGGAAATTGAATTTATAATTCATAATTTGGGGATATTAAGCTTAATCTTATATTATATATTGGAATTCTTTGTTAAATATTAGTTTTAATTAGTTTTTTTTAAGTTAGTTTTCCTAATATAAAGCAACACGATTTGATATTAGTGAATAAAATTAGTTTGGTTAATAATACTAGTAATTGGTTAATTTTTATTAAATAATTTTTCTCGTGGGAACGAACTCTACTTTCATTGAATTCTTGTTGACCGAATAGTATACTTGCACTATTCATTGATTGCGAAATCGATCAACAGATATTCATCAGTTGGTATATTCATCCTAAACACCTGCTTCATCTTTACACTCAGGCCCAAGATATTCATCAGAAATCATTACATCTTTGCACTCAGGCCAAAGATATTCAATTATATCATCATTTATGCTGAGGATGAAGAAAAATATGTTACACAAGAAAACAGAATCCAGTGAAACAAAAGAACAAATATTAGGATTCGTACTTTAAACAATCCAAGTTCAAAAATGACTGCATAAATAACCAGAGTGGAGTAAAATTCCAGAATGATCACAACATGATACATTAAAGCTAGTATCCATAATAAAAATATTGTTGGACGAAAAATAAAAATGTAATTTTTCTGTGAATAGTGTCGTATTCGTGAATAATGCCGTATATGTGAATAGTAACTCCGATACTAAAAGATAAAAATTTCACAAAAAAATAATCATGCTTCGTGAATAGTATTCGTGAATAGTAACTCATGAATAGTAACTCTTGAATAGTAACCCCGACATAAAAAAGTTCCAAATTTGATAAAAATTTCCAACCAATATTTTGGCATAATGATATTGAAGAAATAATTTCATTTTCAAATAAAATAACATCCCTTACCTTAGAAAGAATAGTACTTCTGACTGAAATACTGAATATAGTGCTGAAAGAACTTGCACCGTATAGCAATACTCAAAGTACTAAAATACTCACAAATACGCTCGATATTATAGAGAGAGAAAGAGAGAGAAATATGTAGTTTATGGTGTGATTTTCAATTCTAACCTAAACACCCTATTTATAGGAAATTGCTTAGAACACCAAAGCAGAAAATTTAATATAATATAAATATATATAAAAAAAATCTTCTACGCCATCCTACCAGCTGATCTCAAACACCTAACACATGTCCATAAAACAACAAAAATGTTTTTCTAAATAAAAATAATTAAAACTTCCAAAAATCAATTATTTATGAACTTCGAAACTTCAATAATTCATAATAAATAGCCCTTTTATTAGAAAATTCAAATCTCGCGAAATTTTATAGGAAATTCAATTCTCTACAACTTTGCAGAAGAAAGTTTTTTCAAATTCCAAACAGAAATTGACCGAAATTCACATACGGACGAATTTACAGGCTATAATCAAATTTCAGTCAAGAAATGAATCCACCAACATGTTTAACATGTTTTAAACAACTTTTGCAACAAAATACTCTTCCTCTACATATACTCATATATCACACATTCATTATAAAAATATCACCATTATTATATTATAATAATATAATAAAATATTATTTTATCAGAAAAGATAAAATATCAATTTTTAACAATTGTCACTTTAAAAAAATTTCTCCATCTATATCCATATAAAATTAATATTTTCCTCATCATATAAATTAATAATTAATTATTCACAAATAATATTACAGAATCACAGTACTGACAACCAGGCCGTTCCCAAGAAAGATGGGGCTTTCTAATAAAGATTTCTCCTTACTGGCTCACAATTAGGTGACCAAACCTCTCCTTAGACAGAACTTTCTAGACATTGCCAATAATATTTTCTAATAATATTATTCAGATAATATGAATTATTGCTCCGATAATGAAAAATACTGTGTAGTGACAATTATTGAAACAACAGTAATATAAAATATCAACGCAACAATTATTGAATTAATAAAATAAAATACTGAACAGTAACTACTGTAACAATTATTGAGTAGTGACTTCTTATGTAAGAATCAATAATTGGTGCAATATCGTGTGCTACTGTGTAACAACACGTATTACTGTGTTTTAAGCACCGGGTATTCCAACAGTGTTAACGGTAACAACTACGTCGTTATTTATAAACAACTTATACTTGTCGTTTTCTTTATACAATCGTTTTCCGTTATGGGGCCCACAAAAGACTGCGTCATCGTACGAATATTCCCCGACAGAAAGAATATTCCACGTCCAAATGAATATTCCCCGACAACAATGAATATTTTATAACCACCTGCATATTTAAAATATTTGCGCATTTTACCCATAACTACCACATTAATCAAATCAACCCATTACTATTTCAAATAATAAATAGAGGAAATTAAATTTCATTTATTAATAATTTGGGGTCTTACAACCTCCCCTCCTTATGAAAATTTCGTCCTCAAAATTGACGCCACGTACCTGGTGTATTCAAAAATGATACAGGATACCTCGCTTCATTTCCGTTTCCAACCTCTCAGGTCATTTCCTCAATAACATGGTTTCTCCACAAAACTTTAACTTGTGGTATGACCTTCGTACGTAGGACATGCTCCTTCCTATCTAAAATCTTGAGAGGTACCTCTTCATACATTAAGTCTTCGGTTATCTCGTCTGGTTCTAACTCAATAACATGGTTCGGGTTGTCCACATATTTACGTAACATCGATACGTGAAAAACGTTATGAACACGCGTCATACTTGGCAGTAAAACGAGTCTATAGGCCGCAGTTCCTATTCGATCTAGGATTTCAAATGGACTAATAAATTGAAGGTTTGAGCTTTCCTCACCACACCAATTCTCTCTTTTGGAATAACAACTTCTTGTACCTCCTTCTTCATATTCATCAGCTCCGGTGTGTAGCTTGAACGTTTTTAACTTTATCGATTAAAGTTGGTTCTACTCGTATATCATCACGTGGGTACCTAGAGTTTTCATCTCCATCTCTATTATTTGTAAGTTATACGAAATGGGTCTTTTATAATATCGCATTCGTACTCGTATACGATCTTTTACTCAACACGTTAACTACCACGTTCGCTTTTCCAGTATGGTATGGTCAGAACATGTGCCGAAATGAGTCTCCTATTGAGTTCTTCGAAGCTCTCCCCACATTCCTTGCTCCATTCGAATTTTGTATCTCTACGAGTTAGCTGCGTTAATGGAATAGCGATTCGAGAATATCCTTCAACGAATCTCCGATAATAACCAAAAAAGCCTAGAAGGCTACGTATTTTGATTATCGACTTAAGTTGCTCTCAACTATGACTCATATCCCAATCTTTGGATAGCACGACACAATGACAACTATTAGTTGACTAGCCCCCCCTCACGAATATGGCGTCCCTACGGAGGGTCTTGACTTCGGTGGAATTCCAAAGGAAGTCACCAGATAAAGGTCTCAGGTACCAAATTCTATAGTTGACCTTTTTAACTCCTGAAGTTCAAATAGGCGCATGAGATTTAGAAATGGTTTTAGACCGAGCAAAGTCGTACAAATTCAGTAAGTCAACTTTGGTAGTAAGCCAAGAAATTCTTAGAAAATACTCCAAAATTTACTACAACTAAGTATCAATTCAACTCTGATGACTTTTTTGTTAAGTCCATACATGGGCTAAGAAAACTTGACCTTCATTTTACAAATAACGAATGAATCTATGGCTTTGAATATGAAAGTGGGTTTGACTTCAAATGGTTTGGGTTGCTGAATTCGATAACAGGTTCTTAGGAATATGAAAACGAACAACCTTACGAAAGCAATCAATTTTGGCATGATGAGTAGTTAATCAATCAATCCCCAAAATCACATCAAAAACAAGTATCTTTAAAGAGATAAGGTCAACGGGTAATGCAATGGTGCCAACTTGGATCAAACAAGATTTATAAACAGTGGATGTGATAAAAGTTTCTCCTAACGAAGTTTCCACAGATAGGTCAAAGTCTAATTTCTCCGGAGTCAAGTTTAAACGTTGAGCACAAGCAGGAGAGATAAATTAATGGGTAGCACCAGTATCTAGTAATGTATAAGAATTTATAATTAACTAACCCGTGCTAACTTCGTTCGGGTTCCTCGCATTCTGACTAGTCACGAAAAATGCTCTTCCAAGAAACGTTGACTTTGACTTTCCTGGGACAGCCTTTTGAGTCACCATCCCCACTGGACTTGGTTTCGCTACCGTACAATCTCGAGCGATATGTCCTTCCTTTCCATAATTATAGCATACCTTGAACTGTTGTGGATAGTTTGGGCTGATGTGTCCCTCTTTTCCACATTTATAGCATACGACCGGTGGTCGTTCTCCTCCACTAACACCACTGCTGGTGATGAGTCTTTCGCAGTGTCATGTTAATCTCCTCTTTTTAAAATCTCCCCCCGACTTGCTTCTTCTATTTTTATAGCTAGATTACCACCAGAGTGGTTGTAACGCTTTGTCGTATTTTTTCTTTCTCCCTCTGGTTATCGTGTTCTGATGACCTGTTGTCACCGGTATGATCCTGGTTGCGATCTCTTGGTTGACGTACGCGCTATTCGCTCTAATAATTGAGCCTTTGACAACATCTGAATATAAGAAAATTTATGAAAGATAAGAATTGCCGAATCTCGGAATTTTAAACCCTCTCAAAAACACATCTCGTCATATCGTTCCCTCAATTCCTACCAACTGATGTGGGGGCAACCTGGATAACTTTGGCAACTTCGCCTCGTATTGGGACACCGTCATGTTGTTTTTGTTCTAGTTTAATAACGCTACCTCTTTCATATGGGCGAATACTTCAGGAAAATATTTTTTTCCGTTGAAAAGTTTCTGAAACGTTTTCCCAAGACATACGGATGCGACAGGCTGGGTAGGTTTCACAGAACTCCCACCAGGTAACATCCTTCCTCCGCCACGGAACATAAAGTTGGCTAATGGAATCTCGTTCCCTCCGGTGCATCTCAAGACATCGAATATCTGGAATTTTGCTTGACCTATGTTTTTCCGCCATGATCCGATCGGTCGTTCCCCTTAAATTCCCTGTTTGTCCTAACTCTTTGTTGCTGCCGTGACAGCTGCGTGTTACTATCAGTTTCCACCCGTATTTCTATACACGGTTTCCCCTCGTCTGGTTTTGCAAATTGGAATCGGGCATGACTTAATCATTATATTTAATTCTACATGCGCGTACGTTTATATATATATATATAATATATATATAAATATAATATATATATTATATATATTATATAGATAATAAGATATTCAGAAAATTTAAACAGGGGATAGTAGTAAAAAATATTAAATCTATGTTATTATAATTAAAGATATCTTTTTGATGTACAAACTGATATAGTATATTAAAATTATTAAATTTGTGAAAATATAATTTGTATGAGTTCGTAATTTAATTATATGCTTTATATTTTATTTTGATAATTAGATCGGATTGGGGGAGTTTAGCGAGTGATAGTTGGATTCGGCAAATTATTTGGTACTATATTAAGGTACGGATTCTGTACTTTTTCAGTGATATTCCTTTAAATTCAATTCGTTCTTTTTGTACTCGTTTAGAAATTTGGTATTGCCTCTCGGGATTATTCCTTGTCAAAATTATTGAGATAGTTTCGTTTTGGCGTTGATATTTGAATTCGTATTTATACTCTTTGAACTAGTTAATCGTGTCAATATGTTTTGGAGACTTTATTTGTTTGTACCATTGTTCGTATATTTTCGTTCACACTCGAGTTGTTTTGATCATTGATATCTTGTAACAATTGGGTATGTTTGTATTTGATAATTCGATTTCATTTGAATATGGCCATGTAAGCATTGTGATTTGAACCCCTTTTGGCTTACATTTTGTAGTTTGATCATTAGGGTATATTTGAGCTAACCAACGTGTGGTTAACCACAGGCATTCCCTCTTGACACAAGGCATGACACCTTTCCGTGGCGGTGTGATCAGTCCCTTACGTATTCTTTGTAGGCGCGGAGTTATGAGCTTTGTCCATTGATATATTTGTTCAGGATACGTATGGGTCGACCAGTATTTTGATTTGATTCGATTTGTTTGGGCGATTAGTGAACTTATGTTCCGTGTCGTACTATCCGATTTAATTTGTATACATCATGGGTACCAGATGTTTTTGTTAGCCTTTATCTATTTTGTATTTGAGCTCATTGAAATGTTTTCTTACAACCATTAGGGGTGATATCAGCCTTATTTGTTTGGGAATTCTTTTGTGGCTTAGAAGTATAGCGATTGACTATAATTATCGATTGACAGTGTTAGCATTTGTATGGACTCTCAAATTTTGATATATTCGTAATTCGTTTGTAATTCACATGTGTTCATTCATTCAACTCTTTTAGATTCATTACTTATTGTGATATATTTATTCATTTTCATATCCGTACTGGGCAATTGGCTCACGCTGTGTTCTTTTTCCGGCAGGTAATCAGGGGTGATCAGGATATGAGTGATGAGAGCTACCTTTGATCCAAATGAGTAGATTAGCTCTTGAGATTATTAGTAGACTTGATTTTCCTAAGATTTTGCAATTGGATATTTTGGTGCCTATTTTGGCATTTATTTCTTATTAGTAGAGACTATGTAAACGTGAAGTTTCTTCTATTTAAATCGGAGTGTGTGGCATTTGGTATTAAATTTTATTGGAGATATTTTGAGATTTATTAGAGGTTTGTATTTATTATGTTTGTGTGTGACATCCCTTTTTTCTTTTGGGAAAGGGGGTGTTACATTTATGATAATTACTATTTCAAATGTCAAATACCAACTAAAAATTCTTTCTATGCGTCGATAACAACATCAACATAAATGTATAATAATAATAATAATAATAATAATAATAATAATAATAACTTGTATAAAACATGGATAATTACTCAGAATAAGATATTTAAAGAATTTATGTACCATAAACACATTGTTTGTTGTTCGGAACTCGACTCCAGGAATATTGTGCAGCCATACAGGAAATCCACTAAATCAATATTACATTATGATTAATTAATTATAATATTAAATTAGTAAATTATTAGAATTAATTTACGTATGTACCCATAATTCCATTCAACACAAACATAAGGCCCAATCTGAAGAACAGAATAAAATCCTTCCTCTTGAATGGTTTTCGTTCACCATCAATGGTGATGACTCTTCCATCGTGCGAAACGTGAATGGCATGAGTAGAACAAAGACAGAGAGACAAAACGGAAAAGAAGAGGAAAATTGAGAAGAAGCCATGGTTGCTCCACTTATGAGAATAAACAATTAGCTTGATTAATATACGTATATATATGTATGTATATGCATGGAGGATTATGTCTGGCGATCATTAACATTATTTCAAACTCTAATTCAGTTAGGAAGTTTTATCCATATAAAATTTTGCTGATTGGTTGTTGAAGAGATTAAATTCTACATGATTTGTTATTATTTATCCATAATTTAAAAAAGGAGCCTCAGTTGTTTATCAAGGGTATTTTTGTACGAAGTTGTTTGTCAAGGGTATTTTTGTCAAGAACTATAAGGAGCATTAAATAGGATGGATAGGTGTTGAATTTATACTAGGACAAATGTCAAATTATTATGTTATGTATTATGATTTAGTATATATAATAATAGATAGATTTGTAAATTTTAGACACGTTTGATATATGGTAAAATGGGCAAAAATATGTATGAGGTATTGACTTTATATATAATTTAATAAATATCACTTCAACAGCAAGTGATTATAAACTTTATGGATCCCATTTTTACACATTTCTTTGGATTCCATTTAATAAATTATTATTTGATTTTAATATTTTTTTTAGTAATGATCAAAATATATAAATAGACAGAAAGGATCAAGAGTAGAATTCTTAAATAGCAGAATGCCTTAAATAATAGAATTTTATCAAAACGACGTAGTTTTGATAAGACGCGGTGACATTTTTGTAAATACGCGGTGGCATGGTATTTACAAAAATGCCACCGCGTCTTATCAAAACTACGTCGTTTTGATAAAATTCTATTATTTAAGAGAGTTCTACTACTTAAGAGGTCTACTCTTGATCCTGTCTGTATAAATAGATAGTTAATTATATTAAATTATTATTTGATCTTAATATTTTTTTGTTAGTAATGATTAAAATATATAAATAGATAGTTAATTAAATTAAAATCAATTTTATAAAAAAATAAAATTACTAAAATTAATTTTACAGTTAAAAAGTTTTTAAAAAACGATCACGAGGATGGGGAAATTAATCCCATTTCAAATGGTAAGTCCAATAAGTGGCCAAGCCAAATTAAAGAGTGTGGGGTCAATTGATCTCACTAGAGAAAATATATATTTTATTATGTATAATGAATAAATTGATCCTACTAAAATTTTATAATTTTTTTAATATATGGGGTTAAATTAAATTTTTTATAACTTTCTCAATTTCATATTACTTCTATTCATTGATGTATGCATCTTCCTCTAATATTTTTAAAATAAATAATAATAATAATCTAATTTATATTATTTTTATAACATAACAAATTTAAATATTTATTAATTAATTTGTGATTAGAAAAACATATTAAAGGTTAATAAGATATATATATATCTATATATAGAGAGAGAGAGAGAGCAAGGATTAAGAGCATTCTTCTTAAATAGCATTCCTTCTTAAATAACACTCTTTTATTAAAACTATGTCGTTTTGGAGTCTTTTAAAAGAGAATAGTCCCACTTACTTTTTTTTATTTACAAAAATGCCACTCACGACCCTGCTTATACCCCAAATCAAGCTAAGGGCCTGTTTGTTTTGCTCTGAAACGGTCTGAATGGCTCTGAATCTGAGCGATTCAGCTATTCAGACTGTTTGTTTACAAATTTTGAGATCTGAATTGGGCTGAATGTATCTGACCGATTCTTTTTAAAAAATTGGACTGAATCGGCTGAATGACGAGTTTTGCCCAAATAGCCTCGTGCTCTCCTTCCATCTCTAGTGCCGCGCTCTGCATCACATCTCCTTCTCTTTGATCTTTGCATCTCCATCTCCCATCTCTTCTTTGCATCGTTGGTTCCTCGCTTCTCTGACAGGTAACCCTCGTCTCTGCGTCGCTGCTCCATTGCCCTAATTTGATCTCTGTTTTTTCATGTATATGGTGGGTATGTGATTCAGAGTTATGAAGATGCTATTAGTTTTCATATGTTTCTTCCTGTATTTTGAATTTTAATATTGGGAACAAGGGTTACTGAATGTTAGCAATTTGTTGTTGTTGCTATTTAGCAAAAAGAACAATCCAAATCACTTTTCCAACGATTTTAGATTTGGGTTGGTAGCTTTGTTGTAGCAATTGAAAATTTAATTCAAGTTTAACTGTATTTTATGGGTTTTTCACAGGCAAATAAAGAGTATAATTGCACTAACTATATCAGATGATTGTCCTTCGTTTACTAGACCCCATTTGTGATTTGAGCTTTAAAATCTAGCGGGCATTGTGTGTTTCTTCTATTTGGCTTTGGGAGAGAGAAAGGGTGAGTGATGATGATTCTCCATGGCCCCTGACTCTGAATATTTTTTTTCAGTTTATTGGGTTTTGTGTTTGTGAGAAATACAATCTCACTTTTCTTTCATGCAAGCAAGCAAGATAAACCCAAATACATGCATGTATTGTATATAAATATTTGAATTGAAATAGAGTATTCTTTAGATAGAATTCTTAAAATGGCTCATGGGTTTGAATGTGTAGTCTTAAAGCGTAGCTTGCTCATTTTGTAACTTTTTTGTTTGCAATGTGGGTTATATAATTTGCATATTGAGGAGGTTGGCAATCTGTTACATTCCTATTATCTCAAATTCCTTTAAAGTGTAGCAAAAAGATGGGAAAATATGAATTTATATATTACCATATAGAACACTTTACACTTGTTTGGCATTAGCGGCATGGAATGTGTGCTGTGAAACTTGAACGGAATGGAAACTTGTTCAAAGTCTGAATAATTTTTTTGCAATATCAATTCCAAAGTATCGACCCTTTTCTTTCAAGTGATGCTTCACATCCCCTCTTTTGAATTAGCATTTACATAATGGCATGCTATTATTGAACTGTTAGCATAAATTTTGTATATTTGGGGCATAATAAGTAGGAAGACCATTACTAAATTTCCTTGAGGCATTCATGTATAGCCCCCTTGATTGTGTACAGTGCTCAAAAAGTATGATCAAGCTACCACAATTGATGGAGATGATGAACAATATGAAGAAAATCTTGAAGGAGAGCAAGATGCAGTGCAATGAGGCCCTCAAGGCGTACAATATATGAATAATCTACGTGACCAAATTACTCGTGAACTATAAAGTGACTCGCTGAAATTAATGTAAAATTGTTTGAATTATTCAATACTTTGTTTGATAATTTATTTGAATTATTTTTTTTATTTGTTGTACAATATTATATTTAATTTTTTTAAATACATTCAGACAAAATTATATACTTGTTCAGCATAGTTTAGAGGGGTAAAATAGTAAAATACTGTTATTCAAATATTTCAAACATATCAATTATCAAACAACTTTTTTCATTCAGATTCATATTCAGATTCAACTCATTCAGCATTCAGATTCAGTTCATTCAGTTTTTATCAAACAACCCCTAAGTTAAAAAATTCATTTCGTCCGCTAAAAATTCCTGTTTCAGTTCAAGTCCCCTCCGTCGGACCGATAATGACAACTCTCTCACTCTGTTCAATCTCCGGTGGCGGTCATCCCTTTGCTCTCTCTACTTTCTCTACCTCTTCAATTTCGATTTTCAGTCCTAAGAAGAAGAGTGACGCCGCTAACAGCGGCGCGAGTGGAAGCCACACACATTTCTTTATATTCAAGTAGTAATAATGGCGTCATCGTCCCAATTCTAGACTCTTAATTACTCGATTACCTCTTCTTCCCGAGATCGAACTGAAGATATGCAAGCTGAGGCCAGAGCCATGGCCCGAGCTGCTAATGCGTCTGTATATAACCCTCAACTTCTTTCAATGAAATATGGATCTCACCCATTTAAGGTTTTGCGAAGGGCCCTTCTAATTAATTCTTTCTGGTGTTGGTTCATTTAGGGTCAGCTCGATCAAAGGAAAAGATTTAGAGATGTTGAATTGAGGAATATTTTGACGGGATTAGGGCCTACTTTTGTTAAAATTGGGCAGGGATTATCCACTAGGCCTGACCTGATTTATGTCCACCTGAGTACCTTGAAGAGCTTTCTGAATTACAGGTACCTTTTTTTAGTTGATTTTTATTTATGCTTTGTCACTGAAATCAAATTTTGGTTTATCTTTATATTGCAAATAGTAAAAGTTATTGCTTTATCAAACAAGAGTGGTGCAAATGAAAGATAAAATTTGTTACTTTGGGCCTTATGGTTTTCATCAATTGGTATAAGTTCAAATTAATTAGTTGTCTTTTTTCACCGTTCAAATTCTTTTTAATTAGTTGTTATGCCTGGTTTCTTTGAATACATAACCAACTGTTTATTTGATTCTGCGTGAGCACAATTTAAGGAGTCAATTTCCTTTGAATGACTAATTGTTTATGGGTTTGGTGCCCTATTGGAAGCATACAAAAAAAAAAATCCAAATGGTATGTTGGTCATCCATGCGTTTGTTAGAATTCTAGTGAGAGCTAGTGGTTCAAGGAGGTTGAGTTATCTCCATTTAATTGGATGAACAACACGTGTTGATATTAATATTAGGGAAACACTTTCACTGTATTTCTGCACTTATAGCCTGGGAATAAATACTTTAAAGTTTAAACCTCTTGCATGTTGCTTCCTACCATATTAGCCAATTATGCTGTGGAATCTGAGAAGCTCTCTCTGTCTCCCATTGAGCATGTAGTGGAAAGTGTTAGTTCTCAGAAGGCACACAATATATCTAGAAAGGGGTTAAATAGATTCTTTATGATTTCAAATAATTTTCCTGTTTATTTTGTATTGCTCATGAATTAGCATTTGACAAACATAAGAATCTTTTCAACCATAAGGGTGTAAACGAGTTGAACCGGAACGAACAGAGAGCTACTCAAATTCGACTCGAAATGATAAATTCGTACTCGAATTCGGCTCGAATTCGAATTATATTTGAAAAATTCTACTCAGATTCGATTCGACTCGAATATTTAGTACTCGAATTCGATCCGACTCGACTCGGATATTTATTCAAACTACTCGCGAGCTTTAAATTCAAGCTCGAATTCGAGTCTCCACATAATAACTAGTTTTATAATAAATATAATTATAAATTAAATTTTTTATTTTACTTAAAAATGAGAAAATATATTTATTATTACACTTTACAAATATAAAATCACAATTAAAATTAAAAACAAAACAAAACAATAACTAATTATCCTAGTTTGATTTAAATTTGTATATATTATAAGAGAATGTATCGAACATCTAATCGAATATGTATTAACTGAGTATGTATCGAATTATAATAAAAAATTCGAGTAGTTTGAATCTTAAACGAGTCGAGTATAACATTGCTCAGATTCTACTCATATTTTTATTCGAACTATTTTTAATGTTCAGATTTGGATCATATTATTAATGAATCGAGTCCCGCTCATATTTTTTCGAGTCGAGCCCGAACTGTGTTGGCTCGTTTACAGCCTTATTCAAGCACATCGGAATAAATAAAAGATCCCCTTCATTGATATATACATACATTGTTCGTGTTGTAAGCAGTTAATACATACACAACATTTATAGCAGTTAGGTACATAATGTAAATGACAGAAAGTAAATGACTAAATGTAAAAGACATAAGAGATTTTAAGTGGTTCACAAACTCAAGCTCCTAATCCACTCTTCTGCTTCAACAAGCAGGAATTCCACTTAGGAAGGGCAGCACCCTAAATCACTAAGATTCCTTCAAGGCTAGCAGCCTTGGAACTTCAATTCACTAAGAACTCTTCAAGCCCAGCAGGCTTTGAACTTCATTTAGTCCCTCAGAACAAGGACCCTTCAGGCTCTGTCTACATGTTGTTGTTGTAGTTATTGTTGGTGCTTTGCTGCTAAGATGCCTTGAAGCTTGAACATCTCTTGTACTTAGAAGTTTGACGTGGTCCTCTTTGCATTCTGTGTAGCCTCTAGACCACCTCTTATCTGGTGCAGTTGATCTTCATACTGTTCATCTCATTCTCATCCGATGTCAGCTGTGCACAATCACCATTTAGGTTTGCTAAGTCTTTGAGCTTTAGGTAGACTTCCTCTGACACTTAGCATTCCCTGAACCCTGCTTGAATGGTATGCAAACATGGTTTTGCATATGTTCTGTTTCAGCTTTTGGTTCATGGTGATTTTTAGAGTGGCTCTCTGAATCTTCTTTACACTTTGCACTTTTCTGAATGCTATCTTCTTGGCTTTTTCGGCTCTCAGTTAACCTGCCATCTTCAGTAGCATTCTCATCCTTGTTGAGTGAAGCTTTTAGTCTATTCAAGTCCTTCAAATCTGCTTCACTTCCACCTTCGTAGTCTCACTACCACTAAGACTTGTTTTGTTCAACTCTGGTAAAACTCGTAGAGTCAACAATATAGCATTCCAATAACTCAACGATTCTTCAACTCAGCAACTCTTGATCTTTAAAGCTCTAGCTGATATATACTCCTTCACAATCTTCCTGTTGGAATATAACCGTTTGGAACTATTTGAATTGCTTTGCAGATCTCGAGTTATCTGGTGCAGTATGCTTGATGTGACGTGACAGCTCCTTTATGACTTTTCTGACACACCAGTTTGCTACCTTACCTACCGCCTCAGAGATGTCACCTTTCCGTGTCAGGATGGTAGTCACCTTTATTTCTTCTTTCTGACTTCTCGATCAGAACATCAAAAATTGTACTTCTGTATCGATGCTCTCAATGAGCAACGTTTGAATATCAGTCTTCAGATTAAACCGTTGTCAATGCTTCAATCTTCAGATGATCGAACTCTACGATTCTGTTGCAGATGTTCTTGGACTTGATCGTAGTGTGTCTTGTTGAATGTTGATCATTGACTGGTTGAGACAACACTACGATTTTGAAGAGTGTTCATTGGATCTTCAATGTAGAACACCTCTTCCTTCTCTTATGCAGTACTTCAACACTTCTATTTGCCTCGAATCTCAGGAACTAATAGCTTGACTTCTTATTTTGGCCTCTTCTGAATAGCAAGACACATCATATTTGTGGCATACCTAGCTCTTTTTCTCCCTGTGATCTCTCGTTCACTTATCATCAATGGTCTAACCCATGCTTAATCACTTTCGCATTGTTCTTCATAAGCTGACCAATATCTCTGTGTAAACTGCATCAGTTCCTGCTTTGTTTGACAAACACTACGATCCTGGTTAATCTCAAGATCGTTGTCTTATGTTCCATTGACAGCTACTACACTTACTGACTTTCTTTAGTCAGTCACTTTTACTGAAGTCTTCTTCTGATCGACTTGTGGAAGACTTCATCTTGAATGTATTCACAACTCAATCTGGATGTTGATAGGGTTTGTGCTTAGATCTTCTTGTTAGCTTACATGTCATTCGTTGAGTGCTCTCTGGTTTTCTTCAGGTGGAATGTATCTCTGCAACTCAGACCAGAGGCTTCATACTTTGGATATTCTAGGAGTGTTCATTTGTTGAGAATCGTGTTGACTCTACGATTCTGCCTTGGCGTTGTGAGCACCTCTGTTGAAGCCTTAGTTCTGCAGACTACGATTTAGCTTTGTTTCTGCAGACACTACGACTCTGAGATCAGATCTTGACAGACTACGATTTATGTCTTTATGCTTGTTGTCCTCTTCTGATCTGGCTCGACTACGATCTCTGCCTCTGATATGATCAGTAGACTCTATTACTTCAAGTATGACCTACGATTCTTGACTTGGCTCTGACAGATGCTCGGTTGGCTCTTAGACAAGCTGTCTCTATAATTCTGAACATGACTTCCTTAGCATACTACGACTTTAAGAAAGTATTCCTCGACACACTATGATCCTTCTTCGTCTCTCCTGGCAGACTACGAATTCTGAGATCTACTATCTTGCATACTACGATTCTGCCTTGATAGTTCTTGAGTTTTCCTTTACTCTCCTGGCAGACTACGATGCTGGTGCAGTATTCGACGATCAGACATGCCTATTTATTACATTATAAGATCAACCTAACAAGCTTGATCTTTCTATATTTATAGTCCTTATACATTATTTTTTTAAGGACTTTACAAAGTTTTTTTGCTTATGTAAGATCAACCTAACATACTTGATCAATATTTTAAGTCCTTGTATATATATTCCTATTATCTATCAAAAGACTTTACAACTTTCCTTAATGCAAACATAATTGCATATTTATTCATTTATATCATAATCAAATCATATAAGAATACCATTCTCATGTATATTCCTAAAAGAAATTAATCTGAATGTAACAACAACAATAATACAAGCTTGTAGAGATTTGTATTCATATGTTTCTACTGCTGTACTATGGTTGAAGCATATTATGGCAGTATATTTATTTTCCTCTTTGTCAAACATGACCGTATTAAAGCATGGACCATTTAACACATCCATCAATTGATGAGGATAAATATAATGGTGCTAAAAAATGACAAATTAATTATGTCTGACCTAGTTTTACATTGGAATCTTAGTTGCATTGACACCAATGTCACCAAACCTTGAAATTTCCACCCATCAACTCTAATTGGAGGGTTGATGTTGTGTTCTTTATTTTTGTGAGAACAAGATAGCGCACGTTCTATAGTGACAGACACAAACCTTTTGCATGTAGTGTTCCTGGGTGTGGCATGAAATTTCCATTTAAGCATGTGAGAGATAGACATGAAAAATTTGGATGCCATCTTTATACTCATGTAAGTTTATTTTCTGTAACCACCCATTCTTTCATTTTATTGCGAAGTATATTTTGGTGTCGTGCTTGAGAGAACATTATATTAATTCAATCTTAGAAATTGGAAATAAAATGAGAATGTTTATGTGATTGCTTTTTGGTTCAGGGCGATTTTGTGGGGATTGATGAACATTTCCAATCATGGCCAATAGACCTGGCAAAAATGACCCAGGTCCGCGGGCCGGGCTGGCCCACCCGCCACGGGCTGAGTTTTAGGCCGGTGATTTTTTAGCCCATAAAATCTGGGCCGTTTTTGGTCCGGCCCGCTGCTCGTGATTTTTTTTTTTTAACAAAATGTTGCTACTTCTGGGTTTTGAGGCTTGAACACAAGACTTGTAAGTAAATAAATAAGAGTTCAAACCAACTGAGCTACAACAACTATTTATTTTTAATGCAATCTTCAATATAAAAATATATTTTTAATTATTATAGTTGTAGTAAATAATAATTGTAGTTTGAAATTTCTTAATTGATGTGACTGCTAATAATGAGATATTGGGTAATGCCTAAAATCATGTCATGCAAATCTTCTGAAAATCAATTTAAATATTCAAATTGCTAAAATCTTGGCATCTCCAAGTTCCAACCGTGTAAATCTTGGAAATTAATTAGATATCTCTTGGAACAATATTTGTGGAGTCATGAATGCATTTTTAAAAGTTAAATAAATTATATTAATTTTAAAGTACTCCCTCCTTCCCAAATTAATTGATCAGTTTTGACTTTTAAGTCAAATGAACTATTTTTAGAATTAATAATTAAGCATATATAAATATATTTCTAAAATTATAAAAATTGGGGTTAGTAATAAATTGTATATATTTTCTTTTGGTTATAATTTCTTCACCTATATTTTAGCAAAAACAGTAAAAAGATTAGTTTTAAAAATGGTCAATTTGACTTTAAAAAGTCAAAACTGAGCAATTAATTTGGGACGGAGGGAGTATAATTTTAAAAAATCAAATTTGATTATATATTTTGAAAGTAATTTATAATACTATTAAAATTTTAATTGATTGAGGTATGTAGTTAATGTAGGTAATTAGAATTATTGTTTATTATAAATTATTTATTATTTTTAATATTTATTATTATTATTATTTTTAGTGTAGCAAAATTTTACAAAAAAAAATATGAGAAAAGCCCGCGGGACGGGCCTGGTTGGGCTGGCCCAACCCGGGCCTTACATTTTCGGCTCGTCAAAATCCGGACCTTTTTGACCCGGCCCACCGTTAGACCACTCACGCTTGGCCCGGTCCGGCCCGGGCCCGGGCCCAGGCCTACCCACCCGTTTGCCACCTCTAATGGCCAAGGGGTGTGCGGAAAAGGAAGTGCCCAACTATAGATACTCCTCTTATGCGGAAGAGGGTTATTTCAGCACCAAGTGAATTAGAATCCATTTTAAATCAAGGGCCTGATTACATGTCATGGTTGCTTTCATTAGAAATTGAGCACCAAACTATAATTTTGTCATTTGCTTACATGTTGCATGTTGTTGTAGTATATAGATTTGTGATATATCTGCATATATAGGTTCTTCCTTTCCAATGTTGCTCTCCAATGTTGCTAAATTCTTGTGGAATGTTTATCATATTATTTCATGGTAATAAAAAGTTTGTAATTTGTTATCATTATGGGCAACACTAAAGATCAAGAGTTATTCATCTTTTGTCATTTATCTCAACTTAATGTGTCATGTGATGCTAAATGTGTTTGCAACATCAGTGGAAACTCCATTTCATGATTCTGTTGGAGTATGATATGATTTACTGAAAATTACTACTACTACTACTACTTCCCTGTGGTCACAATGCTTTAAAATTTATTATTTTCTTCTTTTTTAGAATCCAAAAAAGAGCAATATTTGATTTTCAAGTCAATATGTGAAATATTAAAATTTAAAATTGATACAATAATTTGTATGATAAATTATTAAAATTATATTACTAAGTGTAAAATTATTATTTTAAAAATTAAAATAAATTGGCATCACAATTTAGTTTTAAAATTTTATGAGATGATATTCAAATGTGACTTAAAAAAAGTTAATTGACCCTTGAAAGAAAAGTTGAAAACAGCAAAACATAGTAACAGAGCTCAAAACACTGTTCAGAAGAGAGCAAACTGCTTTAAAAAACTTTGTTGCTTTGGTTCAGTAGAGGTATTAACGACCAGGTTCAGCAAGGGTATAAACGTCCAAAAAAGTCCAAAAAATGCAGGTATTTAGTCTGCTAGTATAACTAGCGGACAACTTTAAGTTATTTTTTAATCTCATCCGTTCATAATTGTAATGGAAGGTAGAGATAGTATTTGTCAATTTTTGATGTATTTTTTTTTTTTGGCTTTTTTTTAAAAACAACTAAAAAAAAAAAATTTTTTATGGAACTGAAATTTTTCCATAATACAGTGTTTTGGGTGTGTTTTTAATACCTATACCAACCAATGTATGTACAGTCTGCCCAGACTGTACAGAAATGTTTTGGTATAGGCATCCAAATCACGTCCAAAACACTGGAAAAATTTCAGTTCCATAAATTTTTTTTTTTTAGTTGTTTCAAAAAAAAAAAGCAAATAAAAAAAAAGGTCCGGATTTTGTTAAAATCCGGGAGTCCGGACCTGATCCGGACTATATATATATATATATATATGATATGAATGAGTAATATAACTATGAATTAGATGCGTTTAGACTTGATATATTGTGGATGCTTGAGTATCTTTAGAATATTTTTATTTGTTTTTTTTGTATTTTGCATGCAAACAAGAAAATTTGGCTTCATTAAGGGTAAAATAGGGACTTATGGCAAATGAATGGCAGAATGGTAATTTCCCTGGATAACATGCCAGCACCGGTGCGCTCCTACTTAAGCCAAACCCAGCACGGGACGCTGGGCAGCAGTGATAGTTGGACGAGGCTTTTGGAAAGGCTGTCTCTTGCTAGAGAATTCGATTCTGAATATGATTTGATTGGAGGCTGACTTGAAGGAACGAAAAATGCTATATAAGGTGGAAAGGTTTTGATATATAGGCAGAGATTTTGAACACAATCCTTGGAGATAGAGCTGGAGGTTAACTTGGAGTTTGTAGAGGAACACTTGAAGATTGCAATTGGAAATTGAAGATTGGAGTCCATATCTGAGTTTTTATTCTTCTTCTTCTTCATTTGTAATTTATTTGAGATGATTTCTTTGGGATTTTTGGTTTTAATTTTTAGTATGAACTAACCTTTTAATTAAGGCTGCAATGGAACCTTTTATGCTAATAAATTGATTATCTGTGACGCCCCCAAATTTGGGTTCTCTAACCTCAGGTTTGGTGCTCACGATCTATCTCATCATAAGTATTCTATAAACTATTGCGGAATAATAAACATACATTGTTTATAAAAACAAAGTCTTACACATAATTCCCCAGGTCTAATAACCTTAACTTGTACATACCTTTAATATTACAAAAGGTTTACATAAATAATTACATCAAGTTATATAATAAATAAACATTCTCATTAGACTATTCTTGGACCTTTTCCTTGCCCTTGTCCTTCTTGGATGTCTCTGGCTTAGTTGAAATAAATGTCATGATATAGCAAGAGTAAGCAACTAATTTGCTTAGCAAGTTTATAAACAAGGGAGATATATCATGATTAGAAAGTAATTTAACTTTCAATGTTCAACAACATAATTCAAATATGAAAGAACAAGAATTAAGAATCAATAATTGGATATTCGAATAATTAAATATTAGATACTGAGTGGTCTAGAATGACCATGAACATATACTAAGGTTGTCAATATTTAAATTGGTCCTTTTAGTAAGTTTTGGTAATCGAGGGGATCAGCCTCTCATACATGGTCAATTATGCATAAACACTCAATAGTCGAGTAAAAATTGTTTTCCAATATAATGCTTTAGTAAAATTGTTCTTTTTCTCAGTCTAGAGTCCTTAACAAATTAATTGGTTAGGAACAACTTTTAAAACGTATTTGATTCAATCAAATTTAATCATGCTTGATCTAGCTGATACAACTAGCATAGATATATGTCATAAATAGTTCATGAATGAAAGAACTTTAAATGGATTCACAGTTCAATAATAATAGAACAAAAATTCGATTGCATAAAGTGCGATTAACAATAATCATTAAGGATGTGAATAATCATCAAAAATTATTCACTAACATACTTTGAAAAATAATAACTCAAGTTGAGTTAGGGAACTTACCTCGTCTGTAGTCTACTGCTAAACAATTTAATAAAACTTCCTTCGAAAGACCTATCATTGATCTTTCAATTAGCATCTCATATATGTACACATAACATTAGATTATCTAAAATTTAATTAAATATTAGACATTACATTAAATCCTTAATAATATTATCATACCTTGATAATATTACTATTAAATAATAATCATCTTAAACTCATTCAATCTTAATAATATTTTCTTAGTATTATTACTCAATTAATAATACTTTAATTATTTACTAATATTATTAATCAATTAATAATATTTTAATCATCTTCTAATATTATTAACTTTTTAATAATATTTTAAATCATTGCTAATATTATTAATTATTTAATAATATTTTAATCATTATCTAATATTACTAATCATTTAATAATAGTTTATCCCTTTACTAATATTATTAACTATTTAATAATATTTTAATCTTCAACTAATATTATTTATCATTTAATAATATTTTAATTATCTAATTATATCTTGGTCTAATATTATTAACCTTTTAATAATATTTTAATATGATATTATTAATTATATTAATAATATTTTAATTTAATATTATTAGTTGTTAAATAATATTTTAATCATTTATTAATGCTTTAATCTAACATTATCAAATTTTAATTTAAATCTTATTAATTACTTAATAATATCTTAATATAATATTATTAATCTCGTAATAATATTTTATTCATTTATTAAATAAATAAACAATTCATTTTAATTGTTTACCCTTTAATAATCCTTTTATGTAATATCTTTAAAATGCCATAAATATAAGATTTCATCAAAAATGACCAAAATACCCCTAAAAAATTTGTTTACCTCATATCAATGGTATTTGGTTCAAAAAATTACCCTTTTAACCTTTTTAACACTACATTATATTTTAAATATATTTACAAATAAATCAATCATTTACATGAAAAATATCAAAACAGATCCAAAATTATTTCTTTTCTTGGATTTGATAGCTTATAACTCCCTTATGAACAAATATGTTTTCTGGAATTTTTAAAAATCATTTACTATTTTTAATTAGCCTAAAATTGCCAGATATTATAACATTTGTAATAAATTGAAACTTTGTCCAAAAATTATGAAACTTTCAGGGTATGCTCATATCACTTACATGTGCTTCCTGTAAAAAAATTCATAATTTTTAGTGTTAATTACAAAGAGTTATTCAAGTTTATTTTTAAAATAGTACTTTCTTTAAAATCCGTAACTTTTATTCTACACATCCAAAAATATTCATCTTTGGACAGGACCTTCATAATTCGTCATAGTATCATACCAAATTTTCCAAGAATTTTTAAAGAAAAAAAGTGGACGAAACAATCCTAAAAAGCTGGACAGAATCTTTATTTCAAGTTTTTCCTATTTCTTTTCATCTTGGACAATTTCACAAGAACAACCACTATGGCTTGTACAATTAACATTTTTGAGTTCTACCACTTGGGTTTAACAGATAACTTACATATCTAGAACCCCTCTTTGACAGATCACAAAAAGAAGTTATAGACCTCAAATGGTAGTTGATCAAAGTAAAGGAAAATTAGGGTTTCTAGTCCCTTAAGGACATAGTTTCATTTTCTTTCTTTTTGATCCCTATTCTAACACTCAAAAATGTTTGATTCACACATGAAACACTTAATATCATGTGAATCAAGAGTTTTTGAGTTTAGAACATAAGATTTCCATTTCATCAAAACTTAAACAAACTAAAGGAAATAAGTTATTTTAAAGGGTTATACCTTGTTCTTTTTGCACACCTTCTTCTCCTACCAAAATAGTTTATATAATTTGATCTCATACACAAAGCTCTCTCTCTCTCTCTAGACCCCTAACCACTCTCTTCCTTTGCATTCTCTTTTGTTTTGGTTTGTTAGCTAGGAAATGAGAAGTAAAATGAAGTAAAAAGTGATTTTTTCCAAATATGAAAAGTATATATTTTTGGTTAATATGTATAGATATATTAGGTATATCTATCTATAATCTCCCATCTCTTGCCCTGCTTCACATGTCTTTCACATGTCTAGCACTTGGTTTACACATGGTTTCTAGTGAAGTTCACATGTTTTCCACCTCCCTTCACATGGCCTTCAAATGCCACCACATGGTCTTCACATGGCCTCACTTTTGTTTTTTTATAACTTAGTCAAATGACCAAAATTCCCTTTAAGTAATGGGCCACCAATTGGGCTTCCTAAATAATGTTTTACTCTTCTAATTTCTTTGGTTTGGGCTTTATTTATAACATGGCCCAATACTTATAATCCTACCCTAATCATTTAGTTAGGGTTTCCATTCCACTCTTTTGGAATTTAAATAAGTACTTATGTACATTTAATCTCATAACCCAATTAGACTAGCTTAAATTAGGTTTTAAATAATTATTAACTTGAGATAATAAATTAATCTCTTAAGTGTATATAAATTTATATACTAACATTCTTCAATACTATAACCCTTGGGTTATTTACTAACTATACCTAATGTAAAATTAGGTTATGTAGCTTTCTTTTTAATTCTCTTCATACTAAATAAATATATATACATATTTATCACTATAGATAAAAAAAATCATATTATTTAAATATTCACATAATCATTCATTATATGTCACAAAGATTTCAATATCATAAATGTTTAATTAACATATTTATTTACAATGTGACTTAGAATTCTTGGTTATTACATTATCCGCATTAATACAATTATTTATTCAAATTTAGTTGTCTATCATATTTTATACTTATTAAATAATTATTTGGCCAGTAATTACCATGTTATACTAGATGAATTCAGGAGATAAAATCTAGGGTTAGAACTGAATGTGATAGCATGTATTCTTAGTTATTTTCATGAGATAAATAATTAGGGTTGTGAATTGAATAGAGATATCTATTTTCAATGCATGTAACAATTGGGGATTGATGCCTAATGAACTTGATTCTTTGTTTGGCATAGGAATATCGCAGAATTAATTGAGTTAAGTACTTTTATTTGATCACTTGGAAAAGGGCTTCTAAATACCTTGAATTTCTATTAACAACTTGAGTGAATTTAATAATTGGAGAAAGTGGGCAATTGATTTATATTATATAATTGGGGATATTATAGTCTTAAACCTTTATCATCTGAATTAATTCTATGTGTGACTTAGTTTTAATTAGTTTAATTTAGTTTTTAATTGAAAATCACAAAATTTAGTTGTTTAAATAAAATTAGATTGATATAATACTAGTAGTTGAGATTTGTTGAATAGGATTCCTCGTGGGTACGACACTCTTTTTATCACTTTATTACTTGTTGATCATGTATACTTGCACGTAAATGTTAATTGTGAAATCGGATAACAAGTTTTTGGTGTTGTTGCCGAGGAATCTTTATTTAATATTAATTCCATATTAGTTATAATCAATTCGATATTAATTTAAACGTTTTTATTTAATTGTTTGTTTCTTTCTTCTGGTAGGTTTTTCATCCGTTTATGCACACTAGATCCAAGGGTAAAGAGGAACTTTTACCATATGCAGACGATATTGAAAAGAAGTTCCAAAAATTACAGTTGACTTGGGAATAAGTAAATTTGGAAGAAGAACTGGTAGAAGAAGAGGAAAATTCTGTAGTTGTGGCTGCAGAGGAACAAAAAATCACTTAGGGATTGAGTCATGCCTATAGTAACATACATTCAATCTAGCATTCGGAGATCGACGATCAATGCGAACAATTTTGAGATTAAACCAGGTACTATTAAGATGTTACAGAATTTAGTTCAGTTTGGGGGAGGTCCAAATGATGATCCTAATGAACACATCCTAAGCTTTTTGGAGATTTGTGATACTTTCAAGTTCAACTGTGACGCCCCCAAAATAGATATACATCACCCATCTTGAGTCGCCAAATACATGGTACAAAATTCAAATACAACTTAATAATACAACTGTTGTGTAAAATATGACAAAACATAAACTGAGAATTTAGTACGAATATTGTCTTCTAGACAGTATTCAAACTCAAATGGAGTCCTCAATATATTTATTATCACACTATTTTATAGAATAGTGAGAGCTACTAATGTAAACATCTGGACCGTCACTCCATCCCCCGACTAGTCCCGGCTACGTTCTCATTTTCGGAAGAGAACAATGAAAGCAAAAGGGTGAGCTCAACTAGCCTAGTAAGAATATTATGACTAAGATAATACAGGACTGCTGTGCACAGTTTGGAAGGCATCGCACAATTTGGACTAATATGTCCCTCCCCTCCGCATTTGAAGCATATGATAGGTGGTTGTTCTCCTTCCTTAACAACAGGTGCTGATGCTGACGTCTTTCCATCATTGTTGAATCTCCTCTTCTTGAAATGTCCATTCTTATTGTCTTGGCCATGATTACTACCGAAGTGGTTACCATTTTTGGCATGTTGATTCCCTCCACGTTTGTTGTCAACGCTTCGATGACTGCTACCACTGGTATTATCATTTTATCGGATGCTCTCTCTTGGTTGAGTTGACTTATTATCGTGCTCCAATAACTGAGCCCTATTAACAACATCCGAATACAAGCAAAGTTTGTGAGAGATAAGATATTGACGTATCTCGGGTTTCAAACCTCTTAGAAACATCCGCGTCATTCTCTCCTCATTATCAACTAAGTGGGACGCAAACCAGGACAACTGAGCAAACTTGGCTTCGTATTGTGACACGGTCATATTTTTTTGCTCCAGTTTAATGAACTCTACCTCTTTCATGTGACGAATACTTTCGGGAAAGTACTTGTCGTTGAACAATTCTTGGAACTTCTCCCAAGTCATCTTCAGTGCGGCAGGTTGAGTACGCTTTACAGATTTCCACCAGTAATCTGCATCTGCTCGCAACATGAAGGTGGAAAAGGGAACCTTCTGATCCTCGGAGCATCCCAAGACATCAAATATCTTGCAGATCTGCTTTATCCACGTCTCCGCCTTAAGTGGTTTTGGCTCTCCAAAAAACTCCGGTGATCCCAACTCCTTGAAATGTTTAGCGGTGACCGTCCGAGAGTTGCCAGTGTTTCCACCTGTATTTTGAACAGGAGCCGCTCTCACCTGATGTTGCATGAATTGCATAAAGCCTCTGAACATTTCATCGTTCATCATTTGGTTAGTGTTGTTGTTTACATGAGGATTGTCGCCTTCCTGATGCACATTATCCTGATTATTGATCTGTGGAGACTCAACGGTCTCCTGTGCTCCATTGCTATTCTCAACATTCTCAGATGCCATTTTCAAATACTGCAACAAAACAAGGGTTAATAGACATGTCACATATTATCCCTATACTCTTACTGACCAATTAAATACCAAATAAACTTAGGTAGGTCATACTAGCGAAGGAATTCCCCGTCTCTCCCCTCCTAGTTCTTGTCTCACATCTCAGCCAGGGATCATATCCCTAAGCTTTGATACCAACTATGACACCCCCAAAATAGGTATACATCACCCATCTTGAGTCACCAAATACATGGTACAAAATTCAAATACAACTTAATAATACAACTGTCGTGTAAAATACGACAAAACATAAACTGAGAGTTTAATACGAATATTGTCTTCTAGACAGTATTCAAACTCAAATGGAGTCCTCAATATATTTATTATCATACTATTTCATAGAATTGTGAGGACTACTAATGTAAACATCTGAACCGTCACTCTATTTCCTGACTAGTCCCGGCTACGTTCTCATTTCTTGAAGAGAACAATGAAAGCAAAAGGTTGAGCTCAACTAGCCTAGTAGGAAATATTATGACTAAGATAATGCAGAATAATTTATCGTTAGCCTTCAACAATGTTAAACTGATAAAATATAACAAACATCAAGTTTAACAGTAGCAAAATAAGCAATCCATTAGAAGAGTCAAGTAGAGAATAAAATCTACTATCTTCTATGATTTAAAAGGTTTTTCATCACTTTTATCGCTGAGACTCAGCTTAATAAATAATCCACATCATCCCTGCACTACAGCCAAGGATATTCATTAGTATCATGACCACAAATTATCCATGCAGTACGGGCTAAGGATATTCGTGTTTTCATCAATGGTCATGATCATGCCAACAACTGTCCATCAATGCACTACGGGTCAATGAGGACTTTTACCACATCATTTGTAACATTACGGTCATGATTATACCGAATAATCCTTGGTCATAATTATACCAAGTTCATCTATGAACTACAGGCCACAGATGACTTTCAACATAATATAAACATGAGGATGATGACAATGATATAAAAATTCAATAAAACAAGTTCAAGGATAAATTTTTAAAAATTTATAATTTAATTTATCCAGAAATCAATAACGTCTAAATTATCAACATGATACTGCTTTGTGGAGTAAAATTCAAGAATAATATTGTACCAAAAATAATTTGGACCCAAAATGAATCAATTTTTATCATGAATAGTACTCCGGGTGAATAGTACTCGAGTGAATAGTACCCCGTGAATAGTACTTCGGGAATAGTAACCCCGTGAATAGTACTCCGGCATGAAAAAGTTAAAATTTATCAAGAATGCTCAAAATAATATTTTCATGAAAAGATACTGGATGAAGCGCAAATATTAAGGATATTCTAGTAATTTCATGGAGTTTAGAAGCCAAAACTTTAACAAAACGAGTATAAAATTCGAAATCTAAAACAAAATAATATTACTTACATACTACAGAGTATGGAAGAAAATATTATTTCAAGTGAATATTGAACAAAAATAACATCCCTTACCTTGAAAAGAAAAGTATTCCGACTTGTAGGGCGGGGATATTCTTGAAGAAAACTTTCACTGTTTTCTACGCTCAAAGCTTTCTAAAACTCTAAAGAAATACGCTCAAGATTATAGAAGAAGAATTCTCTGATTCTGGTGTGATTTTGAATTCTAACTAAGCATCCTATTTATAGGAGAATAGAAGGGGTACTGTTTGAAATTCTCACAGACGCACATTTTTTTTTTAAAATTCAAGGTCGTCTTATGAGGGATTGATTTTCAAAGAAATAATTAGCTACAAACGAAAAATATAATATATATATATATATATATATATATATATATATATATATATATATATATATATATATATATAATTCGGGGTGGAAGAATCATCTAGGTTTCTTGTGGAGTAATAATTAAGCCCAAAATCAAGCTCCACGGCCACAAAATTCACCCAGTTTTCAAAATTAAGTTCAGCATTAGGTTGACTGGAAACCTAACTTAGAAGAGGCATTGGCGAAATTCATTATAGCTACCGATAAGAGAATTAGCGAGCAAGATAAATTGTTGAGCTAGGTAGGCTTGAATATAAAAAGCCAAGTAGTGTTGATCAAGAACTTGGAGAATTAGATGGGATAGTTAGCACATGAATTGAACAGTCATCCGCAGGAAACACTACCGAGTGATACTGAGATTAATCTAGGAGGAATGAACACTACAAAGTTGTGAATCTAAGAAGAGGGAAAGAGTTGCCAGATACAGTTAAAGGGAAAGAAAAGCCAACTAATGTAATTGTGGAAGAAGAGGAAATCAAAGAGACAAATGAAGCTAAGAATTCCAATGAAGTAAAGGATTCAGATTTGGAGGATAAAGAAACCGAGGGAAAAAAAATAGTTTAGTGCCTCCCATACCATATCTACAGATATTTCAAAAATCCAAATTAGACAAACAATTCTCCAGATTCCTTGATGTTTTTAAAAAACTGCACATCAACATACCTTTTGCAGAAGCTTTGGAACAAATGCCTAATCATGCCAAATTCATGAAGGAGGTGTTGTCTAAAAAGAGAAGATTAGGTGAATTTGAGATAGTGGAATTAACCGAGGAATGCAGTGTTATCCTACAAAATAAATTACCACCAAAGTTTAAGGATCCAAGGAGTTTTACTATTCTATCTGTGATCGGTAATCAGTTTTAGGGAAGAGCATTGTGTGATTTTGGGGCTAGTATCAATTTAATGCCGCTATTAGTCTACACTCAGTTGGGATTAAAAGCACCAAAACTGATAAACATTAACTTACAGTTGGCAGACAGGTCAGTTACGTATCCAAGGGGTATTGTGGAAGACATTTTGGTAAAGGTCGATAAATTCATCTTTCTTGCAGATTTTTTCATTCTGGATTGTGAGGTAGATAAGGAGATCCCAATCATTCTTGGTCATCCATTCTTAGCAACAGGGAGAAATCTGATAGACGTGCAAAAATGTGAGTTGACAATACGAGTCCAAGATCAATAAGTCACCTTTAATGTTTTTAAATTAATAAAGTTTCCAAAAGAAGTGTCAACGCCGGGAAGATTTTCCTATTCCTATGTGTTTCTTACCCTTTATGGTTTCCTAAGTTGATTTTATTTATCTTTCTTAAAGGGTGATTTTTAGGAAAAGACCGACATATAATGTCAATGATTTGAAAAGTTTAATTTTAATAATTGAGCCGAATTAGACAGAGTCTCCTGTTGATATGAGTTTAAATGGATGTATCAACCCATCCGAATTTTGAAAAGTTTTCACAATATGGACTAATATGTGACTCTATTTAATTAGTTTGGAACCCGAGATTTATGGAGTTCAGGGGCTTTCTTAAGCGAGGGGAAGGTGTTAGGTATCCCTCGACTTCCATGACACATGGTTACCACTACTTTTTCATTCCTTTAACATGTGAAGTGTGTGTGTGTGTGATGCAGATAAATGTGCTCAAAGTGCTTTATTTGAAAGTAGTGCTATGCCTATTTGGACCTATATATAAAGGAGTTTGACTTATTGAAAAGTTTATTTTTCAAACAGATAAAGCATAACGAAAGTGATGTTTTGAAATCAAATTTTTAAACCCTTTCGCTCTTATAGGAATTGAGGCATTTGATACTTCCATTTTATTCCATATTCGGCTTGATTTGATTTTATTTAAGATGTGAAGCATATTTGATAGTATGTAAATATTATCTATAGGTGTCGGTCTTCTTATGGGCATGAAAGCCATTGAAGTAACCCGAGCACCACAAACCATGATTTTACTATATCAGGGCCTTAAAAATCCGTATCCCTGTTTAAGGCCCCACAGTTACATGTACAATGGATAACAAGCTGACTGTACAACTTAAACAAGTCTATCACGGGAACTAGATCTAGATTCATTGATTGAATCATCAACCCTCTGGTTCATAGGCTCACGGGATATCATTTAAAAGATTGCACAATGAATATATTGAAATAAAATGCATATTTATTTTTAGACGTTGCAAAACAAAGGATTCATCACTTAAATCCTTTCATGCTCTTAGCAAAGCTTCCTGTTTCCTCTAGATACAGATCTAGGGTGGCGTGGTTGCCAAATATTTACAAACTAGAAAGTAAACTAAATTTATCTAGATCCTAGCCATTCTAGCTCCATGGTTCAAGTAATAAAACTTTTGAACTGATTAAAAGCTAGATCTGGCTAGATCTAGTATAAATCTAGTCAATACACTTTAATATCAACTATTTACACAAAATGAACGGTTAAAACCTTTATCCAGGCATAACCAAGCAGTATATATATATATATACATACTTATATATATACTTATATATATTAAAGCAAGAAATGAGCTCAGATCTGAAAAGATCTTACAGCCTTGCACGAGATGAGCTATTGGACAGCTTTTGGCGCCTTTAAAATCAATTTTCACTGGTTAAAACTTGATATGTTGAAGTATATATGTATAAAAGTGTTTACAGAGAAGATTTACAAGATTTGAGTTGTTCGACACTTGAAATCTCTAATTTTCTCTCTCATGGCCCTTCTCTCTCTCTCTCTTTTATATCTCCAAATAAGCTGATGGGGGCTGATATATATAGGCACAAGCTTCCATAGGTAGACCTATGGATGGGCCCAGTGGGTCCCGCCTTGAAGTATGTGCACTTCAATCGACGCTTAGGTTGCTTATAACCTTCATAACTTGTAATCCGGGAATCCTATGGAGACGTGTCATACCCTTCCGGAAAGCTCTTTCAGAGAGCTACACAATGACATAGGGTTTACCCTTTTTGAATTCGAGAAGATGAGTCCATGACCAAAATGGCATCTTCGAGTCTTCACAGGTAGTCCATTGAGCTGTCTTGCGCAGTTTGCACTCGGAATTGCTGAGATGGCTCTTAATGACCATTTCCACAACTGACTGGTTATTTGTTGTTTTTCATATTCCATCTTTCCATCCCAGGGTTGTCTCCAGGGTTGATGGGGCTTTTGGCTGTCCCTTGGGGCTATATCTAGGATTTGACTACGGCCAATCCTGTTCTTCCTCAGGGTTATCTCTGAGGTTAATTCTGATGTCCCATGAGCCTATCTCTGACATTTGACTTGATATAGATTTTTTGGGGTTGTCTCCAAAATGAATGTGTAATCCTCCAGGGTTGTCTCCAGAGTGGAAAAATACACTTTTTCCCTCCTACATGGGTTAGTAACTGGAAAACGAAATTCCGAGTGTCTACAGATGCCCCTCTTTATCATGTACGATGATAAATTTATGTTAATAATAAATACCGATATATAAAAATACATAAGATATGACTAATAAGAAAGGCCTGCATTAATTATTCTATGTTATCATCCATGTTAATTGCAATTCAATTTCGTCAAATTAATCCATTCTTATAACTCTATTCAATTTCATGTACTGAATTTATTCACAATTGTAAATCATCATAAAACTTCATAATAATAACCCCACGCATGGACAGATTGGTCGATAAGTTCAGAACGATATAAAAACACCAACATGATGTTAGATATGAGTGCTCGGTCTATATATAATAGAAAGAGAGTGCATTGAACTCGTAAAGTTACAAACTTAAAGAGAGATGCAGATACACGTAAACAGCAACCATACCAAACCAAAACAAGTCTTCGAATCCTAAAACACAAGAAAAGCAATCAAATGAGCCAGCTGATTCATATCAATAGCTTTAAGTTATCAAGCATTTCCAATCTCAGCGCCTGGCCCGCCCATCATCACGCTTGTCATCATCATACCACCTCTCATTGGACCGAGAGTCTTCGTATCTAGCTCTCTTCGGGGGATCACTTCGTCCATCCTTCTCATGCCTCCTCCTATCACGCCGTTCTTCCATATCTCTTCCATGCCTATTATATTGATGCTCCCCAGCATTGTCATGCTTATTGTACGTCTCCTCTTCTTCATCCCTTCTGTGTTTTATTCCCCGGTGATCTTCTTCATCATTGGTTTTTCTTCTATCCTCCCCATGCTCTTTTTCATCTCTTTTGAACCTTCTTGCTGGACGATCTTCTTCATCCTTACTTTGCCTTCTATCCTTGTGCTCTTCTTCATCTCTTTTGTGCTTTCTTCCCCGGTGATCTTCTTCATCCTTACTTTGTCTTCTATCCCCCCTAGGCTCCTCTTCATAATCTCGATTATCTCTCCTACTTTCATGATTTGGTTCCCCCCGCCTCTGAATTCCAGTCCCACGTTCAAGTTTCTCACCCTTGCGCCCGCCAGATTTATTCATCCTATAGTCATCTCTCCTATGATCATCTGTGCTCCTGTGTGACCTGCTGATCTCAGATTGAACCTTTGCATCCTTCTGTAGATCCCTATTACGCTCCGTCTCTTTTCCTGAAATTAGGCTTCTTGAATTTGCCTCAGGACGCTCGTCCTGTTTTTCATCATCTGGCTTCCTCTTTCCCCTTGTGGCATCTCGACCTCCATAGCTGGATCCCTCAGCAGTATCTTTCTTGGACAGTTCCTCTAACTTCCTGAAAGTATCCAACCCATCATCAGTCTTGCGAGGACAATCCTTTTCTTTTCTCCTATCTTCAACAGCACCGCCCTTCTGCTCTAGACTAGTACCATATCCACGCTGTCCACCTCTGCCCCTCAAGTCAATTCTGTTACTTCCGCGACCACTTCGACTCTTGTCCGATGATTTAATCTTCTCAGTTTTGTCACGCTTGTAGTCACTAGTATCACTGTCTGAATCACTTCCATTGCCTCTCTCATGAGAATCCTCGCTTTTTTGATCACTGCTGACATCCTCATCAGAATCATGTCTTCTTCTTCTTGTTATCTTCCTTAGTTTTTCATCATCAGTATCAGACTCATGCTTGGCTGAATCATGTCTTCTTCTACTCTTCTCCGGTTTTTCTTTTTCTCGTATTGTTGTTCCTTTTTCGGAATCAGAGTCCCATTCCAAATCATATCTTCTGCCAACTTTTTGCTGTTCATGGTTATTGGTTTTCTTTAAATCACTAGGAATAGTATCAAATTTATCCCGCCTATTGCTTCCACTCTGCTGTTTCCTCTTCCTCTCCACTTGATCATCCCTACTATCTGCATCAGAGTCATCATCTAAATCATGTCGTCTGATCCTAGAAAGATGTTTCACCTTTTGAGTTGCACGTTTAGGTAATTCTTTACGATAAGTATCATTATCTGAACTAGCGCTCCTACTAGATTTTTCATATTTCCCATCATCAGAATTAGACATAGAATCAGAATCTACACTGCCATGTCTACTTTTCTTGTGCTTACCTGATGATTTTCGCCTCTTCTTTTGAACATCAACTCCAAACTCGTCATCAGAATCATTCCCCCGCCTACTTTTTTTATGCTTCTTTCGACTGCCTTTCGTATGTTTTCCACTACTGTCTGTATCAGAAGATTTTTCATCATCATAATCACTCCCCTGGATTTCCTGATGTTTCTTCCTAGTCCCTCTCACCCGCTTCCCACTGATGTCCATATCAGAAGAACCTTCATGCCCTCTTCTTTTAGTATCCTTTTTTAGGAGTTTTGAATCTTTTATCCCATCTTTCACAAATGCATTCTTCTTATCTTCAACACCCTTTCCAATCTCATCTTGTTCATATCTAGTATCTCTGTCAAGCCATCTATAACCAGCACCATTTTTCCGCACATTTCCTACTTTCTCATCATCATTACTCTCGTCAGAACCCACCTGCTTCTTTCGCTCAGAACCTATATGCAGAGCAGCTTTTAATGCTTCCATCTGTTTCTCCTTTCGGGCAGTAATTTGGTGGGTCTGTGTATTTGATACTCTGGAAAACACCCAATAATATACCATATTAATATTTCATTATGAAAAAAACACAAAAGGATTACATTAAATCTATCAAGCGTTATGAGGTTATGAGGTGATATCGTAAGACAGATGTGACTAGTGAACTTATATTTATCTTAATAAGGTTTACAAAATATATAAACACGATAGGGAATACAGCTAGGCCCTTTCAATGTCTTAAAAATATCAAGTTTTGTTCAAGATCAGAAAAGAACGGAAGCAAAAAAAATCTAAGCAGATAATCTGATATTATCATGAGCATCACAATCTGACACAGGACAACAAAATTGAAATGTAAATAATAGTGAAAAAGATGTATTATTGTCTATCCCGGCAGAGAAATCCGCCACACTGCAAGATGTTTAGAGATCATTTGGCAGAACTTCCTCACATCCGCAGACAAATGATGATAAACTCACATTATGGATAATTTCATTAATCAATAATATTTACCAGTCTGTCCACTTTGTGGGGGATTACATTTATATAAAGAGCACAACACTTGGCCACAAAAAGAAGTACTTGGGCACCCAAAAAAAAAAGCACACAGGAAAAAACACTTGGACACTAAGTAATTAAAGACTAGAATACTTAACCTACATCGAAATAAGCTGCCCTAAATCCCTAAACATTAAATAAAAATCCAATTAAACCAATTGCTAACATATTAGAAATTATAAAGATAAAATAATTAACTAGATGGCTAATGTGTTCCTCATCACAATCATTCCAGTAATATCATGTTCTCATGAAACCTGACCTGCAGCTAACCACATAATTAGTGCATTGCTACCGAAGAAGTACAAAATAAATTATTTCTAATGAACAACATAATGAATCATCAACAATGTTTAGCTCCATACTGCCTTCATGTAACCAGATGAATGAGAAAAAAATTATCAAGACACATGACCATATAAGAAGCATAAATTCCGATTTAAGAGAATCCAATTATTAGGACACTAATGACATGATAGGAGGCATAATTCAATTTTAAGAGAATTCCATATCTGAGATTAACTGATTAAGTATATGTCTCCAGAAAAAGGCCATCAAGGAATAAAAGGTGAACTCCCACCATCTAACCTTGAAGTCAAAAGAAGAGGTAGTGTCCAGAGTACCCAATAGCTAATTTCACCCATCTACCGGAAACAACAGTAATTACCACAGTTACAATTTCTTTGCTGAAAAATAACATTTCTAAACATAACTTTCTATTTATGATTGTAGTTACTGCCCCATAATCCCAACTTTAGAATACGGAGATTACACTTGCTGATAATATTGAACTCAATGAAATAAAACAGTTTTATTAATCATGCTTATAGCTACTCCCCAAAATCGAATGATACAATACAAAGATTAAACTTTAAAACTTCCTCAAATTCTTCAAAATAAATCCAAAATACGCGTGTTTGAAGATTACCTTTCGTCACCGACAACAATTGAGGTTACCCCACCGGCCTCTTCAGCCGCCGCAGCGACCTCCATCGTCCGGCGAGCCTCGTCGAGTTTCTCCGAAATCTCGGCATCGGTATATCCCTGGTCAGTAAGCTTGTCTTCGAGAACAACAAGCTTGAGTTGGATCTGGCGCTTCCGATCGTGCTCAAGGATCTCCTTGTTGGCTTTCCGGGTCACGCCGGCGATACCCTGACCCGGATCGAAACCTTTCCCTTCGGTGGAAACTTTATTGGTCTTCGATCTCACGAAGAACTTGTTGGTCTGAATATAGCCGTTTGTTCCTGATCCCCTTGCGGTTTGTAGCCCGATTCCGTTGTACATTTTGATGCGGGAATCGGAAAGTGTTTACAGATTGAAATATAAAGGATCCAGATTTCGCTAAGGACTAGAAACCCTAACCCTGAAATCAGGGTTTGGTGATGCTTATTTGCAGCTTATTTGCAAATGATAAAGTGATTTCAGATTAGATTTTTGGGGGAAAATGGAGAGAGTGATGAGTATAAAAGAGAGGAGTAACCAGATTTTGAGAATTTGGATGAGAGAGGATTGAAATGGGCTGTTGCAGACTGAAGATTGGGCCTATACCATCCGGCCTAGTGTGGAGTAATATATTGGGTTTAGTCCAATTTCTTTCAATCATAATTAGTAACATAAATTTTAGAATTTCATATTGGGTCCTTTACAATAATATACAATATTTAGTAAATAATTACACTATTAATACATCACCAAAATAATTATAAAAATAATAACCTTCCCATATTTATTTACAATATTAGTGTCTTTAATTTAGGAAAAACACTCATCCGCTCATTCTCTTTATCTCCCTTACCGCCTCCTCTCTCCTCCCCTTTGTCCACCTCCTTCGTCGCCGCTTCAACACCTTGAAGATGTAGATCTTATAAGTCTTCTTCACTCTCTTCTTCTTCTTCTTCTTCACTCTTTATCTCTCTTTATAGGGCGTGATGTAGGGGTTTTTGATGTACTCACTCACTAGTCATCTCTGACATCCTCAACTCATTCGCCGTCATGGATCGCTGCTTCGTCCTCGGTGACGTCACTTACGACGCTTGCTACGTTGATGATCTCTCCGCCGCCGCCCTGGACGCCGATCTCCTCATCCATTACGGCCACAGATTGTCAACAGAGCAACTCATTATTGTAGAAAGTCATCCATTACGGCCAAAGATCTCTTAGTCTTTGTAGTTGTTACTATTTTGTCAGTATTATAGAGGAGGAGTATATTTAGCTCATTATTGTAGAAGTTATCTTTATCCAGAAATCTATGCAAATTTCCATTCTCTATTCATTCCTTTTGCTCTTTCTTATGTTTTCCTTTATGTTATATTTTCATTATTAGCATTTACATAACTGTCATTATGACGAATGTTGATTTAGTCCAAAAATTAAAAAGAGAAGAAGATAGATTTTAGTGCAGTTGGTAGCCAAACATTTATATAAAGGTAACCATTTTAGTTTTTGTGGGTAACCAAGAGAAATTTCAGTGCAGTTGGTAGCCAAAACTTTCATACAAAGGTAACCATTTTAGTTTTTGTTGGTTACATTTATATTAAGGTTTGGCTACCAACTGCATTATGGAAAAAAAAATTCTATAATAGATTTTTTATAATTAATTGGTAACCCAATAAAACTGAATTGGTTACCTTTGTATTAAGCTTTGGCTACCAACTGCATCATGAAAAAAATTCTATAATAGATTTTTTTTAATTAATTGGTAATCCAATAAAACTGAATTAGTTACATTTGTATAAAGGTTTGGCTATCAACTGCACTATGAAATAAAAAAATCTATAATAGATTTTTTTATATCTGTTTGTTGAGAAAAGAGAGAAATACTAAAGCATTTAATGTTTTGGAAGATAAAGTTCTGGAAAACTTTGCTGCCAGTTATGGATGGTTATGGAAAGGAGTTCGGCAGAGGGGGATAGAAGGGAGGAGAGAGAAAGTACTAAATTGCAACCTATTAAAACACTCAACTAAATTAAAAGGATAAGAATGCACTAATTTTGTAGATAAAATTTTAAATGCATTAATTGTGTAAATATTTTATGAGTGCACTATTGTTGTAATAATTTTTAAAAATATAGTAGAAAATGTAATTATTCCTTTCATATTTAACTAAAAGGGCGGTTTAATGTTTATATTGAGGATATTCGGATTCTACTTTAACCACCTAAAGGGTTGGGTGAGTTTCTTAATAGAGATGCAAGCAGGGGTCTCGACTCAAAGTCGGCCCTGGTTCAAGGCTAGGCTACAACCCAGGACTCAAAGTTGTGAGAGGCACAAAAAATTTTATAAGCTTATGTATATATGTGTATAAAAAAATAAAAAATAAAATAAAAGAAATTATCGCATGTACCTGTTAATGAAAAGGAAAGTGTCGACGCCGGAAAAGATCTTGTCTCTTCCTCTTCCTAAGGTATTTCTTACCCTTTATGTTTTTTATGTGAATTTGTTTGATCTGAAGGGTGAGATTTTCAGAAAAAGACTGACATATAATGTCGACGATTTGAAAAGATTTGATTTTTTATTGGTCCGAATTAGACAGAACCGCTAGTTGGTATGAGTTAAATGGTTGTACCAACTCAACCGAGTTTTGCAATAGACCTAATTATTGGTCTCTGTTTAATTGGTCTTGAAAACTGAGATTTCATAGAGTTCAGGGGCTTGATTAAGCGGAGGAAGGTGTTAGGCATCCCTGACTTCCGTGAAACACGGTTACCGCATTTTTGATTCATTAATTTGTGTGTATGTGTGTGTGTATGTGTGTGTGCATTGCAGTTAATTGGCCGTAAGTGTTTTGTTTGGAAGTAGTGCTATGCTTTTTTTGTACCTATATACAAAGGGTTTGACTTATTGAAAAGTTCAATTTGAAGTAAATATATACCAAAATGGTGTTTTGAAAACTGGTTCTCAAACCCTTATGCTCACATAGTAATTGGGGCATTTGATACTTCTATTTTTATTCCATATTCGGCTTATCCTGATTTTATTCTTGAGATACGAAGAATCTTCGACAAAATAATATACATATAAGTGTCAGGCTCCTTCTAGGCATAAAAGTCATCGAAGTAAGCTCGAGCACCACACATAAGATTTTCACTATTACGGGGACCATAAATTCGGATAACTGTTTTAAGGTCCTAAATTTACAATTACAAATTTTGCAAGCTAGTTGTACAACTGAAAATGGTACATCATGATCAGATCTAGATTCAAAGATTGAACCGTAGATCACGTGATCCCTAGGCTCACAAAATATTATTTAAAAGCTTGCACGATTAAAATAAAAAGCATATTTAACTCCAGACGTCGCAAATAAGAGATTCATCAGTTAAATCATTGTATGCGCATAGCCAAAGCTTTTAGCTTCCTCTAGATACAGATATAGGACTGCATGGTTACTAGATATTTACAAACTAGAAAGAAAACTAGATTTAAATAAATCTTATCCATTCTAGCTCAACGGTTCTAGTTTCGCAACTTTTAAACCGATTAAAAAGCTAAATATGATTAGATTTAGATAAATCTAGTCAGCAAACTTTAAATATTGCAGATTTACATCAAATGAACGATTAGAACTGATATTTAATCACAATGGTTATATATATATATATAATATCACAAGAAAAGCAAAAGATCGATATTCTATCGGTGAAACTAGATAATATACATATATATTATTCACATATAGGTATATAAGCAAGAAAAAAATGAAAACTTGAAAAAATCTTACTACTTTGCACGAGAAGGGCTATCGAATGGCTTTTAGCGCCCTTGCACGAGAAGGGTTATCGAACGGCTTTTTAACGAATATGTTGCAATAGATATGTATATGAAAGCTTACAAGTGAGATTTACAGGTTTGAAATCAAGATTCAAGGGATTTCTAGCAAAATTTCTCTCCTTTTCTCTTTTTCTCTTTTTTTCTTTTTCTTTTTCTTTCTTCTTTTTCTTTTTTAACAAGCTACTGGTGGCTTGTATATAAAGCATTGGGCTTCTGCAGGTCACCTGCGGAAGGGCCCAGTGGGTCCCACCTGGTGGGCCCCATTGTCTCGAAGTATGTGCACTCTAATCAACACGCAGTCTGCTTGAACCTTCATAACGTGCGATCTGAGAATTCGATGGAGGAGTGTCATACCTTTCCGGAAATCTCTTTCCAAGAGCTACATCATGACATGGGATTTGACCTTTTTTGAATCCGGGAAGATGGGTCCATGACCGAATCTTCAAGTCTTCGCAGTCAGTTCGTTGAGCAGTCTGGTGCAATTTTCACTCGGGAATGCTGCAGTGGCTCTTTGTAACCCTTTTTGTAGTTGTTCTGGGGTTGTTGATGTTAACTTATCAAAATGACCATTTTGCCCCTCCTGGGGTTGTCTCCAAGATTGACGGGGCTTTTGTCTGTCCTTCAGGGCTGTCCTCGAGGCTTTATCACAACTGATTTTGTTTTTCCTTAGGGTTATCTCCGGGGATTGATTTGATGCTTCAGGGTTGTCTTCAAAGGTTGATTTGATATCTTGGGCTGTCTCCAGGGTTGGATTTGATAATTTCTCGGTGTTGTTATCGGGGTTCTGGCTTTATGATTTCTCTGTGCTGTTGTCGGGGTCTGGTTTGATGATTTTGAATTCTAGGGTTGTCTCTGGAAGATAAAAGACGATTTTTTCCTCCTACATGGTTACTAACAGGAATGCAAAATTTTTAGTGTCTACAAATGCCCCTCTTTATCATGTTTATGCAATGTAGTGGAATGAACAGGAAAAAGATTACTAGACACTTGAAATATGACAAGATTAAATGATGCCATATAATGCATCATGATATAATGTTATAGATGCTGAATGTTTTTGTTTGGAGTCACTTCTAATGGTATTCTATCACTAACTATGTGACGCCCCCAAAATAGGTCCAATCCATCCAACATATTCTGAGTCGCCAAATACATGGTATAGAAAACAACTACAACTTTATTACTGCAATTATCGTGCAAAATACAACAATACATATACTGTGAGTTTTAATACCAACTGTGACTCATGTCCCAACTATGGGCAGCGCCTCACATTGATACACTACGTAAAGGTACAGTCAATAACTATTTTAGAAATTAAAATCTTTGGGAAGTGCTCAAGGAAACCTTCGTACATAGGAGGCCATGAATCTAAGTTATGATAGATATCATATGTCCAGAGAATTATCCTTGGTTGATCCAATAGACCTCAAAGAAAAATAAGAAGATTACTATCACATTCCTTGCAATGGTGAGTCTTCTCTTGACATATAACTATCTCTACTCTCTCCAGTTGAAAATTATATTTTAAATAAACTCCAAGATCATATAGGTAGTGCTCGTAGATATACTCAGCAAGTGGATGTGCACAATCCTGCCTTATGATAATTCGTAGGTCATTAGACATCTTGTATGATAGTGGTAAAATACCGTTCCAAAGTTGGGTTCACCTTACTCTATTCGGTTCACCAAAATTAAATATCAAATGACGTATACAATACGACACACTTATCTAAAGTTCTCAATAAAATTATTTTCATACTATTTAGGGAGAACCTCAACAGCTATAGACTACCGTTCTATTCCCCTGTTATCCCCGCTCGACCCAGCAACACTTTTATTACCTGAAAGGAATTGTGAAGCAAAAGGGTGAGCAGAACTAGCTCAGTAAAGAATATTATGACTAAAGATAATTAAATTATCAATAGCCTTCATCAGTAATAAATCAGAGATTTAGAACATATGGTAGATGATAAAACTTTTCAACCATAGTTGCAGCGAAACGAGCAATCCATTAGAAGAGTCAAATAGACCATAAAGTCTATTATCTTCTCCATGTTAAAAATCCACCAACAATGTTTTATCCCTGTAACATCAATCAACAGTTCATGTCCACAATCATGTGAATAACTCATATTCATAATTATAGTTCTAAATTCCTCTTCTCATCTAGGACGAAGATAATTTTCATCACATGTCTTTACCTGAAACATCAAAGAACATGGTTATTGATAAGTGAGTTTTATACACATAAATTGGATACATTCGGGCTTAAATTATTGTTGTTCTCAAGTCTTTTAGGATGTTTTTATGTGTTTGTGTCTATTCATGCATGTTTTATATTGTTTTGTAGGAATTGGGACAAAAGTTACATGGATCGACATTTGGGGTGGCTAGATTCGCGTTTTCGGCTTGCCATTTACACAGCAGTCACTTCAGAGCAAATTTGACTATAGCTCCGTACATTATTTCGAAAAACTTTAAGAATAAAAGTTGTAGATCTACTTCTCCTCTTTCCGGATCATCTTGAATCATCTAAATCGGAGTTCGGACGAAGAAGTTATGGTCGTTTTCCCAAAGGACGTCGGAGCAGAAAATGTTAGACTTTGTGGCAGCGCCGGGGCGCTCGTTTTAGGCTTGATACCAGCGCCGGGGCGCTGGGGGGCAGAAACTCAGCGCCGTGCCCAGCGCTGGGGCGCTGGAGAAGGGCCTGGTGCGGGCCTGGACGCGTTTTGGGCGAATTTTGACACCTTTTTGACTCCAAATAGGATTGGGGTTGTTCCTAAACTCAAAATTAGACTTGTAACCTATAAATATATGATGTAAGGCATAAAATAAGAGGAGATTACATAGCTTAGCCTAGATTAAACACTCCTTTAGATTAGGACATAACCCTAGTTCTTATTAGTTTTGGAGATTGAAGCAACTTGGAGACCATTGAAGATCAAGAGCAAGAGGGGATCATCAGATTTGCTGACAACAGATTCTATTCTCTTCTTTCATCTTACTTTTATCTTTTAATGTCTATTCAGTTGTGGATTCTTGGTTTTCATTCATTAATTATGAACTAATTCTTTTTATTAAGATTTCAATTGAACTTTTTATGATTATAAATTGATTATTCATTATATTCCAATTATTTATGTTAAAGTGAATTGTTTATCTTGTCTTGTGCTTATTGCTTAATTATTTGATCAGTAATTACCTTGTTACTCTAGAAGGAATTGGAAGAGGAATTCTAGGGTTAGAACTGGGCATGATATCATGTGACTTAGTTATGTGCAAAGTGAATAATTAGGTTTGTGAATTGAATGGAAATATCTGTTCACCGCATGTAACACATAAGGAATTGGGATTGGAAAGAGTTTAATTCACTTATTTTGCATAGGAATATAGCAAGATTAATCTGGATTAAATAGAAGGCAATTGATCACTTGGAAAAGGGCTTTTTGCATTTGAGAATTCCTGTTAACAATTCAGTAGACATAATAATTGGGATAATTAGATAATTGGTTTATAGTTCATAATTGGGGATATTGGAGTCTTAGCCTTTATTTATTTGAATTCATTTATAAAGTAACATAGTTTTAATTGGTTAATTTAGTTTTCTTAATTAGAAAAATCACGATTTGAGATTGTTTAAATAAAATTAGTTTGGTTAAGAATTAGTACTTGGTGATTTTTATTAAATAATTTCTCGTGGGAACGATACTTTTCTTATCACTTTATTACTTGTTGACCGTGTATACTTGCACGTATTTATTGATTGCGAAATTGATCAACAAGTTTTTGGCGCCGTTACCGGGGAATTAATTTAATAATTATTTACCAATATTAATTTCAATCAAATTAGTCTTAATTTAAACATTTTTATTTTTATTTTTAATTCTCTTTCAATAATTCTCTCTTTTCAGGTACCATGGATGACTTTGTGTATCAATGGCCATACACGAACATGACTCAACCAAGGGGAGCGGAGATTGAAAGACTCGAGAAACTTTCTGCATTGTCTGCACAGATTGAGACACTTTCGAGGATGTTTGAAGCTTTTGAAGCTCAGCGTCGTCAAAGTATGGCGGTTACTTGTGATTATTGTGCTGGAAATCATATGAGTCATCAATGCGCCATCAGTTTCGAGCCGGTACAGTATAGTGGTGATTACCCCAATAATTATGTCTATACCAACAACTATCATCAGGATTGGGGGTATCACCCGGATTTTTCATGGAGTAACAATCAAGATCAATTTTATGCTCCAAGTCCAACAAACCCACATGATTTCTTGTGTCCACCTCCACTACAACAGGAAGAAAATTCAAATTGGGAGGAAGCCTTGGAAAAATTTATTAAAGCTTCTGAAAAAAAGAATGAGGAACAAGACAAGAAAATGAATCAAGTAGAGCTGAATTTGCAAAGCCAAGGGGCGTTGATCAAGAATCTGGAAAATCAAGTGGAACAGATAGCACATGCGTTGAACAACCATCCTCAATACACCTGGCCCTATGACATGGATTCCGAGACTGATGGTGAGCCCGAGCCAAATCTACAACTGAATGAGCCACGAGATGAAAAAGAGGAGACAAGTGGGGATAATGACAACAAGGTCGGTGAAGAACTTTTTGTGAGACCCAATGATGATGAGCCAATGTTATTTATGGCTCAAGTACCTTCTCCTCCACAGTTCAAGAGTCCGGTTAGATTTGCAAAACCTTGTCCGATTGGTAGTCATGTCGTCGGCAATACTCTCTGTGATGTAAAAGCAAGTACACCTTCGAAACTATGGTGCGATGAGCTGGAGAAGATAGAAGAAGAAATTGTTGTGTCTGACAAGCCTTAATACCAGAATATATTCGCAGACACAATGGAGAAACCACCTAGATGTTGGACGTTCTTGAATGTGATCTTATCTAAAGAAAGCATGCTAGGTGACATTAATACAATGGCTATCGTAAATGGGAACCTACCAAAAGCTATATTATTTCTGATGGATGGAGGGTTCCTCAACTTTCGAAGAGGAATTGGATAGCATTGACCAGACAAAGTCAGGCTGAGACTATAAAACAAGCGCTTATTGGGAGGCAACCCAAGTTTAATTTTTATTTTTTATTTTTATTAATTTTTATATTAGTAGTTTTGAATTTGCATTTATTTATGATTTAATAAAATTGCTTCTATCATGGTTTACAGGTTATCAAAGTCAAATACAAGAGTGGTGCCCAATTTGTTCCATGTGCTTAGCCTATTCTCCAAACTTAGCGGACAAGGAGGAAGATTGCTATATTTTCAAGGAAGTCCTCTGCTTTAATTTTTTCTATTTCAGTCATTGAGGAAAATGTCTAGTTTAAGTTTGGAAGCATTTTAGTGTCATATTGCATATAGTTAGTTATTTACATTGTAAGTTCGTTATGTTTTTGAGTTATTTACATTTAGCTTTTGCATTCTGTTTTTTTTGTTTAAATTTTTTTTTAAAATCGCAAAAATAGTTGTTAGTTTACTGTGTTTGTTGCGTTTAGTTTATATTTGCATGATTCCAACTGTTAGATAGTAAAAGTCTATTTTGGCCAATGATGAGACTGGAATTAAGTAGATAAGTATAGTATTGAATATTCAGGCTTTGATGTGATTTCTTGTTATGAATTGAATCTTTTCCTGTTTGAAACTGGTATAATTAAGGTTAGCACGTTAATAACAGCTATGTTAACTGATTAAGTTTAAATTGATACATAATGGATTTTTTAAGGATAATACTAGTGTGAAGGAATGAAAGACATGAATAGGCGGAGATGGCTAAATTTTGATAAAAACTTAAGTTTGAGGGGAAATTTTGGGGTATATAAGCTTTAAAAAAAAATATGTTGAGTCTTGTGGTGGGTTGATGAGAAACACTCCCCATAAACACAAGTGTGAGATGGAGCGTAAAACGCACTCACCAACCATCTATAAAAAAAAAGAGAAATTTTTTTTTTACCGTGACTAGTTTTGTTTCGGGGCCTTTGTTACTTGAGTAAGTACGCCCGAAGGGGTATCTTAAAACCTAGCGCCCTAAGGTCTTATATGGTCTGGAAGTCGTTGGTCGAAAGCTCGCTAAGGGGTGACACTGTTAGCCTAATGGAATGAGACACTGCACAGTCATGGTTAAAAAAAACAATAAAACGGGAAAAAAGCAAAAAGCCCCCGTAATGAAAAGTAAAGCATAAGTATCCCAGATTGGACTCTTGAACTTGGTGGATGTTTGACTTTAGTTGGATCTAGCTTGTTCGTGAATTTTGTGAGTTTTCACTGTATGATGCCTTCGAAGATATCTATTATGTCTTAAATTTGATTTTATATCAGTTAACATTGTTGTGGAGCACACACGCACTATATCAATGATAACAGTCTAAGATTTGATGATTGATTGGGAAATTACTGATTTGTTTTAATATGATGTATTATCATGTTTACTTGATTTCTCTAAGGCCGGTTGAATAGACTTGTTTCTGTCATTACTGTTGGATTCGTAGGCATATTGATTAGTTTCATTACATTGCATTGCATAACATTTTTGTGTTTTTGCTTGAGGACAAGCAAAGGTTTAAGTTTGGGGGTATTTGATGAGCGAGTTTTATACACATAAATTGGATACATTCGGGCTTAAATTATTGTTGTTCTCAAGTCTTTTAGGATGCTTTTATGTGTTTGTGTCTGTTCATGCATGTTTTATATTGTTTTGTAGGAATTGGGACAAAAGTTACATGGATCGACGTTTGGGGTGGCTATATTCGCGTTTTCGGCTTGCCATTTACACAGCAGTCACTTCAGAGCAAATTTGACTATAGCTTCGTACATTATTTCGAAAAACTTCAAGAATGAAAGTTGTAGATCTACTTCTCCTCTTTCCGGATCATCTTGAATCATCTAAATCGGAGTTCGGACGAAGAAGTTATGGTCGTTTTCCCAAAGGACGTCGGAGCAGAAAATGTTAGACTTTGTGGCAGCGCCGGGGCGCTCGTTTTAGGCTTGATACCAGCGCCGGGGCGCTGGGGGGCAGAAACTCAGCGCCGTGCCCAGTGGTGGGGCGCTGGGGAAGGGCCTGGTGCGGGCTTGAAGGCGTTTTGGGCGAATTTTGACACATTTTTGACTCCAAATAGGATTAGGGTTGTTCCTAAACTCAAAATTAGACTTGTAACCTATAAATATATGATGTAAGGCACAAAATAAGAGGAGATTACATTGCTTAGCCTAGATTAAACACTCCTTTAGATTAGGACATAACCCTAGTTCTTATTAGTTTTGGAGATTGAAGCAACTTGGAGACCATTGAAGATCAAGAGAGGGGATCATCAGATTTGCTGACAACAGATTCTATTCTCTTCTCTCATCTTACTTTTATCTTTTAATGTTTATTCAGTTGTGGATTATTGGTTTTCATTCATTAATTATGAACTAATTCTTTTTATTAAGATTTCAATTGAACTTTTTATGATTATAAATTGATTATTCATTATATTCCAATTATTTATGTTAAAGTGAATTGTTTATCTTGTCTTGTGCTTATTGCTTAATTATTTGATCAGTAATTACCTTGTTACTCTAGAAGGAATTGGAAGAGGAATTCTAGGGTTAGAACTGGGCATGATATCATGTGACTTAGTTATGTGCAAAGTGAATAATTAGGTTTGTGAATTGAATGGAAATATCTGTTCACCGCATGTGAATTGGGATTGGAAAGAGTTTAATTCACTTATTTTGCATAGGAATATAGCAAGATTAATCTGGATTAAATAGAAGGCAATTGATCACTTGGAAAAGGGCTTTTGGCATTTGAGAATTTCTGTTAACAATTCAGTAGACATAATAATTGGGATAATTAGATAATTGGTTTATAGTTCATAATTGGGGATATTGGAGTCTTAGCCTTTATTTATTTGAATTCATTTATATAGTAACATAGTTTTAATTGGTTAATTTAGTTTTCTTAATTAGAAAAATCACGATTTGAGATTGTTTAAATAAAATTAGTTTGGTTAAGAATTAGTACTTGGTGATTTTTATTAAATAATTCCTCGTGGGAACGATACTTTTCTTATCACTTTATTACTTGTTGACCGTGTATACTTGCACGTATTTATTGATTGCAAAATCGATCAACAGTTATACCAAATCAAAGTTCTTGTTCATAATCATGCTAATAAATTCATCTTTGCACTACGGGCCAAAGATATTCATTATCATTTCATCTTTGCACTACAGGCCAAAGATATTCAATAACAGGTCATATTTGCACTACAGACCAAGATATTCAACAACATGTCATCTTTGCACTACGGGCCAAAGATATTCATCAATAATTCATCTTTACACTACAGGCCAAAGATGTTAATATTTCAAAGAAATCTATAATCATTTCAGAATTTATATAAACAATAATTATAACCATGTTGATCAATTCACCTTTGCTCTTAAGCTAAAAATATTCAATTGTAAATTCAATGGTCATGATCATACCAGTCAACAATTCATCTTTGCACTACAGGCCAAAGAGAACCCATAGTCACGATTATACCAATAATCTACCCATCTTTACACTTAAGTCAAAGAGAAATTTCATCACCAGGATTATAAAAATGTTATATGAACAATATAATCAAAACAATATGATCAACAACTGTATTTAATTTCAAGAGTAAGATTCATAAATCAATGATTTCATAACACCTTAATCCAAATGTTATAAATCACTTAATAATCTCATAATCTAATATTATTAATATTACCACAATATTTTAATCATTTCTTAAACTTATAAACAATTTATTTTAATTCTTTACACTTTACTAATTAATACATTTAATCATCCTAAAATGCCAAACTCATAAGATTTCATCACCAATAACCAACAATCTCATCAAAAATTTGCATATACCATATATAGGATTCTCAAGCTATAAAATCCTATTTTCCAATTTTGTTACTTCACATAACATATTTAATTCATTTACTCATAACTAGTCCATTTTCATGAAAAATACCAAAGCAGTACAAACAAATTTTCTTTTCTGGGATTTAGCATAATATAGTCCCATATTGAACATATATTTTTCCCAGAATTTTTAAAATTCATTTACTATTTTTCATATGGCCAAAACTGCCGAATATTTAGATATTTATCATAAATTGTATTTTCGTCCAAAAATTTCAAAATTTACAGAGTATACTTTTATTATATACATGTACTCCCAATAAAAATTTTACCAATTTTGGAGTTAACCACAAGGAGTTATAACGATTTACTTTTAAAATAGTATTTTCTCATAAAATCCATAACTCCTAATCTATACATCCAAAAATTGCCATTTTTGGACACAATCAAGGAAACTCATCAAATTATCATTTCAAATTTTTTCAGAATTTTTTGAAGGTCAGAAAAATTACGAAACAGAAGAAACATAAAAACCCTTAAAATCCCTTACAATCCATTACCTCAAAAGAGCAGTACTTCTGACCGGAACATCGGATGTAAAGCCGAAGAAAACTTGCACTGAATAGTAACTCTCAAAGTATCTAAATACTTACAAAAATATGCTCGACAATATAGAGAGAAAGAAAACTTGTTTCTGGTGTGATTTTTAATTCTAACTTAAGCGCCTATTTATAGGAAAATGCTAGAAAGTCAAAGGAAACTAAATTAATAAAATATTAATTCATTTTATACGCATGCCATTTTGAAAAAAAATGACAGCCATCACCTTTGAAAATCCAATTCAGCACATGCATTCAATCACCAACCAAAAAGTGGGCCCTCCTAGAATTTTCCAATAAAAACATTTGTAAAAACAATTTCTGAATCAGTCACCTCTTAAAATTCATAACAAATCATACGTTAATTTTTAACAGTTCAAAATTTGTGGACATATACTCAACTCATATATGTATAACATATCAAAAAATCACAACGATTCAACGGTCGGATTAAAAATTATAACTCACGCAATATATCTCAAGAACACTGATTTTTCGGATTATTAGTCCTTCGGATCAGTTTCATTCAAAAATTCACCACGATAAATCTACAAAGGATTTTTGGGTGATTCAAATTTCTACATTTAAATTACTTCTAGGGTTTTCTTTTGATATATGGATCATCTCCTAACTCATTATACACAAAGAGTTATAGATTTTACAAAATCAAGTAATAAACTAATTTTTCTGAAAATCCCATATTTTGTTCTTTATTTCGACAAAATACTAATAAAACACTTCAGCATTAATTCCTTCATTTATAACCACATAAACAAATTCATCATTTATATCCGCATCAAATAAATATTTCCTTATCAATAATTAATTATTCACAAATCATATTACAGAATCACAACAATGACAACCAGACAGTTCCCAGGAAAGAAGGTGTTTTCCGATAAGGATTTCTCCTTACTGGCGCGCAATTAGGTGACCAAACCTCTCATTGACAGAACTTTCTAGACATTGCCAATAATGTTATCTAATAATATTATTCAAATAATATGAATTATTGATCTGAAATACTGTGTCATGACAATTATTGAAACAACAATAATATAAAATATCAACGCATTATTGAATCAATAAAATAAAATATTGAACAATAATTACTGTAACAATTATTGAGTAGTGCCTTCTTACATAAGAATCAATAATTCAAAAATACTGTGCAATACCGTGTGCTACTATGCAACCACGCGTATTACTGTATTTTAACCACCAGGTAATCCAACAGTGTTAACGGTAACAATTACGTCATTATTTATAAAAACTCAAACTTGTCATTTTCTTCATCCGATAATTATTCTGTTATGGGGCCCACAAATGGCCGCGCTGTCGTACGAATATTCCCCGTCAACAAGAATATTCCACGACCGAACAAATATTCCCCGACAACAACAAGTATTTTATAGCCACTTGCGTATTTTGAAAATTTTATATATATCACCCTTAACTTTAAACTTTTATCAATTTAACCATTTATTGAATAATAATTATAAGAAAAATTGAATACTTTTATTTCATAAAATCCGGGGTCTTACAAACTCCCGCTATTTATGCTGGGGATGGAGTTGTCAATGACAGTTTCCATCAAATTATCTTGATGCCTACTCGAACGGTAGTTTATAGAGGCTTTCATCACCAAACTTTCTCGATGTTACATTTGGTTGAAGCCAACGGTTTAAAATATCCATCAGTGCTACCGAGGAAAATTTAACGAAATGTCGTAGAGATGTTTTCAAGATCCCTACTGGGGAGATTTTTCTATGGCTTATACCACTGGACCTTTCTGAATTCAACGTCAGGGATGTCACCAACATTATTTATCTTCAAATACGCTTTCTGAATTCACCTCTGCTGAGGATATTGGCCTTATTGGAGATTCTTGATGTTTATTCTGATGATAGTTTACATCGATTTACATCATCGAATCTTTCCCAATGCTATGCTGGGGGTGTCACCAACAATTTGGATTTTTATCTGGTTGAATGCCATTTCTTTTTGTCAGGGATAGAGATCACAATGATAACATCCTCTTAATGCCTACTCAAACAGTAATTTACAAAGTTGACCATTACAGAACTAATTTGATACCTACTCGAACGGTAGTTTTCAGGGTTTGACCATAACCGAACCTCCTCGATGCCTACTCGAATGGCAGTTTACAGCGGTCGATCATTACTAACCTGATTTGATACCTACTCGAACGGTAGTTTGCAGAGTTAACCATCATTGAACTTCCTTGATGCCTACTCGAACATTAGTTTACAACGGTCGATCATAACTTAACTGATTTGATACCTACTTGAACAGTAGTTTGTAGAGTTGACCATCATCGAACTTCCTCGATGCCTACTCAAACGGTAGTTTAAAACGGTCAATCATCACTGATCCTTCTCGATGCTTTAGCTGGAGATTCCTTTTATAACAGATTCCATCATCGATCCTTCCCGATGGAGATAGTTTTAAATAATTGACACTATCAAGCTTTAATGATGCTTTATTGAATGCAATTTTCAATGGGCTCTAATGTTGAAATTCTCGAGGCTTCATTAGGATTGACACCAATAACTTACATGAGGATTTTCATTTTTCAGAGATTGACTTTAAGTTTTCACGTTTCAGGCCCCTTCTGCTTAATCTCGTAAAACCTTTTTTCCTGATTTGACTTTTTAGCTTCTAGCAGACCTGCTGGACCTCAAATTGGATGAAGATAGAAAGGGTGGGACCCACCCTGTACTTTTGTAGGTAGACCTGCATATTTCACAGGTATACCCGTGGAAGGCTGCGGGTGGTTTTATTCCCCCTGGGCCTTTCACATGTCATTTTCAGTTTGAACTTTCCAGAGAAATCCGGAACTTCCATCTCAGATCAACTCATTTCTGGCTGCTTTTTTCTAAATCCATCACCGTACAAACGTTCACTTCAAGTAATGTTTATATCCATTTCTTTCAAGTTTTGACCGTTAGAACGTTATATTTCATGGTTAGTAAGTTTAAACACAATATAGCAAATATGTATGCCTAGATGACTTATTAAAAATGAATGGGCCTAGTAACTGTTTGTATTTTACCATGATGAACATTCTGATGTGAAAAAAATTGATTTCTGATACAGTCATTTTACACCATTTTTTGCTACTTTATTTTATCCTATTTAAGGACAAATGAGCATGGATTTTTAAAATAAAGTACACATGGTAATTTGGATGCCATGGTGAGTTTAATTTTAATGTTTTTCATACATATGAAATGCCCATGATCTTGGGTTGGTGTGTTACTGAATGGCCACCTAATCATGCCTATGTGCATACGGATAATCCGTTTTATAAAAGAGACTATGGCGAAATTTTTTCAAGAGTTTGGGCATTTGATATTCATGAAATTTTAACTCTACTGGGGAAGCGTTTTAAACTAACACATGTTTTCACATAGGATATGCATGATGTGATTTTTAATTTTCTAGGATTCTAATGTCCTAAGGTCATGCACTTACTCAATTAATTTACAAGTAAATCATACCTCACCCTTTCTGAGGCGATTTGGAGATTTTTGTTTCCAGATATGGATTCTAACCAACCCATCAGCTCTATCCCCTATACAGTTTCTTCAGGGTTCAAGAGGGCAACTTTGACTGTTCCTTTTCCCAGACCAACGCGACAAGCACGTCGGTTGGCCGAGTCTGTTATCCGTCCCATTAGAGTTGAGAGGGCGGATGCCATTGACAAGGAGGACCCTATTGCAGATACAACTCCTTCTTCTTCCACACCGCACTGGGACCTTCTCGGTATACATGTGCCTATCCCTGATCTTTTGGGCAACTTGGGACGTCATCCATCGATCCATCTTCATGCCAATGAGGTAATGGAAACTTTAAAATTTTCTTTTGTTTCTCTTCCCATTTTTGACAATGCTCAGGTCTTGATTTCCAATGCAGATTCCCTAGTTTACTCAGCCGAGGGAGAACTAGTTTACTGCTCATTCCATTTACCGGAACTTGCATCCCGAGTACCGGGCCATTGTACATTCATGGGGCCTCAAGGCTTTCTTTTCCATCACACCATGGCGTTGTCCATGGGGTTATATGAGAGCCTTATCCGAGCGGTGGTTTCATCAGACTCAGTCCCTCCATTTGCTTAATTGTGAGGTGATGATTATTTTGATGGATTTGCGGGTCATTTTTAACTTGAAGTTTACAAGTGAGAGGGTGCCATTGTCGACAGATATTTCCCCTACTGCTATTAGATCTTTGGTGGGGATCCCCCCTTCGGCCTTCAAGGGTTGGGTCATCCGTTTCGGTCCATTAAGCATTGATGCTTCCAGTGGGGCTTTATTATAGCCTCCTCCAGAGGATCAGGCAGCGAGAGATCGCATTCTTCGCCGTCTATTTCTTACGATCATAAAGGGCTGCTTCATTGTAGATAAATCATCGATTGTCTCATTTGCCCTTATTGGTGTTCTCCGAGATGTAGATCGCATCGAATATTTTGATTGTGGCTCTTTCACATTTGCATATTTCCTCCGAGGGATGCGCCTACGTTCTGAAGGCATTACAGAGGCTTGGTTAGGCTTCTACCCCTTTATGTTGGTAAGTACTGACAATTAATCTTCTATTCCCCACCTTCGGGTATTTTTAATAGATAGATTGACATACTTGGTTTCTGCTTGTTTCAGTTCTGGTCTTATGAGAGGCTTCCTTACCTTCGGCCAGTTACCACTTTGGGCTTGGAGACATATCTGCTGGGACAACATTGACATCACTCTACTTTGACAGAGGTCCCCGTAGCGGATGGTTTTACCCACAGTCGCTTACAGCTGGAGCTATTGACTGCAGATGTCATCACCTGGGTTCCTTACACCCCCGATTAGCTGGTATTTGGCTTTGAGGATGGTTTCCTAATAGGGTTGGAGTATGCTTTATCTACTCACTGAATTCCCTTCTTGACTGAGGGAGGATGAGAGCTCTATTAGGGAAAGTGAGCGATCAGGTGTATTACATGGCAAATTAAGATTCCCTACTTTCCTCCCGCTCAACGAGATTGGCTTTAACACCCCCAAAACAGGTCCACACAACCCATTTTGAGTCACCAAATACATGGTACAGAATTCAAATACAAACTTCATTTATACAACTATTAATTATCGCGTAAATTATGACAAAACATAAACTGTGAGTTTCAATACATATATTGTCTCGTAGACAATATCCAAACTCAAATAAAGTACTCGTTACAATTATTGTCATAATATTTTACAAACTAGTGAGGACTACTATAATAACCATCTTGGACCATTACTCCACTTCTTAACTAGTCCCAGCTACATTCTCGTCTCCTGTGAAGAACAAGGGAATCAAAAGGAAAATGGTGAGCTCAACTAGCCCAGTAAGAATATTATGACTAACATAATGTAGAAAAAACTATCCTTCGTCCTCAACAGGGAAAATCTGATAGAATATAATAGACAACAAGTTTTAGATCAACATGCAACTGTAGTGGAAATAACAATCCATTATAACAGTAAAATAGATCACGATGTCTACTATCTTCTATAATTTAAAAGTCCATCATTAATATTCTATCCTTGTAACACCAATCGATAAATGTTTCAAATCAACAAATTATCCATGAACTATGGGATAAGGATAATCGTTTTTGTCACCAGTGGTCATGATCATGCCAAATACATGTTTATCTATGCACTACGGGTCAAAGAGGACTTTCACCACAACCTTTGTCTGTAACATTATATGTCATGATTATATACACAATTTCTGGTTATAATCATGCCAATCAACAGTTCATCTATGCTCTACGGGCCAAAGATGACTTTTAGCACAATATAAGCACGAGGATGATGACAGTGATATAAAGAATCAATCAAGTGAGATCAAAGATAAATATTAGAGATTTATAATTTAATTTATCAAGAGTTCAAGAATGTCCAAATTGTCAACATGATCACCAATTATGGAGTAAAATTTAAGAATGATATTCATGTATCAAAAATAATTTGGACAAAAAGAAACTAATTTTATCGTGAAAAGTACCCCGAGTGAATAGTACCCTGAGTGAATAGTATCCTGAATGAATAGTACCCTGAGTGAATATTACTCTGTGAATAGTACTCTGAATGAATAGTACCCTAAGTGAATAGTATTCCATGAATAGTACCCCGAATGAAAATATTAAATTTTTAATAAGAGAGTTCAGACCAATATTCTAATGAAATGATATTAGGTGAAGCACAAAACTCAAGGAATTTCTAATCATTTCAGGAATTATAGATGACTAATAGATGATGACCTATGGGTCCCATAGAATAAACCAAACTTACAACAAATGTTTCATGACAAACCTTTTATTTATATCAAAAATTGAATAAATATTTACCACAAATCACTTTATCAACACATTTTTAATATTTCAACAATTCTTCATCAATACTATTATAACTCACAATATTGACAATCAGATCATTCTCATGAAAGAGGAGGCTTTTCGATAAGGATCATTTGTCCTTATTGGTGCACAATTAAATAACCTAACCCCTTTCCTCGACAAAACTTTTTAGACATTGTGAATAATACAAATAATAATATGAATAACTGTGTCGTCTTAATTATTGATTTAATAATATAAAATATTATGCAAATGATACTATGACAATAATTGAATTAATAATATGAGATACTATGCAACAACTACTCTAACAATTATTAAATTAAACTGAGTGACTTCTTACGCAAGCATCAATAATAAGAGATACTGTGCAATACCGTGTGCTACTGTGCAATAACGTATATTACTGTACTTTTATCACCGAGTATTTTAATAGTTTAACCGATAAAAGTTTTGTTGTTATTCTATGAAAAGTTTTTGTCACTTTATATATCCGACAATTATTCCATTATGGGGTCCACCAATGATTACGTTGTCGTGCGAATATTCCCCAACAAAAAGAATATTCCCTGACCAAACGAATATTTTATGACAACTTGCTTACTTTGCAAAATTTTCACATATCACCCATAGCTATAACATTATATCAAATCAACACCTTATTATTCAAAATAATATTTAGAGAAAATTAAATCTTTATTCATAAAATGTTGGGGTCTTACATTAGCCTTTATCTTTGCCTGTTACAAACATTCCCTTGATGGGTTTGGATGGTTTCACCTTTTCAGATGGACTCTACAGATCAGAAAATTTCAGTTTATGGTGGATTCCCTGCACCATAGGGGCTCAGATCTGGGCCACTCAGTTCGTAGCAGACCTGGTACCTGGATCTATTATGATGACAGATTGGATTACCTACTTTCGAGAGCCTGCCCATCTGGACCAGATAACAGATTTAACTCACCGACTGGACATGGCACACCTTTTTATTCGCCATTTAGGCAGAGATCCTTCAGAGGTGGACACTTTCGATTCCTCCGACTAAGGTGTTGGTACATCCAGTGGCCCACACACTACAGATTTTATTGTAGCAGATCCTCCCCTGTACCACCCAGATATCCCCTTTAACAGAGATACAGTGACTCAGGAAGACATAGATCGTGTTGATCGCCTAGGGGATATAGATATCCATGACTTCTTCCGATAGGCTTTTGTTGGACATAGGGTTGTTGTGCCCCAATTCATTGTACTTTTTATTTTTTTTAGAACATAGATGATGTATTTATGATGTACTTCTATAATGTTTTTACTTCCTACACTCATTATATTGTCATTTATCATGATGCACGCATTATATCATGTATTTGCATTTTATGATTTAGAATTGACCCCTATATTTGTCTTATGATACGATTCTACAGATATCTTTGTAGGGTTTCGACACAGAAACGCAGCGGAGATAGAAAATAATCAAAGCAATTTCTAAACCCTAAATAGGATCCATGCGAAAAATCAATTAATTCAGAGGTAAGAATTATACCGATTATTAAAGCTAGAATCGATGCGGTCGAATCTCCAATGCAATTCAAATGAACTGCTTCTCTACGGTATCCACACGAATGCTCCGCGAATCGTCCTACGATCTGCAAAAGAAGGAATTGCGGTACTAGCCACCAAGGATGAGGATTTCAGAACTATTTCTCTCTAGTCTCTCTCTAAGAGCGGCTAGGGTTTTGGTTTGTGAATAATACCTAAAATGGCTGCTAAACTACAATGCAAACATCTGGACCGTCAATCACATGCCAATATATTTAGGTATAAATCTACAATCTTTATATCGATATCATATAAATTACCAAAATCATCACTAATGTCTTAGCGAGAATCATTAAGCATAAATATATTAAACCAAATCATATAGTTCCAACTAAAGAGATAAGACAATCAATTTTAATAACAAAGGGTTCCATTATAACCTTAGAGCAAATAATCAGTTCATAGCTACTGAGCAAAATATAAGTAACAATAAAGACAACATTTATGGATTACAAAATCAAAGAAAATAAAAGGATAAGAGGAAACTCTGTCAAAGCCCTTCAATCTCCAAGCATTCTGCTCAAATCACGCTTTCCAATCTGTGTAGCTCACTACTCGTGTCGCTCCAAGGAAAATCCAACTTCTCCCTAATCTATATTTACAAACATTTACTAAGAACTAGAGAGAGAAATACAAAAAAGAGAGAAAAACTAAACTAAACTAAGCTATGTTAATATTATGCTCTGATATGTGTTATCTGATCTCAGATCTATGAGAGATCATTTATGCAGAGGCTTGCCCTTCTTTTTATATCTGTCTCCCTTTCCTTTGCTAGGTCAAACACAAGCCTTCTTTGTCTGGGCACCAGAGGTGGCGCCGCGACGCGGACAATTACTCTCTGGGTGGCGCTGCGGCGCCACATTAGTTTGGAAAATGATAAGTGGATTTTATATCCACGAATTTATTTCTAATTCAAGATTATTTGTTGTTAATTCCTTGCTTTTATGATCATTTTTACTTGTTTTTCATTATTTTATGTGTAGGATGGTTGACGTGGCAAGTGGTAAGAAAATGAGTCATTTAGTGCATCATTTGAGCAAGTTAGGAGTTTAACAAAAGTCAGTTTGCAGAAGGTACCCCCGTCGGGGCGGGCCTATTTAACCTTTACACCCCGCCGGGGCGGGGGGTCTTCATGTCTGAAAGTAGTGGCCTAGCCCATTGGGGCGGGCATTTCCTACGTATACACCCTCGCCGGGGCAGGGGGTGCCGAGTCTGGGTTGTCCTATCTTGGTTCAAACACTGCTGGAACTTGGATTTTGGCTCTTGCATGGCTTTGGGAGTCTAGTTGTTGTGTAATTGAGCAGAGATTGCTTGTGTACACATATATTAACACAACCTAAAGATCAAGAGATACACACAAGGTAATTATCAGATATTACATACAAATTTTTATATTGAGCATTGGAGTGACGATTTTGAAGGAACGTTCATATCAATTGCGGATTAAGGCTAACGTGAAGGGCGTTCTGATTTATTCTTTGTTTAGTCTTATATTTGAAATTGAAAGGATGATATCTTTAATTTATTTAGTTTTTATTTCATTGATGATGAACTAATTTACTTTTTAGGCTTAAGATGGATCTTTAAGTGAAACGATGATTATGTAGCTTTGATTTCCAGTTTAATAAGCTATTATCCATTTTATCTATATTAATTTGTGCTTAAATTTATAAAATGCCTGATCAACAGTTCTTTGTGGATTTGTATGAATTCAAGAGAGGAAGTACGAGTCTAGACTTAGTTAATATAGCATGTGTTCTTGAATTTTGTGACTAAACAGAATCTTGATGAATGTTAAGGTAGAGATATGTTTGACATCGCATGTAATCGAATAAAGGACTTAAACTTAACCCTTCTTCAATTATAATTCGCATAGAGATATAGTGAGTTAGTTGATTAAGGTGTTTAACTTGTTTCTATCTAATTTGTGGATTTGAGTTAATACGGTATTAGTGCATCGAGAGGTGGCTAGTGCTACATACATGTTCTTATTTAATAAAATGGGATAATGAATTGAACTGGAATAAAGGTGTAAAAATCAGAGTGAAGCTTAGGGTGAAGTCGTAAGCCTAATTCTCCGATAATTGTTTAAAATTTCAGTTTTTAAGATTTGAGATTGTTTTGTGATCATATATTTATTAATAATTTAGTTTTAATAAATTCACTCATTGATTTGGATAGTTTAATAAAATTAGGATCAATAAGAAAATGATAATTGTGAGGTTAAATTCTTACAAAATTTTCTCTGTGGGAATGATACTCTGCTTACTATTATATTACTTGTTGACCACATATACTTGCGTGTTGTGCGTAATTAGATCTCTACCAACAAGTTTTTGGCGCCATTGTCGGGGATAATTTTAGTATAGATTTTAATATTTTAGGATATTAGTTTAATTAGTCCAGTTTTACTTAAACATTTTTATTTTCATTTTTTTCCTCTTCTTTCAGGATTTTAAAGTCGTTTATACAAACGCGGTCCAAAAATTCTGACTTGCTTCCTTTTGAGGACGACATTGAGAAACGATTTCAAAGGTTAAGTAAGTGGATCAAGGAAACAAGGGAAGACTTTGAAAATTCTAAAAAAAAAGAGGCAATGGCTGCTGAAGATCAGAAAGCGTTGAGAGATTTTTCTACACCTAAGGTGGCTGAGCTGCAATCGAGTATCACCAGGCCTGCTATATCTGTGAACACATTTGAAATCGAGCCTAGGACGATTCAAATAATTCAAAATTTGATTCAGTTTAGGGGATTGGCAAATAATGATCCAAACGAACATTTAGTCAGCTTTCTGGAGATTTGTGACACCATCAGGTACAATGGGGTGCCGGAAGACGTGGTGAGACTTCGCTTATTCCCATTTACTCTACGGGACAAGGCGAAGAGTTGGTTACATTCTCTACCATCGAGATCAATAACTACTTGGGAAGACCTCGCTTAGAAATTTCTTGCAAAATTCTTCCCACCAGCGAAAACTGCAAAAATGAGGAATGAGATAACTATGTTTGAACAGCAACACAGGGAGTCACTATATGAGGCATGGGAAAGATACAAGGAATTTCTCAGAAAGTGCCCGCATCATGGTTTGCCTAAGTGGTTGCAGATGAACACATTTTACAATGGATTGAACGGAAATCTCTGAACCAGTATTGATGCAGCTTCGGGTGGAGCGTTGATGGCTAAAAGTTATGAGGAGGCCTACGAATTGATAGAGACTATGGAAGCTAACAACTACCAGTGGCCCATGATAAGAATGACACATGTGAAGGTAGCTGGAGTGTTAGAAGTAGATGGACTGACGGCAATACAAGCACAAATTTCAGCACTCTCTAAGAAGTTGGATGTTATGTCAGGGGTACAGGCACAACAGGTTGCAGTTATTTGTGAATTGTGCGCGGGTGATCATCCTACAGATCAATGTGCAATGAACCCAGTGTCAGTGTAATTTGGGAGTAACTACAACAGAATTCCATGAAATACGTACCAGAATGCATACAATCAGGGGAATAGGAATCATCCTAACTTGTCGTGGAGTAATAATCAGCATCAACAAGCTTCACGACCATCATATCCCCCAGGATTTCAGAATTATCAACAACCAGTTCAACATCAAGAGAAGAAATCAGATTTAGAGGAGTTGTTGTCCAAGTATATAATGAGCAATGAGGCAGTGATGAAAAACCAAGCAATGGCCATCAAGAATATAGAAAATTGGATGAGACAGATTGCCTTAGCATTAAACAATAGACCACAAGGGACTCTACCGAGTGACACCGAAAGGAATCCAAAGGGAAATCATAAGCAGTGTCAGGCAATCAGTTTGAGAAGTGGAAAACAGCTGGATGGGAAAAGGTAGAAAATTCAGCTAGAACGGATGACAAAGTTGATGAGAACAAAGTGGTTGAAGAAAAATAGGGTGAGGATAAGCAAATTGAAAAAACAAAGTTAGATAACAAGCCAGTTGGGTATCCTCCACTGTCGTTTCAGCAGAGAGTCCAAAACCAGAAATTAGACAAGCAGTTCGCGAAATTTTTGGAAGTTTTTAAGAAACTTTAGATTAACATCCCGTTTATAGAAGCCCTAGAGCAGATGCTAAGTTATGTGAAATTCATGAAAGGGATTTTGTCCAGGAAAAAGAAGTTGGAAGATTTCAAAATAGTGGCATTAACAAAGGAGTGTAGTGCATTTTTACAGCGAAAGTTGCCACCAAAGTTAAAAGATCCGGGAAGTTTCATCATTCCATGCACGATTAGGAACATTGCATTCAATAAATGGTTATGTGATTGGGTGAGTGTGAACCTTATGCCGTTATCAGTTTATATAGAATTGGGTTTGCCAACTCCAAAGCCTACGAACATCTCATTACAGTTGGCGGATAGGTCAGTCACGTACCCGAGAGGCATTTTAGAGGACATATTGGGCAAGGTTGACAAGTTTATATTCCTCGCGGATTTCATAATTCTGGATTTTGAAGAAGATAAGAACATCCCGATTATCCTAGGGAGACCTTTCTTGGCTACGGGTAGGACACTCATCGACATACAAAAAGGTGAACTAACTATGAGGGTCCATGATTAAGAAGTAAAATTTAATGTGTTCAAGGCTATGAAATACCCTACGGATAAAGAAAAAGGTTTCAGAATGGATATCATTGACCAGATAATCAGTGAAAATATGGGTAAAAGTTTGGGTAACGATCCATTATAAACGACACTATTGGGAGATGAAGAGTTCGATGATTCGAAATTTGTGGATTACTTGAAGATGCTAGACTCCTTGCCACGAGTTAGCAGATTTAAAGCACCATTTGAACCATTGCACTCGGAGGAAAGATCCACAACCAGAATGAAACCATCATTAGAGGAGCCACCTTCTATTGAGCTAAAGCCACTACCTAAACACCTCAAGTATGCGTATTTAGGCACTTCTAATTCTTTACCGGTTATTATTTCTACTGCACTTAACGAATTGCAGGAAAAGAAGTTGCTGAGGGTGCTTAGGGAACATAAATCGGCTATAGAATGGACAATCACGGATATCAAGGGAATCAACCCATCCTTTTGCATGTACAAAATTCTGATGGAAGACGATGCAAAACCGACAGTGAAGCAACAGAGACGGCTCAACCCTATCATGAAAGAAGTAGTGAAGAAGGAGATACTGAAATGGTTGGATGCGGGTATCATCTACCCAATTTTTGACAGTAAGTGGGTCAGTCCGGTTCAGTGTGTGCCGAAAAAGGGAGTAATGACCGTGGTACAAAAACGAGCTAATTCTGATAAGGACGGTGACTGTTTGGAGGGTTTGCATGGATTACAAAGAGTTGAATAAGGAGACTCGCAAAGATCACTTCCCTTTACCATTTATCGATCAAATGTTGGATAGATTAGCGGGACACGAGTACTACTGCTTATTGGATGGATATTCGGGTTATAATCAGATCGTCATTGCCCCTGAAGATCAAGAGAAGACTACTTTCACATGTCCATACGGCACATTCGCATTCAAGAGAATGTCGTTCGGCTTGTGTAATTCACCCGCTACCTTCTAACGGTGTATGATGGCCATTTTCTCAGACATGGTGGAGAAAAATATGGAAGTCTTCATGGACAATTTTTCTGTCTATGGGGATGATTTTGATGCTTGCCTAGAGAATTTGATGATGGTATTACAAAGATGCACAGATACGAATCTGGTACTTAACTGGGAAAAGTGCCACTTCATGGTTGAAGAAGGCATAATTTTGGGGCACAAGGTCTCGGCTCACAGATTAGAGGTTGATAAGGTGAAGCTAAAAACGATTGAAAAACTTCCTCCACCAAGTTCAGTTAAGGGAATTCGAAGTTTCTTTGGACATGCCGGGTTATATAGACAATTTATAAAAGACTTCTCTAAAATTGCAAAACCTTTATGCAGTCTTTTAGAGAAGGATTTGGTTTTCAAGTTTGATGAGGATTATAAATTGGGATTCGAACTATTTAAGAAGAAATTAACTTCAGCTCCCGTAATTGTCACACCAGGTTGGAATATGCCTTTTAAGTTAATGTGTGATGCGAGCGACTATGCGGTTGGGGCTGTTTTGGGTCAACATCGAGAGAAGGTATTTCATGCCATATAATATGCAAGTAAGACACTTACGGAGACTCAAAGGAATTACAAAACTACAGAAAAAGAATTACTTGCAGTAGTTTATGCATTCGATAAATTTCGAGCTTATTTGATCAGAACAAAGGTGTTAGTTTATACAGATCACTCGGCTATTCGGTACTTAATTTTGAAAAAAGATACTAAGCCACGCCTGATCCGATGGATTCTCCTTCTCCAAGAATTTGATTTAGAAATAAAGGATAGAAAGGGGATAGAGAATCAAGTTGTTGAACATTTGTTTAGTCTGGAAAATCAGGGTAAAAAGGAAGAAGACAAGTATGTAATCAATGAGTCATTCTCGGATGAATAATTGTTTGGGATAAATACAGAATTTCCATGGTATACGGACTTCGCGAACTATTTAGTGAGAAACATCCTCCCCCCTGATCTTACTCGTCAGCAGAAGAAGAAATTCCTACATGACGTCAAGTGGTACATGTGGGATGAGCTATACCTATTTAAACAGTGCGCCGACAAAATAATTAGAAGGTGTATACCTTACAACAAGGTGAATAGTATATTGCATGAGTGTTATTCGTCTGCGTATGGGGGACATTATGGTAGTGAGCGAACAACAGCTAAAGTGCTTCAAGCCGGGTTTTATTGGCCTACATTGTTCAAGGTCGCCCACCAGTTTGTTAAAAGTTGTAATAGATGTCAATGGGTGGGCAACATATCAAAAAGGAATGAGATGCCACTAGAAATAATTTTGGAAGTTGAAATTTTTTATGTTTGGGGCATTGATTTTATAGGGCCATTTCCATCATCATTCGGTAATCAGTATATATCGCTTGCAGTTGACTATGTCTCAAAATGGGTCGAAGTCGCATCACTCCCAACTAACGATGCCAAAGTAGTCCTCAAATTCTTGCAAAAGAATATCTTTACAAGATTTGGCATGCCAAGAGCTATCATAAGTGACGAAGGTAGTCACTTCTGTAACAGATCATTCACAGCTCTCTTGGCGAAGTATGGGGTCAACCATAAGGTGGCGACGATTTATCATCCCCAAACAAGTGGGCAAGCTGAAGTTTCAAACAGAGAGGTGAAAAGAATCTTGGAAATGGTGGTGAACCCAAACAGAAAGGATTGGTTTCTCAGGCTAGACAATGCACTATGGGCTTACCGAACTGCGTACAAAACACCAATTGGTATGTCACCATATCAATTGGTCTATGGGAAAGCTTGTCACCTACCGGTCGAGTTATAGCACAAGGCCTACTGGGCGATTAAGAAACTTAACTTTGATCAAGCAGTGTGGGGGAAAAGAGACTACTTCAATTAAACTAGCTCGACGAATTTCGACTTCAAGCTTACGAGAACTCTAAGCTATACAAAGAAAAGGTCAAGAAATGGCACGACCAGAAAATTATGCACAGAACGTTCGAGCTGGGGCAATCAGTCCTATTGTTCAACTCACGGTTTAGGTTGTTCCCAGGCAAGCTTAAGTCCAGATGGTCGGGACCATTCACCATTAAAAGAGTTTTCTAATATGGCGCCGTTGAACTCTATAGTAGAAACCCATTAGAGACGTTCAAGGTCAACGGTCAACGGTTGAAGCATTATTGGGGTGGCAAATCCAACACGGATGTCATCGCAATCACATTATCTGACGCACCATAAACAGAGAGTAGTCAGGCTGAACGACTTAAAATCAAGAGCTAATTGGGAGGTAACCCAATCGTCTTTAAATTTTTCATATTTTATCCATACTAGTTAGATTGTAGTTTAGAATGTTAGTTAGTTTCGAATCAATTCATGTCAATTCAATTATTAGGAGTTAAAAGTTTAAGTCATCTTTAAATAATTGTGTTACCATGCTTAAGATTGCTCAAAATCCACTCATATATATGTTTCATGGTTGTACAGGAACCTAACATGCATAAGGATTGGAGTAGTAAGGAAGAAACATGCACAAAATCCTCAGTTAACAGAACCCACCCTCGCCGGGGGGGGGGCCCTTTATGCACTATACCCCCCACCGGGGCGGGGGTCCTGGAGTTCAACAGACAGTTTCGGCAATTACTTCCCACTTCACATCTCCACTACTTCTTCTCCCCCACAACTCTCAATCCATTACACCCACACTCCCACGAATTTGGTAATTGTAACTCCATTACCCTACTCCATTACATTAGCCACTAATTCACTCCATCAATCCACTACTCCTAACCCTCTCCATCACACCACCTCTATATAAACACACCCTCACAACCCAAGTTCATCACATACATTTAATTTAAACACAGAAAACCACGAATTAGGGTTCTTATTGTGGGAATTCATCTTGCACTTGATAGTGAGTAACCCATCTTCAAGTTCTTCATCTTGAATCACCATAATTTCCCCAAATTCATCAAGTTTGGGGGAAGAAATAAGTGTGCACGCCAAGTGTTTGCAAGATTATGTGACTGAAGTTTGGGGGAAAATCATTGATAAAGCTTACTGTTTTCAAATCAATGGCGTCGAAACCCACAATAAAGAGGCACCGGGGAGAGAGTTCTACAACAACACCATCATCACGAACCTTCAACCGATACAAATTCGTAAGTACTGCCGCCACCGACCGATACGACTACATGGTGACGAAAGCTCTTATGCCGGAGCAGGGGTTGGTTTCGGATCCTGTCGACGGTGAAATGATGCAATAGATTTATCAAAAAGGGTGGAATAAGTTCACTGAGGAACTCGAGGCTGCAGTTGTCAACGTGGTCAAAGAGTTTTATGCTAACGCCAAGGACAAAGCCCCCTTCAACGCTTTTGTGCGGGGTTGATTAGTCCCGTTCAGTGTCGATGCCATCAACACCTATTATCAATTACGAGTGCCTCGACAGTGCCAATATGCCCACCTACGTGATTTCGATGTTGACTTTTAGGCTATTCTCAAAGAAATGACTAAGCCGAGAATAACATGGATTAAGGGTCAGAAAGGAGGCAGAGTTTTTTATGGGGCCCACACATGGCTGAGCCGTCGTACGAATATTCCCCGACAACAATGAATATTTTATAACCACTTGCTTATTTTGAAATATTTGCGTATTTTACCCATAACTATCCACATTAATCAAATCAACCATTACTATTTCAAAATAATAAATAGAGAAAATTAAATTTCATTAATAATAAGTTGGGGTCTTACAATACCTATGTGTCTTTTGTATCCATTGAAAGAATTTGTGCATAAAACCCTAATTAACTTTATTCACATAGGAATATAGTGAGTTGATTAACTGGGTGTTCCTTGTAATTCTGCCTTTTAAAGATCGGATTTAGGAAGATTTGTTCACGTGTCTTTGGAAGAAGTGCGTGAATTTTATTAAACATTCTTGGATAATGATTCATATTAATTAATTGATTTAAATGGGAAGTAAATTAGTTTAAATGAAATACTAAGGGAAGTTGTAATCTTAACCTGTTAAATCTGCAGTTACTCTTGTGAAATTTTGATTTTAATTATTAGTTTTGTTGAGATTTATTTTCAAATCACAAACAATATTTTGTAGTTTAAAATAGGATTAATTGCATTGAAATTAGTAATTGATAAATATTAGTCTATTTCCTCGTGGGAACGATATCCTTACTTGCTGAATATTATAATTGAACGCGTATACTTGCGTGTTAAAGTGCTATTAAGAAATTAGGCAACATGTTTTTGGCGCCGTTGCCAAAAAAATTTGTTTAATATTTTGTCAATATTAATTTTGGTAGAGTTAATCTTAATTTAAACATTTTTTTATTTTGTTTTATTTTTGTCTCTAGTCTAATTCCTTTTTAGGTACCATGGACAACTATGACTATCATTGGCTATATTCGAGAATGACTCGGCCAAGAGAGGCAGAGAATTATGGACTCGATGAATTGTCAGCACAATTTGGGACACTTTCAAGGAAGATTGATGCTTTATCAGCACAAATTATTCAAAGTGTAGCGGTGATATGTGAGTATTGTGGTGGAAACCATCCGAGTCATTAATGCGCCATCAGTTTTGAGTCATTACAATATAGTGGCAACTTCGGCGATTACCCCAATAATTATGAATATTTCAGTAATTATCATCATAAGTGGGGGAATCCACTAAATCTTTCATGGAGCGATGACAATCTAGCCCAACCCTTTGCTCCATGCCAATCATACACTCCTGAATTACAAGTTCAAGCTCCTAATCATGAAGAAGAAGGGATTTTAAACTTGGAAGGACTTATTTCCAAGTTCATGGTTTTGATTGAGGAGCAAACAAATAGTCAGGAGATGTCGATTCAAAATCTTGAGAACCAGGTGGGACAAATTTTTAACACCATCATCAATCGCCCTCAAGGTGAAGTGTCAAGCAACATGGTTCCCAAGACTAATGGATTGTCCACACTAAATCTGGAAACGGATGTGCCAAAAGAAAAGGATGTAGAATAGTAGGAGACAAGTGGGGAGCAGGAAAAGAAGGTTGCCAAAGATCTAGCCTTGAGTTCTGACATAGATGAACCGATATTGATAGTGCCCCATATATCTTCTCCACTAAAGTTTAAGGATCCGGTTAGATTTGCAATCATGTGTCCAATTGGTAGTCATTTTTTTGATAAAGCTATATATGACATAGAAGCTATCTTAAAATTGGTGTCATGGTGTGAAGAGAATGGGAAGAGAGATGAAGAACCAGTTGTTCTGGAAAAGCTTCAACGTAAAAATTCGTTCACAGATACAACTCAGAAAATGCCTAGTTATTTGAAGGTTATAAAAGAGAATCTACCTATAAAGAACAAGCTAGGTGAATTTGAATCAATAGCCCTTACTGATGGGAAACTCTTGGAAGTTATGTTATTACTAATGGATGAAAGGGAGTTTGATAGAGAAAGTTGAAGCAATCGAGTTGAGGACGTTAAACGAAGCGCTCACTGGGAGGCAACCTAGACTTATATTTTATCTCTTTAAATTTTATTTTAGTTTTTTATTTCATTTAGCTATATATTTTATCTTATTTTAGGGTTGTATGTTCAGTTGTAATCTCCTTACAAATGATAACTGAGAATTGGGTTCATGGCTTGCAGGTTAGAAGCATAAAAGAGCAAAAATTTTGGCTAAGGTTGGCCTAAGCGCCCAAAATAAGCCTATTCCAAGCGCCTAGGCGCTCAACTGCAGAATGCCCAGACACGCCCAAGCACCTAGGCTCTCACTTTAAGCTCTTTTCAAGCGCCTAGGCGCTCACCAACACCATCAGATTCTGTTCCCAAGCGCCTAAGCGCTCCAACCTTCACAATTTCAAGCGCCTAGGCGCTCTACCTATGCACTTGAAAAAAATAAAGCCCTAAGTAAGGAAATTCTAATTCAAACCCAATTCATTTCACTCCTAATTCAAAAGCAACTCCTTCCAAGCCCTTGCACCACAATAACACCAAATCTTGAACTCTCCCAATCAAAATCTAATTCATCTTCTCCAAACCACAATCAAGAAAAAATAAGCTAAAGTCAACTTCTTTATCTCCTACTTGGATTCCAACTGCAACAATTCAAAGCAAAGTTCAAGGTTTAAGATTTTCTCTAAACCAAGTTTGGGGAGGTTCACATAGGGGTCTAAGCCTGCAAGTGCTTGGTGCTCCATAGCAGTTACCACCACCTCCACCCTTGTCCGTGTACCATCCCGACTGACTTAGCTATTGAGTATGATGCTAATACAGAAGAAGTAGATGATGTTGATGAAGAGTAAAGCTTCAATCTTTCAGGGAAGTCCTCAGTGCCTAATTTCTTATGTTTTTTATATACAATGAGGACATTGCATATGTTAAGTTTGGGGGTGCATTCTTCTAGTTGCATTGCAGATATTTAGTTGCATTCATTTAGTATTTGCATTTGTTTAATTTAACTTATTCATTTTGTAGTTTTTCATATAGTTTTCATTCTAATTTCTAAAGAAAAAAAAATTCAAAATTCAAAAATATTAGTAAAATTTACTGTTTGATTGAATTTAGTTCATATTTGCATGTTTCCAGCTGTTAGATAGTTTAAGTCTATTTTAGCCAATGATGAGATTAGAATTAAGTAGACAAGTATAGTATTGACTGTTAAGACTTTGATATGATTTCTTGTCATGATTTGAATCTTTACCTGTTTGAAACAGATATAATAAGGATAGCATACTAAAAACAACTATATTGACTGATTCAGTCTAAATTGACACATAATGGAATTCTTAAGGATAATGCTAGTTTGAATGAAAGAAACTCGTGAATAGGTAGTGATGGCTAAAGTTAGACAAGAACCTAAGTTTGGGGGAAAATTTAGGATATATAAGCTATAAAAAAAGAGTAAAAAAATAAAAGCCTAAGGGAATAAGACATTGCACAGCCATGAGTAAATAAAAAAGAATAAAATGGGAAAAAGAGCAAAAAGCCCCCGTAAGTGAAAAAAAATAAAGCATAAGTATCCCATTTTAACCTTTAGATTTGATTGGTGATTGATTTTAGCTGGATCTAGCCATTTTTTTGGATTTTTTAAGTTTACACTGTACGATGCCTTCAAAGAGACATATTATGTGTTAAATTTTATTTTATATCAGTTAGCATGATTGTTGAGCACATAAGCATTATATCAATAATAATAGGGTAATATTTAATGATTGATTGAGAAATTATTGATCTGTCTTAGTATGATGTACTAGCATGTTTATTGTGATTTCTCTGAGGCTAAATGAATAGATTTTGTTCTATTTGACTGTTGGACTCATAGGCATGTAGATAGATACATTTGCATTTGCATTTGCATTGCATATTTAGTTATTGCATTGTGTTTTTTTGCTTGGGGACAAATAATTGGTTAAGTTTGGGGGTATTTGATGAGTATGTTTTATACCTATGAATCCGATATTATTAAACTTAATTATTGCTATCTTTAAGTGTTTTTAGTATCTTTTTATGTGTTTTTGTGTTTAGTTCTTGTAGGTCGGAGCTGGAGGGACAAATTGGTCATTTGGGAGAAGAAAAAGGTCAAAAATCATTAAAATTAGAGCTGAGTGGCATTTTTGTAATTACGTGATTCTGGTCAAGCACCTAGGCGCTTGGAAATGACCTGGGTTGAGCGCCTAGGCGCTCATGTCCAGCTAAAGAAGGATTTTTCTACTGCCAAGTGGGTTTTTGAAGCCAAGAAGGAATCTAAAATAGGGTTGAGACTAATACAAATAGGAGAAAACTTTAGAAAAGACGTATCACTTAATTTTTCAAGAGATTTGCAGAGAGAACAACGAAGAAAAACACGAAGGAGAATTGCAAGGGCTGAAGATCACAGAGAGAGTATTAGAACAAATTAAGAGTTTCTTCTTTTCTTATCTAGTTTTATCTTTTGTAATTATCTGTGATGGTTGGATTATTAATCTGGATGATGTTTTTCTTTATTATTATCACGAACTAAACTTTAATTAAGATTGCAATAGAACTTGGTATGTAGTTTAAATTGAACCTTCCCATTGAATGAATGTTGGTTTTTATTGAATTATTTATTATATCTTATGTTTATTGATTAATTGTTTGGCCAATAATTACTGTTATAATCTATATAAAATTGGACGATGGAATATAGATTGAGATCTAGATATGATAACATCTGTTCATATAATCTGATTAGGGTTAATATGATTAGCATATAGGATAGGAATATACCTGTGACGCCCCCAAAATAGGTATACATCACCCGTTCTGAGTTGTCAATACATGGTACAGAAATAACTACAAAATTTATTATTACAACAGTAAAACTGTGAGTTTGAATACAAACATTATCTTCTAGACAATATCTATACTCAAATAAATCTTCATCACATTTATTGATACATTATTTTACAAAATGGTGAGGACTACTAAACAACTCTCTCTAGAACCTTCATTCCATACCCCGACTCGTACTCGCTATATTCTCGCCTCCTGAGAAGAAAAATGGAATAAAAAGGAAAAGGGTGAGCTCAACTAGCCAAGTAAAGAATATTATGACTAAGATAATATACAACAAATTATCATTAGTCTTCAACAGGGAAAAAATCTAATAGAATACAATAGACAACAATATTTGCAGCGGAAATAATAATTCATTAGAAGAGTTTAATAGAGAATGCAAGCTACTATCTTCTATGTATGAATTTAAAAGTTCATCATCTATCTTTTATCCCTGTAACATCAATTAATATATATCTGGAATCAAATATTCATCTTTGCACTACAGGCCAAAGATATTCATTGGTTGGTCATGTTCATCTAAACACATGTTCATCTTTGCACTACGGGCCAAAGATATTCATCGGAAATTATTCATCTTTGCACTACATGCCAAAGATATTCAATTATATCATCATTTAGGACTGAGGATGATGAAAAATATTTTTAAAGAAACGAATCCAGTGAAACAGAATGACAATGATTAAGGATTAAGGATTCGTACTTTGTTTATCCATGTCCAAAAATACCTCAAAAATAATCATAGTGGTGTAAAATTCAAGAATGATCAAAACATGGATACAATCAAAGCTAGTATCCATAATAGATATTTTAGACAAAAAGGAAAATTTTTATTTTTCGATGAATAGTGCCGTATTCGTGAATAGTGTCGTATACGTGAATAGTGCCGTATACGTGAATAGTAACTTCGACACAAAAAGTTCTAAATTTGATTAAAAGTTCAGATCAATACTTCGGCATAATGATATTAGAAGAAATAATATCATTTTAAAAAAAATAATATCCCTTACCAAGAAAGACAGTACTTCTAATTGAAACACCGGATATAAGCTATGACTTGAACTTGCACCGTAAATCAATACTCAAAGTATACTCAAAATACTCACAAGAATACGCTCGATAATATAGAGAGAGAAAACTTCAGTTTCTGGTGTGATTTTCAGTTCTGACCTAAGCACCCTATTTATAGGAAAATGCTTAGAACACCAAAGTAGAAAATTTAATATAATAATATTATTATTATTTCTACAACTTCCTACGTACTAAGAATCTGAATTCAGCTATCAAAACACATGCAAGACCCACACTCAAATCACCAAAAACGTTTTTCATATTAAAAATATGTTAAACTTCCAAAAATCAATTATTTCGGAGCTTCGGAACTTCAATAATTCATAATAAATAGACCTTTTATCAGAAAATTCCAATCTTGCGACTTTTTATAGGAAATTCAATTCTCTACAACTTTGCAGAAGAAAGTTTTTTCAAATTCCAAACAAAAATTAACCGAAATCCACAAACGAGAGATTTTACAGGCTATAATCAAATTTCGGTCAATAATTGTGTCCACCAACACACAAAATATGTGTTCAACATTTAATGCCACAAAAATACTCTTCCTCCTCATATATCCCACATTCATTATAAAAATATCACCGTTAATATATTATTAAAATAATATATTTAAATGAATTATTTTATCAGAAAAAAGATAAAATATTAATTTTTAACAATTGTCACATTAAACATTTTCTCCATCTATATTCACATAAAATCAATATTTTCCTCATCATATAAATCAATAATTAATTATTCACAAATAATATTACAGAATCACAGTACTGGCAACCAAGCCGTTCCTAGGAAAGAGGGGGCTTTCCAATAAGGATCTCTCCTTACTGGCGCGCAATTAGGTGACCAAACCTCTCCTTAGACAGAACTTTCTAGACATTGCCAATAATGTTTTCTAATAATATTATTCAGATAATATAAGTTATTGCTTCGATAATGGAAAATACTGTGTAATGACAATTTATTGAAACAAAAGTAATATAAAATATCAATGCAGCAATTATTGAATCAATAAAATAAAATACTGAATAGTAATTACTGTAACCATTATTGAGTAGTGCCTTCTTACGTAAGAATCAATAATTGGTGCAATACTGTGTGCTACTGTGTTTTAACCACCGAGTATTTTAACAGTTTTAACGGTAACAACTACGCCGTTATTTTTAAATAACTTATATTTGTCGTTTTCTTCATCCAATCGCTTTCTGTTATGGGGCCCACACATGGCTGCGCCGTCGTACGAATATTCCCCGACAGTACGAATATTCTACGACCAAACGAATATTCCCCGATAACAATGAATATTTTATAACCACTTGCTTATTTTGAAATATTTGCGTATTTTACCCATAATTATCCACATTAATCAAATCAGCCCTTACTATTTCAAAATAATAAATAGAGAAAATTAAATTTCATTAATAATAAGTTGGGGTCTTACAACCTCCCCTCTTTATGAAATTTCGTCCTCGAAATTGACGTACGTACCTGGTGTTTCGCAAAAGGTGAGGATACCTCGCTTTCATTTTCGTTTCCAATTCCCAGGTCATTTCCTCTATAGCATGATTCCTCCACAGAACTTTAACTTGTGGTATGACCTTTGTGCGTAGGACATGCTCCTTCTTATCCAAAATCTTGACAGGTACCTCTTCGTACGTTAAGTCTTCGGCTATCTCGTCCGGTTCTAACTCTATAACGTGGTTCGGCTCTTTTACATATTTATGAAGTACAGATATGTGAAACACATTATGAACACGAGACATACTCGGAGGTAACGCGAGTCTATAGGCTACATTTCCTACTCGGTCAAGAATTTGAAATGGACCAATAAATCATGGATTGAGCTTTCCTCTCTTCCCAAATCTTGTAACTCCCTTCCATGGAGCAACTCGCAACAATACATGATCCCTTATACTAAATTCCACGTCCTTTCGATGAAGATCCGCATAACTCTTTTGTCGATCTTGTGCCATTTGTATACATTGTCGAATCATTTGGATTTTTTCGGTAGTCATACGTACTAACTCGGGTCCCAACAATGTTGCTTCACCCACCTCATCCCAACATATTGGAGAGCGACACTTTCGTCTATATAATGCTTCAAATGGAGCCACACCTATACTTGTCTGATAACTGTTGTTGTAGGAGAATTCCACCAATGGTAAATACTTATTCCAACTGCCCTTGAAGTCTAGGACACGGAGTCTTAATAAATCTTCAAGAGTTTGAATAGTCCTCTCTGATTGTCCGTCCGTTTGAGGATGGTATGCCAAACTGAATCGTAAATCCGTGCCCATAGCTTTTTGCAAGCTAACCCAAAATCTTGAAGTGAATCTTGGGTCACGATCCGAAACTATGGATACTGGCATGCCATGCAACCTCATAATCTCATTTACATATATACTAGCAAGACGTTCAAGGGAATAAGTCTCCCGTATCGGCAAGAAATGAGCAGACTTGGTTAATCTATCAACAATAACCCAAATGGCATTGATGCCTTGAGAAACCGTAGGAAGACCCGTAACGAAATCCATGGTAATGTGTTCCCACTTCCATTTCAGAATCTCAAGTGGTTGCAACGGACCCTTAGGTACTAGATGCTCCGCCTTTACACGTTGACAAGTTAAACACATCAAGATAAACTTTGCAATCTCTCTCTTCATATTGTTCTACCAAAATGTATGTCGAAGATCACGATACATTTTAGTACTTCCAGGATGGATTGCAAATGGTGTATTGTGTGCCTCCATCATAATCTTGTACTTCAAATCAGAGTCGTTAGGAACATAAAGTCTAGAGTGGACTCGAAGTATTCCTTCTTCATCAATTCTCGCTTCTGGAATAGCTCCTTCTTGTACTTTCTTCTTCATACGCATCAGCTCCGGGTCGGTGGCTTGAGCAACCTTAACTTTTTCTATTAAAGTTGGCTCTATGCGTATACTTGACATCATCACACTCGTTTCTGCATATGATCTTCTACTCAACGCGTCAACTACCACGTTCGCTTTTCCTGGATGGTATTGAATAGTGTGGTCGTAGTCTTTCAATAGCTCGAGCCAACGTCGCTGCCGCATGTTGAGTTCTTTTTGAGTGAAGAAATATTTAAGGCTTTTATGGTCTGAATATATCTCCACTTTCTCCCCATATAGATAGTACCTCCAGATCTTTAGCGCAAAAAAGACTGCTGCTAACTCTAGATCATGAGTAGGATAATTCCTCTCATACTCTTTAAGTTATCGCGAGGCATAGGCTATGACTTTCCCACGTTGCATGAGAACACATCCTAACCCTTTGGTTGAAGCATCGCTGTAGATAATAAATCCATCCGTACCAGATGGTATTGTTAGAACAGGTGCCAAAATGAGTCTCCTCTTGAGCTCTTGGAAACTCTTCTCGCATTCTTCGCTCCAAACGAATTTTGTATCCTTCCGAGTTAGCTGGGTTAATGGAGTAGCGATTCGAGAAAACCCTTCCACGAATCTCCGATAATAACCAGCTAAGCCCAAAAAGCTACGTACTTCAGTCACCGACTTCGGTTTCTCGCAACTTTGTATTGCTTCAATCTTCGCCGGATCAATAGATACTCCATATTTCGACACCAAGTGCCCAAGGAATGCTACTTCCTCAAGCCAGAACTCTCATTTCTTCAATTTGGCATATAGTTTGTTTTCACGAAGCCTTTAGAGTACCAGCTTCAAATGGTGCTCATGATCTTCACGACTTTTGGAATATATGAGGATGTCATCAATAAAAACAACAGCGAACTGATCCAAATATTCCTTGAATACTCGGTTCATCATATCCATGAAAGCCGCAGGAGCATTAGTCAATCCGAAAGACATGACTAAGAATTCATAATGCCCGTACCGAGTTCTGAAGTCAGTCTTTGGAATATCCTCAGTTCTAATCTTCAGCTGATGATATCTAAAACGAAGATCCATCTTTGAAAAGAATTATGCTCCTTGCAACTGGTCAAACAGGTCATCAATACGAGGTAGAGGATACCTATTCTTGATGGTGACATGGTTCAATTCCCGATAGTCAATACAAAGTCGCATACTCCCGTCTTTCTTCTTTACGAATAAAACAGGAGCACCCCAAGGAGATGTACTAGGAAGAATGAAACCGATGTCCAACAATTCCTGTAGTTGGACCTTTAACTCCTGAAGTTCAATAGGAGCCATTCGATATGGGATTTTAGAAATGGGCTTTGTACTAGGTTCAAGATCAATAAAGAATTCAACTTCATGTTCTGGGGGTAGACCGGGAAGTTCTTCAGGAAATACGTCAGGAAAGTCAATAATAACAGGAATATTATTCAAATTTGACGTGTCTTTATTCAAATCCATAACATGGGCTAAGAAAGATTGACATCCGTTTTTCAATAAACAAATAGCTTTATGATTAGATATGACAGTGATTGATTTTAATGGTTTAATTGCTTGAATTCATACAACAGGTTGGTTAGGAATATGAAAACTAACAACCTTATGAAAACAATCAATTTGGCATGATGAGTAGTTAACCAATCAATCCCTAAAATCACATCAAAAGCAAGTATCTTTAAAGAGATAAGCTCAATAGGTAAGGTGATGGTGCCAACTTGAATCAAACAAGATTTATAAACAGTGGATGTGATGAAAGTTTCTCCTAACGGAGTTTCCACAGATAGGTCAAAGTCTAATATCTCAGGAGTCAAGTTTAAACGTTGAGTACAAGCAGGAGAGATAAATGAATGGGTAGCACCGGTATCAAGTAAGGTATAAACTTCGCAAGAATTTATAAATAGCTTACCCGTGATCACCTCGTTTGGGTTTCTCGCATTTTGATCAGTCACAACAAACGCTCTTCCAGGAACCGTTGACTTTGACTTTTCTGCGACACTCTTTTGAGTCACCGTCCCCGCTGAACTAGGTTTTGCTACCGTACAATCTCGAACGATATGTCATTCCTTTCCACAATTATAGCATACCTTGAACTGTTGTGGGCAGTTTGGACTGATATGTCCCTCTTTCCCGCATTTATAGCATATGACCGGTGGTCGTTCTCCTCCCTTAGAACTAGTTGCTGCCGGCACTGTCGTCTTCACATGGTGATTGTTAAATCTCCTCTTTTTAAAATCTCCTCCTAACTCGCTTCTTCTATTTTCATGGCCATGATTACCACCAGAGTGGTTACCATTTTTGTCCGTCTTTTTCTTTCTCCGCTGGTTATCGTTGTTTTGTTGACTGCTATCTTCGGTATGATCCTGATTGTGGTCCCTCGGTTGACCGTACTCGTTATCTCGCTCTAATAATTGAGCCTTGTTTACAACATCTGAATAGAGAGAAAATTTATGAGAAATGAGATATTGTCTTATGTCGGGTTTCAAACCTCTCAGAAACATCCGCGTCATACGTTCCTCATTCTCCACCAAATGAGGTGCAAACCTGGATAACTCTGCAAACTTTGTCTCGTACTGAGACACTGTCATGTTGTTTTTTTCTAATCTTATGAACTCCACTTCCTTCATATGACGAACACTTTCAGGAAAGTATTTGTCATTAAATAGTTTTTGAAACGTCTCCCAAGACATGCTGAATGCGGCTGGATGGGTACGCTTCACAGACTCCCACCAGTAGTCTGCCTCGCCACGGAACATAAAGGTGGCAAATGGAAACTTCTGTTCCTCCGTGCATCCAAAGACATCGAATATCTTGGTAATTTTTTTGACCCATGTTTCCGCCATGATCGGATCTGGCTTTCCCTTAAATTCTGGTGGTCCCAACTCTTTGAACTGCTTGGCTGTGACAACCCGTGAATTGTTATCATTTCCTCCTGTATTTTGAACACGAGTCTCCCTCGTTTGATTTTGCATGAACTGCAAAAAGCTTCTAAACATCCCCTCATACATCATCTACTCAGTGGTGTTGTTCACAGAAGGAACATTGCTAGCCTGTTGCACGTTCTCCTCGTTGGTGAGTACATGCGTCTCCACGGTCTCATTTCCACTGTTAATATTCTCAGTCGACATTCTCCAATACTGTCATAAAAAATGGGTTAATTAAGGAAATCAATATATCACATAATATCCCTATATACTAACCAACTAACAAATAAGCATAGGTAGGACACACTAGCGAAGGATTTACTCGTCTCTCCCCTCCTAGTTCTATTCCTCGATCTCCACCAGAGATCATATCCCTAAGCTCTGATACCAACTGTGACGTCCCCAAAATAGGTATACATCACCCATTCTAAGTTGTCAATATATGGTACAGAAATAACTACAACTTTATTATTACAACAGTAAAACTGTGAGTTTGAATACAAACATTATCTTCTAGACAATATCTATACTCAAATAAATCCTCATCATATTTATTGATACATTATTTTACAAAAATGGTGAGGACTACTAAACAACTCTCTTTAGAACCTTCATTCCATACCCCGACTCGTACTTGCTATATTTTCGCCTCCTGAGAAGAAAAATGGAACAAAAAGGAAAAGGGTGAGCTCAACTAGCCCGGTAAAGAATATTATGACTAAGATAATTGTGACACCCCCAAATCCGGGTTACCTGACTCCCGAGTTTGGTGTTCACGATCCACAATATAAATAACATTTAACTACCCATAATATATATAGATAGTATCTTACATAAATTTTTATCAGAGTTTCTCAATACATTACCCAGGTTTTCTAACCTTAACTTTACAAATATACCCTTTAGATATACAAAAAGGGTTTACAATATAACATAATAAATAATACTGTTTAATATAACTAATTTATAACTACGCCTTTGCCTTTGTCCTTTGCAGCACCTCCTGCAACTTCGCCCATAGCTGAAAAATTTTATTTATAGCAAGGGTGAGCAACAAATTTGCCCCACAAGTTAAGATTATACAATAAATGTATATGAATCAACAATAATATCCTATCTATTTTGATAGAATGAAACCAAAGTTCGGGGAACTTTGAAATAGCTGAACAAATTGTTATTCAATTACAAGGCTTCTCTTTTTCTATGCAACAACATGATTTGATAATGAAAGAGTACAACGCTTTCAAAGTTCTACATGAATCAATTCTACACAATTACAAAGTGGAATAATTTCCAGATTTATACTGAGTGATCACACAAGATCTTTGAACTTATTTTCTCGGGCATCTATCAAAGATTTACTTTGATACATACCAGGAGTATCAAATAACCATAAAGATTAAATCATACCCCTCTGCAAGTACTTGGAGCCGGCCAACTCCTTGTACCCTATATTATGCATAATACTCAAAACGCGCTCAAAGGTCGAATTTACGACCCAAAATGTTCCCTTTATATAAAAGGTTGTTCTTCTCAATTTTTTTTAAATCAATATTTTGATTTTACAACGAAATACTGTGATTTCAAATTCTACTTACTTATCGATCTTGCCGAAATAATTGGCATCGATTCTCCAACAACAATTTAATTATTTTCTTGAATTTATCAAGTTCTAACCAATGTTTGTCTAGCCAGAATAATTAGCTAAGACAATTTCTCAACACAATTTGATAATAAACAGGAATTATCTGTACTGTCAATTCTAACTTCTACCAATTTGAATATTCAACAACAGTAATTCTACGAATGTATATTTAGGAATCAGTAATTCAATTTGAATTATTAAACATGCACTAACTGCGAATAATCAACAATAACTTCCCTGGATGTGGTGTAATTAGCAATAATTAACCACTATAATAATTGAAGGAAATATAACTCAAGGTTGAGTTAGGAAACTTGCCTTCCATGTTGATTACAGCAACACAATATAATTAACTGCGTTTGTAAAACCTATATTCAACAATGTCGGTTTCACAATTAGTATAAACATTTATAACACATAACACTGTATTTTACAGTCAAACTTCTCCTAGGCACATTACCACATAGCCACATTAGTGTTTATAACCTATATAAACACTTAACAAGTCAAACTAATTCAGTCTGATTGGACTTTGGTCCGTTCTCGGTATTCTAGTCACCTTATCCGACAATTAGCACATTGATTGTCAATTAAACTTGGTCTCTAAGCTTCAATATTATTTTAGATAAGTCAAATATCGTTTATAATATTTTCCGGAAGCTTTTAATAATTTATAAACACTTATTATAATTTATAATAATTTTTCAAACACTTAAATCATTTTTAAATGATTTAATTATCAAATAATCTTATCATTATTAATATTTAATAATATAAAAATATTAATAACATACATTCCAAAATATTAAAGTTATTATTAATAACTTAAAATATTTTTAAATCATCAATATTCTACATAAATGATAATTAAAAATCATTTTTAAATCATCACCATTAATATATAAATATTAATGAAATTATTACCTAAATATTAAAAGTCATAATTTATAACTTAAAATATTTTTAAATTATTTTTCTCATTTTTAAATGATTTTTAAATTAATAAAATTATTTTTAATTCATTTATTTAATATAATAATTAAATAAATCCAACATCATTAATATTAATTTATTAATGAAAATTCTCCAAAAATATTGAAAATTATATTTTATAATTTAAAATATTTTCTAACACTTTATTCAAAATTAAAATAATTTTTAAATCATTTAAATCATTTTTATCTTATTTATTTAATTTAATAATCAAATAAATCTAATATCATTAATATTAAATTATTAATGAAAATTCTTTAAAAATATTAAAATTTATATTTTATAACTCAAAATATTTTTAAATATATTTTTCTTATTTAAAATGATTTTTCATAATATTAAATCATTTTCCTCTAATTTATTTAATAAACTAATTAAATAAATTAAATACCTTTAATATTATAGATAATTATAAATATTAAAGAAAAATATTCCAATTGGTCAAAAATTATTTTTTATAATTTAAAATAATTTTTAAAACTATTTTTGGTAATTTTTATAATTTATTTCTATTTTTTATTAATTTCCGAAATTTTCAGAAAATAAATAATTAAAACCGTCGCAATTGATCTTTAGCGACAGAAAGCGTCGTTGTTGGTGTTCTTGAGCTCAAGAACACCGACAGCCGGCAGTTCAAGTGGTCATGTTTGACCGGCTTTAATTTTCAATCTGATCATGTTCTGGGCGATCTAAAACTTTGGTATTGTAGTATTAATGTAACACTACAATACCTAATCGATAACTTGGTCAAACAACATCACAACAAGGAGATCAAAGCTCCCAAAGTTGCTGTCAGACCGTTTCTAGAATTTTTCTGGGCTTAAACAGTTCGAGTTGCTATATTCAAGTTCGATTTAAGCTATGTTCTGGTCTTAGTTTAAGTCGTTTGATGGTTCAAACTTGTAGTGCTAGTGTCAAGGTACATTTTCATCACAACATAACAGTTAAACAACATATAGAACGCCAGATAAATCTCGGTCAAGCGTTGTCAGAAAATTCGTGCAAGAATCTTTCTGGAATTTCCAAAAAGTTCAAAAACAGTCTAGGATGGCTACTTTGACCATCTATCACAATCGGTCTGAAGATGTTATAAGAGATCTAAAGACCCAGATCTATAGTCCATCCTACAAGCTACAAAAGGTACTAATCAAAAACATCAAACACTTAACAAACTGACAGATCCAGACACTACAAAATCTTGTCAGAAGTTATTTTAAGTTTCTGGGTTGCCCAGATTTTTACTCGGTCAAGCCCGGTCAACGGGTTTTAACCGATTATATCTTCAAATCCCGACATGTAATGACTCTGATTTCTTTTGCAGATTAAAGACCACATACAAGGCTACATGTAACAACGATTAAACAACAAAAACAACAAACGAACTAGAATCTGTGGCTCTTGACATTAGCTTGTCAGACCACAGATTTTGTTCAAGAACAGATTTTGAAAATTCGATTTTATCACACTTTGATGTTATGGATCCATCATGGATCATTATATAACAACTAAAAACATCCTATTACATAATAATAAACACAAAAACACCAAATTTTCTTAAGCATCAAAGATCAAAATTGTAACTTTCGGTTATACCTTTTCTTTCCAAATCTTGATCTTGATTCTCTAATATGTTTCTGATTACTCAAGGGACTGAATTTATAACTGATTTACTTAAGAAATTCGGAGGCTTGGGATAGAGAGAGAGTTGGTAAGAGTTGGTTAGCAAAATGGAAAATTCCTTGCATTTTCTCTCTCTAAACTTATATATAATATTTTGATTCATGCATGATCTGATCTTGCTGTCATGTAGGGCTGATGTGCTGGTTAGTAGGCTACAAAAAGTCAAGAGAGTTGTTCACCAACTCTTGATTTGGTAAGATTCACAAGAAATCAATAAAATCTCCAAAAGGGGCATTTTGGTATTTTCCAATTTTTCTCTAGAATTTGAATTGGATGAAACCCTTAGGGTTTAGGGTTTGGACATTAAGATTTAAGGTTTGAACCCTCTTAGGTTTTAAAAATAAAATTTCTAGTTCCCACAATTTTCAAATTTAGGGTTTAATTTAGAAAAATAAATTTTCTAAAATAAAATTAGGGTTTCAAAAATAAAAATTTAACATTCAAAAATATAATTAGATTTTTCTAATCATATTTAAGTTCAATAAACCCATAGGCTCATCAATTCGGATTAGGGTTTCCCAATTTACGGTTTATAATCTTCGGTTTTGAAATTAGGGTTTCTCGACGTACAATTGGGGTTTCTAACTGTACAATTAATTTTTCTAAATCTGAGATTAGGGTTTCCAATCCTTATTAGGGTTTATTAATATTAAACCTTATCCGATCAATTATTGATCAAAAATTCCATACAGTTAAAACACATACATATTAATATAATTATTTTAATTATATTTTCTATCGAATCCCGTTTCAAAAATTAGGGTTAGGGTTTCTATTCTCCGTTAAGCACAACTCTACTCTAATTTGATTTGTCAATACATAAATTGACCTTCTCGATATACGTATCATAGACTTGTCACAAAATTGATAATTAATATTAATATTAATTAAAAAAAAAATTTATTCTAAAATTTTGGATTATTCAAAATACTGGGTTATCACATTCACCCCTCCTTAAAAGGATTCCGTCCTCGGAATCACTATTTTCTTATTCTCTACAATCTTTTAAAGTTGTATCATCAATTTATTTTAATCAACACAATATTAATTTTGGTTTCAAATTCTAACCTGTGACCTAAGTCTATAGAAGAAAATAGTTCCCAGAATTATCTAACTCCTATTATTCGCGAAATTAAATTTTCTAAACGAAATCTTTACCTGCTGCCACCTCTTGAGTAGCCACTGTATCATGCGCCGTCATGTTGAATGTACGGGCCGTTGGTCTTCCTGGCGGTGCAGGTCCTCGAATCATCAAGCTTCCGCCACCGGGTCCCTTGTTGGCACTTTCCTTCTCAGCATTTCTTTTCGGACAGTTTCGAACAATATGGTCGGTTGATCCGCATCCAAAGCAACCTTGAATTTTCTTCGGACTGGGGCAATTGGGTGACATATGCCCCTCTTGCCCGCAGTTATAACAAACTCCCTTCTTCTTCAAGCAAACTCCAGCATGATGTTTCCCACAATTCGAACATGGCTCCCTTCCCTTCCTATTTTCTTCTGACTTATTACCCGACTGGGTATTCTCATTCCATTTTCTCTTATTCGGATTACTACCTCCACTGCTTCCTCCGTCATTTGTTTTCTTCTTCTTTTCTTGATGAAATCGAAACACTGCTTCGCTCCCTCCTTCAGCAATTAGCGCTTTCTCCAATAGAGCCGCAAAAGTGTTGATCTGCAGTACAGCTACCTTGTTGTAAATCCCCAGCTTCAATCCGTTCTCGAATCTTCTTGCTTTTCTAGCTTCGGTATCCACCTAATGAGGTGCAAATCGCGCCAATTCGTTGAATTTAGCAGCATACTCTGAAACAGACATATTCTCCTGTTTAAGTTCCAAGAACTTAACTTCCATCCGAGCTTGCATACTCGGTGAGAAGTAGTTCTCAAAGAACAATTCTTTAAATCGTGTCCACGTCACCACCGCTGTACCAGCTCTTGCTTGGTTCGTCTCCCACCAGTAATTGGCTTCTCCCTTCATTAGATATGTTGCAAAAGCCGTCTTTTTCTCTTCCGCCACTCGCGCAATCACGAACGCTTTCTCCATCTCTTTCACCCAAGTTTGGGTTTCGATCGGATCCATAGTCCCCTTGAATTCCGGCGGTCCTACCGCTTTAAAATCTTTAAAATTAGCCAATCCGTCGGCTGGCTGATTCCTTGGCCTTCCCCTGGCTGGAGCCCTATTTTCCATAGCTTGGGTCAACATATCCACAAAATTCTGCATCGGGTCCACTTGACCTTCTTCGTTATTCACTGATTGTTCTTCTCTTTTGTTTCGATTCTGTCGTCTAGGCGGCATGATCTGATTTAAATGAAAACCTTATATTAATACTCTTATTCTACACAAATTCTTAACACAATAAGAATTCAACACATAATTCTCAAGTAATTGCATATTTATTCAAATAGCACATAGTACATTTAGTACTTCACATATTACTATTCCTTTTTAAATCATATCAGGATTAACAACACAACTTTACACAAAAAGTTGTTATTCTCCATTTTCACATTACTATATCCAGTTCATCAAACTTACCACACTTAGGAGTTCAGTAACTTGCCACAATTATATGAGTGTATGAAATTATCCTAGTCAGACCTTTGGCATCCATTCGCTGAGGGGTTCAAAACATTTCATATAACTATGAGTCATTAACATACCATAAGTATGAGTTTTAAGAACACACAAATTTATTTTAATCTTATATTCATATAGAAAATAAAGATTTCATTCATACAAAATTATCATTGCATTTATATTCATGCAAATATTACATAGTACTTTTTAGTACACAACCCATACAACTACAAATAGGTACTATCCCTTTTTGACAAAAGTCGGGATTCATTACTACCACTTTACACAAAAAGTGGAGGCATACAAAAGTTATCTCCTATTAAAGAAAATACTCCATGCACTTAATCCTTCTTCTTTTTAGGACAATTCTTAACCTTGTGACTCGTTCCACCACATGCAAAACATCCTCCTTTCTTTGGTTTAGGACAATTTGGGGATAGATATCCTTCCAAACCACAATTATAACACACATTCTAACCCCACCTACATTCTCCCAAATGGCCCTTTCCACACTTGCCACAGGCCTGCTTCTTCTTCGAGCTTGACTTTTCTGAATTAGGGCTATCGTTGTCCCTTTTCCTTTTCTTCTTGTCTTTCTGCTGCTTGATCATCCCTTCAGATGGTCCACCACCTTCCGCCTTCATTCTGTCTACCTGCGCCTTGAGTTCGTTCCTTTCTTCAGTCATTTCGCATAGCGCTCGTTCTGTCTTCCATAGCTGCTCCAAGAGAAACGCCTTATTTTGGAGTTCTTGAACTTCTGCAACTAGTTGATCTCGTTCTTCAACTGTAGTCTTATTCTTTGTCTCTACCCTAGCTGGCTCAGACTCTTCCTCCTCATCTCCACTCAGATACATCTCGGGATAATCGTCATGATCGCTCCCCAGATTAACCATAGGTTCATCTTCTTCCACCTTATCAACCGATTCACTTTGCGCTGGCACCTCGGCTTCTGGCATTGGTGCAACAGCCGCTAGCATCTCCATACTCATTTGGTCTTCTCCAGACATCCTACAATCAATTTAAATAACTTGATTAGTTCTTCATTAGTACAAACTCCTCACACTATGTGTCCCCATTTCTCACTATCGTTGCACTTCGGCAATCTCTCACTTAGTACTCTAAATGAGTATTCTCTATTTCGATTATGGTTATAACCCTAGGTTTTCCCCCACCCCACTTAAGGTTTATAACCTACAGCTCCACTACCAGCTGGTGACACCTTGGTCACTACAGCTCTGATAGCAACCTGCTCTAATACCAACCTGCTCACACCCCCAAATCCGGGTTACCTGACTCCCGAGTTTGGTGTTCACGATCCACAATATAAATAACATTTAACTACCCATAATATATATAGATAGTATCTTACATAAATTTTTATCAGAGTTTCTCAATACATTACCCAGGTTTTCTAACCTTAACTTTACAAATATACCCTTTAGATATACAAAAAGGGTTTACAATATAACATAATAAATAATACTGTTTAATATAACTAATTTATAACTACGCCTTTGCCTTTGTCCTTTGCAGCACCTCCTGCAACTTCGCCCCTAGCTGAAAAATTTTATTTATAGCAAGGGTGAGCAACAAATTTGCCCCGCAAGTTAAGATTATACAATAAATGTATATGAATCAACAATAATATCCTATCTATTTTGATAGAATGAAACCAAAGTTCGGGGAACTTTGAAATATCTGAACAAATTGTTATTCAATAACAAGGCTTCTCTTTTTCTATGCAACAACATGATTTGATAATGAAAGAGTACAACGCTTTCAAAGTTCTACAGGAATCAATTCTACACAATTACAAAGTGGAATAATTTCCAGATTTATACTGAGTGATCACACAAGATCTTTGAACTTATTTTCTCGGGCATCTATCAAAGATTTACTTTGATACATACCAGGAGTATCAAATAACCATAAAGATTAAATCATACCCCTCTGCAAGTACTTGGAGCCGGCCAACTCCTTGTACCCTATATTATGCATAATACTCAAAACGCGCGCAAAGTTCGAATTTACGACCCAAAATGTTCCCTTTATATAAAAGGTTGTTCTTCTCAGTTTTTTTTTAAATCAATATTTTGATTTTACAACAAAATACTGTGATTTCAAATTCTACTTACTTATCGATCTTGCCGAAATAATTGGCATCGATTCTCCAACAACAATTTAATTATTTTCTTAAATTTATCAAGTTCTAACCAATGTTTGTCTAGCCAGAATAATTAGCTAAGACAATTTCTCAACACAATTTGACAATAAACAGGAATTATCTGTACTGTCAATTCTAACTTCTACCAATTTGAATATTCAACAACAGTAATTCTACGAATGTATATTTAGGAATCAGTAATTCAATTTGAATTATTAAACATGCACTAACTGCGAATAATCAACAATAACTTCCCTGGATGTGGTGTAATTAGCAATAATTAACCACTATAATAATTGAAGGAAATATAACTCAAGGTTGAGTTAGGAAACTTGCCTTCCACGTTGATTACAGCAACACAATATAATTAACTGCGTTTGTAAAACCTATATTCAACAATGTCGGTCTCACAATTAGTATAAACATTTATAACACATAACACTGTATTTTACAGTCAAACTTCTCCTAGGCACATTACCACATAGCCACATTAGTGTTTATAACCTATATAAACACTTAACAAGTCAAACTAATTCAGTCTGATTGGACTTTGGTCCGTTCTCGGTATTCTAGTCACCTTATCCGACAATTAGCACATTGATTGCCAATTAAACTTGGTCTCTAAGCTTCAATATTATTTTAGATAAGTCAAATATCGTTTATAATATTTTTCGGAAGCTTTTAATAATTTATAAACACTTATTATAATTTATAATAATTTTTCAAACACTTAAATCATTTTTAAATGATTTAATTATCAAATAATCTTATCATTATTAATATTTAATAATATAAAAATATTAATAACATACATTTCAAAATATTAAAGTTATTATTAATAACTTAAAATATTTTTAAATCATCAATATTCTACATAAATGATAATTAAAAATCATTTTTAAATCATCACCATTAATATATAAATATTAATGAAATTATTACCTAAATATTAAAAGTCATAATTTATAACTTAAAATATTTTTAAATTATTTTTCTCATTTTTAAATGATTTTGAAATTAATAAAATTATTTTTAATTCATTTATTTAATATAATAATTAAATAAATCCAACATCATTAATATTAATTTATTAATGAAAATTCTCCAAAAATATTGAAAATTATATTTTATAATTTAAAATATTTTCTAACACTTTATTCTAAATTAAAATGATTTTTAAATCATTTAAATCATTTTTATCTTATTTATTTAATTTAATAATCAAATAAATCTAATATCATTAATATTAAATTATTAATGAAAATTCTTCTAAAATATTAAAACTTACATTTTATAACTCAAAATATTTTTAAATATATTTTTCTTATTTAAAATGATTTTTCATAATATTAAATCATTTTCCTCTAATTTATTTAATAAACTAATTAAATAAATTAAATACCTTTAATATTATAGATAATTATAAATATTAAAGAAAAATATTCCAATTGGTCAAAAATTATTTTTTATAATTTAAAATAATTTTTAAAACTATTTTTGGTAATTTTTATAATTTATTTCTATTTTTTTATTAATTTCTGAAATTTTCAGAAAATAAATAATTAAAACCGTCGTTATTGATCTTTAGCGACAGAAAGCGTCGCTGTTGGTGTTCTTGAGCTCAAGAACACTGACAGCCGGCAGTTCAAGTGGTCATGTTTGACCGGCTTTAATTTCCAATCTGATCATGTTCTGGGCGATCTAAAACTTTGGTATTGTAGTATTAATGTAACACTACAATATCTAATCGATAACTTGGTCAAACAACATCACAACAAGGAGATCAAAGCTCCCAAAGTTTCTGTCAGACCGTTTCTAGAATTTTTCTGGGCTTAAACAGTTCGAGTTGCTATATTCAAGCTCGATTTAAGCTATGTTCTGGTCTTAGTTTAAGTCGTTTGATGGTTCAAACTTTTAGTGCTAGTGTCAAGGTACATTTTCATCACAACATAACAGTTAAACAACATATAGAACGCCAGATAAATCTCGGTCAAGCGTTGTCAGGAAATTGGTGCAAGAATCTTTCTGGAATTTCCAGAAAGTTCAAAAACAGTCTAGGATGGCTACTTTGACCATCTATCACAATCGGTCTGAAGATGTTATAAGAGATCTAAAGACCCAGATCTATAGTCCATCCTACAAGCTACAAAAGGTACTAATCAAAAACATCAAACACTTAACAAACTGACAGATCCGGACACTACAAAATCTTGTCAGAAGTTATTTTAAGTTTCTGGGTTGCCCAGATTTTTACTCGGTCAAGCCCGGTCAACGGGTTTTAACCGATTATATCTTCAAATCCCGACATGTAATGACTCTGATTTCTTTTGCAGATTAAAGACCACATACAAGGCTACATGTAACAAAGATTAAACAACAAAAACAACAAACGAACTAGAATCTATGGCTCCTGACATTAGCTTGTCAGACCACAGATTTTGTTCAAGAACAGATTTTGAAAATTCGATTTTATCACACTTTGATGTTATGGATCCATCATGGATCATTATATAACAACTAAAAACATCCTATTACATAATAATAAACACAAAAATACCAAATTTTCTTAAGCATCAAAGATCAAAATTGTAACTTTCGATTATACCTTTTCTTTCCAAATCTTGATCTTGATTCTCTAATATGTTTCTGATTACTCAAAGGACTGAATTTATAACTGATTTACTTAAGAAATTCGGAGGTTTGGGATAGAGAGAGAGTTGGTAAGAGTTGGTTAGCAAAATGGCAAATTCCTTGCATTTTCTCTCTCTAAACTTATATATAATGTTTTGATTCATGCTGATCTGATCTTGCTGTCATATAGGGCTGAAGTGCTGGTTAGTAGGCTACAAAAAGTCAAGAGAGTTGTTCACCAACTCTTGATTTGGTAAGATTCACAAGAAATCAATAAAATCTCCAAAAGGGGCATTATGGTATTTTCTAATTTTTCTCTAGAATTTGAATTGGATGAAACCCTTAGGGTTTAGGGTTTGGACATTAAGATTTAGGGTTTGAACCCTCTTAGGTTTTAAAAATAAAATTTCTAGTTCCCATAATTTTCAAATTTAGGGTTTAATTTAGAAAAATAAATTTTCTAAAATAAAATTAGGGTTTCAAAAATAGAAATTTAACATTCAAAAATATAATTAGATTTTTCTAATAATATTTAAGTTCAATGAACCCATAGGCTCATCAATTCGGATTAGGGTTTCGCAATTTAGGGTTTATAATCTTAGGTTTTGAAATTAGGGTTTCTCGGCGTATAATTAGGGTTTCTAACTATACAATTAATTTTTCTAAATCTGAGATTAGGGTTTCCAATCCTTATTAGGGTTTATTAATATTAAACCTTATCCGATCAATTATTGATCAAAAATTCCATACAGTTAAAACACATACATATTAATATAATTATTTTAATTATATTTTCTATCGAATCCCGTTCCAAAAATTAGGGTTAGGGTTTCTATTCTCCGTTAAGCACAACTCTACTCTAATTTGATTTGTCAATACATAAATTGACCTTCTCGATATACGTATCATAGACTTGTCACAAAATTGATAATTAATATTAATATTAATTAAAAAAAAATTATTCGAAAATTTTGGATTATTCAAAATACTGGGTTATCACAATAATATACATCAAATTATCATTAGTCTTCAACAGGGAAAAAAATCTAATAGAATACAATAGACAACAATATTTGCAGCGGAAATAATAATTCATTAGAAGAGTTTAGTAGAGAATGCAAACTACTATCTTCTATGTATGAATTTAAAAGTTCATCGTCTATCTTTTATCCCTGTAACATCAATTAATATATATCTGGAATCAAATATTCATCTTTGCACTACAGGCCAAAGATATTCATCGGTTGGTCATGTTCATCTAAACACCTGTTCATCTTTGCACTACGGGCCAAAGATATTCATCAGAAATTATTCATCTTTGCACTACATGCCAAAGATATTCAATTATATCATCATTTAGGAATGAGGATGATGAAAAATATTTTTAAAGAAATGAATCCAGTGAAACAAAATGACAAGGATTAAGGATTAAGGATTCGTACTTTGTTTTATCTATGTCCAAAAATACCTCAAAAATAATCATAGTGGTGTAAAATTCAAGAATGATCAAAACATGGATACAATCAAAGCTAGTATCCACAATAGATATTTTAGACAAAAAGGAAAATTTTTATTTTTCGATGAATAGTGTCGTATACGTGAATAGTGTCGTATACGTGAATAGTAACTTCGACACAAAAAGTTCTAAATTTGATTAAAAGTTCAGATCAATACTTCGGCATAATGATATTAGAAGAAATAATATCATTTAAAAAATAATAATATCCCTTACCTCGAAAGACAGTACTTCTAGTTGAAACACCGGATATAAGTTATGACTTAAACTTGCACCGTAAAGCAATACTCAAAGTATACTCAAAATACTCATAAGAATACGCTCGATAATATAGAGAGATAAAACTTCAGTTTTTGGTGTGATTTTCAATTCTAACCTAAGCACCATATTTATAAGAAAATGCTTAGAACACCAAAGTAGAAAATTTAATATAATAATATTATTATTATTTCTACAACTTCCTACGTACCAAGAATCTGAATTCAGCTATCAAAACACATGCAAGACCCACACTCAAATCACCAAAAACGTTTTTCATATTAAAAATATTTTAAACTTCCAAAAATCAATTATTTCGGAGCTTCGGAACTTCAATAATTCATAATAAATAGCCCTTTTATCAGGAAATTCAAATCTCGCGACTTTTAATAGGAAATTCAATTCTCTACAACTTTTCAGAAGAAAGTGTTTCCAAATTACAAACAGAAATTGACCGAAATCCACAAACGGGAGATTTTACAGGCTATAATCAAATTTCGGTCAATAATTGTGTCCACCAAAACACAAAATATGTGTTAAACATTTAATGCCACAAAATAATCTTCCTCCTCATATACTCATATATCTCACATTCATTATAAAAATATCACCGTTAATATATTATTAAAATAATATATTTAAATGAATTATTTTATCAGAAAAAGATAAAATATTAATTTTCAACAATTGTCACATTAAAATTTTTCTCCATCTATATTCACATAAAATTAATATTTTCCTCATCATATAAATTAATAATTAATTATTCACAAATAATATTACAGAATCACAGTACTGACAACCAGGCCGTTCCTAGGAAAGAGGGGGCTTTCCAATAAGGATCTCTCCTTACTGGCGCGCAATTAGGTGACCAAACCTCTCCTTAGACAAAACTTTCTAGACATTGCCAATAATGTTTTCTAATAATATTATTCAGATAATATAAATTATTATTTCGATAATGGAAAATACTGTGTAATGACAATTTATTGAAACAACAGTAATATAAAATATCAAAGCAGTAATTATTGAATCAATAAAATAAAATTTTGAATAGTAATTACTGTAATCATTATTGAGTAGTGCCTTCTTACGTAAGAATCAATAATTGGTGCAATACCGTGTGTTACTGTGTTTTAACGACCGAGTATTTTAACAGTATTAACGGTAACAACTACGCCGTTATTTTTAAAAAACTTATATTTGTCGTTTTCTTCATCCAATCGCTTTTCGTTATGGGGCCCACACATGGCTGCGCCGTCGTACGAATATTCCCCGACAACAATGAATATTTTATAACCACTTGCTTATTTTGAAATATTTGCGTATTTTACCCATAACTATCCACATTAATCAAATCAACCCTTACTATTTTAAAATAATAAATAGAGAAAATTAAATTTCATTAATAATAAGTTGGGGTCTTACAATACCTATGTGTCTTTTGTATCCATTGAAAGAATTTGTGCATAAAACCCTAATTAACTTTATTCACGTAGGAATATGGTGAGTTGATTAATTGGAGTGTTCCTTGTAATTCTGCCTGTTAAAGATCGGAATTAGGAGGATTTGTTCTCGTGTCTTTAGAAGAAGTGCGTGAATTTTATTAAGCATTCTTGGATAATGATTCATATTAATTAATTGATTTAAATAGGAAGTAAATTGGTTTAAATGAAATACTAAGGGAAGTTGTAATCTTAACCTGTTAAATCTGCAGTTACACTTGTAAAATTTTGATTTTAATTATTAGTTTTGTTGAGATTTATTTTCAAATCACAAACAATATGTTGTAGTTTAAAATAGGATTAATTGCATTGAAATTAGTAATTGATAAATATTAGTCTATTTTCTCGTGAGAACAATATCCTTGCTTGCTGAATATTACAATTGAACGCGTATACTTGTGTGTTAAAGTGCTATTAAGAAACTAGGCACATTCTTCTAGTTGCATTGCAGACATTTAGTAGCATTCATTTAGTATTTGCATTCGTTTAATGTAACTTATTCATTTTGTAGTTTTTCATAAGTTTTTATTCTAATTTCTAAGGAAAAAAATAATTCAAAATTCAAAAATATTAGTAAATTTTACTGTTTCATTGAATTTAGTTCATATTTGCATGTTTCCACCTGTTAGATAGTTTAAGTATATTTTAGCCAATGATGAGATTGGAATTGAGTAGACAAGTATAGTATTGATTGTTAAGACTTTGATATGATTTCTTGTCATGATTTGAATCTTTACCTGTTTGAAATAGATATAATAAGGATAGCACAGTAAAAACAACTATGTAGACTGATTGAGTCTAAATTGACACATAATGGAATTCTTAAGGATAATGTTAGTTTGAATAAAAGAAACTCATGAATAGGTAGTGATGGCTAAAGTTAGACAAGAACCTAAGTTTGGGGGAAATTTGGGATATATAAGCTATAAAAAAGAGTAAAAAAATAACAAGCCGTGGCTAGTCTTATTTCGGGGCCTTTGTTACTTGAGTAATTACGCCTGAGAGGATTGTCTCTACACCTAGCACCCTAAAGCCTGAATGGTTTGGGAGTCGTTGGTTGAAAGCTCGTTAAGGGATAGTATTGTTAGCCTAAGGGAATAAGACATTGCACAGCCATAAAACGGGAAAAAGAGCAAAAAGCCCCCGTAAGTGGAAAAAAAATAAAGCATAAGTATCCCATTTTAACCTTTAGATTTGGTTGGTGATTGATTTTAGCTGGATCTAGCCATTTTTTTGGATTTTTTAAGTTTACACTGTATGATGCCTTCAAAGAGACTTATTATGTGTTAAATTTTATTTTATATTAGTTAGCATGGTTGTTGAGCACACAAGGACTATATCAGTAATAATATGGTAATATTTCATGATTGATTGGGAAATTATTGATCTGTCTTAGTATGATGTACAAGCATGTTTATTATGATTTCTCTAAGGCTTGATGAATAGATTTTGTTCTGTTTGACTGCTTGACTCGCAGGCATGTAGATAGCTACATTTGCATTGCATATTTAATTATTGCATTGTGTTTTGTTGCTTGGGGAAAAGCAATTGGTTAAGTTTGGGGGTATTTGATGAGTAGGTTTTATACCCATGAATCCGATATTATTAAACTTAATTATTTCTATCTTTAAGTGTTTTTAGTATCTTTTTATGTGTTTTTATGTTTATTTCTTATAGGTTGGAGTTGGAGGGACAAATTGGTCATTTGGGAGAAGAAAAAGGTCAAAAATCATTAAAATTAGAGCTGAGTGGCATTTTTATAATTACGTGATTCTGGTCAAGCGCCTAGGCGCTTGGAAATGACCTAGGTTGAGCGCCTAGGCACTCATGTGCGGCTAAAGAAGGATTTTTCTACTGCTAAATGGGTTTTTGAAGCCAAGAAGGAATCGAAAATAGGGCAAAGACTAATACAAATAGGAGAAGACTTTAGAAAAGACGTATCACTTAATTTTTCAAGAGATTTGCAGAGAGAATAATGACGAAAAACACGAAGGAGAATTGTAAGGGCTGAAGATCACAGAGAGAGTATTAGAGCAAATTCAGAGTTTCTTCTTCTCTTCTCTAGTTTTATCTTTTGTAATTATCTGGGATGGTTGGATTATTAATCTGGATGATGTTTTTCTTTATTATTATCATGAACTAAACTTTAATTAAGATTGCAACGGAACTTGGTATGTAGTTTAAATTGAACCTTCCCATTGAATGAAAGTTGGTTTTTATTGAATTGTTTATTATATCTTATGTTTATTGATTAACTGTTTGGCCAACAATTATTGTGATAATCTATATAAAATCGGAAGATGGAATATAGATTGAGATCTGGATATGATAACATCTGTTCATATAATCTGATTAGGGTTAATATGATTAGCATGTAGGATGGGAATATACCTATGTGTCTTTTGTATCCATTGAAAGAATTTGTGCGTAAAACCCTAATTAACTTGATTCACATAGGAATATAGTGAGTTGATTAACTGGGGTGTTCCTTGTAATTCTGCCTCTTAAAGATCAGATTTAGGAGGATTTGTTCACGTGTCTTTGGAAGAAGTGCGTGAATTTTATTAAGCATTCTTGGATAATGATTCATATTAATTAATTGATTTAAATGGAAAGTAAAATTGTTTAAATGAAATACTAAGGGAAGTTGTAATCTTAACCTGTTAAATCTGTAGTTACTCTTGTGAAATTTTGATTTTAATTATTAGTTTTGTTGAGATTTATTTTCAAATCACAAACAATATTTTGTAGTTTAAAATAGGATTAATTGCATTGAAATTAGTAATTGATAAATATTAGTTTATTTCCTCGTGGGAACGATATCCTTGCTTGCTGAAAATTATAATTGAACACGTATACTTACGTGTTAAAGTGCTATTAAGAATTAGGCAACAGACGTGACCAAAGAAAAGGCACTACTTTTATATGTAATTGTGCAAGATTTCATCATCAATTTCTAGGCTATAATCTGTTTTTCCATTCGCTGATGCTTACGAGGAAATTTTTCGGGCAGCTTGCCACACCCATCACCCATATGTGGGTTGTGTCGCCAAATGGGTGTTAGATGGTCCAATGATGAACAGACTCAAATGCCGCTTCAGCTACTAGATTCCAGAATGATCGCGCGGTATTCGATGTGGGCTGGGGGTGATTCACATCCTAGAGGTTTAGGCTTTATTTTTCCATCGGCTTCGGAGGACGATGTTGACGCTGGAGACACCTCGGAGGATGAGGATGCGACTATGGGAGAGCAAGGACCAGAGGCGGAACCACCAGTCAATGCCATATCTAGCCCTCAGTTTATTGCATTTCAATGCCAAATGGAGGAGCAAAACAAGGAAGCACGACGGGAGATGCGACGACTCGCAGCGAGGCAAGACCACATGTTTGAAGCTATGAATACGTCTTTCTCTTCATTGAACACGACGCTCCAAAGCTTCAATCCAAATGCTCAATTTTTATATCAGCAACTGGCCTCAATTTCAAGATTGCGACCAAGTGACTCTGATGAAGAAGACCACCAACCACCACCACCCTATGCTTAACGTGATTATAGGAAGTCCTCACATTTTTCTTGCTATATATATACAATGAGGGCATTGTAATTGTCAAGTTTGGAGGATTCAATTTTATTTTTCATTTCATGTTTGCATACATAATGTCATTATTTAGGATTGCTTTTGTTATTGCACTTTAGTTTTGCATGTTATTTTTAGGATTTGTGATGTTGCATTCATGTAATCATATAGTTGCATAGTAGTTTAGGTGCATAAATAGTTAATTATTTTTGTTATTTCTGCATTCTGTTATGTTATGTTTGAATTTATTAAAAAAGGAAAAAAATTAGTTAGAATTATGTTGTTTTGCATATATCCAGCAATTATTGTAGTTCATTTTTATTGTGGCCAATGATGAGATTGGGATTAAGTAAACAAATACAATACCCAGTATTAGAATTACAATGTAGTTTTGAATTATGACTCGGATCTTGTGCTTGTTTGAAACTGGTATAAAAAGGGTACACGTAATAATGTCTGTGTTGACTGATTAGTTTAAATTGATACATAAATAGTTTCTAAAGGATAATGCTAGTGTAAATAATAGAATGACAAGAATAGGTAGTGAAGACGACGAATTAGGCAAGAAATTAAGTTTGGGGGAAAAAGTAGGGTACATAAGCTTCAGAAAAAAGAAAAAAAAGAAAAAATAATATCAAGTTGAGTCTTGTGGTGGGTTGAGAAAAAAAATACTCATAAACACGAGCGTGAGATGGAGCGTAAAATGCACTCACCAACCATCTATCAAAAATAATTAAGGAAAGATGGGAAATAAGGGCAAAGAGCCCCCGTCAATGAAAAACAAAAGAAAAGAAAGCATGAATACCCTATTCGGACCCCTAATCTTGGTAAACGTTTGATTTTGGTTGGAACTCGTCTGTTTTTGAAATTTTTGAGTTATTCAGTATGATTCCTAATAAGAAATATATTATGTGTTGAATTTGAACTAGAATCAGTCAGCATAGATGTTGCTCACACATGTACTATATCAGTGATGACGGTCTAAGATTCGGGGATTGATAAGAAACTATTGAGTTATTTCAATATGAGGTGTTGAAATGTTTGCTTGATCTTTCTGAGGCCGAAGGAATAAATTTGATTCTATGATATTGTTGGATTCGTAGACATATAGTTAGATACATTACATATCATTGCATTTCATTTTTTAAGTATAGTATTTTGATTTGTGCTCGAGGACTAGCACGATTTAAGTTTGGGGGATTTTGATAAGTGGATTTTATATACACGAATTGATTTCTAATTCAAGCTTATTTGTTGTTAATTCCTTGCTTTTATGATCATTTTTACTTGTTTCTCATTATTTTGTGTGTAGGATGTTGACGTGGAAAGTGGTAAGAAAATAAGTCATTTGGAACATTATTTGAGCAAGTTAGGAGTTTAACAAAAGTCGGTGTGTAGAAGGTACCCCGCCAGGGCGGGCCTATTTAATCTTTACACCCCCGCTGGGGCGGGGGGACTTCATGTCTTAATGTCTGAAAGCGGGCATTTCCTACGTATAAACCCCCGCCGGGGCGGGGGGTGCCGAGTCTGGGTTGTCCTATCTTGGGTCAAACACTGCTGGAACTTGGATTTTGGCTCTTCCATGGCTTTGGGAGTCTAGTTGGTATGGAATTGAGCAGAGATTGCTTGTGTACACATATATTAACACAACCTAAAGATCAAGAGATACACACAAGGCAATTATCAGAGATTACATACAGATTTTCATATTGAGCATTAGAGTGAAGATTTTGAAGGAACATTCATATCAATTGTGGATTAAGGCTAACGTGAAGGGTGTTCTGATTTATTCGTTATTTAGTCTTATATTTATAATTGAAAGGATGATATCTTTAATTTATTCAGTTTTTATTTCATTGATGATGAACTAATTTACTTTTTAGGCTTAGGATGGATCTTTAAGTGAAACGGTGATTATGTAGCTTTGATTTCCAGTTTAATAAGCTATTATCCAGTTTATCTATATTAATTTGAGCTTGAATTTATGAAATGCCTGATCAACAGTTCTTTTGAATTCAAGAGAGGAAGTACGAGTCTAGACTTAGTTAATATAGCATGTGTTCTTGAATTTTGTGACTAAACAGAATCTTTATGAATGTTAAGGTAGAGATATGTTTGACATCGCATGTAATCGGATAAAGGACTTAAACTTAACCCTTCTTCAATTATAATTCGCATAGAGATATAGTGAGTTAGTTGATTAAGGTGTTTAACTTGTTTCTATCTAATTTATGGATTTGAGTTAATACGATATTAGTGCATCGAGAGTTGGCCAGTACTACATACGTATTCTTGATTAATAAACTGGGATAGTGAATTGAACTGGAATAAAGGTGTAAAAATCAGAGTGAAGCTTAGGGTGAAGTCGTAAGCCTAATTCTCCAATAATTGTTTGAAATTTCAGTTTTTAAGATTTGAGATTATTTTGTGATCATATATTTATTAATAATTTAGTTTTAATAATTTTACTCATTGCTTTGGATAGTTTAATAAAATTAGGATTAATAAGAAAATGATAATTATGAGGTTAAATTCTTACTAAATTTTCTCTGTGGGAACGATACTCTACTTACTATTATATTACTTGTTGACCACGTATACTTAAGTATTGTGCGTAATTAGATCTCTACCAACAGAAAACACGGAGCTCGCGCTGCAGCGCGAGTCCAAGAAGGGTCAATGGCGCTGTCGCGCCATGGTGACGTCAGGCTGGACCAAGGGACGGCACCGTGGCGCGAGAATAACACTAGGCAAAGGCTCTGCGGCGCCAATGTATAGAATTTGTCCGTTTTGCCCTCTTAAAACTAGGAAAGTCCTGTAAAGCCCTGCAATACGTCGGTTAAGCGCAATAACACTATAATCATATAAAACTATATAAAATCTAAGAATTCAGGCAATTACTTAATTCATAAAGTATATGATTCGCAGGTATAAATTCCAATCATCAATACGTAAAATAATATCGTAAGCGAATATGGAATAAATAATATCCCTTACCTTAAAAAGAAGAGTATTCTAACTGGTATAGCGGAGATATTCTTGAAGAAAACTTTCATAATTTTCTATACTCAAAGCTTCCTTAAACTCTAAAGAAGTACGCTCAATATTTTAAAAGAAGAATTCTCTGATTCTGGTGTAATTTTCTTTTCTAAACTGAGCATTCTATTTATAAGAGAATGGTAGGGTACTATTTGAATTTAAAAAATCACAGACTGCACATTGTACAATCACGGATTCGGCTGAAATTTTCTGATTTTACCATGCAATCACTATGCAAATACTATGCATAATAAAATATAATATATTCTATTTTTCATAAAAAAACAAAACTTATTATTATTATTATTATACACCGTGCCCCAAATGGCACATCATACACCACCCACTTATATTATATATATATATATATATATATATATATATATATATATATATACATATATATATATTGAATAACCTTCTACCGATTATTTTGAAAAATAAGTAAGTGGGGGTCTATATAATAAGTAAAATTTACAACAAATACTTTATAAAAATCCTCTCTATTTATCTTAATTCATTTGGTTTCACAAAACACATTTTTAATAACATTTATTCATCATTTATAATTCACAATATTAACAATCAGATCATTCCCAGGAAAGAGGGGGTTTTCTGATAAGGATTTCTCCTTATTAGCGCACAATTAGGTGACCAAACCCCTTTCTTCGACAGAACTTTCTAAACATCGTTAATAATGAAAACAATAATATGAATAACTTTATCGTCTCAATTATTAATTTAATAATATAAAATATTATGACAATAATTAAATCAATAACGTGAGATACTATGTAGCAATTACTATAGCAATAATTGAATAAAATTGAATGACTTCTCACGTAAGCATCAATAATCAATACCGTGTGCTACTATACAACCACTCGTATTACTATACTTTTATCACTGGGTATTTCAATAGTAAACGGTAAAACTTTTGCCGTTATTTTATAAAAGATATTTTTGTTGTTTTTTAACTCCGATAATAATTTCGTTGTGGGGTCCACCAATGATTGTGTCGTCGTACGAATATTTCCTGATAAAATAAATATTCCCCAACCAATTAAATATTTTATAAAAACTTGCTTACTTTGCAAAAAAATTAAATATTACCCACAACTATAACATTATATCAAATCCACAACTTATTATTCAAAAATATATTTTGAGAAAATTAAATCTTTATTCATAAAAGTTGGGGTCTTATAACCTCCCCTTCTTATGAAATTTCATCTTCTAAATTGGTGTACGTACCTGGTATAACGAAGAGGTGAGGATACCTTGATTTCATCTCAGATTCTAACTCCCGGGTCATTTCCTCAATATCGTGGTTTTTCCACAAAACCTTGACTTGAGGTATAACCTTAGAGCGTAAAATATTTTTATTCTTATCCAAGATTTTAACATGTACCTCTTCATACGTTAAATCTTCAGCTATATCATCATGTTCTAACTCAATAATGTGGTTCGGGTCATCCACTTATTTACGTAACATCGATACGTGAAAAACGTTATGAACACGCGACATACTTAGCGGTAAGGCGAGTCTATAGGTCACAGTTTCTACTCGATCGAGGATTTCGAATGGATCAATAAATTGAGGGTCAAGATTTCCTCTCTTCATCGATTCTTGCTTCTAGAATAACGACTTCTTGCACCTTCTTTTTCATATTCATCAGCTCCAGGTCTATAGCTTGAGCAACTTTAACTTTATCGATTAAAATCAGTTTTACTCGTATACTCGCTATCTTTGCGTAGATTCTTGGAGTCTTTAACTCTATCTCTATCATTTGTAAGTCATACGAAATGGGTCTTTGTGTTAACAACGTTGAACTCGTACCCGCATACGATTTTCTACTCAACGCGTCAGCTACCACGTTCGTTTTTCTTGGATGGTATTGAATGGTATGGTCATAATCTCTCAACAGCTCGAGCCAAAATCTTTGGCGCTTGTTACGTTCATTTTGGATGAAGAAATATTTGAGGGTTTTGTATCGGTTTCAAGGTCGATACTGTGGCAGCCCCGAATCCAGGCCCCAAATCGCCGCGGATCCGGTATACTATTTCTATAACTATTTGCGGAAGATATAAACATAAATTGTTTATACATTAAACTTACACATAATCCCCAAGGTCGAGTAACCTTAACTTAATACACATTTCATAAACTATCTATCACATAACAATATTTATCAAACTATACTATTACGAGATAGCCGCACATTTTATCCCAAGCTGAACTTGGCATTAACCTTTTCCTGTATCCGAACGCATTCGTCTTATCTGCAATGTTTTATCATGATATAGCAAGGGTGAGCATGAAAGTTGCCCAGCAAGTTTAAATACAATAATATAACGATATATCATGATTGAAGAGTATGAATAATAAGCTAGCTATAATTCATCAATATAATTAAGAACTAGCACGAACAAACTTTTGACTGAACAAGTTTTAAACATGAACAAACATTTCTGAACCAACTGGTAATGAAGGTGATCAGCCTTTCATACCTGACTTATACATGCAAAATGTACAGAGTATAATTTTTTATGGCAATCAGCAATGATTAACCATAAGCTTGAATAAAACACTCTTAGTAGAGTTAAGTTAAAAGAAACTTGCCTGAACCGTTGATTACCGCTACACAATTTACAACGCTTTACCCGAAGACCTAATATTAGTAATATAGATCTCCAATATTTGAATAATATTATCACAGTATAATACTGTTATATATATATATATATATACATAAAATAACCTAAACACATAGCACATAACCCTATCAGTCTATAACACACATAAAACTAGGTATCAAGTCAAACTATTGCAGTCTGAGTTGAACCCGACACAATTCTAACATCCCGACGGTCTAGTCGGACAATACTCGAGTTTAAGTTCAATTAAACTCTGACTTAACACTTAACGATTAACACAGATAATTATCTTATCAGTCAAAATAATTTTCAAGGACTTATAATCATTTTTGGATAATTAATATCATTTATCAACATTTTTCAATCATTAAAACTGTATTTAAATGAATTAAATACCACATAATTCCTTAAGCATTAATATTCATTTAATATAAAATATTAATGAAAATTATTAGATAATATTATAATATAATTATAATATCACAAAGTATTTTTAATACCTTAAAAATCATTTTTATATGATTTTTAAACACTTAAATCCATTATCCGATATTTGATATTAATATTAAAATATTAATATTTCAATGCCAAAATATCAAAAGTTATATTTTATAACTTAAAATATTTTTATAACACTTAAATCATTTTTATATGATTTTTAAAACATTATTTCTAATTTTCCATAATTTATTTAATATATCTGTTAAATAAACTAATTATCATTAATATTGATTAATTAATGAATTTCATCACAAAATATTAAAAGTCATCAAAAATAACTTCAAATATTTTCTAACACCATCAAATAATTTTCATGATTTTTCATGAATTAAAAATATTTTTAAATAATTTATTTAATATAATAATTAAATAAATAAATACCATTTATATTCCAAAAATATTAAATATTTATGAAATATACTTTAAATAATTAAAAACTATTTTTCAGAATTTAAAATAATTTTTCAGAATTTATTTAGTATTTTTAATAATTAAAAACTATTTTTATCTATTTTTAATTAATTTTCGGAAATTAATAATTAATTTCTTAATTATCTGTCGCTAAAGGCGTTATAGGCGACATATCCGTCGCTAATAGTGTTCTTCATGTGTTCTTGAGTGTTCTTCAGACCTTCATGTCAGTGGCTAAGTAGGCATGTTTGACCGATTCTAATTCAGTGTTCTTAAGGTTTTTTAGGCTAGTTTGAAGTGTAATCGTGTAGTATATATGTAACACTACAACACACAACCAACATCTCGATCATAACACAACACCACAGCAAGATCTAAGCTAGCCAAATGTCTGACAACGTAGTTCTTCATTTTCTGGGTTTTCCAGAAAATGAAGAACAGACGTGGGTGCTACTTTGATCATTTTAATATCCACATCCCCAGCTTTGTTTGTGTAATATAGTGGGTTAATCTTGTAGAACACATGACAGAGTACAACTTTACTACTTTATATCAACATAACATCATCACATACGAAAGATCTGGACCGGTCAAAGTTGCTGTTAAGAACGTGTTCTTGACAAATATGGGTTTTCCAGATCGTCAATGAGGCAGATCGGTCAACTAGGTTTGACCAGGATTATCTTTGATTCTGTTGTTAATTAAGGTGATCTAATGACATTTATTTGTAGTTCATGTACCAGACTACACATATCAAACATCAACTTGGCCAAAACACGAGTCAGTAGCAAGATCAGAGGCTTTGAAAAACCTTGTCAGAGAACGTCATGAATTCTTGACTGCCCAGAATTGCATTTTCGTGAATGGTCAACGGTCTTTGATCGGTCATATCTCTTAGTCTATTCATGATCTGTCCATATTTCTTGTTTCAGAGCACAGTTGACATGACATAGAACACATGTATAACTTAAAACATAACAAATCCAAAACAGATAACAACCTATGGGCACTGACATATGACTGTCAGGCCACTATTTCAAGTTTTTTTCCAGATTTAAGAAAACTTCTAAATCGTGCATCTAGATGTTATAGATCCATGATCTATCAACCCAGATCACTTATAGACACCTTTAATCACATCTTTAACCAATCAATTTCAACATATAACATAAGATCAAGAGATTTCAAAATTTAGGGTTCTTTACCTTTCTAGCTTTGATCTTTGATTTCTGATCATTGATCATGTTCTTCGAAAGCTACCAGATGTTCATGATCTAACTTCTCACTCCCTCTCACTCTAAAATTTCGAAATGGATGAGATAGAAAAGGTTGACAAGTTTGCTAGATAAAGTAAGTCATTTTACTTACTTAAATCTTATAAAATTTTTAATTCAATGTATCTAGTTGGCAATTGTGGCTGATAAATGACACATAGCTAAGTCTAGGGTTAGGGTTTTGTCACCAACCCAAAGTATGGCAAGATATGCAAGCTACCAATTAAAGAATTGCAAAAAGGGTAATTTAGTCATTTTGACTTATATTTTAATGTCATTTTGGACTTTTAATCAAACCCTTAGGGTTTAAGGTTTGTTAGGGTTTAAGGTTTAACCCTTTAGGTTTTGACAACTAAATTTCCAAAATTTCCAATTTAGGTTTTCAAAATTAGAAAATTAGCATTTCTAAATTATAATTAGAATTTTCTAATTACATTAAAATTCCTTAATCATACTTAAATCTTGCTACTTTGGATTAATATTTCCTAATTATAATTTCTAATTACGCAATTAGGGTGAAAATCACATATTAGGGTTTATAAACCACTAATTAAGGTTTCTAATAAAAAAATAAATTTTCTAAAATAGAAATTAAATTTTCGTAATTAGATTAGGGTTCTCTAATTACTCAACTTGAAAATTAGAATCAACATATCCTAATTAACATTACAATTATTAAATTAAAACTTAAGTTTTCCCTAATTATAAAATTAGGGTTTCAATCCATAAATTAGGGTTTAATAAATAATTAAGCTTTACCCTATTTAACATTATACTTCATAGCACTTGAGCATTATAATTCTCCATTGAGTTCCCAGATTAGGGTTTCAAATATTCGAAATCTGAAACTAGGATTTTCAGATCAAGTATTAGGGTTTTCTAATAATCAATCAGGATTTCTAACAATTCATTAGGGTTTTCCCTAATTAATTTATAATTAATGACGTTTAACCTTATACATATTATTGCATTCCCAATCTAGGGTTTTTAATATCCGATTTAGGGTTTTAGATTCTCGGAACTGACATTAGGGTTTCCAGAACCAGTTTCTAGGATTTCTTATTAATCGCTAGGGTTTTCTAACCGAACGTTAAAGTTCTTAATATATAATTAGGGTTTGACACATATATAATTAATCTGGTCAACCCTTGACCCTTAACCACATTCAGCACACATACATAACCATATTAACAGAACTTAATCACATAAATCTTTAATCCTGAATAATTAACCTATATCCTTAATAGAATTTTGAAATCATCAAAATTTCACCCTAATAATATCAAACGCATACACTTATTTTCTGTTTAAGTCTATTATTTGACCTTAAATCAATCATTTAAGATTTTAATAAATTGTCCAAATTCTCGGGTCGTCACATTCACCCCTCCTTATACGAATTCCATCCCCGAAATTCACCTTACACCTTACACCATTCACACATATCACATGCTACCCAATACACCTCTCACAAGAGTAAAAGTTTTCAAATTGTACTGAGAGGTCATATAGACCATGAACACATTTAGTTTTAACGGTTGTGATTATACCGCAAAACAATACATTACTTGGTATGTTTACAATCACAAAGAAGGTAAACTACTGTTGTTAGTACTTTAGGTGATCAGCCCATCGTACTCTTACGTCATGCATAACGTATTAATCATTTTTAGCGAATATTTACGCTACTAGATTAGATTATTTATCCAAACATTATCGTTCACCTCAATCTTATCATAGGATTCCGTACCAAAGCAATTTGGTTCAGGAAATTCTTTTAATGAACACTTGGTGTTTTTATAACATTAGTCTAGCTGAATCAAATAGCATAGACTCATATCAATAATTCAATTCAATCGAATTATTTAGGTGTAGCCAAACCCCGTTGGCAAATTAAAAATTTTTGAAAACATTTTTGAGAATGACGTCATGATGCCGCACTGTATTTACAGTCTGTTGAGGATTCCGTCATTTGGTGATTTTGTCATGCTACATCATACCATAGTGGAATAGTGACTTTAGTTCTAATTCACACTAAGTAATACTGCATTGATGACTCCATCATTTTTATCATCTCTACACCTGTAGTAGCCCCGAATCAGGGCCCCGAATCGCCGCGGATCCGGTATACTAATTCTTTCACTAATTACGGAAGATATAAACATAAATTGTTTATACATTACATTACACACTTATCCCTAAGGTCGAGTAACCTTAACTTAAACACCATATATATAAACTTTCTAACATATAACACATTTATTAAACTATACTATTACAAAATAACCGCACTTTATATCCTAAGCTAAACTTGGCTTTATACCCTAATTTTAGCAATTAAATCCACAATTGAGCATTAGTGTTTCTAACGGAACAATTAGGGTTCCAAAAATTTGAAATTAGGGTTTGCTAACTAATTAAGTTTTACCCTAATTAGACTTATAATTAATAACACTTGAGCATTAAAACTCTCCGTTATATTCTCAGATTAGGGTTTCACTTTATCAGAATCTGAAACTAGGGTTTTCAGATCTGATATTAGGGTTTCCAAACAATCAATTAAGATTTTAGATAATTTATTAGGATTTTCCCTAATTAATTTAATATTAATGACGTTTAACCTTATACATAACATTGCATTCCCAATCTAGGGTTTTCAATATCCGAATTAGGATTTCATACACCCGGAACTGAAACTAGGGTTTCCAGAACCGATTTCTAGGGTTTCTTATTAGACGTTAGGGTTTTCTAACTGAACGTTGTCGCTTTTAATATAAACTTAGGGTTTGACACATATATAATTAATCTAGTCAACCCTTGACCCTTAACCACATTCTGAACACATACATAACCATATACACAAAACAGGTTCACATAAATCCTTAATCCTGAATAATTCACCTATATCCTTCACCAAATTTTGAAATCCTCAAAATTCCATCCTAATAACATCAAACGCATACACTTATTTTCTGTCTAGGCCTAATATTTGACCTTAAATCAATCAATTATGATTTTCATAAATTGTCTAAATTCTCGGGTTGTCACAACACCAGGTTACATGGTACATAAGTGATAAATAAAAAAAAAATTGATATTTCAAATCATTTGCGTCTAGCCGAAATAAGTAGCATAGACTGTACTTTAAACCGTTTCAAAAATAATTACGAGTCTACATATTTTTTTTAAAGGGCACATAGTGCGTATTTAGCTTAATGTCAAAAATTTGAAGTTTAGCATAGCTAGGAGTTTAGGAAAACCTAAGTCTCCACTAATGATCATTTGCTTAACAATCTATCTGTTCCTATAATCCTTAACACTCCATTCACACACAACTATACCCAGTTCATAAAACCACACTTATGAGTTCATAACCTGGCCACAATTATATGAGTTTAAGAACTTACTCTAGTCTGACCTTTGGCGTCCGTTCGCTGAGGGGCTCATAAACATTTCATATAACTATGAGTCAAGAATGTCACATAAGTATGAGTTCTAAGAATTCGTACTTAATCATATATTCTCTACCTATGACCTATTTATTTGTATATAATAACTAGCGTGACACAACATTTCAATGATTACCCATGCCACCAACTAAGTAGTTTTTACACCAAGTACAATTCCCCGCTCATATAAGAAATCATACAACTCAGTTGCTAACACGAGTCCTCATTGAAATCCCCACCTAATCTTAACCCCCTTTTTCAACACGAATTTCATTTAATCCGTATTCATAATCCATAACTCTTTTATGAGTTTTTATAGTACCATTTCATAGTACAACTGATACACAGCATCTTGCTGTATACTTTTCAATCATCAGATTGATTCTTTCCAGTTGTCATAACCTTAACAGATCACGGGGTGATCTTATCGTATATATTACGATTCAATTCCATGCACTATGATCGTTTTGTTTTACGATCTCCTATCCCTGCACTTTCATTCTTTTAGACTCGATCTATTCACCATTACTGTTCAACTTTATTATTAGAGTTAGGGAACTCTGTGCTTTACACTCGACGAGATTCATCTTTGAATCTATCCAACCAACTAACTCTATGTGAGTTAGATCTTATCCTAATCACTGCGGTTATTAGTCTCAGGTATTCTTACCTAAGCTTCATAACCAACAGCTTTGATACCAACTGTGGCAGCCCCGAATCTAGGCCCCAAATCGTCGCGGATCCGGTATACTATTTCTATAACTATTTGCGGAAGATATAAACATAAATTGTTTATACATTAAACTTACACATAATCCCCAAGGTCGAGTAACCTTAACTTAATACACATTTCACAAACTATCTATCACATAACAATATTTATCAAACTATACTATTACGAGATAGCCACACGTTTTATTCCAAGCTGAACTTGGCCTTAACCTTTTCCTGTATCCGAACGCATTCGCCTTATCTGCAATGTTTTATCATGATATAGCAAGAGTGAGCATGAAAGTTGCCCAGCAAGTTTATATACAACAATATAACGATATATCATGATTGAAGAGTATGAATAAAGGGCTTGCTATAATTCATCAATATAATTGAGAACTAGCACGAATAAATTTTTGACTGAACAAATATTATACATGAACAAACATTTCTGAACCAACTGGTAATGAAGGTGATCAGCCTTTCATACCTGACTCGTACATACAAGATGTACAGAGTACAAATTTCATGGCAATCAGTAATGATTAACCATAAGCTTGAAGAAACTACTCTTATTAGAGTTAAGTAATAAGAAACTTGCCTGAACCGTTGATTACCGCACGCAATTTAATAACGCTTTACCCCGAAGACCTAATATTAATAATATAGATCTCCAATATTAGAATAATATCATCACAGTATAATACTGTTATATTTATACACACAGAATAACCTAAACACATTACCACATAACCCTATCAGTCTTTACAGCATATAAGACTAGGTATCAAGTCAAACTATTGCAGTCCGAGTTGAACCCGACATAATTCTAACATCCCGACGGTCTAGTCAGACAAAAATCGATTTTAAGTTCAATTAAACTCTGCCTAACCACTTAACCATTATCACAGATAATTTCTTATCAGACAAAACATTTTTCCTAAGCTCGTAAAAATTTTCAGATAATTATTACCATTTATCAACAATTTCAATCCTTAAAACCGTATTTAAATAAATTAAATACCACATAATTCCTTAATCATTAATATTTATTTAATATAAAATATTAATGAAAATTATTACATAATATTATAATATAATTATAATATATCAAAGTATTTTTAATACCTTAAAATCATAATTATATGATTTTTAAACACTTAAATCCATTATTCGATAATTAATATTAATATTAAAATATTAACATTTTCCATGACTAAATATCAAAAGTTATATTTTATAACTTAAAATATTTTTATAACACTTAAATCATTTATATATAATTTATAAAGCATTAATTCTACTTTTCCTTAATTTATTTAATATATTTATTAAATAAACTAATTATCATTAATATGGATTAATTAATGAATTTCATCACAAAATATTAAAAGTCATCAAAAATAACTTAAAATATTTTCTAACACCATAATATTATTTTTCATGATTTTTCATGAATTAAAACTATTTTTAAATCATTTATTTAATATTATAATTAAATAAATAAATACCATTTATATTCCAAAAATATTAAATATTTTCGAAATATACTTAAAATATTTAAAAAACTATTTTTCAAACTTTAAAATAATTTTTCAGAATTTATTTTGTATTTTTAATAATTAAAAACCATTTTTTTCTAATTTTAAATTAATTTCTGGAAAAATAATAATAATCTGTCGCTAAAGGCCTATAGCGACACTTTCTGTCGCTATAGGTGTTCTTGAGTGTTCTTGAGCTTCATAGTCAGATGCGAGGGTGGGTGGTTTGACCGGTTATAATTCCTTTATTATTACGTTTCTGGGCTTGCAATTGATTTCATGTTGTAGTATTTATGTAATACTACAACTACATATCAAGTTTCATGGCCATCCTGCATCATATCAGCAAGATCAAAGCTTCAGAAAAGCCTGACAATACTGTTCTTCATTTCTGGGTTTTCCAGAAAATGAAGAACAGTTGATGGTGCTAGGTTGAGCTCCTGATATCTTACAATCAGGACTTTCTAATTATGTTATAAAGGTTCGATCATGCAAAGGACATGTCAAGGTCCATGTTTAATCAATCAGATCATCTAAACAATAAAACAAACGTCAGATTAAGCACGGTCAAACTATGTCAGAATATAAGTTCATCCGGTTTTCTGGGTTTTCCAGAAACCGTAAGTCAATGCCGAGTGGCCTTGTTTGACCACCCCTTACTTCGATTCGGTTTGCGATTTAAGGAATATTAATACATGTATCTATAGTCCACATAACGTACTACAACCTGATTACAACAAAATTAACAATACACATCAAAACTGACAGATCAAAGCATAAGAAAATGTTGTCAGGCCCAGTTACATGATTTCTGGGTTACCCAGAAATCAGTCGGTCAAGCTCGGTCAACGGACTTTGACCTTTAATAACGTATGATCTAGACATGATATGACCCTGATTCAAGTTTCAGATTAAAGAACACATAGCATACTATCGATCCATAACATAAAACACACATAACACTTAACACACACGGATCTAGAAGCTCTGACATTTGACTGTCAGACATTTTTTTACCAGATTTCTAGTTTTTCTAAAATGTTAGATTCGAGCATCTAGGTGTTATGGATCCATGATCCAACAACCCAGATCTCTAATTGACACCTTATAACACATATTTAACCAATCAACAACAACATTTAACATCAAATTCAAAGATTTCGAAATTTAGGGTTTTTATACCTTTTATGCTTGAATTTTGAATCTGGTCCTTATGATCTGATCTTGGAATGTTAAGACATGATATTAGCTTCAGTTCTCATTCTTTCTCACTCTAAAATTTCGGATTTAGAGAGAAAGAGAGTTGGCATGAATGAGAAGTAAAGTGACATTTTCTCTCTCTCCTTTTAATTTATATTTTTGATTGGGTTCAATGAATTTGATAGCAAGATGTGGCTGATTGCTGGATTTTTGTCAAAGGCTATGCTAGGTTTAAGCTAGGGTTGTTCACCAACCCATGATCTTGGCTAGATTTGCAAGTTGTCTAAAAAAATAATCTAAAAAGGGCATAAATGTCATTTTGTATTTAATTTTAATGGTATAATGAACATTGTCCAAACCCTTAGGTTTAGGGTTTGAAAAACTTTTAGGGTTTAGGGTTTGAACCCTAAAGCTTAATAATTTGATTTTTCTAAAATTTCCAAATTTAGATTTCCAAAAATAGAAATTAATATTTTTAACTTATAATTAGAATTTTCTAATTATATAAATTTTCTTAATCATAATTTAAATCTTTCTAATTAGAATTAACATTTCCTAATTACAATCGCTAATTACGCAATTAGAGTCAAAATCACAGATTAGGGTTTATAACCCACAAATTAGGGTTTTCTAATAGAAAAATAATTTTTTAAAGTAGAAATTAAATATTCGTAATTAGATTAGAGTTTTCTAATTACTCATAAATTGAAATAATTAGGATTAGGGTTTCCTAATTAGCATTGCTAATTTTAGCAATTAAATCCACAATTGAGCATTAGTGTTTCTAACGGAACAATTAGGGTTCCAAAAATTTGAAATTAGGGTTTGCTAACTAATTAAGTTTTACCCTAATTAGACTTATAATTAATAACACTTGAGCATTAAAACTCTCCGTTATATTCTCAGATTAGGGTTTCACTTTATCAGAATCTGAAACTAGGGTTTTCAGATCTGATATTAGGGTTTCCAAACAATCAATTAAGATTTTAGATAATTTATTAGGATTTTCCCTAATTAATTTAATATTAATGACGTTTAACCTTGTACATAACATTGCATTCCCAATCTAGGGTTTTCAATATCCGAATTAGGATTTCGTACACCCGGAACTGAAACTAGGGTTTCCAGAACCGATTTCTAGGGTTTCTTATTAGACGTTAGGGTTTTCTAACTGAACATTGTCGCTTTTAATATAAACTTAGGGTTTGACACATATATAATTAATCTGGTCAACCCTTGACCCTTAACCACATTCTGAACACATACATAACCATATACACAAAACAGGTTCACATAAATCCTTAATCCTGAATAATTCACCTATATCCTTCACCAAATTTTGAAATCCTCAAAATTCCATCCTAATAACATCAAACGCATACACTTATTTTCTGTCTAGGTCTAATATTTGACCTTAAATCAATCAATTATGATTTTCATAAATTGTCTAAATTCTCGGGTTGTCACAACACCAGGTTACATGGTACATAAGTGATAAATAAAAATAATTTTTGATATTTCAAATCATTTGCGTCTAGCCGAAATAAGTAGCATAGACTGTACTTTAAACCGTTTCAAAAATAATTACGAGTCTACATATTTTTTTTAAAGGGCACATAGTGCGTATTTAGCTTGATGTCAAAAATTTGAAGTTTAGCATAGCTAAGAGTTTAGGAAAACCTAAGTCTCCACTAATGATCATTTGCTTAACAATCTATCTGTTCCTATAATCCTTAACACTCCATTCACACACAACTATACCCAGTTCATAAAACCACACTTATGAGTTCATAACCTGGCCACAATTATATGAGTTTAAGAACTTACTCTAGTCTGACCTTTGGCGTCCGTTCGCTGAGGGGCTCATAAACATTTCATATAACTATGAGTCAAGAATGTCACATAAGTATGAGTTCTAAGAATTCGTACTTAATCATATATTCTCTACCTATGACCTATTTATTTGTATATAATAACTAGCGTGACACAACATTTCAATGATTACCCATGCCACCAACTAAGTAGTTTTTACACCAAGTACAATTCCCCGCTCATATAAGAAATCATACAACTCAGTTGCTAACACGAGTCCTCATTGAAATCCCCACCTAATCTTAACCCCCTTTTTCAACACGAATTTCATTTAATCCGTATTCATAATCCATAACTCTTTTATGAGTTTTTATAGTACCATTTCATAGTACAACTGATACACAGCATCTTGCTGTATACTTTTCAATCATCAGATTGATTCTTTCCAGTTGTCATAACCTTAACAGATCACGGGGTGATCTTATCGTATATATTACGATTCAATTCCATGCACTATGATCGTTTTGTTTTACGATCTCCTATCCCTGCACTTTCATTCTTTTAGACTCGATCTATTCACCATTACTGTTCAACTTTATTATTAGAGTTAGGGAACTCTGTGCTTTACACTCGACGAGATTCATCTTTGAATCTATCCGAGCAACTAACTCTATGTGAGTTAGATCTTATCCTAATCACTGCGGTTATTAGTCTCAGGTATTCTTACCTAAGCTTCATAACCAACAGCTTTGATACCAACTGTGGCAGCCCCGAATCTAGGCCCCAAATCATCGCGGATCCGGTATACTATTTCTATAACTATTTGCGGAAGATATAAACATAAATTGTTTATACATTAAACTTACACATAATCCCCAAGGTCGAGTAACCTTAACTTAATACACATTTCACAAACTATCTATCACATAACAATATTTATCAAACTATACTATTACGAGATAGCCACACGTTTTATTCCAAGCTGAACTTGGCCTTAACCTTTTCCTGTATCCGAACGCATTCGCCTTATCTGCAATGTTTTATCATGATATAGCAAGGGTGAGCATGAAAGTTGCCCAGCAAGTTTAAATACAATAATATAACGATATATCATGATTGAAGAGTATGAATAAAAAGCTGGCTATAATTCATCAATATAATTGAGAACTAGCACGAACAAACTTTTGACTGAACAAGTTTTAAACATGAACAAACATTTCTGAACCAACTGGTAATGAAGGTGATCTGCCTTTCATACCTGACTTATACATGCAAAATGTACAGAGTACAATTTTTCATGGCAATCAGCAATGATTAACCATAAGCTTGAATAAAACACTCTTAGTAGAGTTAAGTAAAAAGAAACTTGCCTAAACCGTTGATTACCGCTACGCAATTTACAACGCTTTACCCGAAGACCTAATATTAGTAATATAGATCTCCAATATTAGAATAATATCATCACAGTATAATACTGTTATATATATATACATAAAATAACCTAAACACATAGCACATAACCCTATCAGTCTATAACACACATAAAACTAGGTATCAAGTCAAACTATTGCAGTCTGAGTTGAACCCGACACAATTCTAACATCCTGACGGTCTAGTCGGACAATACTCGAGTTTAAGTTCAATTAAACTCTGACTTAACACTTAACGATTAACACAGATAATTATCTTATCAGTCAAAATAATTTTCAAGGACTTATAATCATTTTTAGATAATTAATATCATTTATCAACATTTTTTAATCATTAAAACTGTATTTAAATGAATTAAATACCACATAATTTCTTAATCATTAATATTCATTTAATATAAAATATTAATGAAAATCATTAGATAATATTATAATATAATTATAATATCACAAAGTATTTTTAATACCTTAAAAATCATTTTTATATAATTTTTAAACACTTAAATCCATTATAAGATAATTGATATTAATATTAAAATATTAATATTTCCATGCCAAAATATCAAAAGTTATATTTTATAACTTAAAATATTTTTATAACACTTAAATCATTTTTATATGATTTTTAAATCATTATTTCTAATTTTTCATAATTTATTTAATATATCTGTTAAATAAACTAATTATCATTAATATTGATTAATTAATGAATTTCATCACAAAATATTAAAAGTCATCAAAAATAACTTCAAATATTTTCTAACACCATAAAATAATTTTTCATGATTTTTCATGAATTAAAACTATTTTTAAATAATTTATTTAATATAATAATTAAATAAATAAATACCATTTATATTCCAAAAATATTAAATATTTATGAAATATACTTTAAATAATTAAAAACTATTTTTCAGAATTTAAAATAATTTTTCAGAATTTATTTAGTATTTTTAATAATTAAAAACTATTTTTATCTATTTTAAATTAATTTTCAGAAATTAATAATTAATTTCTTAATTATCTGTCGCTAAAGGCGTTAGGCGGATCCGTCGCTAATAGTGTTCTTCATGTGTTCTTGAGTGTTCTTCAGACCTTCATGTCAGTGGCTAAGTAGGCATGTTTGACCGATTCTAATTCAGTGTTCTTAAGGTTTTCTGGGATAGTTTGAAGTGTAATCGTGTAGTATATATGTAACACTACAACACACAACCAACATCTCGATCATAACACAACATCACAGCAAGATCTAAACTAGCCAAATATCTGACAACGTTGTTCTTCATTTTCTGGAAAAATTTTCTGGGTTTTCCAGAAAATGAAGAACAGACGTGGGTGCTACTTTGATCATTTTAATATCCACATCCCCAGCTTTGTTTGTGTAATATAGTGGGTTAATCTTGTAGAACACATGACAGAGTACAACTTTACTACTTTATATCAACATAACATCATCACATACGAAAGATCTGGACCGGTCAAAGTTGCTGTTAAGAATGTGTTCTTGACAAATCTGGGTTTTCCAGATCGTCAATGAGGCAGATCGATCAACTAGGTTTGACCAGGATTATCTTTGATTCTGTTGTTAATTAAGGTGATCTAATGACATTTATTTGTAGTTCATGTACCAGACTACACATATCAAACATCAACTTGGCCAAAACACGAGTCAGTAGCAAGATCAGAGGCTTTGTAAAACCTTATCAGAGAACGTCATGAATTATGGGCTGCCCAGAATTGCATTTTCGTGAATGGTCAACGGTCTTTGACCGGTCATATCTCTTAGTCTATTCATGATCTGTCCGTGTTTCTTGTTTCAGAGCACAGTCGACATGACATAGAACACATGTATAACTTAAAACATAACAAATCAAAAACAGATAACAACCTATGGGCACTGACATATGACTGTCAGGCCACTATTTCAAGTTTTTTTCCAGATTTAAGAAAACTTCTAAATCGTGCATCTAGATATTATAGATCCATGATCTATCAACTCAGATCACTTATAGACACCTTTAATCACATCTTTAACCAATCAATTTCAACATATAACATAAGATCAAGAGATTTCAAAATTTATGTTCTTTACCTTTCTAGCTTTGATCTTTGATTTCTGATCATTGATCATGTTCTTCGAAAGATACCAGATGTTCATGATCTAACTTCTCACTCCCTCTCACTCTAAAATTTCGAAATGGATGAGAGAGAAAAGGTTGGCAAGTTTGCTAGATAAAATAAGTCATTTTACTTACTTAAATCTTATAAAATTTTTAATTCAATGTATCTAGTTGGCAATTGTGGCTGATAAATGACACATAGCTAAGTCTAGGGTTAGGGTTTGGTCACCAACCCAAAGTATGGCAAGATATGCAAGCTACCAATTAAAGAATTGCAAAAAGGGTAATTTAGTCATTTTAACTTATATTTTAATGTCATTTTGGACTTTTAATCAAACCCTTAGGGTTTAGGGTTTGTTAGGGTTTAAGGTTTAACCCTTTAGGTTTTGACAACTAAATCTCCAAAATTTCCAATTTAGGTTTTCAAAATTAGAAAATTAGCATTTCTAAATTATAATTAGAATTTTCTAATTACATTAAAATTCCTTAATCATACTTAAATCTTGCTAATTAGGATTAATATTTCCTAATTATAATTGCTAATTACGCAATTAGGGTCAAAATCACATATCAGGGTTTATAAACCACTAATTAAGGTTTCTAATAGAAAAATAAATTTTCTAAAGTAGAAATTAAATTTTCGTAATTAGATTAGGGTTTTCTAATTACTCAACTTGAAAATTAGAATCAACATATCCTAATTAACATTACAATTATTAAATTAAAACTTAAGTTTTCCCTAATTATAAAAATAGGGTTTCAATCCATAAATTAGGGTTTAATAAATAATTAAGCTTTACCCTAATTAACATTATACCATTATACTTCATAGCACTTGAGCATTATAATTCTCCATTGAGTTTCCAGATTAGGGTTCCAAATATTCGAAATCTGAAACTAGGATTTTCAGATCAAGTATTAGGGTTTTCTAATAATCAATCAGAATTTCCAACAATTCATTAGGGTTTTCCCTAATTAATTTATAATTAATGATGTTAAACCTTATACATATCATTGCATTCCCAATCTAGGGTTTTTAATATCTGAATTAGGGTTTTAGATTCCCGGAACTGACATTAGGTTTTCCAAAACCAGTTTCTAGGATTTCTTATTAATCGCTAGGATTTTCTAACCGAACGTTAAAGTTCTTAATATATAATTAGGGTTTGACACATATAATTATTCTGGTCAACCCTTGACCCTTAACCACATTCAGCACACATACATAACCATATTCACAGAACTTAATCACATAAATCCTTAATCCTGAATAATTAACCTATATCCTTCATAGAATTTTGAAATCATCAAAATTTCACCCTAATTATATCAAACGCATACACTTATTTTCTGTTTAGGTCTATTATTTGACCTTAAATCAATCATTTAAGATTTTAATAAATTGTCCAAATTCTCGGGTCGTCACAGATACAAAATTCGATTTCACGCTCTAGGGGTAGGCTAGGAAGTTCTTCGGGGAATACGTCAAGAAATTTATTAACACTAGAAATATCATTCAAAATTGTGAATCTCATCCAAGACTTGGATAGCACCTCACATTAATATCTATCAACTTGTCATCGTTATTCACAGTGTCCCTATGGAAAGTCTGGCTTCGATGCATCCTAAGACTTGGAAGTCACCAGATAAAGGCTTGGGGCTCTTTACTTATGGCTTGATATGACAGTGATTGATTTTAGTGGTTTGGTTGTTTGAATTCGCATAATAGGTTGGTTAGGAATATAAAAATTAACAAACTTACAAAAATAATCAATTTTAGCATGATGAGTAGTTAACCAGTCGATTCCTAAAACCACATCAAATGTAAGTATTTTCAAAGAGATAAGATTGATAGGTAACGTACGGGTGCCGATTTGAATCAAGCAAGATTTATAAACAGTGGATGTAATAAAGGTTTCTCCCAACGGAGTTTCAACAGATAAGTCAAAGTCTAATTTCTCTGGAGTTAAATTTAAACGTTGAACGCAAGTAGGAGAGATAAAAGAATGGGTAGAACCGATATCGAATAAGTTATAGACTTCGCAAGAGTTTATGATTAACTTACTCGTGATAACTTCATTCGGGTTCCTCGACAAACGCTCTCACTTAAACTATCGGCTTTGACTTATCTGGGATAGCCTTTGGTGTCGCCATCCTAGCTGGACTTGATTTCACTACACGACAAAATCGAGTTAGGTGACCTTTTTTTCCACAATTGAAACACGCTTTAGGTTGTTGCGTACAGTTTGGACTAATGTGTCCCTTATGTCCGCATTTGAAACATACGATCGGTGGTCCTTCTCCTTCTATGGAAATGGGTGATGGTGCTTCTATCTTTCCATCATTGTTGAATCTTCTCTTCTTAAAATTGTTCCCATTTAGTTCACCTTTCCTATTATCTTGGCCATGATTACCACCGAAGTGGTTACCATTCTTGGCATGATAATTTCCTCCACGATGGTTATCATTATTTCGATGGCCATTGCCACTGGTATGATTATTATTGTGTTATTGGTCGTTACCTTTTGGTTGAGCTAACTCATTATCGCGCTTCACTAACTGAGCCATATTCACAACATCTGAATATAAACAAAGTTTGTGAGAAATGAAGTATTGATGTATTTCGGGTTTTAAACCTCTTAGAAACATTCGCGTTATTCGCTCCTCATTATTGACCAAATGGGATGCAAACCGGGATAACTCCGCAAACTTTACCTCGTATTGCGATGCAGTCATGTTGTTCTGTTCCAGCTTGATGAATTCCACCTCCTTCATGTGGCGAATACTTTCAAGAAAGTACTTGTCGTTGAATAATTCTTGGAACTTATCTCGAGACATATTTAATACGGCAGGTTGAGTACGTTTTACAGATTCCCACCAGCAATCTGCCTCTTTTTGCATCATGAAGGTGGCAAATGGAACCTTTTGCTCCTTCGAGCATCCCAAGACATCAAATATCTTGGTGATCTGCTTTATCCATGTCTCTGCCTTAAGTGGTTCTGGCTTTCCCAAAAACTCTGGTGGTCCCAGCTCCTTGAACTGCTTAGTGGAGACCGTCCGAGAGTTTCCAGTGTTTCCACCTGCATTTTGAACAGGAGTCTCTCTTGCCTGATGTTGCACGAATTGCAGAGAGCTCCAAAACATTCCGTCGTTCATCATTTGGTCGGTGTTGTAGTGTACATGATGATTATTGCCTTTCTGATGCACATTATCCTGGTTATTGATCATCGGTGACTCAACGGTCTCATGTGCTCCATTGCTTATCTCAACATTCTCGAATGTCATTTTCAAACACTACCATAAAATAAGGGTTAATTGACATGCCACATATTATCCCTATATTCTTACCGACCAATTAAATAACAAATAAACTTAGGTAGGTCATACTAGCGAAGGATTTACACGTCTCTACCCTCCTAGTTCTAGTCTCACATCTTAGTCAGGGATCATATCCCTAATGTGATGCCCCCAAAATAGGTCCACACGACCAATTCTGAGTCACCAGATATCACTCTATAAAAATCAAATACAAACTTCATTTATACAACTTTTGAACTATCGTGCAGAATACGACAACAGATAAGCTGTGAGTTTTAATACAATATTATCTCGTAGACAGTATCCAAACTCAAATTATTACAATGCCATATAAAATACATCAGCAAATATTTTAAGACCCCAAAGAAGAACGAGAAGATTACTATCATATTCATTCTAATGAGGTGCACTTTTGACGCTTTCAAAGTCGGGTTCTCATCACCCTATTGTTGTTCGCCAAAATCAATTATTAAGTGACGTATAAAATACGACACACACATCTTAGTTCCTCAATACAATTAACTGTTGCATGTCATGCTGTTTTATAATGTATTGAGAAACTTCGACAGTCTTAGACCATCACACTATTTCCCTGTTATCCCCACTCGACCCAACTACACTCTTATTACCTGAAAGGAATTATGAAACAAAAGGTGAGCAGAAATAGCCCATTAAAGAATATCATGACTAAAGATAATTAAATTATCAATAGCCTTTGTCTGTAATAAATCAGAGATTTAGAACATGTGGTAGATGATAAAACTTTTCAACCATAGTTGCAGTGGAACGAGCAATCCATTAGAAGAGTCAAATAGACCATCAAGTCTATTATCTTCTCCATGTTAAAAGTCCACCAATATTGTTTTATCCCTGTAACATCAATCAACAATTCTTGTCCACAATCATATTAATAACTCATAATCATAATTGTGATTCTAAATTCCTTTTCGCACCCAGGACGAAGATAATTTTTATCACCTATCTTCACCTGAAATATTCAAAATCATGGTTATACCAAATCACAATTCCTGTTCATAATCATACTAATAAATTCATCTTTGCACTACGGCCAAAGATATTCATTAATAATTTATTCTTTGCACTACAGGCCAAAGACATACAATTGTATTTTAGAAGAGTCAAGTAGAGCATGATATCTACTATCTTTTACGAATTAAAAGTGTATAATCAATATTTTATCGCTGAGACTCAACTTAATAAATAATCCACATCACCGAATCACCCATGCACTACAGCCAAGGATATTCGTTAATATCACATCCATGAATTATCCATGCACTAACGGCCAAGGATATTCATTATTATTACATCCATGAATTAATATTTCATTGCAGAGACTCAGCTCAATAATTAATCCACATCATCGAATCATTCCTGCACTACAGGCCAAAGATATTCGTTAATATCACGACCACTAATTATTTATGCACTACGAGCCAAAGATAATCGTGTTTTCATCAACGGTCATGATCATGCCATAAAACAATTCATCTTTGCACCCTTGGCCGAAGAGAATCCATGGTCATAATCATACCAACAAACTGTCCATCAATGCACTACGAGTCAATGAGGACTTTTACCACATCATTTGTAATATTACGGTCATGATTATACTGAATAATCCCTGGTCATAATCATACCAAGTCCATCTATAAACTACAGACCACAGATGACTTTCATCATAATATAAGCATGAGGATGATGACAATGATATAAACATTAATCGAACGAAATCAAGGATAAATATTAAAGACTTTAAATTTATCCAAATATTATCAATCACTTAATAAACTCACAATCTAATATTATAATAATATTTTAATCACTTCTTAAACTTATAAACAATTTATTTCAATTGTTTACACTTTACCAAATAATGCATTTAATCATTCAAAAATGTCATACTCATAAGATTTCATCACCAATAATCAAATCCCTCATCAAAAATCTGCATATACCCTATATAGGATTCCCAAGCCATAAAATCTTATTTTCTAATTTTGTTATTTCACATAACATATTTAATTCATTTACTCATAACTAGTTCATTTTCATGAAAAATACCAAATCTGTCCCAAAAAAAAAAAAATTGGGATTCAGTAGAATATAGTCCCATATTGAACATGTATTTTTCTCGAAATTTTTAAAATTCATTTACTATTTTTCATATGGCCAAAACTCTCGAATATTTAGACATTTATCATAAATTATACTTTTGTCCAAAAATTTCAAAATTTATAGGGTATACTCCTGTTATATACATGTACTTCCAATAAAAATTTTACCAATTTTGGAGTTAACCACAAGGAGTTATAAGTGTTTACTTTTAAAATAGTCTTTTCCCATAAAATCCATAACTCTTAATCTATACATCCAAAAATCGCCATCTTTGGACACAATATAAAAAACTCATCAAATTAGCATTTCAAATTTTTCCAGAATTTTTGAGGGTCAGAAAAATTACGAAACTGCAAATGGATTTTTCACCCGTCATGCGGTAATCCACGTAGACAGATCATTTCTATAATTTAATAAGGAATGAATACAAAGGATCATTCACCATGCATGCGGTAATCTACATAGACAAGTTATTCTAACAGAATAATAAAGAATGGAATAACAAAAGAATTCACCATGCATGCGATAGACCGCACAGACAGGTTATTCCCAACAGAATAATAAAGAATGGAACCAGGTCATGCGTAATCTGCACAGACAGGATATTCCAACAGAAGAATAAAGAATGGAATAACAACAGAATTTACCAGGCATGCGATAGACCGCATAGACAGGATATTCCAACAGAATAATAATGAATGGAACCAAGTCATGCTTAATCCGCACAGATAGGATATACCAACAGAATAATAAAGAATGAAATAACAACAGAATTCACCAAGCATGCGATAGACCGCACAGACAGATTATTCCAACAAAATAATAAAGAATGGAACCAGGTCATTCGTAATCCGCACAGACAGGATATTCCAACATAATAATAAAGAATGGAATAATAGAAGAATTTCACCATGTATGCAGTACTTCGCATATACAGGTTATTCCAACGTAATAATAAGGAATGGAATAACAATAGCTCTCTTCATGAATACGAAAGAAATAATACTCCTTACTATAATAATAATATCCCTTACCTTAGAAGGAATTGAATATTGGAATAGTGAGGTAGCAGACTTCACTTCTTCTTTCTCTCTATAATTTCTCTCTATAATAATTGCTCTAAAGCTTTAGTGAATTGGTGAGAAATGAAGGAAGAATGAGCTTCTTTTTATAGGAAAATATAGTTTCGATAATTGCACGTTTTGGGGCTCAAAATATTATAGTACAATACCTCCAACTTTTCTTTCATTTTTAATTTAGTCCTGCAAGTATTATCAAACTTGCACCACCTCCCCTACTAGTAAATCATGTGAATTAATAGTTCATTCATGTGACTTAATAATTATAATCATGTGAAAATACGAATTACAGTATAGTACCTCCATCTATACCTCCATTTTTAACTTAGTCATGCAAGTATTATCAATCTTGCACCACCTCCCCTAATAGTAATAGTACACACATGTGAACAAATATTTATAATCATGTGAATCAATAGCAATTAATTGCTCATTTATCCGGTTAATTACCCGATTGGTCAATATAACCTCCAAACATCAATTATTATCGAAATAAATGTTGATTTCCACTAACATTAACAATACCAACACAATGGAAATATTTTTCTCAAAATTTCATTTTTAAAATTTCAAAGTTTGACTTTTTCCGAAAAAGTCAACTGTTGAATTTTTTGACCAAAAAGTCAACCCCGATAAATTTTATGTTTATTGTCTATTTCTACTAATTTCATCGTTCCGGACTCAAATATCACGTCCGCGTCTCTAAATTCAACTCCGAACTCAAATTTGATTTTTAATAACATTCATTATTGATATTATAACTCATAATATTTAACAACCAGGTCGTTCCCAGGAAAGAGGGGGCTTTCTGATAAGGATTTCTCCTTATTGGCACGCAATTAGGTGACCAAACCTCTCCTTGACAGAACTTCTAGATATTTTCAATATTGTAAATAAGAATATAAATAACTTTATCGTCTCAATTATTGATTTAATAATATATAAAATATTATACAGATGATATTGTGACAATAATTGAATCAATAATATGAGAGATATGATGCAATAATTATTGTAGCAATAATTGAGTATAACTGAGTGACTTCTCACATAAGCAATAATAATCAATATCGTGTGCTACTATGTAACCACGAGTATTACAGTACTTTTACTACCGGTTATTTTATGATAACTTGCTTACTTTAAAAAAAAATTCAAAAATGACCCTTAACTTTAAACTTTTATCAATTTAACTATTTACCAAAATAGAAAAATTGAATACTTTTATTTCATAACCACGAGTATTACAGTACTTTTACTACCGGTTATTTTATGATAACTTGCTTACTTTAAAAAAAATTCAAAAATGACCCTTAACTTTAAACTTTTATCAATTTAACTATTTACCAAAATAGAAAAATTGAATACTTTTATTTCATAAAATTTAGGATCTCACACGTAGTGCAGAGATAATTCGTGGACGTGATACTAATGAATATCATTGGCCCGTAGTGCATGGATAATTCAGTGATGTGGATTATTTATTGGCTCGTACGTATGAATAGTACCGTATGTATGAATAGTATGTATGAATAGTGTCATACATATGAATAGTACTCCAACATGAAAAGCTTAAAATTTAACAAGAATATTCAGAAAAATATCTTTGTGAAATGATACTAGATGAACCGCAAAGTTCAAGGATATTCAACTAATTTCAAGGAGTATAGAAGCAATACGTTAACAAAATGAGTATAGAATTTGGAATCAAAACTGAAATAATATTACTTACATACTACAGAGTATGGAAGAAAATACTATTTCTTACAAGTATTGAACAAAAATAATATTCCTTACAACTGTTGAACGAAAATAATATTCCTTACGAATATTGAACGAAGATAATATCGTAAGCGAATATGAAATAAATAATACCCATTACCTTAAAAAAAAGTATTCTGACTGGTATAGCGGAGATATTCTTGAAGACAACTTTCACTATTTTCTAAACAAATACGCTTAATATTATAGAAGAAGAATTCTCTGATTTTGGTGTGATTTTCTTTTCTAAACTGAGTATCCTATTTATAGGAGAATGGCAGGATACTATTTGAATTTAGAAAATCACGGACTGCACAGTATACAATCACGGATTCGACTGAATTTTTTTGAATTTACTATGCAGTCACTATGCAAATACTATGCATAATAAAATATAATATATTATATTTTTCATAAAAAAACAAAAATTATTATAATATATATATATATAATTCTTATATATATATATATACTGAATAACCTTCTATCGATTATTTTGAAAAATTAGTATGTGGGGGTCCATATAATAAGCAAAATTTGCAACAAATACTTTATAAAAATCTCCTCTATTTATCTCAATTCACTTGGCTTCACAAAATACATTTTTAATAACATTTATTTATCATTTATAATTCACAATATTAACAACTAGATCATTCCCAGGAAAGATGGGGCTTTTCGATAAGGATTTCTCCTTATTGGCGCGCAATTAGGTGACCAAACCCCTTTCCACGATAGAACTTTCTAGACATCATCAAAAATGCAAACATTAATATGAATAACATTGTCATCTCAATTATTGATTTAATAATATAAAATATTGTGACAATATTTGAATCAATAACGTGAGATACTGTGCAACAATTATTGTGGCAATAATTGAATAAAATTGAGTGACTTCTCACGTAAGCATCAATAATCAATACCGTGTGCTACTATGCAACTAAACGTATTACTTTACTTTTATTACCGGTTATTTCAGCAGTTAACGATAAAACTTTTGCCATTATTTTATAAAAAAGATATTTTTGTCGTTTTTTAACTCAGACAATTATTTCGTTGTGGGGTCCACCAATGATTGTGTCATCGTACGAATATTCCCTGATAAAACGAATATTTCCCGACCAATCGAATATTTTATAACAACTTGCTTACTTTGCAAAATTTATAATTATTACTCACAACTATAACATTATATCAAATCCACACCTTATTATTCAAAAAGATATTTCAAGAAAATTAAATCTTTATTCATAAAAGTTGGGGTCTTACAAAAATAATGAAAAGTTATGTATTTATAAGTGTATAAACATAGTTGTGGGAATATTTTGGACCAAATTACCCTCAAAACTAGCCATTTTATAATTGTTGGGAGGGATAAAATGGTCTAAAGTATAAATACTAGTGCAAGTGTAATGAAGGCTTGAACATCCTTATTTTTTAGGCCTAAAAGCCTTAAAATTAAGGGTTCTTTACACTACTATACAAAAATTAGAAAGTAATTATAAAATTAGTGTATCCACAAAATCATTACAAAAAGAGTGCAACACAATAAAAGCATACAACGAGGCTTGTAGAGCTTACACTATTGAACAATTCAACAGGAAAACATACAATAATCCACCAATTTTACAACAAAAAAGGTCTGATATAGTACATCAACAAAAAAAGTGTAACTACAAAAACATCTGGATGTTTACTATGATTAACCAATAATCAAACATATGATAACCTTTTTATTGATGTAAGGTAACCGAGATTGTGTTACACAATATTGAATAATATTTTGCATTTTTTTCTTTTTACATTAAGTAAGAGTAAAACCACACAACTACTCTCTGATTCCATCATGGTTTAACAAGATAAAGAAAATAAATACATGTAACACTTGAAACAGTTCTAAATTTTTTTTTATGACTATTTGGTTACTCACAAAAACTAAAATGGTTACCTTTGTATGAAGGTTTGGCTACCAACTACACTATATTCAAAATTATTTTTATTTTTAAAAGGTTATTTATAAGTAACCAACAGTTACATAAATGAGAACTCTTACATAGCATTTCGGATACCATCTGTACATTCTGTTAAATTTTTTTAATCATACATACATTACCATCACTATAAAATTGATCATTCGGGAAACCTCAATGAGATTTATTGGTCACTACATATTGAACAATTGGACACCTGTTTATTGCGCTGTCTAATTGGGGTATATTATACATTGGAACTTCAACATACCATAACTGGATACTTTCAAATTAAAATTCAAAAAACATTATAAATTGGATAAGTAATAATGGAATTCTTTAGTGTGTTAAAATAATTAAAAGGTAAATAGTAACCAACATGATGAAATTCTGTCACTCACTAATACGCATTTGGTTACCTCTAAAGGAAAAAGTCCAAAAAACCCAATATGAACAAACAAGCAATGTCAAACTCTTGGTAATAGAATCAAAGACCAATCAACAGTATCCAAATATATAAGCACTAGTAACCAAAACATAATCAGCAAGTGGTGAAATCTCCTCCCTGCTCAACATTTGGTATGAGTTTACCGTCGACTTTCATCAACAATTCTAGTGTTTATGGACTGGAATCTGACGGCGGTGGTGAAATCTGCTCCCTGCTCAGCTCTGTAGTGTGATTTGTTTGGTTTACTAGCAAGTTTTCTTCTCTCTACTCTTCTATTTCCTTAACTGCTCGTCGCTAGCGCCGCTTCTCCTCGGTTTGAGTGGATGTGTCGGTTGCAGCTCTTCCTGTTAACTCGCCAATAGAATCAACCTTGCACACTACCTTGTACTCGTGGAGATCAATCACGCTCTAGGATTGATTTCTCCGCCTCGTGACCACTGAGAAAATCGATAACGTCGTCGGGCTTGGGAAGTTTCCAGTGGTGACTGTTGTTTAGAGGTCAAATTCTTTGGTTGGTCAATTTTAGAGACCAATACACCTTCGAGAAGCTCCGATCCTGCCCGTGAGCTGGATAAATGTAATCGTTTTCCCCTAAATCATGCCACACAAATCCGTTCTTATAGCTCCTGATAATAGAACATAATACTCTATAAATTAGTTTTAAAAAACATAATACTCCATAAATTTGTTAAAATACAATTAAAGGGATACCAAATACACTAATTTTGTAAATAAAATATTAAAAATGTATTAATTCTGTAAATATTTTTTAGATACACTTTTGTTGTAAAATTTTTTAAAAAATGTACTAAGAAGTGTAAATAATCCTAAAATTAAAATTTGGCCCAAAAAACGGATTTTCAATCCTGGTTTAGGTCAGTTGTAACTATAGCCTGAACATGTTGGTCAAGGCTTGCATTCAAGCCGGACTTTAGGTTGGACTAGCCCTACGACTGACACGGTTTTCCCAACATGCAAATAGGCATGTTCAAAGCGAGAGCAGATCCTCTGTCCCTAATTTCTCTGTCCATTGTCCCTCCACTTAAATTTTGATACCTGGTCTCTTACTTAACATTAATTAATTTTAAAATTAAATAAAAAGATATGTGTCAAAATTTAAGTAGGGAACACAAGGGGGACAGAGAATTTGGAGACAGAGGATCTGCTCTCGTTCAAAGCCCCCACGCCTAGGCTGGTTTAGGGCTCCAGGTTAGGCCTTGACCTTATTGGATTTCTTCAAGGCGGTTTGATTCGTGCTTTCGATTTCAAACTTTTTGTGCACCACTCATAATATGACCTATCTAGGGTCACTGAACATGTTTAATTTGTTACTAGTAGGTATTTTTGGGGCATGAGTTATTTTTATTATATTATGTACAATATTTTTTATATTAACATATACTAGAACAGTGATAGGTAGAATGTAAAAGAAAAATGTCCTTATATTTTAAAATGGAGGGAATATAAATAGATAAATTATGTTCTTTGTAAGAATCCGGATCAAATCAAATCATAATATAATAAGACCTAATACACTTGTCTCAATAATATATTTTTGGGTTCTTAGTCACTACAAGTTCACCCAAAAGATCATGATTGACCATATTAGTGATAGTAACTTTGAGTTCTTATATACATTTCCAAGTATCCCACATGTTCCGATGTGGGATTGAGGTGTTACATTCTTTTATCAACTTTTTTTTTTATTTCTAATAAATTTTTGAATTTCACACAGAGACTTAATTTCAAAATGATTATAGCGAAAAAGAGTAATGTTACGGTAATAAAACATGTATACAAAAAAGTGAATACAAAATAATGTGTTGAATTATAATTAGTTGATACTCCATCGTATACGAGTGCATCTAATAATTATAATTAGGGAATAATATTCATACACAGTTTTATTTGTGCAAAGTCTATCAAAACTATGTCGTTTTGGCATATTTATTTTTTTTTAAAAATTCTCTCCTCCCAAATCAGAAATCAAAAATTAATATGCCAAAACGATGTAGTTTTGACAGAATATCCACAAATAAAATATATACAACTGTGAATGACCATATTGTCCGTATAACTAACTATTATCATACACATCATTTTGTAACTTATTTTTATTTCTGATTTTTAGTAATGAAAGTTCTAAGATTATAGTGAATAATATTAGGGTATCTATTGTGAAAGTTTTCTACTAAATTACGATTACGAGACGTATATTGATATATGAAATTGAAATTAGGTAGAATTATAAGATTGATCTAATATATTAAATATATCATTAACATATTTTTAAGAATCACCTAATTAGTAAATAAAAAAATCACATTTATAATCACAACACATACTTATTACTAGGAAAATAGACGCTTGATCTCGTGAACAAACCCAGACAGAAAAAAATCCATTAATTGCACATATGTAGCATTTCGGTAAATATTCTTTAACCAAAGGAAAAGTCTTGGCAGACATGAATTTGTTTTTTTTATTATACTGTATAATTTTGTATTTGTATATATATTCAAATTACACCTAAAATATTATATTTTATAAAAAAATTTATTGAAATAAATACTATATATTTTTTTGAAAATCACAATAAAAAAAAATAAAATTGAACAGGTCTAATTTTCCGGTCCCAAATTCCTGTCCAGGACTCCAGGTAGCATTGCTCTTAACCAAATCCAAACGCAACCTTTTCAAAATTCTAACTGAACACTCCCATATATTTCTAGTCCTCTCCCCCTCTATTTCGCTGTCATCATGGCCACGTCAATTCGCCTCCGCCGTCTGGGCACCACCGCCGCGGTAATCGCCGTCGCAGCCGGCGGCTCTTACCTCTCCCTCCGGGACCCCTCCGTCTCGTCCAATGACAGCGGCGGTGGACCCGCTCTCGAAGCACTTCAAAGGAAGATCAGTGACCTCTACGCCGTTGTCCCGTCGCGAGCCGTCCAGCAATCGACTCTTATCGGCTCCAGTTCGGCTAAGCCCCTCGACATTCTCGTTATCGGCGGCGGAGCCACTGGATGCGGCGTTGCTCTGGATGCCGCCACTAGAGGACTCCGCGTGGGACTTGTGGAGCGAGAGGATTTTTCCTCCGGAACATCATCCAGGTCTACTAAGCTCATCCATGGAGCTATACTTGTATATATCGAATCTGAATTTTTGTCTTTAGAATTTTAGATAGCTTTTGAATCATTTATCTTTATGATTGTACAATTAGGCTAAAATCACTTATTAGGCACTTTTTTAGAATTTTTTTATACTGTGTCATTGATTTGATTTGTAAAATTAACACATTCATAATTAGTGAAAAAAGTATGGGAACTTTTAAAATATGGCCTTAAAATCTTTCCATTTATAGCAATCATGCATATTAGAATATGATATACATAATTTTAATTAGGTTCAAATCATTATATGCTGTATAAAAATATTTTAAAAAAAAAGTTTACTCTTTTACTAATGTTAGAATTAACCACATTCACAATTACTTCTATTAATTCTTGGAATGTATGAGGTTGAATGACTTCAATTAGAGAATTGTGGTGAAGACTTTGATTTGTAGGTGGACTGATTTCCTTGTTTGCCTACACGAATGAATATTAGACTACAGGTATGATAGTTTTATGAGTAGCTTTTGGAGAGGTCAATGGACAGTTTGGAGTTGCATTGAGCTAGGGTTGTATTGATTATGTGGTATCCTAGGGGTACAGGCTCGTTGAGGTGCTGCAAAGGATTTTCAATCGGGGTTATTTCTTCCAGTTTGTTGAGATGGTTTTCAATGTTACTTTTTTAAAGTGTATGACCCCAGGGATGAGGTGAGAGGCGAATGGGAGGTACTTGCGGCACTTAGAGGTTTTTGGGAGGTCCGTGGCATATTAGAGGGACTTTATTATTATTCGATTTTCATTTTAAAGTTGTGGTTGTACCCGATTCTTTTGAATATTGGATTTTCAACTCGCCTATTTCTGGAACAAGCTTAGCCTACACTGGTGATGCGAAGCCCCCCCCCCCCCCCCCCCCCCTCTTAGTGTAAAAAGAAAGCTTAGTCATATGGATCAGAGAATTTTTGTTTATTTCAGATTTTGTGCTTATTGACTTTTCGTTCGAAAGAGGGTTGTTAGCATCATGATTATTATCTCCTATGTTCGGGAAGACTAAGAGCTATATTAAATATTTTGTAGTCATGTCTTTCTCATCAATATCAGATCTTATTCCCCTTTTGCTGAATTGTGAAGGGGTGCTTTGAGTAAAAAATTTGTTCACGATGTTTGATTTGTTTTTCTTAAAAGTGGTGAGAATTTGATTGACATAAGACAAGATAGAAAGAAGGAATAAAGGGGTTAAAAAGTAGATACTTAGGTTAAAATCCACAATCACAAGACTTGGGGTCTGTTACGCACTGAATGGCTAAATCAAGCAGCCATTTAATGCGTTTATTTTGAAAAAATCGTCTGAATGGTTTAGTGTCATTTTTTTTGGTTGAATGAGCTGCTGAATGAAGTATTTTTTTTACAATATTAACTATTATATTAAGTAATATTAAATAAATTTACAACAAATTTGAATTTTTTCAGAGGGGTAAAATAATAAAAATCTGTTATTCAGATGTTTCAAACATGTCAATTATCAAACAACTTTTTCATTCAGTATTCAGTTTCATTCAGATTCAAAACTATTTCATTTAGTTTTTATCAAACAACCCCTTAATTCAATAATAAGCAATTAGCCAATATATGAATAAACTTATAGGAATTGCAATGCTTATATAGGATTACGAAAAACCCTAATTTTTTGAGACCACATGAAACAAAATTTAAGAATTATTTGCTATAATTTAAAAAATCTAGAATAATCTACCAAATATAAGAAATATATTTACACTAAATATCCAATATTTATATTTGTATAAGAACATAATATATTTAATTGTAATAGATAGCCTTCTCTCATATTTGTATAATTTATTGGAGAAATTCATTGTGATAAGACCTCTTAATTTCAAGTTTAAAGCTAGTTGTCTTTTTTGAATAAGAGAGAGAAGTGGGAAAGTACGAGTCTAGTAATATATTCATCAAGTATAGCTATGGGAAGAGCATAGCAGTGGAAGCTTGTCAGTGAGGTCTTATTTGAGGGTTCTTTAAGGTAATGTTTTGCGAGATTTGTATTTTTCTTGAAAGAGTATTTAGAGGGTTGGGGAGCCATCAAAGATGGCCTTTGTCTTTTGGATGGTGACATTCAATGCAATTTACGCAGGGTGATATTTAGATGAGAGGTCACCGTCTTGCAAGTAGGTGTGTAATGAGTTGGATCGAGATTGAGACAGTAGATCACTTGGTCAATTTGTTTTTTTTTTGTGTATGTCAAGATTTGTCAGTTAGATGCTTCAGGTTGGCATGGGTTGAAGCTTAGGAAGGGATGGAGAAGGTGACGCGACATGGTGTCCTATGGCATATGGTGGACAATTTTGAAGGGCGGAATAATTGGTGTTTTGAAGGCAAATAGAGATCTCTTGTTCATATTCTGTCTTTTTTCCTTAGTATTCTTTTCTTTTGGCTTCATGTGGTGTTCACGGGCCCTATTGTGAAATTTGGGCTTCTTGGGAGAGTTTGTGTTAGAAGCATTGTTCTAAAAATCCCCGCCTAGGCGTTAGGCTTTCCTTTGACGCCCCGCCTAGGAGCTAGGCCCCCTTGGCGCCTCGCCTAGGCGCTAGGCCCCCCCAGGCGCCTCGCCTAGGCCCAAGGCGGCAAAAAAATCCCTCCAGAAAATTATGGTGCCTAGGTAGAGTCTATGCAGAGAGATTTTTTTATTTTAATAACTACCCAAACTAGATTTTGATATATTTATTTTTTAATGATTTATCATATTCATAATACATGTTGTAGCATATTAAATCACAACAAGAAGTAAACAATATCAAGTCAAAATAGATAATTTTATTATAGTTGTAATTTTTTGAACTTGAACCAACTTCAAATTATATAAATGATGATACATTTGTAATATTTAGTTTAATTCAATATAATTCTTAAATTTATGCTTAGTTTCTTAAGTTTTAATATTGAATTAAATTCTTGAAATTTTAAATTTTATTATTTAATAGCAATCTTGTTTATAAATTTATAAATAAAACTAATACGTTAAAAATATGTTTGAACTTTGAACAATTGCATGTTTGTTTTTGAACTTTGACATTAGCAGCAATATAGATGTGTTTGAACTTTAAGCAAATGCCTTTATTATCTTTATTATAAATTGTTTTGCTTTATATTATTGTTTTGTTTGGATAAATGTAAGTTAAAATATTAAAATTGACTTAAAATAAAAAATCTGCCTAGGCTCCCTGGCCTCCCGCCTAGCCTTTTAGAACATTGGTTAGAAGTCTAGTCTAGATATCTTTTCGAAAGACTTTGTAAATGAGAATCTTGTATAGCGTGGGATTCTATATTTAAAGGTTGAGATTCTCTTTGTATAGGGGGGATTATGCTTTTGTTTGCCTTAGTTGTGTCGTTTATTTCCCTTATAATTTTTGTATATTGCATGTGAACTTGGGGTTCTTTTTATAGGGTGGGATTTTGTATTAGGTGCTAAAGTATTCTAAAAATTTTCTACTAGGTTAGCTTAATTTCCGCCTAGGCTCTAGGCGGGTCCTCTACCTTCTAGGCCCCTGGGCCCCCGCTTAGGCGGAATTAGACATCTACCATATCAGTTTATTAAAGGTTTTGAAACTCTACAATACTTTGAAATGAATTTTTTAAGGTTTAAAAGATTATTTTTTGATGTAGGACGAACATGTGAAAGTTGGTTAGAACAATATAAAAGGCTTTGGAAGCCCATGAATTAGAAGTTGTATTTAATTAGTTTCTTTAATTTGTAGTTATTTTATTTAATTTGTAGTTATCTTATTAGAGTCCAATTTAGTTTAGAAAAATTATCTAGAAGTATTATAAATAGTGATGTATTTCATTATTTTGATACATTGAATAATTAAAATTGCTTGAGTTTTGTTTGAGAACTGTGTGATAGTTATCCTTTGTCCCAAAACCTCCATCCCCGTCCCCGTCCCCGTCCCCGTCCCCGTCATAATAGTATCAAGAGCCAAAATTCCTAATATCTTTTGATTTCACCAAATTTCTTCCTACCAAAATTTCTTAGCCTCTATCAAATTGTCGACGTTCGTTAGAGAATCGATAACAATTTTTCAATACGAAAACAAGATCTACAGCAAAATTCATTGTCGCTGTAGTATCCATCTATCCTGAGAAAAAAACATCAGCATTACTGTTCATCATCACATGTCAAATTACATTTTGGTACCCCAAGGTTTTTGAAATTTTCAATTTAGCTCCTGAAGTTTCTGAAATTTTCAATTCAACCCCCAAGGTTTCTGAAACTTTTAATTCAGCCCCAATACATATATACAATGTCTTACGGGTTTAACGATCTAGACTTTCTTTGGGCCAAGATAAAGCAACTTGAGCATCAAACCTTTCTCAAATACGAACAACTTAAAAAGTGTTGTGTCCCGTATAGTACCAAGTATTGGAAATTATGCGAAGAGGTTGCACTTTCTGAAACTAGTCTTGCAAATTTAAAGGTACATTATGAGCACACAAACACATGCTATGTTCGTCCATATTTTGGTCAATCGCAAAGAAATGTTTATCCTAATCGTGTTTGTTTAACTAAAACAACGTTCACAAGAGGAGACCCGCAAAACAAATTCTTACGAGACAATTGATGAATGTCTCACAATACTTATTTGTATCAATAACCAATATAAAGTTGGTGAGGATAGAGAAGAGCAAGTACTCTTACATATTGATTCTTGTGAGAAACATAAAGCGGAAGTTAAGTGTGTTGAACACCTTACAGAGATGGTTTGCAGTGAGAAAATTGAAATTAAGTTTGACCCCAACTGCGACAACATCAAGAAAGATAAGGTTAAGGTCAGCCATGTTGATTTTCTCTTTCCGAATGATACATTCAAGTCTCAAGCTTCATTAAATTTCTATATTATGTCATTGTTATTCCCAAGAATTGTGCTTATGACATTGAAACATCGGATGTGCATGTTTTGTTGGAAGTCATCTCTTGAACTGTGGTTTATTATTCTTTGATATTTCAAAACTCGAGGACAAATTTTTTTCAAAGGCGAAGAGAATGATACAGAACAGAAGAAGAAATTCAAGAAGTTAATTATTAATTTTGTATTGTTATTTAGAGATAACTATTGGATTATTAATGTAATTATTTTAGTGGGATATTCTATGAGAGTTTTAAGTTTTAATTATAGTTGTTGATTCTAATTAGGAGTTTTAATTATAGTAGTAGATTTTAATTAGGAGATTATTTCCTTTTTAAATTAGGATTTTTACTTAGTCCCCAAGTATTTGATTTTCTATTTAAGCATTGTAATATTTCATTATTTGATAGATTATTGAATGAATTGATTTTGAATTAAAACTGTGTTTTTATATGCGTATTCACTGAGTCTCTACGGAGATAGGTTCTTTTATTCATTCTTTCCACCTTGTCCTATATCATAATGGTATCAGTGCTCAACCCCAAACCACCTTCTGCAGCCCATACCATAGTCCCAAAATCATTGTCGAATCATCATGCATCATTAAAAAAAACCTTCACAAAACCCAGCACCCACACCCCTGCCTGTTGCTACCCAAAATTTCCCATAATTACTAACCATTTAAGTCTCTATTAACCATTTAAATAACCAATCAGTCATAAAAACTAAACCTTAGCCAAACACATCCTTAAATTAAACCTAACCCCATTATGCTGCAACAATCATCTACTAAACCCTCAATCTAGCCACCACTCACCTAGTCTCAATCGAACCCAAACAGCCCATCGATAACAACAAGTAACCTCAATCCCAAATCATGATCCCTCAATTCTGCAGCACAGTTAAAAAAAAGGAAAAAAAGAAGAGAAAGGTATGAGAGAATGAGAGAAAGAGAAGAAGTAAAAAGAAGCCGCCACTGCATCACCTTGCTACCGGCACTATCCTCTTCTCCATCGATCAAGGTTTTTACTTCCTCCGTGTCTCCCTGCGTGAAGGAACACAACAGACTTATTTAGTGGATACATGTAAAAGAATAAGATAAAAGAAGATAACATTTTGATATGATATCTCTCGGTTAATTACATTTAGGTATCCTAAAGTTTTTACAGTTTTCTAGTTTAGTCCCCCAAGTTTTCTTAAAATTTAAAATACCCCCTGAAAATTTTATATATCAGTCCCTGTACTTTCATCTTCTTCAATTTCAGTCCCTGAAGTTTCATTAGTTTTAGTTCTGTCCTTGTTTCTTTATACTTTCTGCACTTAAGCCCCTAGAGCAAGTCCAAAGAAAAAAAGAAAAAAGAAAAATAGTATATTTTTTTTGCAGGAACTATGGTAAATGTTGGAAAAATCAACGCCAATGTTTATATGTTGCAACAAGATGAGCGTTGCAAAAGGATTGAAAATTCAATCATAACACTTGCTACAAATGCAACAAATGTTCAAGCTTATATTACAGCACTTGCAGCAAAAGTTGACGTAATCACGGTACGCGTCGATAAGTGACAAGAAGATGCTCATAAAATTTTTGAAGATCCCATCCTGGATCTTAATAATCTGAGACTACAACAACATGACCCTAATCCACGAGTTAATCATCATGTTTCAGATCCTAAGATGAATGCAGTGGATAGAGTAGCAAAGTTAGATGTTGGAAACTTTAATGACGATAATGGTCCTGAAGCATTCTTCGATTGGATTCATAGTTTAGAGAGCTTCTTTTGTTAGTATGAATTATCCGATGAAAGGAAACTTTTCTTTATTGAAGCGAAGTTGAAAGGAATAACATGTATTTGGTGGGATCAACATCAACAAAATTTATATACCGCTGCGAGAAGATGGGAAGATATGAAAGTTGCATTGACACGATGTTTTGTGCATTCGGAGTATAAGCAACAAGTATAGTTGCAGTTAATTGAGTTGGTGCAAGGAAGTAAATCTGTAACCGAGTTTACTCCAATATTCTACAGTTTGGTTACAAGGTCCGAATTTCCTTGGGTTGAGGAAGTTTTAATCTTAATGTACTGCCGAGGATTAAATTTGGAGATTGCAGGTGGTGTAGCTTTAGGTACTCTTGCTCTTGGATGATGCCGTTCAAGTTGCCACCCAAGTGGAGGATAATTTGAAAATGAATTATGTTAGGCCTCCAATACCAGTCCAAACTCGTTGTGAACATATTGTTGTGGAGCCTATTAAAAATAGGCCTGTAGAAAGATCGTCATCCTTCAGCTACTAGCAGACCTAATCTTACCCCAAGTTCTTCTAATATTAGCAACAATCATACGTCTAGGTGCTATAACTGTCGTGGTTTTGGCCACATGTCTTTTGAGTGTCCTTCTCCGAAGGTGAATTTTGCCTCTTCTCCCTCAAGACAACTTGTTGTTGGCAAAGAGTTTGGGAAAACTTATTTGGACGAAGAGGTTTGCAAGTCGGTAGACATCGAATATGAGCCCGATAATCAGGATTTGGATGTTGTTCCTTATTTAGAAGGATGTTTAGATGTTCTTCGACTTTTACTTATTGCTCAAAAACATAAGGATGTTCCTAGAATCCATCGTGGGCGAATTTTTCAAACGAGAGTCAAATGTGCTGGACAAGTATGCTCTCTTGTGATTGATACTAGAAGTTGTACAAATGTCATCTCAAAGGAAATAGTTACGAAACTTGGGTTAAAAGTTGAGCCCCACCCAGAGCCATATGATGTTTCATGGATTACCAATACAAAGTTGCGGGTTACTCAAAGGTGTTTGGTTACATTTTTTCGTTGGCAATACCGTTATGTGTGATGTTCTACTCCTTAAGGTTTGTCACATTATCTTAGGGCGTACATGGCTATGGGATGCAACATGATGCTCGTGCTAATATCTATTCGATTATCAAAGACAATACAAAATTCACTCTTGTGCTATCAATATGCAAAATTTGAAGCCTGAAAAGAATTCCTTGGTAATCCAGCATGCTTATTCTTGTGTTGATGTTTTAACTCAATTGAGTCGAGTTTTTCGGAGAACTGATGTAGGACGAACCTTTGAAAGTTAGTTAAAACAATATAAAAGGCTTTGGAAGCCCATGAATTAGAAGTTGTATTTTAATTAGTTTCTTTAATTTGTATTTATCTAATATAATTTGTAGTTATCTTATTATAGTCCAATTTAGGTTAGGAAAGTTGTCTAGGAGTATTATAAATAGTGATGTACTTCATTATTTTGATATACATTGAATGATTAAAATTGATTGAGTTTTGTTTGAGAAATATTTGTGTGATATTTATCATTTGTCCCAAAACTCTCGTCCCCATCATTTTTGGTAATTTTTCATGTGAAATCTGAAAAAATTACATTTACTATATACTTTGTATAGTATAACAATTATATACGATAGAAAAATAAATAAGTGAAACTACCTAAGAAAATGCCTAATCCGCCTAAGAAAACGTAGGCACGGCCTAGGTGGCCTAGGTGCTAAGCGGACCTAGAGATTTTTGGAACACTGGTGCTTCTAGTGGACTTATTTACTTATAAAAGAAAATAATAATTACTTCGTCAACTATACAGATTCTCGTTCTATACCTGTTAATTGCTGTGGATAACTTCGTTGTACATTTATTTCATATCGTCCTTATAATTATTTAGTTACTTCTTAAGATGTACTGATTAAAGCTAACCTTTTAGATGTTCACTATTTGGAGAATGCTGTTTTTAATTTAGATTATGGGCAACTGAAGCTGGTTTTCCATGTTCTCGAGGAGCGTAAGTAGGTTATTGATAATGCTCCACACTTGTGCCATGCTTTGCCATGTATGACACCATGTTTTAGTTGGTTTGAGGTGGTATACTACTGGATGGGCTTAAAAATGTATGATATAGTCGCATGGAGACGACTACTACATTTGTCCAGGTATTATTGTGGTCAAGAATCTGTGGAACTTTTTCCCACACTTGCAAGGAAGGGTAAAGATAGAAGTCTGAAAGGAACAGTAGTTTATTATGACGGACAAATGAATGATTCACGAGTTAATGTTGGATTAGCATGCACCGCCTCATTAGCTGGTGCAGCTGTACTGAACTATGCAGAAGTAGTATCCTTTCTTAAAGAGGAGGGTGGCGACCAGATAATTGGCGCACGTATCCGCGACAACTTATCAGGTACATTAGCACTAGTTCATTGACTTCGGTCACATAATTGTCATGTGAAGTCAACAAGTGTTGCTTACCATTCTTCAAAACATAATGTTTCCTGCCCATTTTGCCTTCATTTGTAATGCAATAAGTCTGCAAACTTTCAAAAAATGAATTAGAATATACCGACTTCTTTATGTTCTAGTTATAATAACCATACCGGCAAGTGTACCATTCTTTCCTTTAAAATGGTATGTGCCAGTAGGTCCGGTACATGACTTGGAACAATTTTTTGGATACTTTCATGACTAGGAATAATGATTTTTTTTCTAAGAAAACTAAATTTAAATTTTAAATGTTTAATGCACAAACAGTTTTTATATGTATCGAAGGTAAAAGACATTAATATTTATAAGTTGATTCTTCAGATTAAATCCATCAAGTACGATAGTATTATGCATAAATATTGAGAATTTGATCAACAAATGTGAATCATCTTACCATTCTCTGAGCAATCAAAATACAATTTTATAAATGAATTTTAGATTTCATTATTTTTTTTCTCATTTGCCAATTTAAAATAAAATATAACAAAAAAGTATGTCTTGAAACAACCACCAATATTTCGGCTGATGAGATGGTATATGAAGTTTTTTGTTTTGGATTTTCTGAAACTTAACATGTAGCATATCAGGATGGCACAGTAACTATGCACTATATTTCTATAGTTTGTTCAACATGTAGTCTGCTTGCTTTTTTGTATTATTTATCATTTTGTTTTTCTACTTCTCTTTTGCAGTTATATACTCCCTTGGTCCCAATTTAAGTTATACTCCCTTTTATCTAGGTCTATTGTACTGTTTAGCAAACTTGGAGCATGTTCAAACTGTTGCATTTCTATGTTTTATTTTCCAAATTTCTTGTATCCCTTTTGGGACTTTATGTGGGGTAAGGTTTTATGTCTCCCCATGTGTATTATTTTATATTAATAAAAATAAAGTGTGGGAGGAACAACATTTCCTTAAAAAAAATATATATACTTATAGTTTGGTTCTTGTGTCGTGGATATTAAGATGTTCCAAGAATATATTCACAATAAAAATTTGATAGATTTATATTCTTAATATTTTTAATATTTACATATATTTTCATATTTTTAATATTTATATAGGATATTTTCTACCTTACTTAACTATTTAAAAATTAAAAATACAATACACAAACGTTTTAGTAATCATTTAAACATTAATAGGATTATTCATCTTTTACAAGCAGAAGTATAATCTCTGAAAGGAGATGTATTCATTTCTCCAAATTCATGTGGTTGTTAAGTTTTTATGGTCTTTCTTCATTCTCTCTATGTGGGTATCCTTTTTTTCTGTTCAATGGTATAATGAATAGAACCTTATTGTATGGATAGATAATATGGTTAATGAATTTCTATCATCCTTACTTTTTGTTGAAGTGTACAGGGGATGAGTTCAATACGTATGCAAAGGTTATTGTGAATGCTGCTGGGCCATTTTGTGATGCTGCAAGGAATATGGCAGGCAAGGATGAACCTATAATCTGTCCTAGCAGTGGTGTACACATAGTGCTTCCTGATTACTATTCCCCTAAGGGAATGGGTTTGATTGTTCCCAAAACTAAGGATGGACGTGTTGTCTTCATGCTCCCATGGTCGGGGAGAACAGTTGCCGGTACTACAGATTCCCAAACCCCCATCACCATGCTACCAGAACCTCACGAGGATGAAATTCAATTTATACTGGATGCCATTTGCGATTACATTAATGTTAAGGTTTGTACGTACATATCTTGATTTTTAGTTCTTCTTTTGCATGTTGCAGCTATATTTGCACTTTTCATTTTTTTTTTTCTGTATATATGTTATGTTTTAACTTATATGATATCCTTTTTTGCTCTTGAAAGTTAGTGCAATGAATTTTTGCTACTTGAATTTCACAAAGCGAATCTTCCTTAATAGATGAAGTCGAAGCTACAAGTCATACCTTAAATCTGGCTGTCTCATCACCAGATAACTCTATTTGGACTGTTCACTTTTGGTTTAGATTTTACGTAGTGTGAACATCATTGTTTTTCTAAGCTCTTGTATAACTTGATAAGGGTCTTTTAGTACAAATTCGTAAAATTCTAATTAACAAGTATCTAACTTTTTTTTTGAACCACGTCATTCTGAGTGGATAAGGGACAGCTTACAAAAATCACGGTCTTCAGTCATAGAAGTACCTAAGATATGACTTATTTTTGTCTGACTTGAGAAGATCCTTTACAGACTACAGAGTTTTCAATGGTCTTCAGTCATAGAAGTACCTAAGATATAACTTATTTTTGTCCGCCTTGAGAAGATCCTTTACAGACTACAGAGTTTTAGAAGTGGGTAACTGAGGTTTATTTGAGTGTCAACTTAATGCCTGCATCACTTCAATCTGTGAAATTGTACATCAGGTTTGACATTTTGATGTTTGGGGCCAATACTTTTTAGGTTTTAGTATTGGCAGAATTTTTTATGTGGTTAAGAAGTTATAGTACCTGAGGGTTTTTATTCCAATAATTACTTCAAGAGATCACCTGAATATAAAGGGTTCCTCAGCTGAGTTGCTTAGTTCTGGGATTCCTTGTTTGCTCTATGTATGCTGTGTTCATATTGAGTATTCTGAGCGACTTAGTTTAAGTTTCTTTATGGTTCCTTTCTCATCTTTTATTCAGTCTGTTTCTGGAGTCTAAGCTTGATGTAACAACTTAGGTACGGCGCATAGATGTCCTATCTGCTTGGAGCGGTATTCGTCCATTGGCAACGGATCCGAAAGCAAAGAACACTGAGAGCATTTCCAGGGATCATGTTGTATGTGAAGAATTCCTTGGTTTGATCACAATTACAGGTGGAAAGTGGACAACATATAGAGGGTAATTGTTGGTTATTCTTATTTTACTTTATTTTATTGGCATTAATTGTTATTGGCAACATGACAAGTGAAAACGTGTAAAAAATAGGATGCTTCTTTAGGCATTTTACATACCTGCAGAAAACATTGCCACTGTTGGTCTACTCAATGTACAATTATTATCATTAAAATCAGGCATGTTCAGTCTGTTGGTCTCTTCTTAGTAACTTTCTATTCTTATTAAGCTTTGAGTAATGTGCTTACTGGAACCATTTCAGCATGGCTGAAGATGCAGTTAATGCAGCTATAAAATCCGGAAAGCTTAATCCAACCAATAAGTGTTTAACACCCAACTTACGGCTCATTGGTGGAGATGGATGGGATCCTGCATCTTTCACGGAGCTTCCTCAACAATATGTACGCATGAAGGTTTCACACACTGGTAAAGTTGTTCCTGGAGAGATGGATACTGTTGCAGCAAAGCATTTATCTCATGCATATGGCACTTTGGCTCATCGAGTGGCTAAAATAGCTCAGGTTTTCCCTCTCTCTATTCTCATTTTCAGATACTATAACATTATTCTGTTCACATTTACACTGAAGGGATTAGAGCTGTTGTCCTGCATGTATCTTTAGTGTTAAAAAAATCCAAATGCAGTAAACACCAAGCAGCTCACCAACTCAAACTATGAAAGCAATATTCAAAGAGGAGAATCCACTTACCCCTAGTGGCAAACAAATATTTCGTCACCTTATTAGGAGAATCAGGACCATTGGCTCAAAGTTTATCTGACGGTCAATATAAGTTAAACTTTTACATTTATTCTCCCAGCTGTAAATTACTGCTCTCTCTTCTCTCATTTAACATTTATCATTAACTTCTTCTCTCTTCTATCTGCTTCAAGGTGCAAGTGTTTCTCTCTCACAATAGAACAATGTTCATGGATCATTTTTGACACCAAGCTCAGGTTTTTTACATGCTAATCTCACGATAGCCATTAAACTATATATGAATCTAGAATTGTTTAGGTAATACATCTGAAACACAAAAAGGAAAAATGGATTGATTGAAAGTCAAATATAAAAAAGTTTACAGAAACAAGTATCTGGCCATACTTGAGCATCAAGTATTTGGATTTCTCCTCCTATCATAGTTGTCACAATGAGATGCAGCGGTAGATGACCGCAAGGACACCTAGGAGATAAGGCGCCCACAATGGCGTCCGTATGGCGATAAGTCGTTAATAATGTGCAATTTATACATTATTTATTTTACTTCAAAAGTATATTTGACAATAAAATTTTATGTACATTAAAACTCAAAACATAATAACTAACACTATGGAATAAATTTAAAACACAATTATATGAATATTTCACAATCAAAAATAAAAAATAAAACACTTGACATTGAAAACTAGTAGAACAAGTTAACAAACACTACGTAGAAAATAAAGAATAAACCAAGTCAACACTCGTCACACGTTATAAGTCTAATAAGTAATAAAATTACAACATATAGATAGTTCATGGGTGGGTTATAATGAGTCATGGGTACAAAATGACTTAAATCACTTAACTTGGGCCAACTACCAAGGCATAAACTTTGGAGGCTCGGCGTCCAAGGTGTTGCCTTGTCCTTCTTTAGAACCAGGACGCTTAGTCATCGCCTAAGCGACGACATGACAACTATGCCTCTTGTGCAGTATTACCAATTGTAGGCTCGAGTATAAGCTAGGGTTCACATGTGACCTAAAGTATTGAATGAAAGACAAAAAAATCGGAAATAAATGAACGAGACAGATAATAAATAAACAAAAGGGGGGACCACCCCTAAGTGGTCACACCCTTGTGACAAATTTCAGCCATGACTTTCCCGATTAAACTTGATTTGAACTTCCGAAAGGACAAAAATAAGGAAAACGAATGGAGAAGAAACAAGAAAACTGAGGTGACCCCCTAGGCACCTTAGGGTTCGACCACCCCAGGGGTTTGCCTCCTCGAGGGCACACCTTTTCATACTCTTGAATGTTGTGCCAGACAAGTTTTGAGTGGTGCAATGACGGAATAACGAACTCAAACCAAGGAAAGAGGCAAGAAAACTTGTGAGGGTCTAGGAATGGTTTTCCTTGAATACTCCATGACAAGAAAAGCTTCTTATAGGGCTAAGAATCATGAGAAAAAAAATTAAAATTGAGAAAGAAAGGCCAAGGCGAACGAAGAGGATTGAAGGAGGCATGAACCTAGGGTTTGGCCACCTTAGGGTTTGGCCCCTAGGGCATGGCCTCCCCAGATTTGTGACCTCTGAAGTTTTCGACGATGAGATCGAATGACAGGAGTGAACAACAAATACCTTGAAATACAAGACTTGAGAGAGACCTCCATGAGTTTTGAGGCAGAAGTCTTATGGAGACGGCTCGTTTTGGGAAATGGTCGAGGGATTGGATTGGCAGCTAAAGGGACATGACGATTTGGGCATTACTTGGGTAACTAAGGGTATTTCTGAAATTTCACCTAAGGTCACATGCCAGGCACATGACCCAGCGCCAGACACATGATCACTTAGGAAACTCTATAAATACTCCCTCCATTTTAGTAGAATGGACTTTTTGATTCTTTCTATACCCAAGACCCCCGAGAAGGCTCTTTTTCTCTAAGAGTTTTGCCATGTGTTGCTGAAGTAATTGTCTACCTGTTCTTCTCCCTCTTCAATTCTTCAATCATTTTTGTACTCTTCATGCATGAAATCCTAATTCGAGCAAGGTATGATTTCCTTGTCTACACCAACTAACAAATTAATGCAGATTGAATAAAAGTATGATGTAAACATAATTGTGGAAAGAAATCTGATACAAAGAACATTTATTGGTGCTATGAGTTTTATATTATATATGACAGTGAATTCTAATGCAGCAACGATTCTTATAGAGATTGATGGTTGCAATACAGAGTTATTGGAAAATAGTGAGCATTGACAGAAATTGATTCACATTGCCCAGAGAGAAATTTTAATTTGATATAATAGGGAGAGAACGGGTCTTGAATGGGGTCTATTATTGACCACTAGATGGAATTAAATTAGTGGATCATAGGTGGTGGAAAATTATTTGCCACTAGATGTAAGTTGATCCCCTCGTATTCAAAAGCCCATTTGCTTATGGTTCGGTGTAAGACCCAATGGATAAGTGTGTTATGCATTAGAATCTGTTATTTAGCCATCATATCATGCTATGATTATCGGGGATCTTAGCTATATATGCATGGTAATAATTCAGTAATTCCTCTCGACCTGTATTGTAAACCTTTTCTTTTCCTCCTGATCTTATAGAATGAAAACCTGGGAAAGCGTCTTGCTCATGGATACCCTTTCCTGGAGGCTGAGGTTGCATACTGTGCTCAGGAAGAGTACTGTGAGTCTGCAGTTGATTTTCTTGCTCGGAGGTGTCGGCTTGCTTTTCTCTACACCGATGCAGCATTTCGGGCATTACCACGTGTAATCCAGATACTGGCTACTGAACACAGTTGGGACAATTCAAGGCAGAAGCAAGAAGTGCAGAAAGCCAAACAATTCTTGGAAACTTTCAAGTCATTGAAAAATGCACAGTTCCATGACAGGAAACACAATTAGTAAGTACTGCTAACCTGTTATTTAATTATGGTCACATTACTGAAGTCAAATACTTATTAAATTTTTAGATTAAAATCTTGCGTTTTCCTTTTGATGTTCTTGTAGGATTATGATCGTAAAGGAGCTGCAATACATTGATTTATATGTATGCAGCAGCATTTTTCAAGCTTATTCTTCCTTTACAATATACTATATTATGCAGCAGTCAAGCTGAGCCTGAGCATTATGATGCTTTGTGGTATAGGGTCTAAAGTTTTGAAAAAGTCACGCCATTTCTTAAATCGTCTCGAGTAGGCATTTCCCAAATAATTCTGCATTTTGACCTTGGCTCTGGTCATGTTTTAGGATACCGGAAAAGAGCTGAATTTTTATTGTAATTTACGGATAACTGGCTACTCTGTTATGCAATTTTTTTTTCCACGCAAATAAAGTAAGCCCTTCCTTTTTGAAACCTAAATTTAATTTATACGATTTGTTGTTGTTTTCGATCAAGGTTTTTTGCATTTTCCATCGTTCTGGATTAGTCTTGGGTTGTCAATATGACAGTGATTTATATTTCCTCTATGGATTGGCTCTAGTCTGCCTAAGCAGACTTTCTTCAGTTTAGTTGAGGAGCCACTTATGGTGGGTTTGAGTTTTATTTCGGTTGGAAAATAAAAGATGGGAAGGAAAAGTTTGAGTCTTTTTAATTTTAGAAACAAAGCGTACAACTTTCCCTTGTATTTCATTCTCTTAAGACATAATGTAGTACCTTGAAATATTTCACTATGATGATTCACCTTTCAATTTTGTTAATTAGATAATTGAACTATTAATTTTTTTTAATTCCAACAAATTGAGTCTGTCACGTCAGAAATTATTGACGTGGCTATCTGTGTGGGGCCATAGGAAGTTGATGTGTATTTAAATAATAATATTTCTATTATTTTATTAATTTAAATTATTTGGGCATGAGTATATTTGAAAAATTATTTTTTATTCTCCATTCAAACAAAACAAAACAAATTTCAGACAATTCTATAGGGAATAGACATTTGAAGTCACTCAGCAAAACAATTGGTAAACACTTTTCGACCATAAGGTCATGAAACTCGGACCATAAAGAACCACCGGTAGACTTGACAATATAATTAGTTAACTGTTGGGTCAAATCATATCAACTGGAACTAAATGAGTTGGTTAATCATTTTTATTTATTAGGTTGGTTAAAGTTTGGACCCATATTTTTTAAAACAAATATAATTCTGAACCGGTTAACTATTTTTAAACCCATATTCAATTCCTATCCAAATTGAAAAGTTCTTTTCTTATCTTTTTTTTGCTGTCCACCCTTCCTTATCTTGTTCTTCGCTGTCGACCAAGAGCAAAGTATATTGATTTTATATCCGAGCTTCTTCTTATGATTTTGAATCTATTAGGTTCTTCTTCTGGTGATATTGAATCAATTAGGTTCTTCTTCTTATTCTTCTCCATTCTTTCAAACATGGAGACTGCTGGTATCACATGCTGTGCACGTGGGGCTCTTCTTCCTAGTGTTGCTTCTCAACATTCAACTACTGCTCTAGCCTCCCCTCGCTCCATTTCTGCATCTTTCACCTCAAGGGTAAAAATAATGAAGAAAAAGTTGATTAATTTCCATGCACAACATTTTTTGTACTTTTAATTCTGTTCTTCTTTTGGGAATTTTGACAAGAACATGTATTTGGTTATAGTATTAAAGATTTATGAAAGAAGAAAATATATAAAGATGGGGTATGTGAAAACTGAATTGCATTGCAGTCTGAAATCAAGCTCACTATTTGGGGAATCATTGAGCATCATGCCAAGATCAAGGAGTTGGCTTAGCCCTTTAAAATTGACTTTGGAAAAATATATGTTTTATAATGTTATATTTTAATGTTTGTCTAATTAATTAAATTTTAATATGGTCTATAGAATTATATGGTTCAGTTTTCTACTTATCTTGTATTAGTATTCTAGTTACAAAAGAATTATAAATATGTTTCAATATTTACACGACATTCATAGAATTATACTATGATGTATTTTGGATTCCAACCTTTCTATTAGCAGGTTAATAATAATTTTGAAAAATTATTTAAATATGGAAGAGTATTATTAATTTCAATTTAAAATTTTATTAGTATAACTTTTTTACCATTTTATTATTTATATTAATAATTTTTATATCATATTATTACTTAATTAATTTAATTGTGACGGTCACAATTTTATTTTTAAAAAGTTCTGTTTAAAAATCATCATCTTAAAATGGTTAATATGATTTTGAACCATAATCATATAGTTTCAACCCACACAACTCATATTAAAAAGAGTTAATATGATTTTAATTCTTAAATAGAACTATAATCATATTTTAAAAACCAAAACTAATCCATATTTTGTCAGGCTTAACAACCTGCGAAAAATCCATAACAGCCAAAATATCCCACAACACAGAAAAGAGCTGTGAAAATATTGTAACAAGAAGCAATCCAAACAGTTTAAAACAAATAAAATAGCAGCAACACCGAATCAAGCTGAAATGGAAAACAAAATCAAGCCTAAACCCAACACAAGCACAAGCAGATCAAGCTTGACCAAAATAAACCACAATTGATTTTATAGATAAACAATAACTCAGAAATCAATAAATAAAAAAATCAAATCAATCATGAACCTCTGTTATTCAAAGAACACAAACCCCTGTTACTCAAAGAACACAACCATGGATCAGGAACTAAAGAAGAAATTAACATGAGAAAAAATGTATGTTACCCTATTTATTAATACCCATTAAACAACCATCCTACCAACAATTTATACATAGAAAAAGATTTAATACCTCCAAATAATAAACCTAGAAATCAAAAAATTTATCAATCATTGACTTAATTGTAAACTCTGCAACGAACTAGAGCTTCGTTTGGGTTTGGGTATGAATTTTTTTTAATAGGGAGAAAGAACAGATGGATGAAATTAGGGTGCGAAAGAGACGAACTCTTCATCTTCTTCAGCCTCCAGGTCCGTATCACCTTCTTAAACTTCCAGATCTGTATCACCATCATTGTCCGCGTAAAGGAGCGAGGAATAATCAGATTCAAAATTTTCCTCTTCCTCCTTTCAAAATCGGCTATTGAATAACTACTTTTTTCGGCAAAATACTTCGACCTTCAAGTTTTAACAGTGACTACGGCTGCTAGGACAAATTTTTGGTGATGGTTGATTTGTGATTGAGGTTTGTTCGTGGTGAATTGGAGGCTACGTCGGAATCTATGGAAACTCATGGCACATTTGTGATTTGGATTCCCAATAATAGCTTATGATTGAGGATTTTTTATTTATAAATTTGTTTAATTAAATAGCTTAGTTTTAATGTATTAAAGAAAAAGATGTGACCATTTTACCCTTTAATATATCAAATATATTTAATCATAAAATAAAAAATTATTTTTTTACCTACATCAATTGAGTTATGTCCTACACAAATAACCACGTCTTTAATTTCTGATGTGGCACCCTCAATTGAGTTGAATTGAAAATAAAATAAAAGTTCAATCATCTAATTGACAAAATTAGAAGGTGGATCACCGAAGTAAAATATGACCTATAATACAGAGTATTAAAATATATTTAAGCCTTCTCTTAATGCACTATTATTGACTTGTATGAGGCTTTTTACGTATCAGATCCACACTACCACTTATTTATTCAGATGCAATATGAAGGATATTTTTCATAAGCATGCTCCTCCATTTTAGGATGAATTCAAAAACAAATAATCAGATTCTTGATAGTTCGGATGGCTAAAAGTGTTACTTACAAACATTTAGACAAGTTAAACTATTCTATATATAGCTTCTATACAATGCTTTTAATAAGGAACTATTTGGATTTGTGTTCAGACGAATGGTGATAGTCTAGCGGGAAAGACATCGTACAAAACAAAAAAAATAAGAAGAATTAATCAAAGCACTATGATGATACATAATTAACGCAATTTAATATTCTCATATTTATTATTTTATATGTTTATTTTATTTAACTAATATATTTTATTTTATTTTATTTTGTAGGAAATAATATTTATTTTTCTTAGGAAGCAAATAAAAGATTTATATCCAATTTTTAAAGATAAAAAATAACTCTGGGATGATTAGCATATAAAGATGGAAGTCAAAAAAGAAAGAAGAGGAAAAATGGAACAAAATTGTCCAAGTTCAATGAACCTAATTTAGGATATAAATTTATTTTTCCTATAAATAAGCCTATTGTTTTAGAGAGAAAAGACACCACTTGTTATTTTTTTTCTTTAGTTTTTCGTTGGTGTAAAAGGGAGTAAGTTATTTAGAGCTTTTGTCTTTTCTCTTATTTCAATCATGTGTGGACAGTATTTGTAACTTTCTTTTATTGATATAATAGAAATTCTCTTTTTAATTATTGTTCTTATTTCATTCAAATAGTAGTACTAATATTATTTGTTTTTGTTTTTAATTCCATGGCTAACTAAATTTCAAATACCTAGGAGGATGATGAAATTAGATATTTCATAGTAATATTTTCTTTCCGTTCCAAAATTAATGCCTAATTATTTTCGCCTTCATATTTTCCTTCACATAAATTGCATACGATTCTTATATTGATTGTGAGATTTTGATAAGTTATAGTTAATCTTTTAATTTGTCATAACTTATGCTTGTCCATATTAATTATATGAATCATTATTTTTAAAGGGAAGGGAATATAATTTGGGAATTAATTTAGGAAATAAGAAATTATTTATTATGTGGTGAATTCTGATTCTTAAGTATCTTTTCTCATTAATAGTTTCCGTTATTAATTAATAGTTTGCATAATTTAGTTAATAAATCTTCTCCACCATTTTTGTTTTTAATTTGCCTAAAATATTAATTAAGAATATATTAAAGAATTGATCTAGTATTTGTGGTTCGACTTGCACTTGCCAAATCTATAATAGACGTTGTGCACTTGCAGCACATAATTTTAACACATCAAGTTTTTGGTGCTGTTGTCGGGGACTAGAATTAATTTTTTATTCCTTAATTTTTATTTATTCAAATTAATTTTTAATTATAATATTTTTTTTTTCAGGATTATCGAAGCGGATCGAAGGAGCGAAGGAGCGAAAAGATAAAGATTTTGTTGATGCGCTTTCTTTGGTACTTCGTATCTCCATATTTTTTAGTAGTTTAGTTTTCTTTATTAATATTTTTTTTAATTGCCGCATTCATGCATTCACTCACGTAGAGCACATCCTGTTAGGTTTTTATTTATTTATTTTTAATTTTTGTCAAATATAAACTGTGGTGATTGCTGGAGGATTGAGGTACGTAAAAATTTCTCTTTTTTTTTCGCAATTCACATAGTTTTATGACACTTTATTTGTTTATAATTTTTTTTATTTGTGCACTTTCATCTTTAATCTAAAATTAAGGGCACAACCTGTAACAAGATAAGATGTGAATTTCATCACCCTTCCTTGGCCCACAAATAACTCAAGAATCATCTTATACCAGGTCGTTCCCAGGAAAGAGGGGGCTTTCCAATAAAGATTTCTCCTTACTGGCGCGCAATTAGGTGACCAAACCTCTCCTTAGACAGAACTTCCTTAAACATTGCCAATAATGCTATCTAATAATATTATTCAAATAATATGAATTATTGATCTGATAATGGAAAATAATGTGTAATGACAATTACTGAAATAATAATAATATAAAATATCAACGTAGCAATTATTGAATCAATAAAATATTGAACATTAATTACTGTAACAATTATTGAGTAGTGTTTTCTTACGTAAGAATCAATAATTGGTGCAATACCGTGTGCTATTGTGCAACAACGCGTATTACTGTGTTTTAATCACCAGGTATTCCAACAGTGTTAACGGTAACAATTACGCCGTTATTTATATAAAAAAAAATTATACTTGTCGTTTTCTTTATTCAATCGCTTTCCGTTATGGGACCCACACAAGGCTGCGCCGTCGTACGAATATTCCCCGACAGTAAGAATATTTCACGATCAAACGAATATTCCCTGACAAAAATGAATATTTTATAACCACTTGCTTATTTACGATATTTGCGTATTTTACCCATAACTAACCACATTAATCAAATCAACCCTTACTATTTCAAAATAATAAATAGAGAAAATTCAATTTCATTTGTAATAAGTTGGGGTCTTACAACCTCCCCTCCTTATGAAATTTCGTCCTTGAAATTGACGTACGTACCTGGTGTTTCGAAAAGGTGAGGATACCTCGCTTTGATTTCCGTCTCCAACTCCCAGGTCATTTCCTCTATAGCATGGTTCCTCCACAAAACTTTGATTTGTGGTATGACCTTTGTGCGTAGTACATGCTCCTTCCTATCCAAGATCTTGACAGGTACCTCCTCGTACGTTAAATCTTCGGCTATTTCGTCTGGTTCTAACTCAATAACGTGGTTCGGGTCTTTCACATATTTACGAAGCACAGATATATGAAAAACATTATGAACACGAGACATACTTGGAGGTAACGCGAATCTATAGGCCACATTTCCTACTCGGTCAAGAATTTGAACTGGACCAATAAATCGTGGATTGAGCTTTCCTCTTTTTCCAAATCTTGTAACTCCCTTCCATGGAGCAACACACAACAATACATGATCCCCAATACTAAATTCCACGTCCTTTCGATGAAGATCCGCATAACTCTTTTTTCGATCCCGTGTCATTTGTATACGTTGTCGAATCATTTGGATCTTTTCTGTAGTAATACGTACCAACTCTGGATCCAACAATGTTGCTTCACCCACCTCATCCCAACATACTGGAGAGAGACACCCATACAATGCTTCGAATGGAGCCACACCTATACTTGCCTGATAACTGTTGTTGTAGGAGAATTCTACCAATGGTAAATACTTATCCCAACTCCCTTTGAAGTCTAGGACACAGAGTCTTAATAGATCTTTAAGAGTTTGAATAGTCCTCTCTGATTGTCCGTCTATTTGAGGATGGTATGCCGAACTGAATCATAAATCCATGCCCATAGCTTTCTGCAAACAAACCCAAAATTGTGAAGTGAATCTTGGGTTACGATCCAAAACTATGGATATTGGCATGCCATGCAATCTCACAATCTCATTTACATACATACGAGCAAGACGTTCAAGGGAATAAGTCTCCCATATCGGCAAGAAATGAGCAGACTTAGTTAATCTATCAACAATAACCCAAATCACATCTATGCCTTAAGAAACCGTGGGAAGACTGTGATGACCCCAAAATTCATACAACTCAATTATCGACTTTGGTCGTTAATAACACGTCTAACTTCTAATTTTACATCATTATTCAATGTTAAACTTTATAAAATGCGAAATAATTTAAACTTTAATGTCTTTTTACTTTAATTCCCTGAATCAAAACCTTTATCATCTACATGTCTTTGAATCAATCTTATTTTATGATTCACTTTATCACTGTTATTATAAAATTTAACATTTCAATCCGATAACCTTTACATATCAGATAACTCTAACATTAGTTTTACAACTCAACATAAAACTATACATCATAAAACATTTAATACATCTCATGAATCTTAATCATGGTATAAAGAAATAACAACTCTAGCTAAAATGTTAATCTTCGTGTATTATTTCTGATCCACGTCATTCAAGTAGCACATATTGTTACCTTCAATCCTTAACCTGCAAAAATGGTTATTTGCAAGATTGAGCTCGACAGCCCAGCAAAATCTAACAGTTTTCATGCATCACGTAGCACATAATAACATGCTCAACATATATCTCATAAACATTGAACTAACATAACATACATGCTACAGTTCATATAACAAGTATAAAGATCGAGTTCCTTACTCAATCAGCATGCTTTACTCAATCATCGTAGTCATAAGTTGACTTTAACATTTCATACATTCAACATGTATATAACACAACATGCTCTTTGCAATAGAGATTTAAAACGGTTAATCACTAAGTTCACATAGCAAATAGGAACTGAAAGACTTGTCTTGATCATTGTTTACCAATAACAGTTTAACATCTTACAGATATCTGCACTTCACGTGCCCTACAAAATTATATAATCATTCACATTAATTATTAGTCACACAGCAACACATAGTAGTTGTAGTCACATAACAACGCATATTAGTTACAACTACTATGCATTGCTATGTGACTAATAGTTAATGTGAATGATAATATAATTGTGTAGGGCACGTGAAGTGCAGATATCTGTAAGCTGTTAAACTGTTATTGGTAAACAACGATCAAGGAAAGTCTTTCAGTTCCTATTTGCTATGTGAACTTAGTGATTAACCGTTTTAAATCTTTATTGCAAAGAGCATGTTGTGTTATATATATGTTGAATGTATGAAATGTTAAAGTCAACTTATGACTACGTTGATTGAGTAAAGCATGCTGATTGAGTAATGAACTCAATCTTTATACTTGTTATATGAACTGTAACATGTATGTTATGTTAGTCCAATGTGAAAGTAGTATGCACACAAGCCAACCATGTTTGATGATAAAGCATATACTTTGTAACAATTTTATTCATTTATTAATAAAAAGTATTAATTTATTAAAGGCGTTTAATTATCTATATGATGCTGTTTTATAATATGTGATAAACCCATATTTTTAAGCAATGCTTTTAGAATAATGATGATGATCATTCTAATGAGATCTAAATTCTTAGAAAGCTTAAAACTAAAATAGTTCCCAATCGTTGGATTACTAAATTGGGGATTAGTGAATTTGGATAGATTGGTACATACGTTGCTTGGTCATTGGATGAGGATGATTGATCTCATGATCATTTGTGTGGAGACACTAAAGCAAGTATGTAGGTGCTTATTAGAGAATAAGTTCACTGAACGTGGCTCGCTAAGGAATATCTAATGGAGTTTTACTTGCCTGTCAATAGGAATTCTTGTAGTGATAGTAGTACAAGTGATCCTTGGACATGAGATTATCATAGTATCTTGTGTATAATGAGTTATACTTTGACTTATTCCTTAAGACCCTTAGGGTATATCAAAGGGTATGCTTGGATATAATAAGTTGTACATGGAGATAATGTATGATCAATAAAGAATCTACCACTTTTAGTAAAAAAAAAGAGAAATGTCCTATGTGATTTGATAAATGACAACCAAGTAGTCCCTGGCCAAGGCAGAATGAAATTAGAAAGGAATTTCTAATTTGCATTATTTGGAGTTGTGCATTTAAGAGTCGAAATACATATAATTAAATAAAATAAGACTTGACAGTAATTCCATGTCTTATATTTAATTGGGACATTGTATGGTGGAAGGATTGAATTGTACGGTAACTATTTACTCAAAGGTTCTTTATGATTAATGTTGAAATCTATATTATCTGGAAAGTCGTTGATCGCTAGGGAGGCTTATCACTATTGTAGAATAAATATTATTTATTTAAATAAATTAATATTTTAATTTATTTATTTAAATAAGATTAGAATTGTTCTAATTGATTTATTCACAACTGATTTAATATGAAGAACCTAAATGGTCACACCATAAAAAGAAGAATAATTATTTAAGAAGTAAATGAAATAATTATAATAATAAGTTAAGTATATTTAATTTAATCTATGGCGATAGAATAAATTAAATAGCTTAATATTTATTATTTAATATTTTAAAAATATTAAATATAAATTAATAAGAGGAGTCTTATTATTATTATTATTATTTAATTCCTAAAGGATTTTGAAAATTAATTAATAAAAGTACTCTCATATATTATTAGATTAGGAGGCTAATTAATTAAAAGAGTTTAATTAATTATTCCTAATAAGATTAGGAGCCTAATTAATTAAAAGAGTTTAATTAATTAAAATAAAGTCAAATTTCTTAATTGTGAAGGAGGGTTGCCTACATCTATAAATAAGAGGAGTCTTATTATGGATGAGGTGGTTGTTGACGTATTCATAGAATACGTAATTCTAATAGTTGGGAAAGTACACCATTTTCTATGAGAGATAGAAAAACTAGGGTTTTGCCAAATACCCATCTTCTTGAATCCTTCTTCTTCCTTGGTGGATCACCTCTAGAGGCCAAACACTTGGGTGGCTAACATTGATCAAAGGAAGGAACCAAACCTGGTGGATTCATGTTGAACGCGAAAAGGATTGGAGGTGAACTTGTACCTGAGGAAGCTCGAATCTTCAAGGGTATGATTCTTATTCTTTCTTTTTCGATTAATTAATAATTATGCATAAAGGGTGATCCGGGTATATGGTTTGTAAAATTTTAAAACTCTGATTTTCTATGCTTCCGCTTATTTTATGCAATTTGATTGCGCTCATGAATATTACAAACCTAACACAATGTTTATGAGGTATATGTTGAGCATGTTACTATGTGCTATGTGATGCATGAAAATTGTTAGATTTTACTGGGCTGTCGAGCTCAACCTTGCAAATAATCATTTTTCCAGGTTAAGGATTGAAGGTAACACTATGTGCTATTTGAATGATGTGGATCATAAATAATACACGAAGATTAATATTTTAGCTAAAGTTGTTAATTCTTTATACCATGATTAAGACTCATGAGATATACTAGATGTTTTATGATGTATAGTTTTATGTTGAGTTGTAAAGTTAATGTTAGAGTTATATGATATGTAAAGGTTTTCGGATTGAAATGTAAAATTTTATAATAACAGTGATAAAGTGAATCATAAAATAAGATTGATTCAAAGACATGTAGATGATAAAGGTTTTGATTCAGGGAATTAAAGTAAGAAGACATAAAAGTTTAAATTATTTCGCATTTTATACAGTTTAACATCAAATAATGATGCAAAATCAGAAGGTAGACGTGTTAATAATGACCGAAGTTGAGAATTAAATTGTATGAATTTTGGGGTCGTTACAAAGACCCGTAATGAAATCCATGGTAATGTGTTCCCACTTCCATTTCGAAATCTCAAGTGGTTGGAATGGACCCTTAGGCACTTAATGCTCCGCCTTTACCCATTAACAAGTTAAACACCTCGAGATAAACTTTGCGATCTCTCTCTTCATATTGTTCAACCAAAATGTATGTCGAAGATCACGATACATTTTTGTACTTCCAGGATGGATTGTAAACGGTGTATTGTGTGCCTCCATCATGATCTTGTACTTCAAATCAGAGTCGTTAGGAACACAAAGTCTGGAGTTGACTCGAAGTATTCCTTCTTCATCGATTCTTGCTTCTGGGATAACACCTTGTACTTTCTTCTTGTACTTTCTTCTTCATACGCATCAGCTCCGGGTCTGTGGCTTGAGCAACTTTAACTTTATCGATTAAAGTTGGTTCTATGCGTATACTTGACATCATCGCATGGGTCCCCGGAGTCTGGAATTCTATCTTCATCTTTTGTAAATCACACAAAATGGGCCTTTGTGTTGACAACATCGCACTCGTTCCCGCATATGATCTTCTACTCAACGCGTCAGCTACCACGTTCGCTTTTCCAGGATGGTATTGAATAGTGTGGTCATAATCTTTCAACAACTTGAGCCAACATCGTTGCCGCATGTTGAGTTCCTTTTGGGTGAAGAAATATTTGAGGCTTTTATGGTTTGAATATATCTCCACTTTCTCCCCATATAGATAGTGCCTCCAGATCTTTAGCGCAAAAATGACTGCTGCCAACTCTAGATCATGAGTAGGATAATTCCTCTCATATTCTTTAAGTTGTCGCGAGGCATAGACTATGACTTTTTCATGTTGCACGAGAACACATCCTAACCCTTTGCCTAAAGCTTCGCTGTAGATAACAAATCTATCCGAACCAGACGGTATTGTCAAAACAGGTGCTAAATGAGTTTCCTCTTAAGTTCTTGGAAACTCTTCTCGCATTCCTCGCTCCATAAGAATTTTGTATCCTTCCGAGTCAGCTAAGTTAACGGAGTAGCGATTCGAGAAAATCCTTCCACGAATCTCTGATAATAACCAGCTAAGCCCAGAAAGCTACGTACTTTGGTCACTGACTTCGGTTGCACCTAACTTTGTATTGCTTCAATCTTCCCCGGGTCAACAGAGACTCAATGTTCTAACACCACGTGCCTAAGGAATGCTACTTCCTCAAGCCAGAACTCGTATTTCTTCAACTTGGCATATAGCTTATTTTCACAAAGCCTTTGGAGTACCAACTTCAAATGGTGCTCATGATCTTCACGACTTTTGGAATATATGAGGATGTTATCAATAAAGACAACAACGAACTGATCCAAATATTCCTTGAATACTCGGTTCATCATATCCATGAAAGTTGCAGGAGCATTAGTCAATCCAAAATAAATGACTAAGAATTCGTAATGCCCGTACCGAGTTCTAAAGGAAGTCTTCGGAATATCTTCAGTTCTAATCTTCAATTGATGATATCTAAAATGAAGATAGATCTTTGAAAAAAATTGTGATCCTTGCAACTGGTCAAACAGATCATCAATGCGAGGTAGCGAATACCTATTCTTGATGGTGACATGGTTCAATTCCCGATAGTCAATACAAATTTGCATACTCCCGTCTTTCTTCTTTACAAATAAAACAGGAGCACCCCAAGGAGATGTACTAGGACGAATGAAACTGATGTCCAATAACTCTTGTAGTTGGACCTTTAACTCTTGAAGTTCAATAAGAGCCATTCGATATGAGGTTTTAGAAATAGGCTTTGTACCAGGTTCAAGGTCAGTAAAAAATTCAACTACACGTTCTGGGGGTAGGCCAGGAAGTTCTTCAGGAAATACATCAGGAAAGTCACTAATAACATAAATATTATTCAAATCTATAGTATGGGCTAAGAAAGCTTGACATCCATTTTTTAATAAACGAATGGCTTTATGGCTTGATATGACAGTGATTGATTTTAGTGGTTTAGTTGCTTGAATTTGTATAACAGGTTGGTTAGGAATATAAAAACTAACAACCTTACGAAAACAATCAATTTTGACATGATGAGTAGTTAACTAATCAATCCCTAAAATCACGTCAAATGCAAGTATCTTTAAAGAGATAAGATCAACAGGTAATGTGATGGTGCCAACTTAGATCAAACAAGATTTATAAACAATGGATATAATAAAAGTTTCTCATAACGGAGTCTCCACAGATAAGTTAAAGTCTAATTTCTCCGGAGTCAAGTTTAAACATTGAGCACAAGCAGGAGAGATAAATAAATGGGAAGAACCGGTATCTAGTAAGGTATAAACTTTGCAAGAATTTATGATTAGCTTACCCGTGATCACCTCGTTTGGGTTCCTCGCATTTTGGCCAGTCACGACAATTGCTCTTCCAGGAACGGTTGACTTTGACTTTTTTGGGATAGCCTTTTGAGTCACCATCCCCGCTGGACTTGGTTTCGCTATAGTATAAGCTTGAGCGATATGTCCTTCATTTCCACAATTATAACATACCTTGAATTGTTGTGGACAATTTGGTTTGATGTGTCCCTCTTTTCTACATTTATAGCATACAACCGGTGGTCGTTTTCCTCCCTTAGAAACAGTTGATGTTGGTGCTGACTTCTTCACATTGTCATTGTTGAATCTCCTCTTTTCAAAATTTCCACTTGACTCGCCTCTCCTATTAACATGGCCATGATTACCACCAGAGTGGTTACCGCTTTTGTCTGAATTTTTCGCTCCCCGCTAGTTATCATTGCTCCGATGACTGCTGTCACCGGTATGACCCTGGTTGTGGTCCCTTGGTTAAACGAACTCATTATCTCACTCTAATAATTGAGCCTTGTTGCCAATATCTGAATATAGAGAAAATTTGTGAGAAATGAGACATTAACGTATGTCGGGTTTCAAACCTCTTAGAAACATCCGCGTCATACGTTCTTTATTCTCAACCAAATGAGGTGCATACCTAGATAACTCCGCGAACTTTGCCTCGTACTGGGACACCGTCATGTTATTCTGTTCCAATCTAATAAACTCCACCTCCTTCATATGACGAATACTTTCAGGAAAGTACTTGTCATTGGACAGTTTCTGAAATGTCTCCCAAGACATACTGAGTGCGGCTGGATGGGTACGCTTCATCGATTTCCACTAGTAATCTGCCTCATTACGGAACATAAAGGTGGCGAATGGAACCTTCTATTCCTTCGTGCATCCCAAGACATCGAATATCTTGGTAATTTGCTTGACCCACGTTTCTGCCTTAATCAGATCCGGCTTTCCCCATAATTCTGGTGGTCCCAACTCTTTGATTTGCTTGGTTGTAATAAACCGTGCATTGCTATCATTTCCACCTATATTTGTACACGAGTCTCCCTCGTCTGATTTTTCATGAACTGCAAAAAGCTTCTAAACATCCCATCGTTCATCGCCTGATCAGTGGTGTTGTTTACAGGAGGAACATTGTCGTCCTGTTGCACGTTCTCTTGATTCGTGACTAAAGGTGTCTCCACAGTCTCATTTACTCCACTATTAACATTCTCAGTTTCCATTATCAAATACTTCCATAAAACAAGGGTTAATTAAAGAAATTAACATATCACATAATATCCCTATATTCTAACCAACTAACAAATAAGCTTAGGTAGGACACACTAGCGAAGGATTTACTCGTCTCTCCCCTCCTAGTTCTATTCCCCGATCTCCGCCAGAGATCATATCCCTAAGCTATCATACAAACTATGATGCCCCCAAAATAGGTATACATCACCCATTCTAAGTTTTCAAATACATGGTACAGAAACAACTACAACTTTATTAATATAATTGTCATGCAAAATACGACAACACATAAACTATGAGTTTAAATACAAATATTGTCTTCTAGACAATATCCAAACTCAAATAAGTCCTCATTACAATTATTGATACATTATTTTATAAAAATAGTGAGGACTACTAAAACAACTTTCTAGAACCATCATTCCATTCCTCGACTAGTACTCGCTACATTCTCGCCTCCTGAGAAGAAAAATGGAACAAAAAGGAAAAGGGTGAGCTCAACTAGCCCAGTAATAAACATTATGACTAAGATAATATAGAACAAATTATCGTTAGTCCTAAATAGGAAAAAATCTGATAGAATATAATAGACAACAAGTTTTAAATCAATATTCACAGCGAAAATAATAATTTATTAGAAGAGTTAAGTAGAGAATGAAATCTACTATCATCTATGAATGTAAAAGTCCATCATTAATATTTTATCCCTGTAACATCAATCAATATTCATTTTGAATCAAATATTCATCTTTGCACTACAGGCCAAAGATATTCATCAGTTGGTCATGTTCATCTCAACACCTGTTCATCTTTGCACTACGGGCCAAAGATGTTCATCAGAAAATCATTCATCTTTGCACTACAGGCCAAAGATATTCAGTTATATCATCATCATTTAGGATTGAGGATGATGAAAAATATTTATAAAAAACGAATCCAATGAGACAAAAGAACAAATATTAAGGATTCATACTTTAGTTTATCCAAATTCAAAAATACTCCATAATAAACCATTGTGGAGCAAAATTCAAGAATGAAGTTCAAAACATGGATACAATCAAAACTAGTAATCATAATAAACAACTTGGACAAAGAAAAGAAAATTTTAATTTTTCTGTGAATAGTGTCGTATACGTGAATAGTGCCGTATACGTGAATAATAACTCCGACACAAAAAAACAAGAATTTCACAAGAAAATTTTTACCAATATTCCGACATAATGATATTGAAAGAAATAATATCATTTGAAAAAAAAATAACATTCCTTACCTCAATAGGACAGTACTTATGACTGGAATACTGGATATAGCGCTGAAGGAAACTTGCACCGTATAGCAACACTCAAAGTATCAAAATACTTACAAAATACGCTCGATAATATATATAGAGAGAAAACTTTAGTTTTTAGTGTGATTTTCAATTCTAACATAAGCACCCTATTTATAGGAAAATACTTAGAACACCAAAGTAGAAAAGTTAATAAAATATTAATACATTTCAAAAAAATTTATGCCCACCTTAAAAATCTAAATTCAGCATGTTTTCAATACTAGTGGGGCCCACCAATATAATAAAAATATTTTTCTTAAAAAAATAATTAAAACTTCAAAAATCAATTATTCCGGAACTTCAATAATTCATAATAAATAGCTCTTTTATCTGAAAAATTCAAGTCTTATGTCCATTCCATAGGAAATTCAATTCTCTGCAACTTTGAAAGTTTAAGTTTTTCCAAATTCCAAGCAGAAATTGACCGAAATCCATATACGGACAATTTTACGGGCTATAATCTAATTTCAGTCACAAAATGGGGCCCACCGACATGTTTAACATGTTTTTAGCATTTAATATAACAAAAATACTCTTCCTCCTCATATATTCATATATCACACATTTATTATAAAAATATCACCATTATTATATTATTATAATATAATAATATATTTAAATGAATTATTTTATCAGAAAAGATAAAATATCAATTTTCAACAATTGTCACTTTTTTAAAAATTCCTCCATTTCTATCCACATAAATAAATATTTTCCTTATTATATAAATCAATAATTAATTATTCATAAATAATATTACAGAATCACAATAATGACAACCGAGTCGTTCTCAGGAAAGATGAGGCTTTCCAATAAAGATTTCTCATTACTGACGTGCAATTAGGTGACCAAACCTTTCCTTAGACAGAACTTCCTTAGACATTGCCAATAATGCTATCTAATAATATTATTCAAATAATATGAATTATTGATCTGATAATGAGAAATATTGTTCAGTGATAATTATTGAAACAATAATAATATAAAATATCAACGTAGCAATTATCGAATCAATAAAATATTGATCAGTAATTACGGTAACAATTATTGAGTAGTGCCTTCTTACGTAAGAATCAATAATTAGTTCAATACGTGCTACTGCGCAACAACGCGTATTACTGTGTTTTAACCACCAGATATTCCAACAGTGTTAACGGTAACAACTACGACGTTATTTATATAAAAAAACTTATACTTGTCATTTTCTTTAGTCAACCGCTTTCTGTTATGGGGCCCACACACGGTTGCGCCGTCGTACGAATATTCCCCGATAGTAAGAATATTCCACGACCAAACGAATATTTCCTGACAAAAATGAATATTTTATAACCACTTGCTTATTTAAGATATTTGCACATTTTACTCATAACTAACCACATTAATCAAATTAACCCTTACTATTTCAAAATAATAAATAGAGAAAATTTAATTTTATTTGTAATAAGTTGGGGTCTTACATAGTGCATCCAAAAAGTGTGGATTAAGGACAAAACATCTCGATTAGTGAGAACACTTGATTTTTTGGATTTAACTTTTAAAGATCTCACTTTAAGAAAAATAGAGGTCGCACAAACCTTTTCTTTAAAGGATTGATGTTATCCTTCTCGCTCTGCTCAACCTTCATGCATAAGTATACCACCATTAATTGGTAATAATTTTAAACTTAAACCGTATTTCATAAATACGTTACCAAAGTTCATTGATATAGAAGATCCATACTTATTCATTCAGGAATTTGAGGAAGTTTGTGCTTTAATGAAAATTCAACAATTATCTGATGACTCAATTAGGCTAAGATTTATCACATTTGCTTTAAAAGATAATGCTAAAAAGTGGTTATATAGCCCACCAAATAATTCCATATCAACATGGGAGGGATTTGTTGTTTCATTTAAAAAAAATTATTTTTTTTAAATCATAAAATTGCTAAAATTAGGACTACAATTTATCAATTTTGTCAACTTGAAAAAGAGTCCTTTTGGAAATATTTTGATATATTTTAAAAAAAATTATCCTAGTGCTCACACCATGGAATTGAGAAATGGAGATTGTGTCAAATTGCTTACAAAGGTTTAGACTATTCCACTAAAACAGTGTTAGAGTCGATGTATCAAGGGAATTTTCTAAATAATGATGAGGAAAAGGCTTGGGAGTTTTTAGAAGACATAGCAGAAAAAATCATCCAATGGGAAACTACCCGAGAGACTGATAATCCTAGTGTTCATACAATTGACAATTCAATTGCCACTGAAGCTAAGTTGGCTGGTGTACTTAAAAGACTTGAAACTTTAGAAACTAGGGGACCATCATAGGTGAACCAAGTTTCCACACCAACACTTTTGTGTCTAAGGTGTAATTCACCAAGTCACGTGATAGAGGAATGTCCTAGAGTCATGGCCCAATTTGAAAAATATGAACAAGTTAATGCAATGTTTAAAGACATGTGAATGACCCATTTACACCCACTTATAATCCAAGTTGGAGAAATCATCCTAATTTTGCATGGAACCAAGGACCCTACCCAAATAATTCTTCAATCAGGTCAACCAGTCTCTAAATTAATCTTTTCAACCTTACCAAAAACTTAATCCTGGTCCATACTAAAATGCAAATTCAGCAACTACTCAATATCCACCATGTTTTTCTAATGAAAGTGAGAAGAGACTTAACACTTTAGAGAAGAGCATGAAAACTTTAATGAAATCTCATAATAATTTCATGCAAAACACTAACCAAGCATTATCTCGTCTAGAGATCCAAATGAGTTAATTGGTCGTTACAGTTAGTGAAAGAGAGAAGGGTAAGCTTCTTAGTCAACCCGAGACCAATTCAAAATTTCTAGTCCCTAATTAAAAACCTTATCATGTTAATTCACTTGAAAACAACCAAGTTAATCATGTAAATTCTATAATCTCTTTAAGGTCTAGAAATTATTTTAACAATCATGCTGGCATTGATATTGAAGAAGAGAAAAATTTAAATGTTGAATCTAACAATCCATCTTCAAAGTCAGCTCAGCCTGAAAAGACCACAAACTCTAAGTCAGTAGGCCCATCCACTAAACATTTGTCAAAACATGATCAAACCACACCTTCTGAGTCAACTGAAAAAGTCTTTAAACCAAAAGCCTCGTTTCCTCAAACAAGCACACATAAAGATCCTGGTTATCCTACTCAAGTAGTAAGCCCGACTAAACAAAATTCTAGAAGTGTTCAAATAAGTGAAAATTAACATTCATTGTCTAGATACAATTCAACAAGTTCCCTCATATGATAAATGTCTAAAAGATTTGTGCACACATAAAAGAACTACTCATGTTCCTAAGAAAGCTTTTCTAATAGCCCATATTAGTTCTATCTTATCATGCCAAGTCCCTGTGAAATATAAAGATCCTGGTTATCCTACTATCTTATTCATCATAGGTGACACCCTAATTGAAAAAGTTTTGCTTGATTTATGAGCTAATATAAACCTGTTACCATTTTTTGTGTACCAAACCTTGGGTTTAAGAGAGTTGAAAAAGACAAGTGTCACACTCCAACTAGCTGACCGTTCTGTTAAAGTACCAAAGAGAATAGTTGAGGATCTACTCATTAAGGTTTGCGATATTTTATTCCATATTGACTTTGTTGTTTTTGAAAGAAAACATGTTGTCAATCCCAAGGGTCAAATTCCTGTTATTTTAGGTAGACCATTTTTAACAACCTCTAATGCGTTAATCAATTATAAAAATGGACTAATGAAATTGACATTTGGAAACATGACAATTGACTTAAATGTGTTTAATGTGGGAGAGCAATCTAATGATTTTCCTGACTAGTCCATTGAAGTGAACATGATTAAAAAAATGTCTGGAAATGAACTTACGAGAGAAGATTAAATTTTTAACTTTTGTTTAAATCATTTTGGTCAAAATTGGGATGAAATGGAATACTTGAATGAGGTCAATGAGATGTTGGACTCCACTGCCCTTACTATAGATTGGAACCTATAGTTGAATCGATTTTGACGCATTTTTTAGTATTTTCAAGGGAATCACATTGACCTTGAATTTAAACCCTTTTGTGATCATTCTATGTCTACCTTAGGTCCATCCGAAGCACTTTCCAGAATCACTAAATATACCTTAATAAATGAACCAAAGGTTGTAGACAATGAAAATCTTCCATGTTTAGATAATGAGATCATATATCCCATTTTAGATAATGCATGTGTCAATCCAGTGATGCCTAAAAATCTTGGTATAACAGTTATTCAAAATAAGGAAAATTTTTTAGTGCCCATTGGTAACGAATATGGATGGCAAGTTTAGATAGATTTTATGAAGTTAGAATTTTTGAAAAGGAGTTATCATTTTCTTTTGTCATTTCCTAACTCAATTTTAAAAGAATCGGTCAAGTATACTCACAATTGTTTTTCTGTTGCAAGTTCTAACTATTTTTAATTACCCAGACCATGACAATCCTACGAAATTAACTCTAAGTTGTCTGTTTGCATCACTCATTTACCATCACATTGTTTTCATGTTGTATAAAATTTGTACATATGTACATTTATTTTCCTTCTCACTATATTTTCTTGTAGAACAAATGTCCCACCATACAAGGTACAATTCTTTCACATCTTTGTTATCTTTTCTTCATTTGCATACATTGAGGACAATGCATGATATAGGTATGGGGAGAGTTTTTGCATTTTTATTATTAGATATTTTTTTTCTCTTTCTTTTTAGGAAATTAATTCTTTTTCTAAAAAAAATGGAAAAAAAGAAGGAAAAAAAAGAAAGAAGAAAAAGAAAAATGAGTTTGCTTGATTTTCATGGTAAAAATCCCTACTAAGAGTTACATCATATACACATGCATGCATCACATGTAATTAATTTAATGAAGAATGATGTCTAAAATAAAGATTGAGTATTTTTGATAAGGTGAAAGTGTGATTTTGAATTTAATCTTGCTTATATATAATGCCCATGGATATTTAAAAGTTTTCTTTCAATTTCATAATTTGTTGAACCCAAAAATATTTTTTGAATTTTGTGGGTATATTCACTGCAAACCCTCATAAGACACAACTCGTCTACTTGGAATAACCTTGGGGTTTAAAGGCTTGTTGCACATGCTAAATGCAATCGTGTTTCCTACAAAAATGGCGTAGCATAGTTTTTGTTTTTATTTCATTTTCTTTTTGTTTTACTCAAGGACGAGAAAAAGCTAGGTATGTGGGTATTTGATAGACAAATAATTAATATATTTTAATATTCCTATATTTATTATTTTATATACTTATTTTATTTAACTAATACATTTTATTTTGTTTTGTAGGAAATAAAATTTATTTTTCTTGGGGAGCAAATAAAGTATTTATATCCAACTTTTATAGATGGAAAATGACTCTCGGAAGATTACCATATAGATATGGAAGTCAAAAAGGAAAGACGAGGGAAAAAGGGAACAAAACTGTCTAAGTTCAATGAACTTAAATTAGGGCACAAATTTATTTGTCAGATAAATAGGTTTCTTGTTTTTGAGAGAAAGAGCACCACTTGTTATTTTCTTTTCCTTAGTTTTAGCTATTTAGAGCTTTTATCTTTTCTCTTATTCCAATCATGTGTGGTACTACTGTTAGGGAGTATTTGTAACTAAGTCTGTAAAAATGAGCAAACAGTTCGGGCACGATTCCTACTCGCTCGACTAAAAGTTCGATTCGAGCTCGACTCGAAATATAAATGAGTCAAATATGAGTACATTTTAAAGTTCGATAAATTACTCGAACCTTCTTAAATTGTAATTTTCTAATTATACTCGGATCATATTCGTTGGAAAAGTCCAAACTGCTCGGGCTCGATTCGGAATCGTGCTCGACTCGGTAGCTAAATGAGCCTGAATCAAACCTTATTTTATACTCTATAAATTTTGTGAACCAAATCTGAGCAACTCAATACTCGGATCGACTCAGTTTGTTTAGACCCTTACTTTCTTTTATTGATATAATATAAATTCTCTTTTTAATTATTGTTCTTATTTCATTCAAATAGTAGTACCAATATTATTTTTTTTTGTTTTTAATTCCATGACTAGCTAAATTTCTAATACCTAGGATGATGATGAAATTAGATATTTAACAATAATATTTTCTTTCCGTTTCAAAATTATTGTCTAATTATTTTTGCTTTCATATTTTCCTCCACATAAATTGCATATAATTCTTATATTGATTGCGAGGTTTTGATAAGTTATAGTTAATCTGTTAATTTTTTTAGTTCCCAAAGGCACAAAAGTTATCTAGAAGAGGGTGGGGGGTTGAATAGATATTATTAAATTATTTTCGTTTAAAAATACTTGTTAGTTTTGATAAAGATTTAATCACATCAAAATTGAGATTTGTTTGTTTTTCTTTTAAGATATAACAAGTTATTAGGAGTTAAGCAGTTATGGCAGTTATAGCAAGAATATAAGAGACACAGTGATTTTAAGTGGTTCAGAGCATTCAAAGCTCCTAGTCCACTCTTCTACTACTCGAGTAGGAAATCCACTAAGGATATCTTTACAGTCTTCAAATCTCACAAATTCTTTTAAGGCAAAAAGTCTTAGAACTTCTTAGTTCACTATTGAACTCTTCAAGTCCAGCAGACTTGGTACTTCTTAGTTCACTTAGAACTCTTCAAGTCCTTCTGACTTAGAACTTCTTACTTCACTTGATAGTAGTTGAGTTCTTGAATGGTGCTACTCAATTGTCGCTTAGACTTGAGTTTGAAAGAACTGAGAAGTTGAGCAAGCTTTTTTTTTCAGATCGTAGAGTTGAGCGTTGAGTGTTCTTCAGCGTTTTCATTCTTTGCTTACTTGATCTTTCCATCTGCTTGTGTTTTGTATATATGAAGCTTTTAAAATCTATCCGTTTGAAGACATCCGTTGAAGCATTAAATGCATTTGACATTTCTGAGCACTGATGGTGACTTTCTGAAAACTTTATGTCCAGTCGTATGGCCCACTGACACTGCAGATTGCTATCTCACCTAACACCCGAAAAGGTGTTCTCTACTGACTTATAGTACTTTCCTTAGCTTTTTCAATACTTTTCTTTGTTGCATACGAAGGATGACTGTCGTGTCATTAGGACTCCCGATACTTTCAACGTCTATAATCCATTCCATATGTGTTTAATTTTATTCTTAAACAAATGAACACGGCTCAATGCTTTTGAAACAGACAGATGATGCACTACGATCTTGATCGTGGTGTCATGCCACCTTGGTGCTTGATCTGGTGCTGATGGATGAGAACACTACGATTTCTCTTAAGTACTGGTACACTACGATCTTCACTAGCTTGACTTGCAGACTTTACGATTCTAAGAGCACTCTACGATTCTTGAGTTTGACTCTGCAGGCATTTGGACAACTCTACAATTCTAGGAGTGGCCCTCCAAAGCAAACAGACTACGATTTTTGATACTCTACGATTCTGCCTTGGCTTCTATAATCTTTTGATCAGCTCGACACACTGCGATTCTACTAATGCCTATCTATTACATCGCAAGATATAGATCAACCTAACAACTTTGATTTTTTTTTCTATACATTCAATTACAGAATGATAAACATTAAAGCTCAGATCAACCTAACAAGTTTGATCTACCACTAAGTCCTTGTATATATGTTCCTTGAAGGAATTTATATATAATCATGAATATTTACTTTCAACATCGAATTTTAAATATGCAATCTCCCAACAATCTCCCCCTATTTGATGTTGACATAACCAAGGAGATTTGTATCATGGTTATTAATTTCTAGATGCAGTTGCTAGAAAGTAAATATGACTTAGTGTTTTAGTGAGCAACTAAAACCTCTAGAGAATAAGCATTAATTTATTGATGTTTATAAAGACAAATATTATAGTTGAGCTTAATTACATCAATAAGCAATGAGTTTCAACTTATCTCTATTTCTTCTGCCTTTTGCTCCTTGGAGGATTAGCATATTCTTCAGCTCTTCTTCTCCTGTTAACTTCATCTCTCCATGCTATATATTCCATCTCTCTTTGACTCAGCCTTTTCAAATGATCGTGTCTATTCGTGAATGCAAGATCTCCGATTGGCATTCTTAGGCCTGTGGTAGTCAGCTCTTGTGAGCTGGGAGAAGTTATTTGACTCCTTAGTGGTTGTACCATGAGAATTTGTTACTGCTCAGATCATGGAGTTTGATGGCGAGGCTGTCTTGTAAGAGGACTCCTTGAAGATTGAGAAAGTTTGCCTTTGCCTATTCCTTTTTCTCCTTCCCCTTTATTCTCTCCCTTTATTTCAGCATCAAGAGTTCGAATATCTTTAGAAAGTCTAGACATGCCTTGTACAAGCTCGTGGAGCTGATTCTTGGAGTGAGCAATGTCGGCACGATTTTCTTGGATCAGAGAATCAGTTCGAGATTCTCACTTTTGTAGAATGGCCAAGATATTTTGTGTTTATTGCATTTGGCTCATTGAGAATGCTTGGAAATCTTTCAATGAAGTTCGTAGACTTGTGAGACTTTCTATCATAAGTTGATTTTGGGATTCCTAAGTATTCTGTAAAACAAGAACATCATCCCCGTGTTTCTTGGCAGCTAGAAAGTGGATTTGATCCCTTTCATTAATACTCTGAATCATTTCTTTTATGATCTCCCTAAGCCTCTTTGTGAGCTCAGAACTTAGGTTGCTTGGGAGAGTATTGGCAGCATCGATCAAATGAGTCAGTCTTAGATGAACAAGGTCTGAGTGAACTTCAAGATCTTCTTGTATGTCCTTGGTCACCTTCTTAGATGCTTTTGACAACTCCATTTTGGTAGGAAGATCTGATATAAGCTCAAAGAGTTGCTAATTATTGGGAGGAGAGGCTCTTGTATATTGATCTTGAATATTGTAGATAGCAAGATCAAGATTGAAATAGTCATTGGTTGATTAGGAAGGGATATCTGATGGAGGGGCAGGTGTGTGAGATTGAGTCTCAGGAGGAGGTGACTCTATTTTTTGAGCAGGTGATTCTACGATTGGATTTGGAGCAGTAATCGTAGAGTGAGAGATTGATGAGTGAGTTTTATACACATGAATTGGATACATTCGGGCTTAATTTATTGTTGTTTTCAAGTCTTTTAGGATGTTTTTATGTGTTTGTGTCTATTCATGCATGTTTTGTATTGTTTTGTAGGAATTGGGACAAAAGTTACTTGGATCGATGTTTGGGGTGGCTAGATTCGCGTTTTCTGCTTGCCATTTACACAGCAGTCACTTCAGAGCCAATTTGACTATAGCTCTGGACATTATTTCGAAGAACTTCAAGAATGAAAGTTGTAGATCTACTTTTCTTCTTTCCGGATCATCTTGAATCATCTAAATCGGAGTTCGGACGAAGAAGTTATGGCCATTTTCCCAAAGGACGTCGGAGCAGAAAATGTTGGAAAAACAGCAAGCGCCTAGGCGCTCCAGCCAAGGCCAAATCAAGCGCCTAGGCGCTCCAAGTCAGTAACCTTAAGCGCCTAGGCGGTCCAGACAGTACATTTTCAAGCGCCTAGGCGCTAGGAAGCAGAGTTTTGCGTTTTGGGCGAATTTTGACACCTTTTTGACTCCAAATGGGATTGGGTTTGTTCCTAAGCTAAAAATTGGACTTGTAACCTATAAATACATGATGTAAGGCATAGAATAAGGAGAGATTACATAGTTTAGCTTAGAGATTACATAGCTTAGCTTAGGGATTACATAGTTTAGCTTGGAGATTACATAGCTTAGCTTAGAGATTACATAGCTTAGCTTAGAGATTACATAGATTAGACTAGATTAAACACTCCTTTAGATTAGAACATAACCCTAGTTCTAATTAGATTTGGAGATTGAAGCAACTTGGAGACCATTGAAGATTTGAAGTAGGAGCAAGGAGGGAGCGTCAAATCTACTGACAATAGATTATTTCTTCTCATCTTCTTCTATCTTTATCTTTTAACGATTATTCAATTGTGGATTCTTAGTTTAAATTCAATAATCATGAACTAATTCTTTGTTTGAGATTACAATGGATCTTATTGTGTAGTTTATTTTAATATGTTTCGTTATCAATTAGTATTTTCTATTGTGAGGATTGTCTATTATGATTTGGAATTAATTGTTTAATTGTTTGGCCATCAATTACCGTGATAATCTATATGAACTCGAGAGATGGAGTATAGATTTAGATCTAATCATGATAGCATGTGTTCAGGATTTTGTTAGTAGCTTAAACTTGATGAGTGTTAAGGTAGAGATATGCTTGACATCGCATGTAATCTTATAGAGAACTTGTTCTTCAACTTTCTTCAATTGTAATTCACATAGAGATATAGTGGGTTAGTTGGTTAAGGTGTTTAACGGATTTCTATCTTAATTGTGGATTGACGTTAATACGGTATTAGTGCATCGAGAGGTGGTTAATATTACTTTCGTGTTCTTGATTAACAATTCAGGATAAAGAATAATTGATGAGAAGTGTGTTAACTTAAATGAAGCAATAAGTGAAGTTGTGATCTTAAATCTCCATAATCTTAATTTAATTAGTGTGATAGTAGTTAATTTATATAGTTTGTAATTCATTCGTTTAAATAAGATTGAGTTGGTTACGGGTTAGTACTAGGTGATTTTTATTAAATAATTCTCTGTGGGAACGATACTCAACTTATCACTTTATTACTTGTTGACCACGTATACTTGCGTGTTGTGCGTATATAGATTTTACCCAACAAGTTTTTGGCGCTGTTGCTGGGGAATTAGTTTAATACAGTTTTACCAATATTAGCTTCAATCAAATTAGTCTTAATTTAAACATTTTTATTTTTATTTTTAATTCTCTTCCTATATTTCTCTCTTTTCAGGTACCATGGATGACTTTGCGTATCAATGGCCATACACGAACATGACTCAACCAAAAGAAAAGGAGATTGACAGACTCGCGACACTTTCCGCAATGTCAGCACAAATTAAAGAACTTTCGAGGGAATTGGACGTTATCGCAGCCCAACAGAGTCAAAGGATGGCAATCATGTGTGACTATTGTGCTGGCAACCATCCGAGTCATCAATGCACCGTTAGTTTTGGGCGGCGAAAACAAGGTGGTGTATACCTCAACCAGTATGCATATGATAATTACCATCAAGTTTGGGGGTATCACCCGGATTCTTCATGGAGCTACAACTATCAGGACCAATACTCTGCTCCAAATCCAACATATCCATCAAATTTCTCAAATCCACCTCCAATGCAACAAGAAGACAATTCAGATTTCAAGGAATTCATGTTAAGGATTATAGCAGAAAAAGAAGAGATGATAATGAGTCAGGAGTTATCAACCCTAAATTTTAATAATCGAATGGAACAACTCCTCACTACCTCAACCAATGGCCCTCAATACATGGTTTCCGAGACTGAAACAGAAAGTTCAAGGTTGGAGGAATTGGTGTACAAGTTCATAGCATCAAATGAGGAGAAAATGAGTAATCAAGCGAGGTCAATTCAAAATCTTGCGGATCAGATAGAGCAAATGACCAAAGACGTAAGCAACCTTCCTCCAAACACTTGGTTTTATGGCATGGATGATGAAATTGATGGAGAACCCGAACCAAATCTGCAACTGGATGAGCCACAAGGTATAGGAAGTGTGGAGACAATTGGGGATAATGAAATAGAGGTCCACAAAGATTTAAATGGGTCTCCACCAAAGTTCAATGATCTGGTTAGATTTGCAAAACCGTGCCCGCTTGGTAGTCATGTCGTCGGCGAAGATCTTATTGACATAAGAGTGAGTACAATTTTGAATCCATGGTGGGACGAGAAAGAGAAGATAGACGAAGAGCACATTGTGTGTGACAAGCTTCAATGCCCCAAAGTGATCACATACACAATGAAGAAAACACCTAGCTGTGGGACCTTCTTGATTGAGATCATACCAAACCAGAGCATGCTAGGTGACTTTGATGCATTGGCCATCGTAAATGGGAACCTACCAAAAGCTATATTATTTCCGATGGATGGAGGGTTCCTCAACTTTCGAAGAGGAATTGGATAGAGAATTGAAGAAGTCAGGCTGAGACTATAAAACAAGCGCTTATTGGGAGGCAACCCAAGTTTAATTTTTATTTTTAGTTTTTATTAAGTTTTATATTAGTAGTTTTGAATTTGCATTTATTTAGAATTTAATAAAATTGCTTCTATCATGGTTTTACAGGTTATTCAAGTCAAATTCAAGTGTGGTGCCCAATTTGTTCCATGTGCTTAGCCTATTCTCCAAACTTAGCGGGCAAGGAGGACGATTGCTATATTTTCAGGGAAGTCCTCTGCTTTAATTTTTTCTATTTCAGTCATTGAGGACAATGTCTAGTTTAAGTTTGGGGGTGTAATTGTCCAGCTCCAGTTCATGCATGTAGTATTCATCTAGTGCATTCATATAGTATTTAGTTGATAGTTTTTCATGTAGTTTGCATTCATTAAAAAAAAAAAAATTTAGTATTTGCATGTTTCCAGCCGTTAGATAGTTTAAGTCTATTTTGGCCAGTGATGAGATTGGAATTGAGTAGACAAGTATAGTATTGTCTGTTAAGGCTTTGATGTGATTTCTTGTTATGAATTGAATCTTTACCTGTTTGAAACTGATATAATAAGGATAACACAGTAAAAATAACTATGTTGACTGATTGACTTTAAATTGACACATAATGGACTTCTAGAGGATAATGCTAGTTTGAAGGAATGAAAGACATGAATAGGCGGAGATGGCTAAATTTTGATAAAAACTTAAGTTTGGGGGGAAAATTTGGGATATATAAGCTTCGTTAAAAAAAAAGAAAGAAAAAGAAAGAAAAAAATAAGATAAAAATAATACCTTGGCTAGTTTTGTTTCGGGGCCTTTGTTACTTGAGCAAGTACGCCCGAAGGGGTATCTTAAAACCTAGCGCCCTAAGGTCTTATATGGTCTGGGAGTCGTTGGTCGAAAGCTCGCTAAGGGGTGACACTGTTAGCCTAATGGAATGAGACATTGCACAGTTATGGTTAAAAAAAAAAGAAAAAAAATAAAAAATAAATAAAAAAAAAAAGAAATATAACAAAACGGAAAAAGAGCAAAAAGCCCCCGTGATGAAAAGTAAAGCATAAGTATCCCGGATTGGACTCTTGAACTTGGTGGATGTTTGACTTTAGTTGTATCTAGCTTGTTCGTGAATTTTGTGAATTTGCACTGTATGATGCCTTCGAAGATATCTATTATGTCTTAAATTTGACTTTATATCAGTTAACATTGTTGTGGAGCACACACGCACTATATCAGTGATAACAGTCTAAGATTTGATGATTGATTGGGAAATTACTGATTTGTTTAAATATGATGTATTATCATGTTTACTTGATTTCTCTAAGGCCGGTTAAATAGACTTGTTTCTGTCATTACTGTTGGATTCGTAGGCATATAGATTAGTTTCATTACATTGCATTGCATAACATTTTTGTGTTTTTGCTTGAGGACAAGCGAAGGTTTAAGTTTGGGGGTATTTGATGAGTGAGTTTTATACACATGAATTGGATACATTCGGGCTTAATTTATTGTTGTTTTCAAGTATTTTAGGATGTTTTTATGTGTTTGTGTCTATTCATGCATGTTTTATATTGTTTTGTAGGAATTGGGACAAAAGTTACTTGGATCGATGTTTGGGGTGGCTAGATTCGCGTTTTCTGCTTGCCATTTACACAGCAGTCACTTCAGAGCCAATTTGACTATAGCTCTGGACATTATTTCGAAGAACTTCAAGAATGAAAGTTGTAGATCTATTTTTCCTCTTTCCGGATCATCTTGAATCATCTAAATCGGAGTTCGGACGAAGAAGTTATGGCCATTTTCCCAAAGGACGTCGGAGCAGAAAATGTTGGAAAAACAGCAAGCGCCTAGGCGCTCCAGCCAAGGCCAAATCAAGCGCCTAGGCGCTCCAAGTCAGTAACCTTAAGCGCCTAGGCGGTCCAGACAGTACATTTTCAAGCGCCTAGGCGCTAGGAAGCAGAGTTTTGCGTTTTGGGCGAATTTTGACACCTTTTTGACTCCAAATGGGATTGGGTTTGTTCCTAAGCTAAAAATTGGACTTGTAACCTATAAATACATGATGTAAGGCATAGAATAAGGAGAGATTACATAGTTTAGCTTAGAGATTACATAGCTTAGCTTAGGGATTACATAGTTTAGCTTGGAGATTACATAGCTTAGCTTAGAGATTACATAGCTTAGCTTAGAGATTACATAGATTAGACTAGATTAAACACTCCTTTAGATTAGAACATAACCCTAGTTCTAATTAGATTTGGAGATTGAATCAACTTGGAGACCATTGAAGATTTGAAGTAGGAGCAAGGAGGGAGCGTCAAATCTATTGACAATAGATTATTTCTTCTCATCTTCTTCTATCTTTATCTTTTAATGATTATTCAATTGTGGATTCTTAGTTTAAATTCAATAATCATGAACTAATTCTTTGTTTGAGATTACAATGGATCTTATTGTGTAGTTTATTTTAATATGTTTCGTTATCAATTAGTATTTTCTATTGTGAGGATTGTCTATTATGATTTGGAATTAATTGTTTAATTGTTTGGCCATCAATTACCGTGATAATCTATATGAACTCGAGAGATGGAGTATAGATTTAGATCTAATCATGATAGCATGTGTTCAGGATTTTGTTAATAGCTTAAACTTGATGAGTGTTAAGGTAGAGATATGCTTGACATCGCATGTAATCTTATAGAGAACTTGTTCTTCAACTTTCTTCAATTGTAATTCACATAGAGATATAGTGGGTTAGTTGGTTAAGGTGTTTAACGGATTTCTATCTTAATTGTGGATTGACGTTAATACGGTATTAGTGCATCGAGAGGTGGTTAATACTACTTTCGTGTTCTTGATTAACAATTCAGGATAAAGAATAATTGATGAGAAGTGTGTTAACTTAAATGAAGCAATAAGTGAAGTTGTGATCTTAAATCTCCATAATCTTAATTTAATTAGTGTGATAGTAGTTAATTTATATAGTTTGTAATTCATTCGTTTAAATAAGATTGAGTTGGTTACGGGTTAGTACTAGGTGATTTTTATTAAATAATTCTCTGTGGGAACGATACTCAACTTATCACTTTATTACTTGTTGACCACGTATACTTGCGTGTTGTGCGTATATAGATTTTACCCAACAGAGATGATAGGAGATTGGATTAATAGAAAGTTAGGCACATTTGGTTTATCAGTTACAGAATGTTAGGATTTTATAACTGGAAATTGATTGGGTGGGTGAAGTATCACTTCCAACCATCTTGGCAATTCATAGAATTGATTGAAAGTTGATGGTGGATAGTGACTAATCCTGAAAGAGAGGGGAATAGTTTGTACCTCATGTCCATTTTCTGAAGAGGGGCTATTAGTGATCAACTTTTGGGCAAAAGTTAGGTTACCTGGGAATCCATGAGCTAGCACCGAGATTGCTGGATAGCCTTTGAAGGTCCAAAATAAGTGATCCCAGGAGTTGAGGATTTAGGCTCTATGAAATGGTATCATAGGTAGATAGGAGAACAATTGATTGTAGTTGGCTCTCTTATGTCCATCACAACACACTGCAATGATCTCAACTTTGTCATCATATTCTCCTTCTCTGTCTTCATTTGAAGTTTCCACTATATAAATTATCTCCACTTAATTTCTTTGCTCTTCTGCTCTCTCATCCTCCATAACTTCAATCCTTTCCATTTCTACAGTTTCTAAAGCTGGAATCTCTTGAGGGACTGAGGAAGATTCATGATGATCTCTTGGCAATTCCTCCTCAGCTATAGCTTTATATAACATAAGGACTTCGTGAGGATGCCCCTCAACTTGATCATCCATTTGAATTTCAAGCAACTCCCCCTTAGCTGGAGCATTCTCTAGTGTCAGAATTTCAGGAATCTCCCCCTCAACTTGAGCTGTATTCTCCTAACTAGATTTGGGTTGCCTTTTCTCAGCATGTATCCTTTTATCTTCCTCCTTTAACACTCCTTCATTGACAAGAATGTATTTCTTGACAAGTTTTCTCTTTGAATTCCTAGGCTGAGCCACAACCTCAGCAGTGTCTTCAGCTTCAGCTCTAAAAGGTTGATCAGGCTGAGAAGCTATTGCAGCATCCTCTTCGGGAGTGGTGTCAAGTATGGACTCTACGATCGGTAGAGACTCTACGATAGAAGAAAAAGAGGATTTCTTTGACTTGTGGATGCACTTTCCTTTCTTAAGTAGCTGAGAGATGGTGGCTTTGTCTTCTTCTTCCTCAGACTGTTGTATTTTCCTCTTCAATTTCTTTAGAATTTCGCTGCCTGAACTCTCTTGAGGTGAATCAATAGTTGAACCTTGAGGCTCCTCTGCCATTTGAGCCATCATTTTCCTTTTGCCCTTACTTTTTCTAACTAAAGCAATGTGTTCTTCTTTATTGATGTCTTCTTCTTCATCAGTTTCCTTCACAACTGACAGATTCCCTGGTAGTCCTGACTCCTTCACTTCACCAGTCCTTCCACTGGATTCATACATCGCCTTGACATTCTCTGTTTGATTTCTTTTCCAGTTTTAAAACAGCTGCTGAGTCATCCTTCTGTTAGGATTGATAGACTCTCCTTCATCATCCCCAATTTTGTCACCCAGTGCTGATTGCAGATTGATGCTTATGAATCGTTCATAGAGCATCTTTCCAAAGCTCTTTGATTTCTTTGAACTGAGTATCTATTTCCCAATCCAATCGATAAGTAAGGCCCCAAAGTTGAGTTGAATCCCATTGCAGATTGCTGTCATGAGCTTCAATTGTACTTCATTTACGGAGTCGTGGCCAGAAACTTTGCAGCATATGCACTTTCCAACAATGTCAGCCAAAAACTCATACTTTCGGGGAAACTCCTTCTTCTTATATCCCTTGACAGATTGATTCTTTTTGTGATGCATCTTTTTCAGTCCTTCATGGAAGTCGATGACCTCTATCGATAGAAGTCCCTTTGATTTGAAACCTAGGGCTAGGTTTATGTCTTCAACCTTAGGTTTAATTTGTACTCCCTTGACCCTTGTGGTGATGGTGTCGTTCTCAAAAACTTCATTGCTGTAAAACTCCTTTATTAGCTTTGGGTAGATCCATGTGCTGGTGCCCAGAGCCTCTTCAAGACCATCTTTCTTTATCAGAGATTAAATTTTGTGAAATTTGGGGTCAGCTGTCATGAACTCGTCAAAACAGAGTTGGTAACCAGTGATAATACTTGAAGCAACCATTGATTTTCTTGAACTAAGGTTGGTTGAGTGTTTCTTACAGTTAGGGTTTTTGCTGGTACAGAGAGAGAGAGAAATAAGTTTTTTTAAACTTCTAAGGTGCATTCTCCAAAAAAACAACTTTTCAAACTGCACTTGTAACTTCCCTCCTTTTGATTTTCATAGTGGGACATGTGTCGAGTTCTGCTTGGCTCCAAGATTTTTAATGATGTGAAAAGTACTGATCTGTCCTTAGCTCCCCCTGAGCTAGTGTATCCTTTGTGAGGACTACGATCGTCGAGGTTGCACTACGATCGTTGAGGTTGCACTACGATCGGTGAGTTCACTTCTGAATCTGCTCTACGAACATTGTCTACCCTGGTCCTTGTGATGAACTTTTTACCCAACATTCCTTCTGGGTTAAGGTAGCTCAGGAAGGGCTAACCTCTTAGAGTGAATTAAGGGTTAGGTTTGTCCCTGAAGTGCTCATTATAAGGATTACTTGGATTTGTTAAAATAAATTTCATCGCAGGTTGCTTCTTTGACATGTCGAGGAAGCTCTACGATTGTCATCCTTCTTAAGTTATCTATACGATTTTGAACAAAGCCTTTTATATCTGCATGGTTAGCATAAACTAGAGCACAGAGTTGAAGGTTGTATATTTAGTATGCCTAACTCACTTATCAATTTATTAAATCTGGATTCATCTAAAGGCTTTATAAACACATCAGCAAGTTAATTTTCAGTAAGAATGTACTGTAAAGATATAGTTACATTTTGAACATGATCCCTAATGAAATGATATCTTATTTCTATATGCTTATTCCTAGAATGCATGACAGGATTATGTGTTCTTGCTATGACACTTGTGTTATCACAATGAACAGGTATAGATTTGAAATCAAACACATAATCTGCTGGCTAATTTTTCATCCATAAGATTTGAGCACAACAGTTGCCAGCAGCAATGTATTCAGCTTCTGCTGTTGAGGTAGATACTGAGTTTTGCTTCTTTCTAAACTAGGACACAAGTATATTTCTTAGCAACTGACAGGTGCCACTGGTACTTTTTCTATCGATCTTGCAGCCTGCAAAATTAGCATCTGTATATCCTATTAATTCAAAGGAGGACTCCTTGGGATACAAAAGTCCCAAGTGAGGTGTGCCTTTGAGATACCTGAAAATCCTTTTTATAGCAGTCAAATGTGATTACTTAGGATTAGATTGAAATCTAGCTCATATGCATGTTGCAAATAGTATGTCTGGTCTACTGGCAGTTAGATATAGAAGAGAGCCTATCATACCTCTGTATTGAGTTCTATCAATACTTTTACCTTTCTCATCTTTGTCAATCTTGGTTGCTGGAGCAATTGGTATTTTCATGGGAGAGGCTGATTCCATGTCATACTTTTTAAGTAAGTCTTTAATGTACTTGGCTTGGTTTATGAAGATTCCTTTATCAGTCTATTTTACTTGCAATCTAAGGAAGAAATTCAGCTCACCCATCATGCTAATTTCAAACTTGCTCTGCATAAGCTTGGCAAATCTCTTACATAATTTTTCATCAGCAGAGCTAAAAATATTGTCATCAACATATATTTGAACTATTAAGACTTTGTCTTTATGCTTCCTAAAAAATAATGTGGTATCTAATCTACCTCTAGTGAAACCATTTTCAATAAGAAAGTTAGTTAGTGTTTCATACCATGCTCTAGGTGCTTGTTTAAGACCATATAAGGCTTTGTCTAATCTATAGACATAATTAGAGAGATTTGGATTGATGAAACCTGGAGGTTGCTCCACATATACTTCTTTTTGAAGTTCACCATTCAGGAATGCACTTTTGACATCTATTTGAAAGACTTTAAATTTCATGTGAGCAGCAAAGGCAAGGAATATCCTGATGGCTTCTAATCTGGCAACAGGTGCGAAGGTCTCTTCATATTCAATGCCTTCTTCTTGAGAGAAGCCTTTAGCCACTATTCTTTCCTTATTCCTTGTAATTACCCCATCTTCATCCATCTTATTTCTGAAAACCCACTTCGTGCCAATGACCAAGTGATTTCTTGGTCTTGGAACTAATCTCCATACTTTGCTTCTTTCAAACTAATTTATTTCTTCTTGCATGGCTTCTATCCAACTTGAGTCTTCCATAACATCTTCTATCTTCTTAGGTTCCATTTGTGACAGAAAGCTTAGACAAAAACACTTATTTTTAGTGGCAGCTCTTGTTTTTACCATTGCATTTGGATCTCCAATGATTAGGTCTTGAGTGTGATCTTTTGTCCATCTGGTTCCTGTTGGAACATCTATCCTAATGCCTTCTTGTCTGAGATCTTCAAGATCAATTTCTGCCTCTTGATGTAGAGGTTCATTGTTTGGTGTAGTTCTCTCTACGATCTCTTCTCCTGGCTCGAAGATTTCATTTTCTGGGATTACGATCGTGGTGTTGAGCTCGACGACCTTGTTAGTAGTGTCTAAAATGCCGTTCATAGTGTCTTGAGACATTTTTTTTGTCCAATTCTATTTCATCAAAGATGATGTGAATTGAGACTTCAACACTTAGTGTCTTCTTGTTGAACACTCTATAAGCCTTACTGTCTGTGGCATATCCGAGAAAGATTCCTTCGTTAGACTTGGGTTGGAACTTTGTCAGATATTATTTTCCATTGTTGAGAATATAGCATGCACAACCAAACACATGAAAGTAGCTGACACTTGTCTTTCTTCCTCTCCATAGTTCGTAGGGAGTCTTCTTTAACGTAGAGTGTTCAAGAGATCTGTTCAGAGTGTAACATGCAATGTTGGCAACTTCTGGCCAGAAGTATTCAGACAGACGTGCTGCTACTAGTAGAGTTCTTCCAGCCTCTATCAAAGTTCTGTTTTTTCTCTCAGCAACTCCGTTTTGCTGAGGAGTTCGTGGATCTGAGAAGTCGTGACTGATATCATTGTCTGTGCAGAATTGCTCCATTTTAGAGAAGTCGAATTGTCTACCATGGTCATTCCTTATAGCCTTGATTTTCTCCCCTTTCTCATTCATCACTAGTTTGAACATTTTGATTAGTTGGGAGTTTGTTTCATCTTTTGAGTGTAGAAAGAACACCCATGTGAATCTGGTGTAGTCATCTACTACGACCAATGAGTATTTCTGTCCACCAAGTATTGTCATTGGAATTGGCCCAAATAGATCCAAGTGAAGTAACTGCAGAGGCTTGTCAATTGAGTTGGCAGTTTTGCTCTTGAATGAGCTTCTAGTCTGTTTTTCAAGCTGACAGGCATTGCATGGCTTTTCTTTGATGAAGCTAAACTTGGGTAAGCCTGCTACTAGATCCTTGGAGGCTAGTTTTGACATGCTTTTGAAGTTGAGATGAGACAATCTTCTAAGCCATAACCAGCCCATTTCTTTAGATGCTTTAGCCAGAAAGCATGTTGTCTCGTCAGAGCTTAGTTGACTAAGATTACCATTGTAGACATTTCTTTCTCTTGTTCCGGTCAGCTTTATAGAAGATGTCTTCAAATCTCTGACTTGACATTGATTGTTGAGGAAGGTGAGTTGACGACCCTTGTCGCAGAGTTGGCTTATGCTCAGAAGATTATGTTGTAATCCTTCTACATATCACATATGCTACTTTACTGAAAGATACTGCACCATTCCCAGCTGAGACATATCATCTTGTTTTGCCAGAGTTATTGTCTCCAAAAATGACTGACGGACCCTCCTTCTCTATGAAGTTAGAAAGGAGGGCTTTGTCCCGGTCATGTGTCTTGAACATCCATTATCCAGATACCAGGTTGTGATTGTGGAGTTCTGTTCCTGTGATAAGATTAAACTCTTATTTTGGTATCGAAACTTGCATGGGTCCTACATTGTTAGTACCCTTGAGAACCCAAATTTGCTTGACCTTGGGTCTCATATGCATAGGATTATGGTAGCATATTTCAGCCATATAACCAATCTTATTACATACAAAATATCTAATATGATGCATGTTTGTGTGTGTATTTTGATTCTTCCTCCATTTGGACTTATATGGATTCTTAACAATCATTCCTTTATACGGATTCTTCCATGTATCCTTGTGATTCATGAATTATGAAGAGTGAAACTTGAATCTACTATTCCTACCAAGTTGGTTTGTGGAGTTGATTTTACTCGACTCTACGATCCTTCGAGGTTGGAGAGTAGTGTCTAAGTTACTTTTTTCTTTTTTGAATCCTAGACCAGCATGGGATCCATTGTGCCTTGAGGCATGGATTGGATCAGAAGAGCAGGGATGGACTGATTCCTTCTTTTGTGAGGATTTCACAAATGTAATGCTTCTATTAAAATTTGAAACATTACTAGAGCTAGTTTCCTTTATCTTTTCTACATATGGTTTTGAGATAGATTCCCCAAAACCTAATCCTGTTCTGTTAGATGTACTTCTCTGGCTAGAGATCAGGGAGTCTATGGAAGAAGAGGATTTATTCCATGTAAAGATTGTCTTTTCAAGCTCCTCAATCTTAGAGTTTAGATTTGACTCTCTTTGTGCGTTGAGTTCATTGGTCTGTTTTAGGAGTTTATTTTCAGCTTCAAATTTGCAGAGAGAGTTAGCACTTAGAAGAGCTATTTCCAGTTCTTCCTGAATATTCTCTTTCTCCTTTTGAAGAAGAGAATAATCTTTAGACAGAACTCTGAACCATTTCATGCATTGATGCAGATCATATATTATGCCATGTAGAGCAGTTCTTAAATCATCAATATCTACTGTTAGGTTTGTAATATTCATGAACGCAATCAAATTGCATAAAATAAGCGAAAACGTGAAAAATCAGAGTTTTAAAAATTTTACAAACCATATATCCGGATCAACCTTTTTGTACAATTATTAATTAAACGAAAAAGAAAGAACAAGAATCATACCCTTGAAGATACGAGCTTCCTCAGGTACAAGTTCACCTCCAATCCTTTTCGCGTTCAACTTGAATCCACCGGATTTGGTTCCTTCCTTTGATCAACGTTAGCCACCCAAGTGTTTGGCCTCTAGAGGTGATCCACCAAGGAAGAAGAAAGATTTAAGAAGATGTGTATTTGGCAAAACCCTAGTTTTTCTATCTCATAGAAAAGGAGTGTACTCTCCAACAATTGGAATCACGTATTCACGTGTTGTGAAAGTGTCAACCTCCGCCTCACCCATAATAAGACTACTCTTATTTATAGATGTAGGTAACCCTCTTTAACAATTGAGGAATTGAGTTTTATTTAATTAATTAAATTCTTTTAATTAATTAAGCTCCCTAATCTTATTAGGGATAATTAATTAAACTCTTTTAATTAATTTACCTCCTAATCCTATTAGGATATTTGAGAGTACTTTTATTAATTAATTCCCAAACTCCTTTAGAAATTAAATAATAATAATAGTAATAATAATAATAATAATAAGACTCTTCCTATTAATTTATATTTAATATTTCTAAAATATTAAATAATAAATATTAAGCTATTTAATTTATTCTATCACCATAGATTAAATTAAATATACTTAACTTATTATAACGATTATGCCATTAACTTCTTAAATAATTATTCTTCCTTTTATAGTGTGACCCTTTAGGTTCTCCATATTAAACCGGTTGTGAATAAATCAATTAGAACAATTCTAATCTTATTTAAATAAATAAATTAAACTAATAATTTATTTAAATAAATAATATTTATTCTACAATAGGGATAAGCCTCCCTAGCGATTAACAACTTTCCAGATAATATAGATTTTAACATTAATCATAAAAGAACCTTTGAGTAAATAGTTATCGTACAATTCAATCATTTCACCATACAATGTCCCAATTAAATATAAGACATGGAATTACTGTCAAGTCTTATTTTATTTAATTATATGTATTTCGACTCTTAAATGCATAACTCCAAATAATGCAAATTAGAAACTCATTTTTAATTTCATTCTGCCTTGACCAAGGACTACTGGGTTGTCATTTATCGAATCACATTGGACATTTCTCTTCTTTTACTAGAAGTGGTAGATTCTTTATTGATAATACATTATCTCCATGTACAACTTATTATACCTAAGCATACCCTTTGATATACCCTAAGGGTCTTAAGGAATAAGTCAAAGTATAACTCATCATACACAAGATACTATGATGATCTCAAGTCCAAGGATCACTTGTACTACTATTACTACAGGAATTCCTATTGATAGACAAATAAAACTCCATTAGGTATTCCTTAGCGAGCCACGTTCAGTGAACTTATTCTCTAATAAGCACATACATACTTGCTTTAGTGTCTCCACACAAATGATTATGAGATCAATCATCCTCATCCAATGAACAAGCAACGTATGTACCAATCTATCCGGATTCACTAATCTCCAATTTAGTAATTTAACGATTGGGAACTATTTTAGTTTTAAGCTTTCTAAGAATTTAGATCTCATTAGAATGATCATCATCATTATTCTAAAAGCATTGCTTAAAACTATGGGTTTATCACATATTATAAAACAACATCATATAGATAATTAAAAGACTTTAATAAATGAATACTTTTTATTAATAAATGAATAAGATTGTTACAAAGTATATATTTTATCATCAAACATGATTGGCTTGTGTGCATACTACTTTCAATCTCCCACTTGCACTAAAATCAATCGTCATGGTATCTCATACCATTCTTCTCTCAGTGACGATCATCCTACTATTGGATAAGCTTTAGTTAATGGATATGTTATGGTGTTTTTAAGAGTCCACTATCTCTATAGTGATTTCCCATCTTTCAATGATTCTTATAATCAAATGAAAGTGCCACAACACATGTTTAGATCCAAGATGAGACTTAGGAACTATTCTTAGTTCTGCAATGAACATTTCATCCAAACAATCAACTCGTAGCTTCATTTATAGCTATATACTTTATCTTTATCACTAAACCAGCAACACTTTGCTTTTGGAACCTTTCCAATTCACTGCACCACCGATCAAGGTAACACCTTACCTTAAAGTGGATTTTCTGTCGTCTTGGTCTGCCTAAAAAAAACTTTAGTCTGTTAAGCCCTCTAGTTTTAATTTAGACCCACTATTATATTATAATCACATCCTTAGTGTCGGTTAAGTACTTTAAGATATTTTTCACTGTCTTACAGTGATCTTCTCCAGAATATGACCGATCAACATCAGGTCTCGTACATTTTATTGCATACATGATAGTTACTCATGTGATCTCTCTTTTTGGAGTCTTTGGGGACTATTAAGAGAGATACACTCCATGGCTCGTCAACATTAGACATCTCTTGGAGCTTGCCATGCTAAACGACTTTAGCATCAAATGAATATACATTCCTTGGGTTAGGTCGAGCATCCTCTTGAATCTATCTATATAGGTTTGTATCCCCAATTAAGATACTCTTCGCAAATCATTCATAGAGTAATGTTTAGACAACTTTATCTTTACTGATTGTAGCAGTGGTATGTCATTCCTTATCCGTAGTATATCAACATATAATACTAGGAATATCACGACGCTCCCACTGACCCTTTTGTACACACTAGGTTCATTCTTATTTTTGATAAAATCAAAATCTTTTGATTATTTCTTCAAAACGAATGTTCCATTTTGAGAAACTTGCTTTAATTCATTTCTTTGAGTGTTTACAACTCTTACCTCATCGTATCTAACTGGATCATCATCTTCTATGATGTGTACATCATCATTTATGATGAATCCATACCTCTCAGGTATCTTTGGTACTATTCAAAATTTACGATTCAATTGTGGTATAATAGGTCTATCTACAGGTTCCTCTTATTTGACTTATAGTGTATTGTGGTTCTTGAACTCTTCAAGATCTATTATCCTCCCACTAGCTCCTTCAATGATAAACATCTTTATCTTAGAAGGATGCGTGTTTCACAACAAACACTTTTTGCTAAGTAGGATTATAAAACATATACCCTAAACTTACTTTACGATGTCCCACAAATCTATACTTGTCAAATTTTGTCCCAAGCTTATCCTTTGAAACCTTTTTCACATAAGCTGGACAACCTCTTATCTTAACATACTTAAGAATAGGAATCCTCTCTGTCCATAACTTTTATGGAGTCTTGGGGCTGGATTTTGAGGTTACCATTTTTGTAGATATGCAGCCATTTCTAGGACATGACCCTAGAGGGATACTGAAATGTCGGTAAAATCATTATGGATCGCACCACGTCCAACAAGGTACGATTTTTCCTTTCCTATACATCAATCAATTATTGCGTATCAGGAGGCGTCCATTATAAGAAAACCATTTGAGATGATTTAAAAACTCATTGCACAAGTATTCCTTCCTTGATCCGATCAAAGAATCCTAATACTTTGCCATGTTGTTTCACTTTTGAATTCTTTGAACCTTTCAAATAATTCACACTTGTATTTCAGTAAATACACACATTCAACTCTTTGAATGATCATTTATTTTTCTTATACTAGTTTGTTCAATTTGTAAAATTATTTTTACGTAAGTCAAGTATACAAAATCCATTAAGTAATATTCCAGTTCTATACAAAATATTATTATTATAAATAGAACAATAATTGTTCTTAAATATAATACCAAAGATTTCATTGTCCAACAACAAAAATGGAAATAATGTTTCTAACAAGAACTAGAATACAATAACAACTTATTGACTCAATAGACTTGTCCGTAGGCAATGCTAAATAATAAATTCCTATGGCTAATGTAGCAACCTTTACTTCATTTTCCACACATAGGATTACTTATATTTGTTTAGCTTTCTACTTCTGCTTGGTCCCTTCATAAATCAATATTTATGATAACCAAAGTCAGTATCCAATACCCAAGTATAACCTTGACTTAAAGAAAAAATAATTTTAAATCATGAACAAATTTATATTTGTAACCAAAACTTTACTAAGCTTCTTCTAGTTAGCTCTGCAAGATGCTTTTTGCAGTTACTTTTTTAGTGTTCAGGCATATTGCAGTGGAAGCTAACTCTTTTGCTAACTGTATCAGTTTTGTTCTTATTATCCTTTGTTTTTGCATTTCTATTTACCTTCTTTGAATTGTTCTTCTTTTCAGAAGATCCTTTGGCCCCTACTATTAAGACATGGTCTTTCTTGGTTGGAAAGTGACTCTCATCATTTTCAACATGTTAAGCAAATCAGCGAGGTTGATATCTAGCTTGTTCATATGAAAAATTCACAATAATTGTGAAAGGAGTCCGGGAGTGAGTGCAAGATCAAATCTTGGCTCAACTCTCCATCCATGAAAAAACCCGTTGTCCTAATTGATCAGTCAAATTAATTATTATTAGGACATGTGTCTGTACTGTAGTGCCTTCGGTCATTCTAGTTCGGAAGAGCTCTTTAGATATCTAATATCTATTAGTCCTACTTTTCTCACCATCAACTACTTGACGTGCAGGAGTATAGTAGGAGCATCCATAGTTTCATGCTGACGTTGAAGCTCGTTACTCATGGATGCGAGTATGATGCATTGAGCCAACTGTGCATCATCTTGCCACTTTCTAAAAGCAGCAATGTCTTTCTCAGAGGCATTATCTGCAACCATTGCAGGGATAGGCGTATTAAGGACATAAGATAATTTTTCAGCCATGAGAACTATTCTCAAATTCCTTAACCAATCCATTTAATTTGGTCCGGATAAATAACATCTAATATGCTTCGCAGTGATAGTAATTTAGACATTGTAAAATTCTGTAAATAAATTTGTAATTAACAATATTTTAGCATACGTTCTTTTATTAATTACCAAAATAATTTAGGTCTTGTTTTAAATTGGTATCTCCCACTATTTTCATCAAACTATATTACCCTCAATATATATAGTTCGGCAATATCTAATTAAAGATATGCTAGTGAGATAAGGATCCCATTTCAAATGTATATAGGCTTGTGTGTGCACAACAAACTATATATAAATAAATAGGTAGACAACTCTTGTCAATTACATCAACTATGTAACTCCTTGTATTTTGCCTCTTAAATCATAATGGTGAAGTGTGTGCACATCCGAACTAAAATGATCTAAGTTAAGCTGTAAGACCTCGAATTATTAATAAATGAAATTTAATTTCCTCTATTAATTATTTTGAAATAGTAAGGGTTGATTTGATTAATGTGGTTAGTTGTGGGTAAAATGCGCAAATATTTTAAATAAGCAGGTGGTTATAAAATATTCATTGTTGTCGGGGAATATTCGATTGGTCGTGGAATATTCTTGCTGTCGGGGAATATTCGTACAACGGCGCAGTCTTTTGTGGGCCCCATAACGGAAAGCAATTGGATGAAGAAAACGACAAGTATAAGTTGTTTATAAATAACGGCGCAGTTGTTACCGTTAATACTGTTGGAATATCCGGTGGTTAAAACACAGTAATACGCGTTGTTGGACAGTAGCACACAGTATTGCACCAATTATTGATTCTTACGTAAGAAGGCATTACTCAATAATTGTTACAGTAATTACTGTTTAGTATTTTATTTTATTGATTCAATAATTGCTGCGTTGATTTTTTTTATATTACTGTTATTTCAATAATTGTCACTACACAGTTTTTTTCATTATCGGAGCAATAATTCATATTATCTGAATAATATTATTAGATAACATTATTGTCAATGTCTAGAAAATTCTGTCTAAGGAGAGGTTTGGTCACCTAATTGCGCGCCAGTAAGGAGAAATCTTTATTGGAAAGCCCCCTCTTTCCTGGGAACGGCCTGGTTGCCAGTACTGTGATTCTGTAATATTATTTATGAATAATTAATTATTAATTTATATGATGAGAGAAATATTGATTTTATGTGGAGAAAATTTTTAAAGTGACAATTGTAAAAAATAAATATTTTATCTTTTCTGATAAAATAATATTTTATTATATTATTATAATATAATAATGGTGATATTTTTACAATGAATGTGGGATATATGAGTATATGAGGAGGAAGATTATTTTTGTTGCAAAAGTTGTTTAACACATGTTTTGTGTCGGTGGACCCCATTTCTTGACTGAAATTTGATTATAGCCTGTAAAATAGTCCGTTTATAGACTTCGGTCAATTTCTGTTTGGAATTTGGAAAACTTTCTTCTGAAAAGTTGTAGTGAATTGAATTTCCTATAAAAAGTCGCGAGATTTGAATTTTCTGATAAAAGGGCTATTTATTATGAATTATTGAAGTTTCGAAATTCCGAAATAATTGATTTTTGGAAGTTTTAATTATTTTAATTAAGAAAAACATTTTTTTGATTTAGTTGACTATTGGTGGCTGATATTTGGATCTGATTTGGTGTGAGTAGGATTTTAATATATATATATATATATATATATATATATATATATATATATATATATATTATATTAAATTTTCTACTTTGGTGTTCTAAGCAATTTCCTATAAATAGAGTGCTTAGGTTAGAATTGAAAATCACACCAGAAACTATAGATTTCTCTCTCTTTCTCTCTTGATATATTGAGCGTATTCTTGTGAGTATTTTAGTACTTTGAGTATTGCTATACGGTGCAAGTTCTTTCAGTACTATATCCAGTATTTCAGTCAGAAGTACTATTCTTTCTGAGGTAAGGGATGTTATTTTCTTCTCAAATGATATTATCTCTTCAATATCATTATGCCAAAATATTGGTTGGAACTTTTTATCAAATTTGGAATTTTTTCATGTCGGGGTTACTACTCATGAGTTACTATTCACGAGTTACTATTCACGAGTTACTATTCATGAATACTATTCACGAAGCATGATGATATTTTTGTGAAATTTTTGTCTTTTGGTGTCGGAGTTACTATTCACGTATACGACACTATTCACGTATACGACACTATTCACAGAAAAATTAAATTTTTATTTTTCGTCCAAAATATCTATTATGGATACTAGCTTTGATTGTATCCATGTTTTGATCATTCTTGAATTTTACTCTACTCTGGTTATTTATTAAATATTTTTGAACTTGGATTGTTTAAAGTACGAATCCTTAATATTTGTTTTTTTTTGGTTCACTGGATTTGTTTTCTTTAAAATATTTTTCATCATCCTCAGTCCTAAATGATGATATAATTGAATATCTTTGGCCTGTAGTGCAAAGATGAATGATTTCTGATTAATATCTTTGGCCCGTAGTGCAAAGATGAACAGGTGTTTAGATGAACATGACCAATTGATTAATATCTTTGGCCTGTAGTGCAAAGATGAATATTTGATTCCAGGTATATATTGATTGATGTTACAGGGATAAAATATCGACGATGAACTTTTAAATTCATATATAGAAGATAGTAGTTTGCATTCTCTACTTATCTCTTCTAATGAATTGTTGTTTTCGATGTAGTTGTTGATTTAAAACTGGTTGTCTATTGTATTCTATTAGATTTTTCCCTGTTGAAGACTAACGATAATTTGTTCTATGTTATCTTAGTCATAATGTTCTTTACTGGGCTAGTTGAGCTCACCCTTTTCTTTGTTGTTCCATTTTTCTTCTCAGGAGGCGAGAATGTAGCGAGTACTAGTCGGGGTATGGAATGATGGTTCTAGAAGTTGTTCTAGTAGTCCTCACTATTCTGTAAAATAGTGTATTAATAATTATAATGAGGACTTATTTGAGTGTGGATATTGTCTAGATGACAATATTTGTATTTAAACTCACAATTTTTATGTTGTATTAATAAAGTTGTAGTTGTTTCTGTACCATGCATTTGGCGACTCAGAATGGGTGATGTATACCTATTTTGGGGGCGTCACATAAGTCATACCTAACACTTCCATATATTTGAAAGAAAAACATTGTCCTTGTGTGTGCACAACAAAACAACATTGTTCAATCTATTTATAAGCATTAAATGTGATAAAACAACATCTTAAATATTTAATACTTGCCTTGTGTGTGCACAACAAACTCATATTAAATATTTAATACTCTATTGTTTTACCATGCTAGAAGGCAACGTTCGATATTCCAAATATCTTTGAACGTTACAACTTAATATAAAAAATTTGAAGGGTTTATTATCAATTTGTCTTATCTTGTTTAGCGTGCATGCACACACACACACACACACACACACACACACATATATATATATATATATATATATATATATATATATATATATATATATAATTCTCGTCATATTAATGAACATGCGAAGCATGTTAGCATAATATATAATATATATAGTATAAGCAAGCACATATAGAATACTATATTATACCCGGATTGATTATGGACTTTTATTCTAGTTTGGTTCACTAGAGCCACCAAGTGAACCAAAAGATCAAACCCTAGGGGTGCAAGAATTAATATTTAAATATAACTATTGCATTTAAAGATGGGCTCCATTACAAATGGGTCTTTACGCGCTCTTTGCCCCTTGATCTCTGATTCTTTAAAATTAATTCTAACTATTCCTATTACAAAACTATTTTAAAATAAATAGAAACCTTGATCAGCAGTCAAGGGGAAGTACATAGGAGGAAGATAGAATTTACATTAAGAAAAATTAGAGAAGACAAGGTACGCAGACCCCATTTAATAAAACTCATGCATTCATGCATCCTACTAAAATAAAATCCAATCACATTGGTCAATAGTCCATAATCAATCCCATTTATTATCATACACATCACCATATGCATCAATAAATAACATTTATCTCATGAATAATAAACATTCAATATATATATTGATATCATTTAATGGGCAAATTTAGTTGGTATAAAATCTAATTTTGAATCAAAATAAACTCTTTTATTTTAATCTAAATTTAAATCAAAATAAAACAATTTATTTTAATTTATCCAATTTTGAATAAAATAAACTATTTTATTTTAATCAAAATCTTTAATCAAAATAAACTCCTTTATTTTAATTAATTATGGAATCCAATTCCATGTAATAAAAAAAACTCCTTTATTAAAGGAAACACAGATTCTCTTTCCGATTCACAAATAAACTCTTTTATTTTGAATAATATAAAATTTTATTTCATATCTAAATAAACTCCTTTATTTAAGAAAATACAGATTCTCTTTCCTATTCACAAATAAACTCCTTTATTTTGAATAATATGAAATCTTATTTCATATCTAAATAAACGCATTTATTTAAGGAAACATGGAATCCAATTTCAACTCCAATTAATTATCATGGAATCCAATTTCAACTCTAATTAGTTAGCATGAAATTCAATTTTAAAATTAAAATAAACATTTATTTTAATTATAAAATAATTAAGAATATATATATATTTTAACATATATATAATATACTCCTGAATCCAAAAGATTTAGAGTATTTCCTTTCCTGTTGCTTACTTGCTTAGCATTCACGTGGTCCCTTAATTAAAAAAAAATTGAATATGATCCTGATCCCTATTGGTGAATAACTCACGTGGGAAGAACTTGTTACCCTTAAAAAAACGCTTGTAAACTTTTTTTAAACAAAACACCTGAAGCATGTAATCAAGTAATAATTCGTGGGAATGGGAAAGTGGAGACCATAACCGGATCAAGCTTTGGAAAATTAAATGAACCACGCGGATATCAGCAAACAAAAATCAAAAAATTAGTTTTTCGAAAATTTATTACGTTTTTTTATATTAAATTTTATACAATAAATTATGCCCAATTAAATTGTTCTAAACACATATCAATATACATATCAAATCTGAACAATTAATAATTTGCATAAAAATTTGGCTCTGATACCACTGTTAGGTTTGTTATATTCATGAACGCAATCAAATTGCATAAAATAAGCGGAAACATGGAAAATCAGAGTTTTAAAAATTTTACAAACCATATACTCGGATCATCCTTTATGCACAATTATTAATTAAACGAAAAAGAAAGAACAAGAATCATACCCTTGAAGATACGAGATTCCTCAGGTATAAGTTCACCTCCAATCCTTTTCGCGTTTAACTTGAATCCACCGAGTTTGATTCCTTCCTTTGATCAACGTTAGCCACCCAAGTGTTTGGCCTCTAGAGGTGATTCACCAAGGAAGAAGAAAGATTCAAGAAGGTTGATGTTTGGCAAAACTCTAGTTTTTCTATCTCATAGAAAAGGAGCGTACTCTCCAACAATTGGAATCACGTATTCACGTGTTGTGAAAGTGTCAACCTCTTATTTATAGATATATGCAACCCTCCTTAACAATTGAGGAATTGAGTTTTATTTAATTAATTAAATTCTTTTAATTAATTAAGCTCTCTAATCTTATTAGAGATAATTAATTAAACTCTTTTAATTAATTTACCTCCTAATCATATTAGGATATTTGAGAGTACTTTTATTAATTAATTCTCAAACTCCTTTAGTAATTAAATAATAATAATAGTAGTAATAATAATAAGACTCCTCTTATTAATTTATATTTAATATTTTTAAAATATTAAATAATAAATATTAAGCTATTTAATTTATTCTATCACCATAGATTAAATTAAATATACTTAACTTATTATTACGATTATGCCATTAACTTCTTATATAATTATTCTTCCTTTTATGGTGTGACCCTTTATGTTTTTCATATTAAACCAGTTGTGAATAAATCAATTAGAACAATTCTAATCTTATTTAAATAAATAAATTAAAATAATAATTTATTTAAATAAATAATATTTATTCTATAATAGGGATAAGCCTCACTAGCGATTAACGATTTTTCAGATAATATAGATTTCAACATTAATCATAAAAGAACCTTTGAGTAAATAGTTACCGTACAATTCAATCCTTCTACTATACAATGTCCCAATTAAATATAAGACATGTAATTACTGTCAAGTCTTATTTTATTTAATTATATGTATTTCGACTCTTAAATGCACAACTCCAAATAATACAAATTAGAAACTTCTTTCTAATTTCATTCTGCCTTGGCCAAGGACTACTGAGTTGTCATTTATCGAATCACATAGAAAATTTCTCTTCTTTTACTAGAAGTGGTAGATTCTTTATTGATTATACATTATCTCTATATACAACTTAATATACCCAAGCATACCCTTTGATATACCTAAGGGTCTTAAGGAATAAGTCAAAGTATAACTCATCATACACAAGATACTATGATGATCTCAAGTCCAAGGATCACTTGTACTATTATCACTACAGAAATTCCTATTGACAGACAAGTAAAACTCCATTAGGTATTTCTTAGCGAGCCACGTTCAGTGAACTTATTCTCTAATAAGCACCTACATACTTGCTTTAGTGTCTCCACACAAATGATCATGAGATCAATTGTAAGACCCCAACTTATTATAAATAAAATTGAATTTTCCTTTATTTATTATTCTAAATTAATAAGGGTTAATTTGATATAATGCTTTGGTTATGGGTGAAATGTGAAAATTTTATAAAATAAGCAACTGGTTACAAAATATTCTTTTTGTCGGGGAATATTCGTTTGGTCGTGAAATATTCTTATTGTCGGGAATCTCCGTACGACGACGCAGTCAATCGTGGGCCCCATAACTGAAAACGGTTAGATGAAAGAAAACAACAAAGATTGAGTTTTATAAATAACGGCATAAATTGTTACCGTTAACACTGTTGGGTTACCTGGTGGTTAAAATACATATGCGTGGTTGCACAGTAGCACACGGTATTGCACAGTATTGTTGAATTATTGATTTGTACGTAAGAAGACACTACCCAATAATTATTACAGTAGTTACTGTTCAATATTTTATTGATTCAATAATTGTTGCGTTGTTAGTTTATATTATTATTGTTTCAATAATTGTCATTGCATATTATTTCTCATTATTAGATCAATAATTCATATTATTTGAATAATATTATTAGATAACATAATTGGCAATGTCTAGAAAGTACTGTCAAGGAGAGGTTATGTCATCTAATTATGCGCCAGTAAGGAGAAATCCTTATTGGAAAGCCCCCTCTTTCCTGGGAACGGCCTGGTTGTCATAATTGTGATTCTGTAATATTATTTAAGAATAATTAATTATTGATTCATATGATAAGGAAATATTTATTTGATGTGGATATAATTGATGAATATATTATTTTATGTGGATATAATTGAAGAAATTAATGCTGAGGTATTTTATCAATATTTTGTCGGACTGGAAGAATTAAAAATCATCTATTTGTGGATTTCGGATATTTTCTGTTGGGAATTTGGAAAAACTTTCTTTTACAAAGTTGTAGAGAATTCGATTTCAGGCAGAATGGACATAAAATTCATATTTTTTTGATAAACGGTCTATTTTCTATGAATTGTTGAAGTTTCAAAAAATAAAATGATTTTTATTAACTTTTGGGTGGGACCCACTCTTGTTTGAACATGTGGGCTGCTGGAAATTGGGTCAAGGTTGGCTAGTGGCTGAAGTGTTTAAATGGCATGCGTAGAAAAGAAATGAAAAAAATTAATATTTTATTAATTTAATCTCCTTTGGCGTTCTAGCATTTTCCTATAAATAGAGGGCTAAGTTAGAATTGAAAATCACACCAGAAACAAGTTTTCTCTCTTCCCCTCTCTATATTATCGAGCGTATTCTTGTGAGTATACTTTGTGTGTTGCTATACGGTGCGAGTTTCTGTCAGCACTATACCGAAATTCAGTCAGAAGTACGGTTATTTTGAGGTAAGCGATGTTATTTTCTTCTTAAATGATATTATTTTCTTCAATATCATTATTCCAAAATATTGGTGAACTTTTTAATCAAATTTGGAACTTGTTGTGTCAGGGTTACTATTCACGTATACGGCACTATTCACGTATACGACACTATTCACGAATACGACACTATTCACCGAAAAATGAAAATTCTACTTTTTGTCCAAAATGTCTATTATGGTTACTAGCTTTGATTGTATCCATATTTTGATCTTCATTCGTGAAGTTTGGCTCATAATTATTTATTATGGAGTATTTTTGAATTTGGACAAACTAAAGTACGAATCCTTAATCCTTAATCCTTAATCCTTTTTATTTTGTTTCACTAGATTCGTTTCTTTAAAAAATATTTTTCATCATCCTCAGTCCTAAATGATGATACTATTGAATATCTTTGGCCTGTAGTGCAAAGATAAATAATTACTGATGAATATCTTTGGCCCGTAGTGCAAAGATGAACATGTGTTGAGATGAACATGACCAACCGGTGATATAAATGAATATCTTTGGCCTGTAGTGCAAAGATGATTAAAGATGTATATTGATTGTTGTTACAGGGATAAAATATTGATGATGGACTCTTAAATATTAGAAGATAGTAGAATTCATTCTCTACGTGACTCGTCTAATGGATTGCTGTTTTCGCTGTATTTATTGATCTAAAACTTGTTGTCGATTATATTTTATCAGATTTTTTTCCATGTTGAAGACTAACGATAATTTGTTGTATATTATCTTAGTCATAATGTTTTTTTACTGGGCTAGTTGTGCTCACCCTTTTCCTTTTTGTTCCATTTTTCTTCTCAGGAGGTGAGAATATAGCAAGATCGAGTCGGGGTATGGAGTGAGGTTTCTAGAAAGATGTTTTAGCTGTCCTCACTATTTTGAAGTTGTAGTTTGCTTTATGTACCATGTATTTGACGACTCAGAATGGGTGTTGTATTCCTGTTTTGGGGGCGTCACAGTTGGTATCAAAGCATAGGGATATGGTCTCTGGCGGAGATCGGGGAATAGAACTAAGAGGGGAGAGTTGAGTAAATCCTTTGCTAGTGTGTCCTACTAAGCTTATTTGTTGGTTGGTCATAATATAGGGATATTATGTGATATGTTTAATTAACCCTTGTTTTATGTCAATATTTAAGAATGGCTGCTGAGAACGTTAACAATGGAGTGTACGAGACTGTGGAGCAACCTTTAGTCACAAACCAGGAGAACGTGCAACAGGAAGGCAATATTCCTCCTGTAAACAACACTACTGAGCAACCGATGAACTATGGAATGTTTAGGAGCTTTTTGCACTTCATGCAAAATCAGACGAGGGAGACTCGTGTACAAAATACGGGTGGAAATGATGGCAACGCGCGGTCTGTCATAGCCAAGCAGTTTAAGGAGTTGGGACCACCAGAATTTAAGGAAAAAACGGATCCAATCATGGTAGAAACATGGGTCAAGCAAATTACCAAGATATTCGATGTCTTGGGATGCATGGAGGAACAGAAGGTTCCATTCGCTACCTTTAAGTTTCGTGGTGAAGTAGATTACTGGTGGGAATCTGTGAAGCGTACCCAACCAGATGCACTCAACATGTCTTGGGAAAGATTTCAGAAACTTTTCAATGACAAGTACTTTTCTGAAAGTATTCGTCATATAAAAGAGGTAGAGTTTATTAGACTCGAACAGAACAACATGACGGTGTATCAGTATGAGGCAAAGTTCGCAGAGTTATCCAGGTTTGCACCTAATTTGGTGGAGAATGAGGAATGTATGACGCGGATATTTTTGAGAGGTCTAAAACCTGAGATTCTTCAATACCTTATATCTCATAAATTTTCTCTGTATTCAGATGTTGTAAACAGGGCTCAATTGTTAGAGCGAGATAGTGAGTATACTCAATCGAGGGATCACAACCAGGGTCATATCGGTGACAGCAGTCATCAGAACGATGATAACCGGCGAGGAAGGAAGAATACGGACAAAGGCGATAACCACTCAGGTGGTAATCGTGGCCATGATAATAGAAGAGGTGACTCAAGTGAAAATTTCAGAAAGAGAAGATTCAACAACGACGGAAAGACATCAGCAGCAGCACCAGCACTAACAACAAATTCTAGGGGAGGAGAACGACCGCCAGTTAGATGTTATAAATGCGGGAAAGAGGGACATATCAGCCCAAACTGTCCACAACAATCCAAGGTATGTTACAACTGTGTAAAGGAAGGCCACATCGCTCGAGATTGTACTATAGCGAAACAAAGTTCAGCAGGAGTAGTGATTCCAAGGGCTGTCCCGGATAAGTCAAAATCAGCGGTTCCTGGAAGAGCGTTTGTCATGACTGGCCAAAACATGAGGAACCCAAGCGAAGTCATCACGGGCAAGCTAATCTTGAATTCTTGCGAAGTTTATACCTTACTAGATACCGGTTCTACCCATTCTTTTATCTCTCCTGCTTGTGCTCAACGTTTAAACTTGACTCCGGAGAAATTAGATTTTGATTTATCTGTTGAAACACCATTGGGTGAAACCTTCGCTACATCTACAGTTTATAAATCTTGCATTATCCAAGTTGGCACTATCACATTACCTGTGGATCTTATCTCTTTAAAGATACTTGCTTTTGATGTGATTTTAGGAATTGATTGGTTAACCACTCATCATGCCAAAATTGATTATTTTCTTAAGGTTGTTAGTTTTCATATTCCTAACCAACCTGTCACACGAATTCAAACTACTAAACCACTAAAATCATTTAATGTCATATCAAGCCACAAAACTATTCGTTTATTAAAAAACGGATGCCAAGATTTTTTAGCTTATGTTATGGATTTGAATAAAGACAAGTCAGATTTGAATAATATTTCTGTGGTTAGAGAATTTCCTGATGTATCTGAAGAGCTTCCCGGTCTACCCCCGGAACGTGAAGTTGAATTCTTTATTGATCTTGAACTGGGTATAAAACCCATTTCTAAAACCCCATATCGAATGACTCCTATTGAACTCCAGGAGTTAAAAGTCCAACTACAGGAATTGTTAGACATCAGTTTCATTCGTCCTAGTACATCTCCTTGGGGTGCTCCTGTTTTATTCGTAACGAAGAAAGACGGGAGTATGCGACTTTGTATTGACTACCGAGAATTAAACCATGTCACCATCAAGAATAGGTATCCACTACCTCGCATTTATGACCTGTTTGACCAGTTGCAAGGAGCATACTTCTTTTCAAAGATCGATCTTCGTTCTGGATATCATCAGCTGAAGATTAAAACTGAGGATATTCCAAAGACTGCCTTCAGGACTCGGTACGGGCATTATGAATTCTTAATCATGTCTTTTGGATTGACTAATGCTCCTGCTGCTTTCATGGATATGATGAACCGAGTATTCAAGGAATATTTGGATCAATTCGTTGTTGTCTTTATTGATGACATCCTCATCTATTCCAAAAGTCGTGAAGATCATAAGCACCATTTGAAGCTAGTACTTCAAAGACTTCGTGAACACAAGCTTTATGCCAAGCTAAAGAAATACGAGTTCTGGCTTGAGGAAGTAGCATTCCTTGGGCACGTGGTGTCAAAACATGGAGTATCTGTGGACCCGACGAAGATTGAAGCAATACAAAGTTGGGAGCAGCCAAAGTCGGTGACCGAAGTGCGTAGCTTTCTGGGCTTAGCTGGTTATTATCGGAAATTCGTGGAAGGATTTTCTCGAATCACTACTCTGTTAACTCAGCTGACTCAGAAGGATGCAAAATTCGTATGGAGCGAGGAATGCGAGAAGAGCTTCCAAGAGCTCAAGAGGAGACTCATTTCGGCACCTGTTCTGACAATACCATCTGGTTCGGATGGATTTGTTATCTACAGCGATGCTTCTGGCAAGGGGTTATGATGTGTTCTCATGCAACATGGGAAAGTCATAGCCTATGCCTCACGACAACTCAAAGAATATGAGAGGAATTGTCCTACTCATGATCTGGAGTTGGCAGCAGTCGTATTCGCGGTGAAGATATGGAGACACTACTTGTACAGGGAGAAAGTGGAGATTTATACGGACCATAAAAGCCTCAAATATTTCTTCACCCAAAAAGAACTCAACATGCGGCAACGACGTTGGCTTGAGCTGTTGAAAGATTATGATCACACTATTCAATATCATCCTGAAAAAGCGAACGTAGTAGCTGACGCATTGAGTAGAAGATCATATGCGAGTACGAGTGCAATATTGTCAACGCAAAGGCCCATTTTGTATGACTTGCAAAGGATGGAAGTAGAATTAAAGACTCCAGGGACCCACATGATGATGGCGAATATACGAGTAGAACCGACTTTAATTGATAAAGTTAAAGCTGCTCAAGCTACGGACCTAGGGCTGATACAAATGAAGAAGAAAGTGCAAGAAGGTGCTATTCAAGAAGCAAGAATCGATGAAGAAGGAATACTTCGATTCAACTCTCGACTTTACGTTCCAAACGATTCTGACTTGAAGCATAGAATCATGATGGAGGCACACAACACCCCGCTTGCAATCCATCTTGGGAGTACCAAAATGTATCATGATATTTGACATACATTTTGGTAGAACAATATGAAAAGAGAGATCGTGGAGTTTATCTCGAGGTGTTTAACTTGTCAACGTGTAAAGGCGGAGCATCAAATACCAAAAGGTCCATTACAACCACTTGAGATTCTGGAATGGAAGTGGGAACACATTACTATGGATTTCGTTACGGGTCTTCCCAATGTTTCTCAAGGTATAGATGCGATTTGAGTTATTGTTGATAGATTAACCAAGTCCGCCCATTTCTTGCCGATACGTGAGACTTATTCCCTTGAACGTCTTGCTCGTATGTACGTGAATGAGATTGTGAGATTGCATGGCATGCCAGTATCCATAGTTTCGGATCGTGACCCAAGATTCACTTCAAGATTTTGGGTTAGCTTACAGAAAGCTATGGGCACAGACTTACGATTCAGTTCAGCATATCATCCTCAAACGGACGGACTATCAGAGAGGACAATTCAAACCCTTGAAGATCTATTAAGACTCTATGTTCTAGATTTCAAAGGAAGTTGGGATAAGTACTTGCCACTGGTGGAATTCTCCTATAACAACAATTATCAAGCAAGTATAGGCATGGCTCCATTTGAAGCATTGTATGGACGAAAGTGTTGATCTCAAGTATGCTGGGACGAGGTGGGAGAAGCAACGTTGTTGGGACCAGAATTAGTACGCATGACTACAGAAAAGATCCAAATGATTCGACAACGTATTCAAACTTCACAAGATCGACAAAAGAGTTATGCTGATCTTCATAGAAAGGACGTGGAATTTAATATTGGGGATCATGTACTGTTACGTGTTGCTCCATGGAAGGGAGTTACAACATTTGGAAAGAGAGGAAAGCTTAATCCAAGATTTGTTGGTCTATTTGAGATTCTTGACCGAATAGGAAATGTGGCTTATAGACTCGCATTACCTCCAAGCATGTCTCATGTTCATAATGTTTTTCACGTATCTATGCTTCGTAAATATGTGAAAGACACGAACCACATTATTGCATTAGAACCAGACGAGATAGCTGAAGATTTAACATACGAGGAGATACCTGTTGAGATTTTGGATAGGAAAGAGCATGTCTTACGCACGAAGGTTATACCACAAGTAAAGGTTTTGTGGAGAAACCATGCAATTGAGGAAATGACATGGGAGTTGGAATCAGAAATGAAAGCGAGGTACCCTCATCTGTTCGAAACACCAGGTACGTACGTCAATTTCGAGGACGAAATTTTATAAGGAGGGGAGGTTCTAAGACCCCAACTTATTATAAATAAAATTAAATTTTCTTTTATTCATTATTCTAAATTAATAAGGGTTAATTTGATATAATGCTTTGGTTATGGGTGAAATGTGAAAATTTTACAAAATAAGCAAGTGGTTACAAAATATTCTTTTTGTCGGGGAATATTCGTTTGGTCGTGGAATATTCTTATTGTCGGGAATCTCCGTATGACGGCGCAGTCAATCGTGGGCCCCATAACGGAAAACGGTTGGATGAAAGAAAACGACAAAGATTTAATTTTATAAATAACGGCATAAATTGTTACCGTTAACACTGTTGGGTTATCTGGTGGTTAAAATACATACGCGTGGTTGCACAGTAGCACACGGTATTGCACAGTATTGTTGAATTATAGATTCGTACTTAAGAAGGCACTACCCAATAATTATTACAGTAGTTACTGTTCAATATTTTATTGATTCAATAATTGTCGCGTTGTTAGTTTATATTATTATTATTTCAATAATTGTCACTGCATAGTATTTCTCATTATCAGATCAATAATTCATATTATTTGAATAATATTATTAGATAACATTATTGACAATGTCTAGAAAGTTCTGTCAAGGAGAGGTTAGGTCATCTAATTGCGCGCCAGTAAGGAGAAATCCTTATTGGAAAGCCCCCTCTTTCTTGGGAACGGCCTGGTTGTCATAATTGTGATTCTGTAATATTATTTAAGAATAATTAATTATTGATTCATATGATAAGGAAATATTTATTTGATGTGGATATAATTGATGAATATATTATTTTATGTGGATATAATTGAAGAAATTAATACTGAGGTGTTTTATCAATATTTTGTCGGACTGGAAGAGTTAAAAATTATCTGTTTGTGGATTTCGGATATTTTCTATTGGGAATTTGGAAAAACTTTCTTTTACAAAGTTGTAGAGAATTCGATTTCAGGCAGAATGGACATAAAATTCGTTTTTTTTCTGATAAACGGTCTATTTTCTATGAATTGTTAAAGTTTCGAAAAATAAAATGATTTTAATTAATTTTTGGGTCGGACCCACTCTTGTTTGAACATGTGGGCTACTGGAAATTGGGTCAAGGTTGGCTAGTGGCTGAAGTGTTCAAATGGCATGCGTAGAAAAGAAATGAAAAAAATTAATATTTTATTAATTTAGTCTCCTTTGGCGTTCTAGCATTTTCCTATAAATAGATGGCTAAGTTAGAATTGAAAATCACACCAGAAACAAGTTTTCTCTCTTCCTCTCATCCTCTCTTCCTCTCTCTATATTATCGAGCATATACTTGTGAGTATACTTTGTGTGTTGCTATACGGTGCGAGTTTCTGTCAGCACTACACCGAAATTCAGTCAGAAGTACGGTTATTTTGAGGTAAGAGATGTTATTTTCTTCTTAAATGATATTATTTTCTTCAATATCATTATGCTGAAATATTGGTGAACTTTTTAATCAAATTTGGAACTTGTTGTGTCGGGATTACTATTCACGTATACGGCACTATTCACGAATATGACATTATTCACCAAAAAATGAAAATTCTCTTTTTTGTCCAAAATGTCTATTATGGTTACTAGCTTTGATTGTATCTATGTTTTGATCTTCATTCGTGAAGTTTGGCTCATAATTGTTTATTATGGAGTATTTTTGAATTTGGACAAACTAAAGTACGAATCCTTAATCCTTAATCCTTGTCATTTTGTTTCACTGGATTCGTTTTTTTAAAAAATATTTTTCATCATCCTCAGTCCTAAATGAGGATACTATTGAATATCTTTGGCCTGTGGTGCAAAGATAAATGATTACTGATGAATATCTTTGGCCCGTAGTGCAAAGATGAACAGGTGTTGAGATGAACATGACCAACCGGTGATATAAATGAATATCTTTAGCCTGTAGTGCAAAGATGATTAAAGATGTATATTGATTGTTGTTACAATGATAAAATATTGATGATGGACTCTTAAATATTAGAAGATAGTAGAATTCATCCTCTACGTGACTCTTCTAATGGATTGTTGTTTCCGCTGTATTTATTGATCTAAAACTTGTTGTCGATTATATATTATCAGATTTTTTTCCTTGTTGAAGACTAACGCTAATTTGTTGTATATTATCTTAGTCATAATGTTTTTTACTGGGCTAGTTGAGCTCACCCTTTTCTTTTTTGTTCCATCTATCTTCTCAGGAGGTGAGAACATAGCAGGATCGAGTCGGGGTATGGAGTGAGGTTTCTAGAAAGATGTTTTAGTAGTCCTCACTATTTCTGTAAAATAGTGTTTGAATAATTGTAATGAGGACTTATTTACGTGTGAATATTGTCTAGAAGACAATATTTGTATTTAAACTCACAGTATGTATTGTCGTATTTCACACGACATTTGTATTTTTGTAGTTGTAGTTTGCTTTATGTTCCATGTATTTGGTGACTCAGAATGGGTGTTGTATACCTGTTTTGGGGGCATCAGATCAAACATCCTCATCCAATGAGCAAGTAACGTATGTACCAATCTATCCGAATTCACTAATCCCCAATTTAGTAATCCAATGATTGGGAACTATTTTAGTTTTAAGCTTTCTAAGAATTTAGATCTCATTAGAATGATCATCATCATTATTCTAAAAGCATTGCTTAAAACTATGGGTTTATCACATATTATAAAATAGCATCATGTAGATAATTAAAAGCCTTTAATAAATGAATACTTTTTATTAATAAATGAATAAGATTGTTACAAAGTATATGTTTTATCATCAAACATGACTGGCTTGTGTGCATACTACTTTCATCTACATCAGGAGAGTTAAACTCAAATACCTCATTTATACTTACTTCATGAATGTCAGAGCTCTTCTTATCCTTTGCATGTTTGGCCATTAAACAAAGATTTTCCATTTGAAGATCTTCATCATCTCCAGATTCGGGAGTTGAGTCGTTGTCTGAGTCACTCCACGATCCTCCGGCTACAAGACCTTTGTCTTTCTTCTAGAACCTCTTGTTGCCTTTGAAATCTTTCTTTGGATTTGATTTTCTCTTTAGTTTTTCTCTAAGTAGTTTGTTACAATTTGCAAAGAAATGGCCAGGCTTCTTGCAGTTGTAGCATAAGTTATTTATCTATTCCTGATTGTTGTAGTTGTTGAACTTCTTAGGCTTGCTAATTTTGCATTTACGCATGAACCTTTTGAGTCTTCTAACCAACATGGCAAAGTCCTCATCATCATCTTCAACGTAGTAAGAGTCATTTTCAGTGTTAGCTTTGGAGATGTCATCTATTTCTTTGAGAGCAACCCCTTTGTCCTTCTTTCTTCCTTCAGAAAGAGTTTCTGCTCGTTGAGTTAGCTCTAGTTCATACGTGAGAAAGTTGCCATATAACTGTTGAACAATCATTTCATGGAGATTCTTTGATTCTCTAATAGCTGTAGTTTTAGCATCCCATTTGCTAGGTAAGGCTCTCATGAACTTTATGATTAGATATTTATTTGGATAGATCTTTCCAAAGGCTCGAAGAGAGTTGAGCAGAACATTGAATCTTTTATAGGCGGAAGTAACATTTTCTCCTGGAACATGGGCAAACATTTCATATTGCTGAGTCAGAAGAGATTGCTTGTTTTCTCTGACTTCTTCAGTTCCTTCAAGTATGATGAGCAATGCCTCTCATATTTCCTTTGATGTTTTGTTGTTGACCACATTTTCAAACAGATCGTCTTCTAACGATTGGAACAAAATGTTCTTGGCCTTCTTGTCGAGTTGGATAGCTTTCTTTTCGTTGTCAGTCCATTCTTCTTTGACCTTCATCTGAATTTTGTTTGGGTCATCTGCCGTAGGTGTAAGATTGGTAAGAATTTAGGACCCATTTTGAACATTTTCAAATAGATCTTCATCTATTGAATCCATGTAGGCTTGCTTACGAACTTTCCAGTTGGAGAATTTATCTTTGTTGCACATAGGTGGCTTGATGCCTCCTCTAGTCTTTGATTCACTTATCAGGTGTGCCATTGGATCTACTTAAACTCTGTAAGCTATTTGACAGAACCTGCTTTGATACCAATTATTAGTTCCCAGAGGCACAAAAGTTATCTAGAAGGGGGGGTTGAATAGATATTATTAAATTCTTTTCATTTCAAAATACTTGTTAGTTTTGATAAAAATTTAGTCACAGTGGAATTGAGATTTGTTTATTTTCCTTTTAAGATATAACAAGTTATTACGAGTTAAGAAGTTAAGGCAGTTATAGTAAGAATATAAGAGACACAGTGATTTTAAGTGGTTCAGAGCATTCAAAGCTCCTAGTCCACTCTTCTACTCCCCGAGTAGGAAATCCACTAAGGATATCTTTACAATCTTTGAATCTCATAGATTCCTTTAAGACCAGAAGTCTTGGAACTTCTTAGTTCACTATTAAACTCTTCAAGTCCAGCAAACCTGGTACTTCTCAGTTCACTTAGAACTCTTCAAGTCCTTCTAACTTGGAACTTCTTACTTCACTTGATAGTAGTTGAGTTCTTTAATGGTGCTGCTTAGTTGTGGTTTAGACTCGAGTTTAAAAGAACTGAGTAGCTGAGCAAGCTTTCTTTTCAGATCGTAGAGTTGAGCGTTGAGTGTTCTTAAGCATTTTCATTCTTTGCTTACTTGATATTTCCATCTGCTTGTGGTTTGTATAAATGAAGCTTTTGAAATCAATCCGTTTGAAGACATCCGTTGAAGCATTAAATGTATTTGACATTTCTGAGCACTGATGGTGACTTTCTAAAAACTTTCTGTCCACCCATCTGGCCCACTGACACCGAAGACTGCTATCTCACCTCACACCTGAAAAGGTGTTTTCTGTTGACTTATAGTACTTTCCTTAGCATCTTTAATACGTTTCTTTGTTGTATACTAAGGATGATTGTCGTGTCATTGGGACTCCCAATGCTTTTAACGTCTATAATCCATTCCATATGTGTTGAATTTTATTCTTAAACAAATGAACACGGCTCAATGCTTCTGAAACAGACAGATGATGCACTACGATCTTGATCGTGGTGTCATTCCACCTTGGTGCTTGATCTAATGTTGATGGATGAGAACACTACGATTTCGCTTAAGTACTGGTATACTACAATCTTCACTAGCTTGACTTGCAGACTTTACGATTTTGAGAGCACTCTACGATTCTTGAGTTTGACTCGGAATGCGTTTGGACCACTCTATGATTCTATGAGAGGCCCTCCAAAGCAGACATACTATGATTTTCGATACTCTACGATTTTGCCTTGGCTTCTGTAATCTTTTTATTAGCTCGACACATTGCGATTCTGCAAATGCCTATCTATTACATCTCAAGATATAGATCAACCTAACATCTTTGATCTTTTCTTCTATACATTGATTTACAAAATGATAAACATTAAAGCTCAGATCAACCTAACAAGTTTGATCTACCACTAAGTCCTTGTAGATGTGTTCCTTGAAGGACTTTACATATAATCATGAATATTTACTTTCAACATCAAATTTTAAATATGCAATCTCCCAACAATTTCCCTCTATTTGATGTTGACATAACCAAGGAGATTTGTATCATGATTATTAATTTCTAGATGCAGTTGCTAGAAAGTAAATATGACTTAGTGTTTCAGTGAGCAACTGAAACCTCTAGAGAATAAGCATGAATTTATTGATGTTTGTAAAAACAAATATTACAGTTAAGCTTAGTTACATCAATAAGCAATGAGTTTCAACTTATCTCTATTTCTTTTACCTTTTGCTCCTTGGAGGATTAGCATATTCTTCAGCTCTTCTTCTCCTGCTAACTCCATCTCTCCATGTTATATCTTTCATCTCACTTTGACTCAGCCTTTCCAAATGATCGTGTCTATTCTTGAATGTAGGATCTTCAATTGGCATTCTTAGGCCTGTGGTGGTCACTTCTTGTGAGCTGGGAGAAGGCCTTTGACTCCTTAGTGGTTGTGCCATGAGAATTTACCGCTGTTCAGATCGTGGAGTTTGATGGTGAGGTTTTCTTGCAAGAGGACTCCTTGAAGATTGAGCAAGTTTGTTTTTGCCTCTTCCTTTTTCTCCTTCCCCTTTATTATTCCCCTTTATGTCAGCATCAAGAGTTCGAAAATCTTTAGAAAGTCTAGACATGCCTTGTACAAGCTCATGGAGCTGATTCTTGGAGTGAGCAATGTCAACACAGTTTTCTTGGATCAGAGAATCATTCCAAGATTCTCTCTTTTGTAGAATGGCCAAGACATTTTTTGTTTGTTGCATTTGGCCCATTGAGAATGCTTGGAATTCTATCATTGAAGTTCGTAGACTCGTGAGACTTTTTATCATAATTTGATTTTGGGATTCCTGAGTATTCTGTAAAATAAGAAGAGTATCCTTGTGTTTCTTGGCAGCTAGAAAGTGGATTTGATCCCTTTCATTGATACTATGAATTATCTCCTTTATAATCTCCCTAAGCCTCTTTATGAGCTCAGAACTTAGGTTGCTTGGGAGAGTATTGGCAGCATCAATCAAATGAGTCTGCCTTAGATGAACAAGGTTTGAGTGAACTTCAAGATCTTCATGTATGTCCTTGGTCACCTTCTTAGATGCTTTTGACAACTCTGTTTTGATAGGAAAATCTGATATAAGCTCAAAGAGTTGCTGATTATAGGGAGGAGAGGCTATTGTATATTGATCTTGCATATTCTAGATAGCAAGATTAAGATTGAAATAGTCATTGGTTGATGAGGAAGGGATATCTGATTGAGGGGTAGGTGTGTGAGATTGAGTCTCAGGAGGAAGTGACTCTACGTTTTGAGCAGGTGAATCTAAGATTAGATTTGGAGCAGTAATCGTAGAGTGAGAGATGATATAAGATTGGATTAATACAAAGTTAGGCACATTTGGTTTATCAGTTACAAAATGTTGAGATTCTATAACTGGAAATTGATCGAGTGGATGAAGTATCACTTCCAACCATCTTGGAATCGTAGAATTGATTGAAAGTTGATGGTGGATAGTGACTAATCCAGTGATGCCTAAAAATCTTGGTATAACAGTTATTCAAAATAAGGAAAAAAATTTAGTGCCCATTGGTAACGAATATGGATGGCAAGTTTAGATAGATTTTATGAATTTAGAATTTTTGAAAAGGAACTATCATTTTCTTTTGTCATTTCCTGACTCAATTTTAAAAGAATCGGTCGGGTATACTCACAATTGTTCTTCTGTTGCAATTTTTGACTATTTTTAATTACCCAGACCTCCTGAGAATCCTACAAAATTCACTCTAAGTTGTATGTTTGCATCACTCATTTACCATCACATTGTTTTCATGTTGTATAAAATTTGTACATATGTACATTTATTTTCCTTCTTACCACATTTTCTTGTAGAACAAATGTCCCAACATACAAGGTACAACTCTTTCACATATTTGTTCTCTTTTCTTCATTTGCATACATTAAGGACAATGCATGATTTAGGTATGGGGAGAGTTTTTGCATTTTTATTATTAGATTTTTTTCTCTTTCTTTTTAGGAAACTAATTCTTTTTCAAAAAAAAGTGGAAAAAAGAAGGAAAAAAAAAAGAAAGAAGAAAAAGAAAAATGAGTTTGCTTAATTTTCATGGTAAAAATCCCTACTAAAAGTTACATCATATACACATGCATGCATCACATAGAATTAATTTAATGAAGAATGATGTCTAAAATAAAGATTGAGTATTTTTGATAAGGTGAAAGTGTGATTTTGAATTTAATCTTGCTTATATATAATGCCCATGGATATTTAAAAGTTTTCTTTCAATTTTATAATTTGTTGAACCTAAAAATATTTTTTGAATTTTGTGGGTATATTCACTGCAAACCCTCACGAGACACAACTCGTCTACTTGGAATAACCTTGGGGTTTAAAGGCTTGTTTCACATGCTAAGTACAATCATGTTTCCTACAAAAATGGCGTAGCATAGTTTTTGTTTTTATTTCATTTTCTTTTTGTTTTACTCAAGGACGAGCAAAAGCTAGGTATGTGGGTATTTGATAGACACATAATTAATATATTTTAATATTCCCATATTTATTATTTTATATACTTATTTTATTTAACTAATACATTTTATTTTGTTTTGTAGGAAATAACATTTATTTTTCTTGGGGAGCAAATAAAGGATTTATATCCAACTTTTATAGATGGAAAATGACTCTTGGAAGATTACCATATAGATATGGAAGACAAAAAGGAAAGACGAGGGAAAAAGGGAACAACACTGTCTAAGTTCAATGAACCTAAATTAGGGCACAAATTTATTTGTCATATAAATAGGTTTCTTGTTTTAGAGAGAAAGATCACCACTTGTTATTTTCTTTTCCTTCGTTTTAGCTATTTAGAGCTTTTGTCTTTTCTCTTATTTCAATCATGTGTGGAAAAGTCCAAACTGCTCGGGCTCGATTTGGAATCGTGTTCGACTCGGTAGCTAAATGAGCCTGAATCAAACCTTATTTTATACTAGATAAATTTTGTGAACCAAATCTGAGTAATTCAATACTCGGATCGACTCAGTTTTTTTAGACCCTTACTTTCTTTTATTGATATAATATAAATTCTCTTTTTAATTATTGTTCTTATTTCATTCAAATAGTAGTACCAATATTATTTGTTTTTGTTTTTAATTCCATGACTAGCTAAATTTCTAATACCTAGGATGATGATACAATTAGATATTTCATAATAATATTTTCTTTCCGTTCCAAAATTAATGTCTAATTATGTTTGCCTTCATATTTTCCTCCACATAAATTGCATATGATTCTTATATTGATTGCGAGGTTTTTATAAGTTATAGTTAATCTGTTAATTTTGTTACTTCCTAGAGGCACAAAAGTTATCTAGAAGTGGGGGGGGGGGGGTTGAATAGATATGAATGCTCTGAACCACTTAAAATCACTGTGTCTCTTATATTCTTGCTATAACTGTTATAACTTCCATAACTGCTTAACTCATAATAACTTGTTATATCTTAAAAGGAAACCAAACAAATCTCAATTCCGCTGTGATTAAATCTTTATCAAAACTAACAAGTATTTTTAAACGAAAAGAATTTAATAGACTAAGTATATCTTTTCAATCTTTGAATCTCACAGATTCCTTTAACACCAGAAGTCTTGGAACTTCTTAGTTCACTATTGAACTCTTCAAGTCCAGCAGATTTGGTATTTCTCAGTTCACTTAGAACTCTTCAAGTCCTTCTGACTTGGAACTTCTTACTTCACTTGATTGGTAGTTGTTGAGTTCGTGATTGCTACTCAGTTGCAGTTAAGCACTTGTTTGAAAGAACTGAGTAGCTGAGCAAGCTTCCTCTTTTGGAAGAATGCATATTTTGATTTGATGTTTAAAGTTAATGCTCATGATTATATGTAAAGTCCTTCAAGGAATATATGTACAAGGACTTAGTGATAGATCAAATTTGTTAGGTTGATCTTAGCTTTTAATGTTTATCATTCTATAAACGAAAGTATAGATAAAGAGATCAAAGATGTTAGGTTGATCTATGACTTGAAAGGAATAGATAGGCCTTGAAAAGGATCGCAGTCTATCGAGCTGATTAACAGATTGGAGAAGCTAAGGCAGGATCGTAGAGCTTATAAGATCGTAGTATATCTGCCTTGAAGAGCCTCTCCAGAAATCGTAGAGTGGTCCAGACGTTTGCTGAAGCTAACTCGGAGATGGTAGTGTGCTTTTGAAAACGTAGAGTCTGGAAGACAAGTAGGTGAAGATCGTAGTGTGCAAATCCTTGAGAGATATCATAGTGTTCTCTTTAGACCAAGCACCAATGTGACAAGACACCACGATATGGATCGAAGAGTATCATCTGCCTTGTGTCAGAAGCATCGAGCCCTACTTTTGTTTGAAGATAAATTCTAACAAAAGTGGAATGGGTTTGAAACGTTGAAGTCCTCACCAGACCCAACGGTACAAAAGATATCCTTAGTATTCAACAAATGGAATTTATTCAAGAAGCTAAGGAAAGGACCATAGGACAAAGGAAAAACACCTTTTCAGGTGTTAGGTGAGAAAGCAGTTTACTGTGTCAGTGGGCCTGAATGCAATTCAGAAGGTGTGCAGAAAAGTCTCCATCAAAGTTCAGAAATGTCAAACACATTTAATGCTTCAACAAATAGCTTCAAAGGATAGATTTCAAGGATCACATATATGAAGAACATATGCAGATGAGAGATCTAAGCAAGCATTGAAAAAAAACGCACAAGAACACTCAACGCTCAACTCTACGATCTGAGAAAAAAGAGGAAGCTTGCTCAGCTACTCAGTTCTTTCAAACAAGTGCTTAACTGCAACTGAGTAGTAATCACGAACTCGACAACTACCAATCAACTGAAGTAAAAGTTCTAAGTCAGAAGGACTTAAAGAGTTCTAAGTGAACTATAAAGAACCAAGTCTGCTGGACTTGAAGATTTCAAGAGTGAACTAAGAAGTGCCTAGACTGCTGGTTTAGAAGGAATCTGTGAGATTCAGAAAGTGTAAAAGACATCCTTAGTGGATTTCCTACTCGAGGAGTAGAAGGGTGGGCTAGGAGCCTTAAGTGCTCTGAACCACTAAAAAACAATTGTGTCTATTTCATTCTTGCTATAATTGCTATAACTGTTATAACTGCCTCACTCTCATTAACTCTATCTAAAAGGGAGTTCAAAGAAACCTTAATTCCGTTGTGTTTTAATCACTACCAAAACTAACTAAATAGAATGAAAAGATTTTTAAATATCTATTCAACCCCCCCTTCTAGATAACTATTGTGCCTCCAGAAACTAACAATTGGTATCAAAGCAGGTTCTATAATATAGCATACAAAGCTTGAGTAGATCCAATGGCACACTTACCAAGCGAATCAAAGATTGGAGGAGGCAGCAAACCACCTATGTGCAACAAAGATAAATTCGCTAACTGGAAGGTTAGGATGCAAGCTTACATGGATTCAATAGACGAAGATCTATTTGAAACTGTTCAAAATGGGCCCTATGTTCCTACAAAGCTTGCACCAACTACAGACGACCCAAACAGGATACAGATCAAGGTCAAAGGAGAATGGACAGAAAATGAGAAGAGAGTTGTCCAGCTCTACAAAAAGGCCAAGAACATCTTATTCTAGTCCTTGGAAAATGATATGTTTGAAAACGTGGTCAACAGCAAAACAACAAAGGAGGTTTGGGAAGCATTACTTAACATGCATGAAGGAACAGAAGAAGTCAAAGAAAACAAATAATCTCTCTTGACTCAGCAATATGAGATGTTTGCTCATGTTCAAGGAGAGAACGCCACTGCCACCTACGAGAGATTCAATATTCTGCTCAACTGTCTACGAGCCTATGGAAAGATCTATCCAAACAAAGATCTAACCATAAAGTTCATGAGAGCCTTACCAAGAAAGTGGGATGCCAAAACCACTACCATTAAAGAGTAAAAAAAATCTACATAAAATGACTGTTCAATAGCTATATGGCAACCTTCTCACATACGAACTGGAGTTGACTTAACGAGCATAAACCTTGTCTGAAGGAAGAAAGAAGGATAAAAGTGTTGCTCTCAAAGTGTAACGATCCAGGATTTTATTTGTAATTTAAAATATTTATTAAATTAAATAAATATTTTATTTATGTGGTTGTTGTTAGTATATATTTGTGAATTAAAATTATTAGAGAATACTCTAATTTAATTTAATAGTTAGAGAGTTGTTAAAGATTACATGAGTTGCTATATTGTTGTCGTAATTTAATAATTAAAGTTATATATTAATTATTAAATAAAATTATAATGAGATTATAATTTTGTGATATTTGGTTAAGTGAGAAATTTATTTAGTATGTGGTAATTGGTTTATTTAATTAAGATTGGATATGGAAATCTAAGTAAACAATGTGGGACAATAACTATATTATAAATGACTTATGAAAATAAATTAAAAGTTTTAATTTGGTTTTACCAAACAAAGCCTTAGAGCTTTTGAAATTCTTATTTTCATCTTGTTTTGCCAAACAAGGCTTAAGGAATGATTAAGTCATTATTTTAAAATGGTTTAGCCAAACAAGCCTTATGGCTTTTGATTTAAAAAAAAGAAAAAAATGTAACTGATATCAGTTACATATATATTTATATTATATAATTTATATCTATTATATTATACGTTATATGTTTCTATGTACGTATGTTAGAGAAAAGAGAATTCAGAGAAGAAGAAGAAGAAGAAGAAGAAGAAGGGAAACCTTGAGAAAACAAAAGAAAAACTTTCCTTATCTCCATCTTTTCTCCTAATTCAACCTAGAAAGGTATCAAACTAACCCTTATACTAAATTAAGATGTTTTGTATATAGTCTTTGTAAAATTAGGTTTACATGATTGTGAATTTATATGCATATATGGTGTTCATATGTATTCATGTATACGCTTACATGAGATTTTTATTGTTGTTCAAAGGTATTCATCTAGTTCTAAAATTCTAATTTATAGTTTCTCAAGTTCTTCACTTAAAAAGCTATTTTGGTTGGGTGATTTGAAGAGTTGTTGTATATATATGTGTATTGGTGTATAATCTAGTATATATAGTCTCTTTAATTGGTTGTAGAGTAATCAAAATCATAAGAATATGTTAAAGATGAAAAACTTGGGTTTTGATGGCATATGTATATTTTAACTTATGTTGGAGTCAAAATTGATGGATAAAATTTGAAATTGATGATAGATATTGTTAGTATGTTGAAAAATGAAAACAAACCATGTTGAACGAGTCAAAACGGATATAAAATGAATTCATAGTGAAGAATTTCGCTATAAATGTCAAAAGAAAAGGTAATAAGAGAAATAGTGAAATTAAATGTTATAATCTTTTATGTTTATGTTTTTTATGTGGTTAGAAACGTGTTAGAAACATTAGTTTATGTTTCTGTAAACATATTATGTGATGCCCCCAAAATAGGTATACATCACCCATCTTGAGCAGCCAAATACATGGTACAAAATTCAAATACAACTTAATTATACAACAGTCGTGTAAAATATGATAAAACATATGCTGTGAGTTTTAATACAAATATTGTCATCTAGACAATATCCACACTCAATTGAGTCCTTATTATATTTATTATCACACTATTTAACAGAATAGTGAGGACTACTAAAGCTATTATCTGGACCGTCACTCCGTTCCTCGACTAGTCCCTGTTACGTTCTCATTTCCTGAAGAGAACAATGAAAGTAAAAGGGTGAGCTCAACTAGCCCAGTAAGAAATATTATGACTATGATAATACAGAATAAATTATTGTTAGCCTTCAACAGTGTTAAACTGATACAATATAACAAACATCAAGTTTAATTGCAGTGGAACAAGCAATCCATTAAAAGAGTCAAGTAGAGAATAAAATCTACTATCTTTTATGATTTAAAAGGTTTTTCATCACTTTTATCGCTGGGACTCAGCTTAATATATAATCCACATCATCCCTACACTATGACCAAGGATATTCATTAGTATCACAACCACAACTTATCCATGCACTACGGACCAAGGATATTCGTGTAGTCATCAATGGTCATGATCATGCCAACAACTGTCCATCAATGCACTACGGGCCAATGAGGAATTTTACCACATCATTTATAACATTTCGGTCATAATTATACCGATTAATCCCTGGTCATAATCATACCAAGTCCATCTATGCACTACAGACCACAAATGTCTTTCAACATAATATAAACATGAGGATGATGACAATGATATAAGAATTCAACAAAACAAGTTCAAGAATTAATTTATTCAGGAACTAATAACGTCCACATTGTCAACATGATACTTCTTCATAGAGTAAAATTTAAGAATGCTCAGAAGAATATTTCCATGAAAAGATACTGGATGAAGCGGAAATATCAAGGATATTCCACTAATTTCATGGAGTATAGAAATCAAAACTTTAACCAACTGAGTATAATAAAGAATGGAATAACAAAAGAAATCACCAGGCATGTGATAGACCGCATAGACAGGTTATTCCAACAGAATAATAAATAACGGAACCAGGTCATGCGTAAACGCACAGACAGGATATTCTAACAGAATAATAAATAATGGAAACAGGTCATGTGTAAACGCACAGACAGGATATTCCAACAGAATAATAAATAACGGAACCAAGTCAGGTGAAATTCGTACCGACAGGATGTTCCAACAGAATAATAAAGAATGGAATAACAGAAGAGTTTCACCATGTATGCGGTACTTCGCATAGACAGGTTATTCCAACATAATGATAAAGAATGGAATAACAGAAGAATTTGACCAAGTATAGGGTAGACCGCGTATACAAGTTATTCTAACAGAATAAAAAATATGGAATAACAGAAGTTCTCTTCATGAATACGAAAGAAATAATACCCCTTACCTTATAACAAATTGGATATAGGAGTAGTGAAGTAGCAGAATACTTTTCTTCTTTCTCTCTATAGTTTCTCTCTGTAGAGTTTTAGTTAATTCGTAAGAAAAAAATGAAGGAATGAGTTTCTATTTATAGGAGAATGGACTGAATAGTAACTAATTCCTGAACGGTCCAAATTGATTTACTTTTAAATGGACGGTCCAGATTGGTTTACTATAAAATATTCTAATAAAACAAAATTTTTTAAATAAAATATAATATATTCTATTTATAATCTAATAAAATGAATAACTTTATAAAAGTATTCTGTTTTATATAAAAAGATTTTACTATGCAAACAATATACAGACACTGTGCATAATAAAATATAATATATTCTATTTATAGTCTAATAAAATGAATAACTTTATAAAAGTATTCTATTTTATATAAAAAGATTTACTATGCAAAACATTATGCATAATAGAATATAATATATTCTATTTATAGTCTAACAAAACGAATAACTTTATAAAAGTATTCTGTTTTATATAAAAAGCTTTTCTGTTTTATTACATTAATAATACTAATAAAACAAAACGTCAGCATCATTATTATAATTCACACTATTAATTGACCAGGTCGTTCCCAGGAAAGAGGGGGCTTTCCAATAAGAATTTCTCCCTATTGGCGCGCAATTAGATGACCAAACATCTCCTTGGCAGAACTTCTAGACATCGTTAATATTGCAAATAATAATATTAATAACTTCGTCGTCTCAATTATTGATTTAATAATATATAAAATATCGACAATAATTGAATCAATTAGCGTGAGATAATAGTAACGTGATATTTAGATGTAAAGGTAAAAGGTTTTGGGAATGAGGATAGTTTGTAATTGAAATTTTAATTATTCCGCAAATTTCAATGGTTGTATTATCGTTTAATGATATAAAATTAGAGGTTGAATGAATTATTAACGACCGAAGTTGAGAATTAAATTGTATGAATTTTGGGGTCGTTACATAAAGCAACTGAAAACACCTCCAAAGTCAACACTGAAGTTGATTCTGACTACGATGAAGATGATGATGAGGACATTGCAATGCTAGAGAAGAGACTCAGAAGGTTCATGCGACAAGACAAAACCAGCAAGCCAAAAAAAGTCAGCAACTACAGCAACTAGGAGCAAATGAATGACATATGCTATAATTGCAAGAAACTTGGCCACTTCATTGCCAACTGCAACCAAACTCTCAAAAAAGAACTCAAGAAGAAATCACATTCAAAGAAGGAATACAAAGGCAACAAAAGGCCTCAGAAGAGAGACAAAGGCCTTGTAGTTGGAGGATCGTGGAGTGACTCAGACAATGACTCAACTTCGGAATCTGGAGATGATGAAGATCCTCAAATGGAAAATCTTTTCCTGATGGCCAAAAATACAAGGGACAAATAGAACTCCAACATACATGAAGTAAGTATCGATGAGGTAATTTACTTCAACTCTCCTGATGTAGATATTGATGACTTAAGAACTGCACTGCATGGTATAACATCTGATCTGCATCAATACATGAAGTGGTTTAGAGTTCTGACTAATGACTATTCACTTCTTCAAAAGAAGAAAGAAAAAGTTCAAAAAGAACTGGAAACAACCCTTCTAAGTACTGATTCTCTCTCCAAGTTTTAATCTAAGAATAAGCTCTTAAAACAAACAAATGAGCTCAATGCAAAAAGAGAGTCAAGTCTAACCTCTAAAATTGAGGATCTAGAAAAAACAATCTCTACATGGAGTAAATCCTCTTCATCCATGGACTCCCTAATCTGTAGCTAGAGAAGTGTCTCTGACAGAACATGGTTAGGCTTTAGAGAATCTACCTCAAAGTCATGTGTGGAAAAAGTAAAGGAAATTAGCACTAGTAATGCCTCAAATTTTAGTAAATGCATTATATTTATGAAATCCTCATAGAAGGATGAGCCTGTCAAACCCTACTCTACTAATTCAATCCATATTCCTAGGAAAAAGGGATCTCATGTCGGTCTGGATTTTAAAAAAAGAGAAGAGTAACCCAACCACTACTCATCAACCTCGAAGGATCGTAGAATCCAGTAAGATTAGCTCTACGAACCAACTGGAAAGGTACAGTAGAGGTAAGGTATACTCCTCACAAATCATGAAACATAAGGACATATGGAAGAAGGAATATCAGCCTAACAGTAGGATGACCAATAACCCACAAAAGTCCAAATGGAGGATGAATTTTACCACACACACAAACATGCATCATATTAGATGTTTTGTGTGCTACAAAGTTGTCCATAAGGCTGCAAAAGGTCATTATAATTCCATGCATATGAGACCCAACATCAAGCAGATTTGGGTCCCCAAGGGCACTAACAAAGTAGGACCCATGCAAGTATGGGTACCAAAATAAAGGTTTAATGTTACTACAGGAAAAGAGCTCCACGGTCACAACCTGGTATCTGGACAGTGGATGCTCAAGGCACATGACTGGGAAAGCCCTTCTGTCTAACTACATAGAGAAGGAGGGTCCCTCGGTCATCTTTGGAGACAACAGCTCTGGCAAGACAAGAGGATATGGCTCAGCTGGAAATGGTGCAGTATCCTTCAGCAAAGTGGCCTATGTGGAAGGAATACAACACAATCTTCTAAGCATTAGCCACCTCTGTGACAAGAGTCATCAATTAACATTCATCAACAATCAATGTCAAGTCTGAGATCTGAAGACATCTGCTGTGAAGTTAACCGGAACAAGAGAAGGAAATGTCTACACAATAAACCTTGGACAACTAAGCTCAGATGAGACTATATGCTTTCTAGCTAAAGCATCTGAAGAAATGAGCTGGCTATGGCATCGAAGATTATCTCATATCAACTTCAAAAGCATGTCCAATTTAGCTTCAAAAGATCTAGTTGCAGGCTTACCCAAGTTCAAATTCGTTAAAGAAAGGCCTGCAATGCCTGTCAACTTGGAAAGTAGACCAGAAGCTCATTCAAGAGAAAAAATGCCAACTCAATTGACAAGGCTCTGTAGCTGCTACACATGGATCTTTTTGGGCCAATTCCAATGATGAGCCTTGGAGGAAAGAGATACTCTTTGGTCATAGTCGACGACTACACCAGATTTAAATGGGCGTTCTTTCTAACTTCAAAGGACGAAACAAGCTCCCAACTGATCAAGATGTTCAAGCTAGTGATGAACGAGAAAGGAGAGAAAATCAAGGCTATAAGGAGTGATCATGGCAGAGATTTCAACTTCTCAGCCCCACGAACTCCCCAACAAAATGGAGTAGCTGAGAGAAAGAACATGATATTGATAGAGGCTGGAAGAACTCTACTAGTAGCAGCCCATCTTCCTGAATACTTCTGGGCAGAAGCTATCAACACTGCATGCTACACTCAGAACAGATCACTCATACACTCTACGATTAAGAAGACTCCTTATGAACTGTGGAAAGGAAGAAAGCCAAGTGTCAGCTACTTTCATGTTTTTGGCTGTGCATGCTACATTCTCAACAATGGAAAGTAGTACTTGACAAAGTTTCAGCCAAAGTCAGACGAAGGAATCTTTCTTGGATATAACACAGACAGTAAGGCCTACAAAGTGTTTAACAGGAAGACACTGAGTGTTGAAGTCTCGATTCACATCATCTTTGATGAGACAGAATTAGACAAAACAGTGCCTCAAGACACTATGACCAACAGTTCAGACACTACGAACGAGGTCGTCGAGCTCAACACTACGATCATAGTGCCAGATAGTGAAATCGTTGAGCAATGAATGCGATCATAGAGAGGCCTATGCCAGACAACGAACATCCACACAAAGAAGAAGAAATAGATCTTAAAGATCTAAGATAAGAAGGCATAAGAACAGATGTCCCAACAGGAAGCAGATGGGCAAGAGATCACACTCAAGACCTAATCATCGAAGATCCGAGTGCAAGAGTCAAAACAAGAGATGCCACCCAAAATGAATGCTTTTATCTAAGCTTCCTGTCACAAATGGAACCGAAGAAGATAGAGGATGCTATGGAAGACTCCAGCTAGATAGAGGCCATGCAAGAAGAACTTAATCAATTCGAAAGAAGAAAAGTATAGAGATTGGTACCAAGACCAAAGAATCATCCTGTTATTGGAACAAAGTGGGTCTTCAGAAACAAGATGGATGAAGATGGAGTAATAACCTGGAATAAGGCAAGAATAGTAGCCAAGGGCTACTCTCAGGAAGAAGGCATTGACTACGATGAGACATTTGCACCTGTTGCCAAACTAGAAGCCATCAGAATATTCCTTGCCTTTGCTGCTCACATGAAATTCAAGGTCTTTCAGATGGATTTCAAAAGTACATTCTTGAATAGTGAACTTCAAGAAGAAGTTTATGTAGAGCAACCTCTAGGTTTCATCAATCCATCTCTTTCTAATTATGTCTTTAGATTAGACAAAGCCTTATATGGTCTTAAACAAGCACCTAAAGCATGGTATGAAACACTAACTAACTTTCTTATTGAAAATGGGTTCACTAGAGGTAGAGTAGATACCACACTATTTCTTAGAAAGCATAAAGATAAAGTCCTACTAGTTCAAATATATGTTGATGACATTATTTTTGGATCTATGGATGAAAAGTTATGCAAGAGATTCTCCAAGCTTATGCCGAGCAAGTTTGAAACGAGCATGATGGGTGAGCTGAATTTCTTTCTTGGACTACAAATAAAGCAGACTGATGAAGGAATCTTCATAAACCAAGCCAAGTACATTAAATACTTACTTAAGAATTATGGCATGGAATCAACCTCTCCCATGAAAACCCCAATTACTCCTGCAACCAAACATGACAAAGATGAAAAAGGTAAAAGTATTGATATAACTCAATACAGAGGTATGATAGGCTCTCTTTTATACCTAACTGCCAGTAGACAAGATATAATGTTTGTAACATGTATTTGTGCTATATTTCAAGCTAATCCTAAAGAATCTCATTTAACTGCTGTAAAGAGGATTTTTAGGTATCTCAAGGGTAAACCTCACTTGGGGCTTTGGTATCCCAAGGAGTCCTCATTTGAACTAATAGGATACACAGATGCTGATTTTGTAGGCTGTAAAATAGATAGAAAGAGTACCAGTGGCACCTGTCAATTGCTAGGAAATAGACTTGTATCCTGGTTTAGCAAGAAGCAAAACTCAGTATCTACTTCAACTGCAGAAGCTGAATACATTGTTGCTGGAAGCTGCTGTGCTCAGATCCTATGGATGAAAAAACAAAATCAGCTGACATATTATGGGTTTGAATTCAAATCCATACCTATACACTGTGATAACACAAGTGCAATTGCAATAACTCATAATCCTGTCATGCATTCTAGGACTAAGCATATAGAAATAAGGTATCACTTCATTAGGGATCATGTGCAAAATGGAACTATATCTTTATAATATATCTCTACTAAAAACCAACTTGCTGATGTCTTTACAAAACCTCTAGATGAATCCAGATTTAACAAGTTAATAAGTGAAATAGGCATGCTTAACTTACAACCATGAAAAATATGCTCTAGTTTGTGCTAACTATACAGATTTAAAGGTTATGTTCGAAATCATAGACATGATCAAAGAAAGTCCACGATCGTAGAGCTAAAGTGTCATGAAAGACAACGATCGCAGTGTGGACTCAACGATCGCGGTGCAGACTTAACGATAGCAGAGTTCCATCAACAAAACAAAGGAGCATCCTGTGATGATGAAGTATAAAACAAAGCAATCTCTCTGATAAGTACCTCAGGGACAAACCTAACCCTTGATTCACTCTATGAGGTTGGCCCTTCCTGAGTTACCTTGAATCGAGAAGAATACTAAGTCAAAAGTTCATCACAAGGACTTAGAGAACTCGATCAGACTTGACGATCGCAATCCAGACCTGACGATCTCAGCTCAGACACGACGATTACTGAACAGACTCAACGATTGCTGAGCAGACTCGACGAACGCAGAACAGACTCGACGATTATAAGAACCATCTCAACGATCGTAGTTATTCCTAAGGAAACATTAGGTCAGAAGGAGCTAAGGGCAAATCAGTACAATCCTCCTCAATCAAGATTCAAAGAGCCAAGCAGAATTCGACACCTGTCCCACTAAGCGAAATGGAGAGAGGGAAGTTACAAGTATAAATTGAAATCGCCTTTTTGAAATCAGAAATTCAAAAAGCTCATCTCTCTCAAGCAAAAACCCTAAACCTTAAGAAAGCTCAGACAGTCATACTCCCTGCAAAGAAATCAATAGCGGCTTCCAATGTCATCTTTGGCTACAGACTCTGTTTTGATGAGTTCAAAACAGCTGAACCCAAATTTCACAAAACTCTATCATTATTAAAGATGGCTGGTCTCGAAGAAGCTCTAGGTACAGACACATTGATCTACCCTAAGCTAGTGAAAGAATTCTACAGAAATGGTGTGTTTGAAAATGACGCCATCACTACGAAAGTCAGGGACGTGGAAATCAAGTTGAAGGCTGAGGACATCAACTTAGCCCTAGGTTTCAAATCTGAAGGGTATTCTTTCATAAATGGCATAGACTTCCATGAGGGACTTAAAAGGATGCATCACAAGAAATCCCCCTCTGTCAAAGGATACAAGAAGAAGGAGTTTCCTCAGAGGTATGAATTTATGGCTGACATTGTTGGAAAATGTATATGCTGCAAGAGTTCTAGTCACGATTCTGTAAATGAGGTGCAACTTAAGCTCATGACTGCCATAAGTTATGGAATACAACTTAACTATGGAGCTCTATTGCTTGAATGGATTGGAAAGTGGTTCACCAGCTCAAAGAAGACAAAGAGATCTCAAAAGATGCTCTATGGGTGATTTATAAGCATCATTCTACAGTCTGCTCTGGGTACAAAATTGGGGACGATGAGGGAGAATCCATCAATCCAAACAGACGAATGACATAATAACTATTCGAGAACTGGAAATGGAATCCAGCAGAAAATGTGCGTATGATATCTGAGTCCTGTGGTAGGACTGCTGATGCAAAGGAGTCAAGGATTCTAGGGAATATGTCAGTTGTCAGGGAGACTGAAGAAGAAGAAGAAACTAACAAGGAAGAACCCACTTCCCTGATCAGAAAAAGTAAGGGCAAGACAAAGCTAAAGGCTAGAATGGCAGAAGAACCCCAGGGATCAACTACGGATAAACTAGTAGAGTCCTCTAACATTGAGACTCTAAGGATCCTAAGAAGAAAACAACAGCAGGCTAAGGCAGAAGAAGACAGAGCTACCATATCACAGCTGCTGAAGAAAAACAAAATCAGTCACAAATCCAAGAGACCATATGTCTCTTCGATCGTAGAGTCTCTACCGATTGTAGAGACCAGACTGAACACCTCGAGCAAGGAAGTTGTTGCATCAGATGTTCTGGCTGATCAACAGGACAAAGTTGAAGCTCAAAAAAGTCCTGAGGTTGTGGCTCAGACTAGAAAACCAAAACAAAAATTGGTTAAAAAGTACATCCTTGTCAATGAAGGAATACTTAAAAAGGAAGACAAAGAGTTGACTGCTAAAAAGGAACTATCCAAAGAAAGCTAAAAGGACAAAGCTCCAGCTGAGGGGGAGATGCCTGAAGCTCTCATCCTAGAAGATGCTCAAGCTGAGGGGGAGCTACTAATCCTGCAGGAGGATGATCATGTTGAGGGGGAGACTCATGATATCCCCATGACAGAAGAAGAGGTTCCTGCAGAAAATGAGGGCGAACCAAAGAAGAAACAAAATGAAGTAATTGATATAGTGGACTCCTTGAATGAAGACAAAGAAGAGGACGAAGATGATGAGGTCGAGATCATAGATGTGGGCATTAATGGGTATAAAAAAGCTAATTATGAGCAACTATTTTCCTACCTACCCATGATGCCTTTCCATCAAGCTCAAATTCTAAACTCCTGGAATCACATATTTTGGAGCTTCAAAGAATATCCAGCCATCTCTGTGCTAGCTCATGGATTCCTAGGAAGTTTCAACTTTGCCAAGAAGTTACTCACAAATGGACCCTCCTCAAGAATTGTGCATGAGCTATTAACTATCCCGATCCTATTCAGAGTTAATCACTTTCCACTATCCTTCTTCAGCCAATTTTATGAATTTCCAAGCTGGCTGGAAGTAGTCCTCAATCAACCAAGTCAATTCCCAGTTACAGAATCCCAAAATTCTGTAACTGACGATCCAAATATGCCCAACTTTATACTGCTCCCAACTCCCATCATCTCTACGATCACTGACTCTAGCCCCATTATAGAGTCCTAAGCTCAAATCATAGAGCCACCTACTCTAAACACCCAAACACAGGCCCCTTCATCCGATATTCCCTCCTCATCCACCAACGAATACTTCAACCTTGATCTTGCCCTCTACTCATTGCAAGATCAATTCAAGATAACACCATTCCTTCACAAATTCCCCAACTCAATGAGCTTCTGTTAGAGCTGCCCACCAAAGCCGATTTGTCAGCAATGTCCAAGAAAGTGATCAAGGAACTCGATGAGAGTCTTGAAGAACACACTGAACTCATTCAGATGAGATTAACAACAATGATCAATACTGCAAATAGTCTCCCAAGCTCCCTAAGCTCTACGCTCACTAAGAAACTTAAAGAGCTCATCAAGGAAATGATTCAGAGCATAAAGAACATGGATGAAATTAACTTTCTAGCAGCCAAAAGACACAGAGATGATGTTCTTATCTTACAATCCACTCAGGAAGCTCAGAATAAACTTATGATTGAGAACTTCCTCAATCTGCAAACTGCCGTAAAAGAATTCTAATAATTTTACGTCAGCCAATTACAATAGACTGACAATATACTAGCCGTTCTTCAACAGCGGGAAACTCGATCTAATGCTCTGATCAAAGAAAATCGAAAGGACATTACTCAAACTCAGAGATAACTCAACGAGCTTGTCCAAGGAGTGACTCGCTTCTCAGAGGACATTCAAACCCTTGATGTTGACATAAAGCGGGAGAATAAAGGAAAAAGAGATCAAGGCAGAGGCAGAGGCAGAGGTACCTTTTCTGCTCAATCTTCCAGGAATCCTCTTGTAAGGAAATTCCACCAACAGACTCCACGATCCAGCCATCAGACCCAACGATCTGATCAGTAGGAAGTTTTAATGGCTCAACCGTTAAGAAGTCAAAGGCCTTCTCCCAGCTCTCGTGAGGTGACAACCACAGGCCTAAGAATGAAAATTGGAGATTCATGTATTCATGAACAAGCATGATCATAATCCTAGGATAAGCCCAAATGAGCTAGAAGATCTAGCCAGTAGAGAAGAAGCAAGCAGGAAAAGAAGAGCTGAGGAGTATGCCAATCCTCCACGCAAAAGATCAAAGAAATAGAGATAAGTTGAAACATAAATTCTTATTGATGTAGAGCTAAACTGTAATATCTATTCTTCAAACATCAATAAATTCGTTCTTATTCTCTAGAAATTTCTGCTGCTCACTGAAATATTAAGTCATCTTTACTTTCCTAAAAATGCATCTAGAACTTGATAATCATGACAACAAATCTCCTTGGTTATGTCAAGATCAAATAGGGGGAGATAGTTGGAAGAATTCATATTTTGATTTGATGTTTAAAGTTAATGCTCATGATTATATGTAAAGTCCTTTAAGGAATATATGTACAAGGACTTAGTGATAAATAAAATTTATTAGGTTGATCTTAGCTTTTAATGTTCATCATTCTATAAACGAATGTATAGATAAAGAGATCAAAGATGTTAGGTTGATCTATGACTTGAAAGGAATAGATAGGCCTTGAAAAGGATCGTAGTCTATCGAGCTAATTAACAGATTGGAGAAGCTAAGGCAGGATCGTAGAGCTTATAAGATCGTAGTGTATCTGCCTTGAAGAGCCTCTCCAGAAATCGTAGAGTGGTCTAGATGTTTGCTGAAGCTAACTCAGAGTTGGTAGTGTTCTTTCGAAAACGTAGAATCTGGAAGACAAGTAGGTGAAGATCGTAGTGTGCAAATCCTTGAGAGATATCATAGTGTTCTCTTTAGACCAAGCACCAATGTGACAAGACACCACGATATGGATCGAAGAGTATCATCTGTCTTGTGTTAGAAGCATCGAGCCCTACTTTTGTTTGAATAAAAATTCTAACAAAAGTGGAATGGGTTTGAAACGTTGAAGTCCTCACCAGTCCCAATGGTACAAAAGATATCCTTAGTATTCAAAAAAAGGAATGTATTCAAGAAGCTAAGGAAAGGACCATAGGACAGAGGAAAAAAACCTTTTTAGTGGGCCAGAATGCAATTCAGAAGGTGTGTAGAAAAGTCTCCATCAAAGTTTAGAAATGTCAAACACATTTAATGTTTCAACAAATGGCTTCAACGGATAGATTTCAAGGATCACATATATACATAACATATGCAGATGAGAGATCTAACCAAGCATTGAACAAAAACGCACAAGAACACTCAATGCTCAACTCTATGATCTAAGAAAAAAAGAAAGCTTTCTCAGCTACTCAGTTCTTTCGAACAAGTACTTAACTGCAACTGAGTAGCAACCATGAAATCAACAACTACCAATCAACTGAAGTAAGAGTTCTAAGTCAGAAGGACTTGAAGAGTTCTAAGTGAACTATGAAGAACCAAGTTTGCTGGACTTGAAGAGTTCAAGAGTGAACTAAGAAGTGCCTAGACTGTTGGTCTAGAAGGAATCTGTGAGATTCAGAAAGTATAAAAGACATCCTTAGTGGATTTCCTACTCGAGGAGTAGAAGAGTGGACTAGGAGCTTTAAGTGCTCTGAAACACTTAAAAATAACTGTGTCTATTTCATTCTTGCTATAACTGTTATAACTGCCTCACTCTCAGTAACTCTATCTAAAAGGGAGTTCAAAGAAACCTTAATTCCGTTGTGTTTTAATCACTACCAAAACTAACTAAATAGAACGAAAAGATTTTTAAATATCTATTCAACTCCCCTCCATTCTAGATAACTATTGTGCCTCCGGGAACTAACACATATGTTTTGAATTTTATTCTTAAATAAATGAACATGGCTCAATGCTTTTGAAACAGACAGATGATAGACTACGATCTTGATCGTGGTGTCATGCCACCTTGGTGCTTGATCTGGTGCTGATGGATGAGAACACTACGATTCCTCTTAAGTACTGGTACACTATGATCTTCATTGGCTTGACTTGCAGACTTTACGATTCCGAGAGAACTCTATGATTCTTGAGTTTGAATCTGCAGGCGTTTGGACCACTCTATAATTCCAGGAGAGGCCCTCCAAAGCAGACAGACTACGATTTTTGATACTCTACGATTCTGCCTTGGCTTCTACAATCTTTTAATCAGCTTGGCACACTACGATTCTGCTGATGCCTATCTATTACATCTCAAGATATAGATCAACCTAACAACTTTGATCTTTTCTTTTATACATTCATTTACAGAATGATAAACATTAAAGCTCAGATCAACCTAACAAGTTTTATCTACCATTAAGTCCTTGTACATGTGTTCCTTGAAGGACTTTATATATAATCATGAATATTTACTTTGAACATCAAATTTTAAATATGCAATCTCCCAATAATTTTTTTATAACTTATGCTTGCCCATATTAATTATATGAACTATTATTTTTAAAGGGAAGGGAAAATAATTTGGGAATTAATTTAAAAAATAAAAAATAATTTATTATGTTAATATTTGATGGATTCTGATTCTTAGGTATCTTTTCTTATTAATAGTTTTCGTTATTAATAATAAATCTTCTCCACCATTTTTGTTTCTAATTTGCCTAAAATATTAATTATGAATAAAGAATTGATCTAGTCTTCGTGGTTCGACCTATACTTGCCAAATCTACAATAGACGCTGGTGCACTTGTAATACATAATTTTAACGCATCACACTACATGAAAAAATTAAGTTTTCACTTGGTTCCCATTCTATTACTTTATTGTTTGCATCAAAAACAATTTGCATTCCAAAATTTAACGCAGAGGGTTTGAATTCTATTGACACTTAAAGTTTAGGTTATTTTTACTCAGAAATAAAGTTTGAGGCAAAAATCGCCTAATCTTCCCAGTGTCAATGATTTTGAGGCCATTTTTCTTATGCAAATAACTCTAGAATTCTTCTGCTAAACTAACTCTAGAATTCTTCTACTAATAAACTCTTAAAACTAATTTGAGCAAAATGTCAATTAATTATATTTTGAAACATTATTTAATACTAGTCCTTTACTTCCACCAATTTGGCAGTTAGTCAGTTACCGTAAAAACAATATAATTTTAATTTATTATTTAAGTGTGATAAATAGGTATACTCCCTCTATCCCATTATATCTAACGTTCTACAGATTTTCACATAAATTAAACATAGATGCAATTTTACTATTTTACCCTCAATTAATATCTCATCCCATTAATGCTTGGTGTTCGTCTATGGGAGAAAATTTTCTTGGCTTCTCTGTTTTCTTCTAAAAATTCTCTTTCCTCCTGCCTATTACTGGTAGCAAAGAAATATTAAGAATAGATGCAAGTATTATCGTTTTTTTCCAGTGCTTTTGTAAGGAACCCAGCTGCTACACTACGATCAGCTATTACTCTATGATAAATATCTATTAAGGGCATAATAGTCTTTGTGTAATAATTGAGTCGGTTGGTTATCGTACTGTTCATTTTATTGTGTATAAGAGAAACTATCTATAATGAGTTGGGTTATGAAATGAATTGTTCTTTCTTCTGAACTTCTCTCTACTTCTGAACTCTTTCTCTCTCTCTCTCTCTAAATCTCTTCTTAGTCATAAATCTCCATAAATTTAGCTAAACTTAAGCTTAGTAAGGAATTTGATCATCTAAATCCTTACAAGTGGTGTCAAAGATTTCTACGATCAATGGTTATGGCTACTAACAATCAGATATTAACGAATCTAGAAACGAACCTTCAGGATTTTCAAATTCAATTTCAATCTTTCAGTAGAGTCTCTGCAAAAAGGATTCAATGATAAGCTTGAGAAGCTAATGAAAGGAGTAGAAGCAATGTTGATAGCATAAGGACAGAAGCAAGATAAGGGAAAGCCTAACAGTCACAATCGACAAACTCAACAAACTCCTCCAAATCTAAATCCAAATCAACAGAGTTCTGGATCAATCCTTGGATCATTTGAGGGAGGTAGTACACAGAACATTATGAATGAAGGTATATTCAGGAATATTAGATTTAAATTCCCTAAATTCCATGGATCTAACCCAAGGACCTGGATTAGGAAGTGCAATAAATTGTTTTCTTATCATAATGTTGCTAAAAATTAGAAAATATACCTAGCAACTATGCATCTCGAAGGAGAGGCTGAGTTGTGGTATTGTAGCTTTGTTGAAAATGGTGTTGACCTGACCTGGAATGGTTTAATTGATGAATTGCTTGCTAGATTTAGCCTTGAGACTAAGATGAATCCTATAGCTGAACTTCAAAAGTTGCAACAAACCACAACTGTAGATGAATATCGAACAAAGTTTGAGGAACTAAGAGGCTGGGCACTGATAAAAAATTTAAAGTTGAATGAAGAATTTTATATTGATTGTTTTGTTGGTGGATTGAGGGAGGATATTCAGTTAGGTATCCAGGAGTTAGGGGTTACTACTCTTAAAGAAGCTATTCGATTGGCTAGAGTTGAAGAAGCTAAAGTGGAAGCATGGATCAGAAGAAGCAAAGTTGTACTAAAATCTTCTATTATTAATAATTCCAGCAGCAGGAATGTAGTAATGAGTTCTAGCTTGAAGAAAAGTGTCAGTAATAATGGAATGGAATTCTCTGGACCTATTGTGGGGGAAACTAAGGTTACTTGGTCTGGAAATGAGCAAGGAAGAAGTACACCAGTTAAGCATTTAACTAGAGATCAAATACTTGAGAAAAGGAGGAAGGGCCTATGCTTTTCCTGTGATGAGCCGTATGTTTTTGGTCATGTATGCAAACAGCCTCATTTGTTCATGATGGTACCATCTGAGGAGGAGGAAATGTGCTTGGAAACTGAGGAACAAAAAAATTGTGTAACAAAAGTAGAGATACAGGAAGAGAAAAATAGGCCAGTAGTGAAGGATCAAAAGGATAACGTACAAATAACATTGCATGCTTTATCTGGACATAATTCTAACAATACCATCAAAGTACAAGGGACAGTGGGGGGCAGATCAGTTAGCATATTATTTGACAGTGGTAGCACTGGAAATTTCTTAGATCCTCACGCTGCTAAGAAATTGAAGGTTAAGCTAACAAATACTCCACCGGTGACAGTCTCAGTTGCAGATGGTTTTAAGGTGCAAAGTGAACAAGTATGTTCAGAGTTCCAATGGCAGGTTCAAGGTAGAGATTACACTACAAGGATGAGGATTCTGCCCTTGGGTGTTGTTGATGTTGTTCTAGGGGTCCAGTGGTTGAGGACAGTAAGTCCTGTAACTTTTGACTTCAATAAACTGTAGCTCCAATTTTTGCAAAATGGGGAGACAATGTTGATGAAAGGGGAAGACAATAATGTTACTCCAACAATACAGTTAATGGAATCTAATGAGTTCCAGAACCTGTTGCAAACAACATCTCATGGTTTTTTGGATGCTTATATGGAATCATGGAGTGTAAAGACTGTCCACCTTCAGAACCTACCTGTCCAAAACTTAAAGAGATTTTGAAATCATTCTCAGATGTTTTTGAAGAACCTAAAGGTATGCCACCTGAAAGATCTCATGACCATCATGTTAATTTGCAAGAAGGTAGCAAACCTATGAATTTGAGACCCTATAGATATCCATATGTCCATAAATCTGAAATTGAGAAAATAGTGACCGAGTTGCTGAATAGTGGGGTAATTCAGAATAGTAATAGTCCTTTTTCTTTTCTAGTTTTGTTAGTAAAGAAACATGATAATACTTGGAGAATGTGTATTGACTATAGAGCACTCAATGATGCTATTATTAAAGATAAATTTCCTATACATGTAATAGATGAGTTGTTGGATGAAATTAATGGTTCAAGCTGGTTTTCAAAGTTGGATCTCAGGTCTGGTTATCATCAAATAAGGGTACACCCACCTGACATTCCTAAGACAGCTTTTAGGACTCATTCAGGGCATTATGAGTTTAAGGTTATGCCTTTTGGGCTAACCAATGCTCCAGATACCTTTTAGAGCTTAATGAACACTATTTTTGCCCCTTATTTGAGGAAGTTCATCTTAGTTTATTTGATGATATCCTAGTTTACAGTCCCACATATGAAACTCATTTACAGCATATGGAAATGGCATTACAGTTGTTGAGGCAACATAAGTTGTATGCCAAATTGTCCAAATATATTTTTGCTACACAAAAAGTTCAGTATCTGGGTCATATCATAACACCTGAGGGAGTCTCTACTGATCCTACAAAGATAGAGTGTATGGTGCAGTGGCCAAAGCCTAAGAACCTTAAGGGTTTGAGGGCATTTCTGGGTCTCACGGGCTATTACAGGAAGTTTATTAGACAATATGGTTTAATAAGTAAACCACTGACTGATATGCTTAAAAAAGATCAGTTCCATTGGAGTGTTGAAGCTGAAGAGGCTTTTGTTAAATTCAAAAGAGCTATGGTTTCTTCTCCTGTGTTGGCTTTGCCTAATTTCAGTATTCCATTTGTATTAGAAACTGATGCTAGTGCTACTGGAATTGGAGCAGTATTAATACAAAATGGCAGGCCTATTTCTTTCTTAAGTAAAGCTATTACTTCAAAACATTTAGGCCTGTCCACTTATGAGAAGGAGTTGATGGCTGTCATTTATTCTGTACAAAAATGGAGGCATTACTTAATGGGGAACAAGTTTATTATTAAAGAAGATCACCAAAGGCTCAAATATCTGTTGGATCAAAGAATAACTACTACTAATCAACAGAAGTGGATCACAAGTTTAATGGGATTGGACTATGAAATTTGTTACAAGAAGGGAAAGGAAAATTTAGCAGCTGATGGTTTGTCTAGGAAGCTTCATCATGTGTCTCAGGAAGGTATCAACAATGTCACCCATTGTTTGGCTATTACCTCAGTTACTTCTACTTGGATTCAAGAGCTAGCTCAAACTTGGGAAATTGATCCTCAATTTCAGCAGGTGATAGCTCAACTTGCATTAGATCCTACTTCCTTGCCATATTTTTATTTTGTTAAAGGCAGACTTAAATACAAGGACAGGTTAGTTGTTGGTCATGTTCTAGCTGTGAAAACTAAGCTTTTACACGAATTTCATACTTCTACTGTGGGAGGTCACTCAGGAAGAAGAGGGACTTTTGAAAGGATTTCAAAGATTTTCTACTGGCCATCTTTGAGGAAGGATGTAATCAGTTTTGTTAAGGAATGTGACATCTGTCAACTGAGCAAACATGAAACTTCTGTGGTGCCAGGGCTGTTGCAACCACTCCTTATTCCTGATATTCCTTGGAAGGATATTGTTATGGACTTCATTGAAGGATTGCCTGCTTCTCATGGTTACAACTCCATCTTGGTAGTTATAGATAGACTCAATAAATATGCACATTTTCTGGCTTTAAAGCACCCTTTTACTGCCACTGATGTTGCTACCTTGTTCCTCAATCATATTCATAAGCTGCATGGGCTACCTAATTCTATAGTCTCAGATAGGGATAGAATTTTCATAGGACATTTCTGGCAATCCCTATTCAAATTCTTGGGTACTAAACTTCAACTTAGTGTAGCCTATCACCCACAGAATGATGGCCAATTTGAAAGACTTAATCAATGCTTGAAGGCTTATCTGAGATGTACGTATGTGCAGTTAGAGACCTAAATCATGGAGTGAATGGTTATCGCTTGCTGAGTGGTGGTATAATACTCATTACCATAGTGGAACACAGTTGACTCCTTTCCAAGCCTTGTATGGGTATGCAGCTCCATGAAAGTAGTATGCACATAAGCCAATCATGTTTGATGATAAAGCATATACTTTGTAACAATCTTATTCATTTATTAATAAAAAGTATTAATTTATTAAAGGCTTTTAAATTATCTACATGATGTTGTTTTATAATATGTGATAAACCCATAGTTTTAAGCAATGCTTTTAGAATAATGATGATGATCATTCTAATGAGATCTAAATTCTTAGAAAACTTAAAACTAAAATAGTTCCCAATCGTTGGATTACTAAATTGGGGATTAGTGAATCCGGATAGATTGGTACATACGTTGCTTGCTCATTTGATGAGGATGATTGATCTCATGATCATTTGTGTGGAGACACTAAAACAAGTATGTAGGTGCTTATTAGAGAATAAGTTCACTGAACGTGGCTCGCTAAGGAATACCTAATGGAGTTTTACTTGCCTGTCAATAGAAATTCTTGTAGTGATAGTAGTACAAGTGATCCTTGGACTTGAGATCATCATAGTATCTTGTGTATGATGAGTTATACTTTGACTTATTCCTTAAGACCCTTAGGGTATATCAAAGGGTATGCTTGAGTATAATAAGTTGTACATGGAGATAATGTATGATCAATAAAGAATCTACCACTTCTAGTAAAAGAAGAGAAATGTCCTATGTGATTCGATAAATGACAACCCAGTAGTCCTTGGCTAAGGCAGAATGAAATTAGAAAAGAGTTTCTAATTTGCATTATTTGGAGTTGTACATTTAAGAGTCGAAATACATATAATTAAATAAAATAAGACTTGACAGAAATTCCATGTCTTATATTTAATTGGGACATTGTATGGTGGAAGGATTGAATTGTACGGTAACTATTTACTCAAAGGTTCTTTTATGATTAATGTTGAAATCTATATTATCTGAAAAGTCGTTGATCGCTAGGGAGGCTTATCCCTATTGTAGAATAAATATTATTTATTTAAATAAATTATTAGTTTAATTTATTTATTTAAATAAGATTAGAATTGTTCTAATTGATTTATTCACAACCGGTTTAATATGGAGAACCTAAAGGGTCACACCATAAAAGGAAGAATAATTATTTAAGAAGTTAATGGCATAATCATAATAATAAGTTAAGTATATTTAATTTAATCTATGGTGATAGAATAAATTAAATAGCTTAATATTTATCATTTAATATTTTAGAAATATTAAATATAAAGAGGAGTCTTATTATTATTATTACTATTATTATTATTATTTAATTTCTAAAGAAGTTTTGGAATTAATTAATAAAAGTACTCTCAAATATCTTAATAGGATTAGGAGGCAAATTAATTAAAAGAGTTTAATTAATTATCCCTAATAAGATTAGGGAGCTTAATTAATTAAAAGAATTTAATTAATTAAATAAAACCCAATTCCTTAATTGTTAAGGAGGGTTGCCTACATTTATAAATAAGAGGAGTCTTATTATGGGTGTAGAGGTTATTGACTTTAACAACATACGTAATTCTAATTGTTGGAGAGTACGCCCTTTTTTTCTATAGAGATAGAAAACTAGGGTTTGAGCCAAATACTCATCTTCTTGAATTCTTCTTCTTCCTTGGTGGATCACCTCCAGAGGCCAAACACTTGGGTGGCTAACGTTGATCAAAGGAAGGAACCAAACCAGGTGAATTCAAGATAAACGCGAAAAGGATTGGAGGTGAACTTGTACCTGAGGAAGCTTGGATCTTCAAGGGTATGATTCTTGTTCTTTCTTTTTCGTTTAATTAATAATTGCGCATAAATGGTGATCCGGGTATATGGTTTGTAAAATTTTAAACTCTGATTTTTAAACGCTTCCGCATATTTTTGCAATTTGATTGCGTTCATGAATATTACAAACCTAACAGTGGCATCAGAGCTAAACCTTTATGCGAATTATTAATTGTTCAGATTTAATATGTATGTTGATATGTGTTTTGAACAAATTTTTTGGGCATAATTTTACTGTATAAAATTTAAAAAAAATGAAATCAATTTTCGTTGCATCATGTTCCTACTGTTAACGTAACATGAAATAGGATTTCATACAAGGTGCACGTGACCACGTGCTTGGCCATGTTAACAGGCTTTTGTATGCTGCACGAAAATCAAGGAAACCCATGTCCCAGGATTGTTAATGTTAACAGGATTATTTTGAAAAGTTATATATATATATATATATATATATATATATATATATATATATATATATAAACCGTACGGTTTTATTATATATATATAATATATATTAACGTAATATATATATATATATATTTATAATAATTTTATAATTAAAATAAAATATTTATTTTAATTTTAAAATAAAAATTTTATTTTAATCTTAAAATAAAAGGGTTTATTTTAATTTTAAAATTAAATTTCATGCTAACTAATTAGAATTGGAATTGGATTTCATGATAACTAATTAGAGTTGATATTGGATTCTATGTTTCCTTAAATAAAGGAGTTTATTTAGATATGAAATAAGATTTCATATTATTCAAAATAAAAGAGTTTATTTGTGAATAGGAAAAATAATCAGTCTTTTCTTAAATAAAAGAGTTTATTTAGATGTGAAATAAGATTTCATATTATTCAAAATAAAGGAGTTTATTTGTGAATAAGAAAGAGAATCCTAATTTCCTTAAATAAAGAAGTTTATTTAGATATGAAATATGATTTCATATTATCCAAAATAAAAGAGTTTATTTGTGAATAGGAAAATAATCCGTGTTTCCTTTGATAAAGGAGTTATTTTTTTTATTATGAAATTGGATTCCATAATTAATTAAAATAAAAGAGTTTATTTTGATTAAAGATTTTGATTAAAATAAAATAGTTTATTTTATTCAAAATTAGATAAATTAAAATAAAATAGTTTTATTTTGATTTAAATTTGGATTAAAATAAAGGGGTTTATTTTGATTCCAAATTAGATTTTATACTAACTAAATTTTGCCCATTAAATGATATCAATATATATATTAAATGTTTATTATTCATGAGATGAATGTTATTTATTGATGCATATGGTGATGTGTATGATAATAAATGGGATTGATTATGGACTATTGACCAATGCGATTGGATTTTATTTTAGTTGGATGCATGAATGTATGGGTTTTATTAAATGGGGTCTGCGTACCTCGTCTTTTCTAATTTTTCTTAATGTAATTTTATCTTCCTCCTATGTACTTTCCCTTGACTGCTGATCAAGGTTTCTATTTATTTTAAATAGTTTTGTAATAGGAATAGTTAGAATTAATTTTGAAGAATTGGAGATCAAGGATCAAGGAGCGCGTGAAGACCCGTTTGTAATGGAGCCCGAGTTTAAATGTAATAGTTATATTTAAATATTAATTTTTGCACCCCTAGGGTTAGATCTTTTGGTTCACTTGGTGGCTCTAGTGAACCAAACTAGAATAAAGTCCATAATCAATCTGGATAGAATATAGTATTCTATATGTGCATACTTATACTACATATATTATATTATGCAAACATGTTTCGCATGTTTATTAATATGACGCGTATTTTATGTATATATGTGCATGCGCGCTAAACAAGATGAGACAAATTAATAACAAATCCCTCAAATATTTTATATTAAGTTGTAACGTTCAAAGATATTTGGAATATCGAACGTCGCCTTCTAGCATGATAGAAACAATAGAGTATTGAATATTTAATATGAGTTTGTTGTGCACACACAAGGTAAGTATTAAATATTTAAGATGTTGTTTTTATTACATATGATGTTTATAAGGAATTGAACATTACTGCTTTGTTGTGCACACACAAGGGCTGTAGTTTTCTTTTCACTTATATGGAAATGCTGGGTCTGACTTAACTTAAATCATTTTAGTTCGGATGTGCACACACTTGACCATTATGATTTAAGAGGCAAAATACAAGGAGTTACATAGTTGATGTAATTGACAAGAGTTGTCTACCTATTTATTTATATATAGTTTGTTGTGCACACACAAGGCTATATATATTTGAAATGGGATCCTTATTCTCACTAGCATATCTATAATTAGATATTGCCGAACTATATATTGAGGGTAATATAGTTTGAAGAAAATAGTGGGAGATACCAATTTAAAACAAGACCTAAATTATTTTGGTAATTAATAAAAGAATGTATGTTAAAATGTTGTTAATTACAAATTCATTTATAGAATCTTACAATGTCTAAATTACTATCACTGCGTAGCATATTAGATGTTAAATTAACCGGACCGAATTAAACGGATTGGTTAAGGTAATTGAGAATAGTTCTCACGGCTGAAAAGCTATCTTATGTCCTTAATACGCCTATCCCTGCAATGGTTGCAGACAATGCCTCTGAGGAAGATATTGCTGCTTTTAGAAAGTGGCTAGATGATGCATAGTTGGCTCAATGCATCATGCTCGCATCCATGAGTAACGAGCTTCAGCGTCAGCATGAAACTATGGATGCTCCTATTATATTCCTGCACATCAAGTAGTTGATGGTGAGGAAAGTAGGACTGATAGATATCAGATATCTAAGGAGCTCTTCCGATCTAGAATGACCGATGACACTACGGTACAGATAAAAGTCCTTAACATAATTAATTTGATTGATCAATTAGGACAACGGGTTTTATCATGGATGGAGAGTTGAGCCAAAATTTGATCTTGCACTCACTCCCAGACTCATTTCACAATTGTTGTGAATTTTTCATATGAACAAGCTAGATATCAGCCTCGCTGATTTGCTTAACATGTTGAAAAATGTTGAGAGTCACTTTCCAACCAAGAAATACCATGTCTTACTGGTAGGGGCCAAAGGATCTTCTGAAAAGAAGAACGATTCTAAGAAGGTAAATATAAAGGCAAAAACAAAGGATAATAAGAATAAAACTGATACGGATAGCAAAGGAGTTTGCTTCCACTGTAATAAGCATGGACACTGGAAGGAAACTGCAAGAAGCATCTTGTAGAGGCTAACCAAAGAAGCTTAGTGAAGTTTCGGTTACAAATACAATTTTTTCATGATTTAAAATAAATTTTTCTTTAAGTCAAGGTTCTACTTGGGTATTGGATACCGACTTTGGTTATCATAAATATAGATTTATGAATGGACCAAGTAGAAGTAGAAAGCTAAACAAATATAAGTAAACCTATGTGTGGGAAATGAAGCAAAGGTTGCTGCATTAGCCATAGGAACTTATAGTTTAGCAATGTCTACGGGAAAGTCTATTAAGTCAATAAGTTGTTATTGTATTCCAGTTGGAAACATTATTTCTATTTTATTGTTGGACAATGAAATCTTTGGTATTATATTTAAGAACAATTATTGTTCTATTTATAATAATAATGTTTTGTATCGAACTGAAATATTACTTAATGGATTTTGTATACTTGACTTACGTGAAAAATATATTTTTTACAAATTGAACAAACTAATATAAGAAAAAGAGATGATCATTCAAAGAGTTAAATGTATGTATTTGTTGAAATACAAGTGTAAATTATTTGAAAGGTTCAAAGAATTCAGAAGTGAAACAAATTGACAAAGTATTAAGATTCTTTGATTAGATCAAGGAATAAATACTTGTGCAATAAGTTTTTAGATCATCTCAAATGGTTTCTCATAATGGACACATCCTGATACGCAATAATTGATTGATGTATCTGAATGAAAAATCGTAGCTTGTTGGACATGGTGCGGTCTATAATGATTTTACCGACATTACAGTATCCTTCTGGGGTAATGTCCTAGAAAAGGCTGCATATCTACGAAAAGGTAACCTCAAAATCTGGCTCCAAGACTCCATAAAAGTTATGGACAAGGAGGATTCCTAATCTTAAGTATGTTAAGATAAGGGGTTGTCCAACTTATGTGAAAAAGGTTTCAAAGGATAAGCTTGGGACAAGATTTGATAAGTGTCAATTTGTGGGACATCCTAAAGTAAGTTTAGGGAATATATTCTATAATCCTACTTAGCAAAAGGTGTTTGTTGAGAAACATGTTGCCTTCTAAGATAAAGGTGTTTATTATTGAAGGGGCTAGTGGGAGGATAATACATCTTGAAAAGTTCAAGAACCACAAAACACTACAAGTCAAATAAGAGGAACCTATAGATAGACCTATTGTACCACAACCAAATCGTAAATCCGGAATAGTACCGAAGATACCTAGGAGGTATGGATTCATCATGGATGATGATGATGAGGTACGTATCATAGAAGATGATGATCCAGTTACATACGATGATGTAAGAGTTGTAGACACTCAGAGAAATGGATTGAAGCAATCTTCTCAAAAATAGAACATTCATTTTGATATGATAATCAAAAGAGTTTGATTTTATCAAAAACAAGAATGAACCTAGTGTGTACAAAAGGGTCAGTGGGAGCGTCATGATATTTCTAGTATTATATGTTGATATACTACGGATAAGGAATAACATACCAATGCTATAATCAGTAAAGATAAAGTTGTCTAAACATTCCTCCATGAATGATTTGGAAAGAGTATCTTAATTGGGGATGCAAATCTATATAGATAGATTTAAAAGGATGCTCGGCTTAACCCAAGGAACGTATATTCATTTGATGCTAAAGTCGTTTAGCATGGCAAACTCCATGGGATGTCTCATGTTGATGAGCCATGGAGTGTATCTCTCTTAATAGTCCCCATAGACTCCTAAAAGAGAGATCGCATGAGTGACAATCATGTATGCAATGAAATATACGCGACCTGATGTTGATCAGTCATATTCTGGAGAAGTTCACTGTGAGACAGTGAAAAACATCTTAAAGTACTTAACCAGCACTAAGGATGTGATATAATTCATGGCTGGTCTGAATTAAAACTAGAGGGCTTAACAAACTCAAGTTTTTCAGATCGACCAAGACGACAGAAAATTCATTTTAAGGTAAATCGTTACCTTGAACGGTGGTGCAGTGAATTGGAAAGGTTCCAAACAGCAAAGAGTTGCTGGTTTAGTGATAAAGACAAAGTATATAGCTGTAAATGAAGCTACAAGTTGATTGTTTGGATTATAAGTTCATTACAGAACTAGGAATAGTTCCTAAGTCTCATCTTGGATTTAAACATGTGTTGTGGCACTTTCATTTGATTATAAGAATCATTGAAAGATGGGAAATCACTATAGAGATAGTGGACTCTCAAGAACAACATTAAATATCCATTAACTAAAGCTTATCCAACAGCAGGATAATCATCACTTAGAGAAGAAGGGTATGAGATACCATGGCGATTGACTTTAGTGCAAGTGGGAGATTGAAAGTAGTATGCACATAAGCCAATCATGTTTGATGATAAAGCATATACTTTGTAAAAATCTTATTCATTTATTAATAAAAAGTATTAATTTATTAAAGGCTTTTAAATTATCTACATGATGTTGTTTTATAATATGTGATAAACCCATAGTTTTAAGCAATTCTTTTAGAATAATGATGATGATCATTCTAATGAGATCTAAATTCTTAGAAAGCTTAAAACTAAAATAGTTCCCAATCGTTGGATTGCTAAATTGGGGATTAGTGAATCCGGATAGATTGGTACATACGTTGCTTGCTCATTTGATGAGGATGATTGATCTCATGATCATTTGTGTGGAGACACTAAAGCAAGTATGTAGGTGCTTATTAGAGAATAAGTTCACTGAACGTGGCTCGCTAAGGAATACCTAATGGAGTTTTACTTGCCTGTCAATAGGAATTTCTGTAGTGATAGTAGTACAAGTGATCCTTGGACTTGAGATCATCATAGTATCTTGTGTATGATGAGTTATACTTTGACTTATTCCTTAAGACCCTTAGGGTATATCAAAGGGTATGCTTGAGTATAATAAGTTGTACATGGAGATAATGTATGATCAATAAAGAATCTACCACTTCTAGTAAAAGAAGAGAAATGTCCTATGTGATTCGATAAATGACAACCCAGTAGTCCTTGGCCAAGGCAGAATGAAATTAGAAAGGAGTTTCTAATTTGCATTATTTGGAGTTGTGCATTTAAGAGTCGAAATACATATAATTAAATAAAATAAGACTTGACAGAGATTCCATGTCTTATATTTAATTGGGACATTGTATGGTGGAAGGATTGAATTGTACGGTAACTATTTACTCAAATGTGCTTTTATGATTAATGTTGAAATCTATATTATCTGGAAAGTCGTTGATCGCTAGGGAGGCTTATCCCTATTGTAGAATAAATATTATTTATTTAAATAAATTATTAGTTTAATTTATTTATTTAAATAAGATTAGAATTATTCTAATTGATTTATTCACAACCGGTTTAATATGGAGAACCTAAAGGGTCACACCATAAAAGGAAGAATAATTATTTAAGAAGTTAATGGCATAATCGTAATAATAAGTTAAGTATATTTAATTTAATCTATGGTGATAGAATAAATTAAATAGCTTAATATTTATTATTTAATATTTTAGAAATATTAAATATAAAGAGGAGTCTTATTATTATTATTACTATTATTATTATTTAATTTCTAAAGGAGTTTGGGAATTAATTAATAAAAGTACTCTCAAATATCCTAATAGGATTAGGAGGCAAATTAATTAAAAGAGTTTAATTAATTATCCCTAATAAAATTAGGGAGCTTAATTAATTAAAAGAATTTAATTAATTAAATAAAATCCAATTCCTTAATTGTTAAGGAGGGTTGCCTACATCTATAAATAAGAGGAGTCTTATTATGGGTGTAGAGGTTATTGACTTTAACAACATACGTAATTCCAATTGTTGGAGAGTACGCCCTTTTTTCTATAGAGATAGAAAACTAGGGTTTGAGCCAAATACCCATCTTCTTGAATTCTTCTTCTTCCTTGGTGGATCACCTCTAGAGGCCAAACACTTGGGTGGCTAACGTTGATCAAAGGAAGGAACCAAACCCGGTGGATTCAAGATGAACGCGAAAAGGATTTGAGGTGAACTTGTACCTGAGGAAGCTTGGATCTTCAAGGGTATGATTCTTGTTCTTTCTTTTTCGTTTAATTAATAATTGCGCATAAAGGTTGATCCGGGTATATGGTTTGTAAAATTTTAAACTCTGATTTTTAAACGCTTCCGCAGATTTTTGCAATTTGATTGCGTTCATGAATATTACAAACCTAACACTCCACATGTTGTAATTCTGTAATTAAGCACACCTAGAGGGGGGGTGAATAGGTGTAAATACTTAGAAGTGATCTACAACGACCAATTTTCAAAGTTAACTATAGCAGACTGTAATCAGACGGTCTAACCCTGTCCGTATTAGTTATATTCTTAACTATTAAAAAACGGACAGCTAATGCCTGTCCGGATTAGTGTAAAACTTTTTCGACGCAAACAAAAATTGCAGAATATTAACTGTTAAAAACGGACAGCTAATGCCTGTCCGGATTAGTGTAAAACTTTTTTGACGCAGACAAACAAAAACTGCAGAATATTAACGGTTAAAAACAGAAGCAAACAAGTAGAAAATCACACCGAGATTTTTACGTGGTTCAGCCTCTATCCTCTATTCTAGTGGCCTAATCCACGTCCAATCCCAACTAGGATTGGAGACTCACTTTATTAAAATAATATTCAGCAATTACAAAGACAATAAAACTCCCTGTTACAACGACGATCGATTGGACACCTCTGCCCCCTTTGCACCTCTGCAACACCTCTCACCTCTGAGACTTTGATACCTTTGTTGTACAGACTGAATATTACTAAAATAAAAACCCCCAAGCCAACCTAGACTTGTACTTTATTTACAATATAAATAATGAATATAAGAACAATGTAAACCAAGACTAAAATAGTGATATGATGATTTGTAACTTGAATAGCTTGAAGAAATTTTGCCCAGTAGTCTTGTTTTCCAAGAAGCCGTGTAAACAGTGTATATATAAGGAATAGAACAACGGCTATGTAACCTTTCAAATCCTCCTGCAACGTCTATATCTTTTTGATTGAAAATAGGAGATCCACGTTATCAAAAATAACATTAGTAGATAAAGAAATTCTGTTGTGAAGGAATCAATTAGGAATCAAATACTAAAAAGAGTCCTATTAGTAATTAGCAAGATCCCTTAAAAATAGCAATTACTGATTAGCATGTGACACAATAATATCTCCATCAATTTTAAATAGGAATCCTTCATAAAACCAATTCCTAAAATATCTTCCAAATCCGTATAAATTGATAGCACAAAATATATATATATATATATATTGGAAGGATATATTCCCATAATTAAGTATGAGAAATATAAGGAGTATTAAACAGATTTTCAATTACCTTAAAATACTCCAATTTGAATTAGACTTTAAAGCAAATCAAGATTGAATATATATATTATTCTCCTTAAAATACTCCAACTTAAATTAGACTTTAAAGCAAATTAGGATTGGATATATATTCAACTTAAAACATGTGACAAAAATAACCACCTTGATTTACTCACTCCAAAATTTCGTGGGCTAGCAAGTAACGTGTAGTATTAACCTATGCACACTATTATATATTATTTAATTAATTAATATGCATAAAACTATTTGAATAACATGACCCAATTAAAGAATATAAAATCAATTTAGCCCATATAAACATTGTCATCCTTAAAACCACAAAGTATATAAACCAACATTCTCCCCCTTTTTGATGATGACAATATATTATCTTTTAAATTTAAATATGCTCCCCCTATCTTTAAGGCTCCCCCTAAATTTATGCATAATTCAAATTTCAATTACCAAATATATATCTCTCCCCCTAAATTTATGCATATTAAGTCAACATGATTACCAGTCAATTCAAATTTCAAATACCAAATATATATATATGCATAATTCAAATTTAAAATACCAAATATATATCTCTCCCCCTAAATTTATGCATATTAAGTCAACATGATTACCAGTCAATTCAAATTTCAAATACCAAATATATATCTCTCCCCCTTTGTCATTATCAAAAAAATCATGAAGCACAATTTGGTTATAACATAATCAGCATCACCCAAATCTCTCCCACGTGGTCAAAAAAAATAAAATAAAATAAAAAATTAGTGAGATCTTTGAATTGCACATTCTAACCACATACTGACATTCCAAGTTCCCTTCTCAAAGTGCAAAACCGCTCTTCACTTAAAGGTTTTGTAAAAATATCTGCCAATTGATGTTCAGTAGGGACAAATACTAATTTAATTAATCCTTTAGCAACATTATCTCTTAAAAAATGATGTCTCACTTCAATATGCTTAGTACGAGAATGAAGCATAGGATTTTTTGAAATATTAATTGCACTAGTATTGTCACACATAATGGGCACATTTTCACATATCACATTAAAATCATGAAGAGTTTGAATCATCCATAAAATTTGTGAACAACAACTACCTGCCGCCAAATATTCACCTTCCGTAGTAGACAAGGCAACTGATGTTTGCTTTTTGGTGTGCCAAGCCACAAGGCTTTGTCCTAAAAATTCACAAGCACCGCTTGTGCTTTTTCTATCAACTTGGCACCCTGCATAATCTGCATCTGAATATCCAATTAGTTCAAAGCTAGGAGATACAGGATAGTATAAGCCAAAATTAATTGTACCAGATAAATATTTAAATATTCTTTTTACCGCTTTAAGATGAGATTCTTTCGGTTGAGCTTGAAATCTAGCACAAAGGCATACACTATACATAATATCTGGCCTTGATGCAGTTAAATAAAGTAAACAACCAATCATACCTCGATACATTGTCACCTCAACATCTTTACCTGTAGCATCCGTGGTAAGCTTGATGGTAGTACTCATTGGTGTTGACTTTGGTTTGGTATTTTCAAAACCAAATCTTTTTAATAACTCCTTTACATACTTGGATTGGTGAATGTGAATCCCTTCATTGGATTGTTTGATTTGAAGCCCCAAAAAGTAGTTTAATTCCCCCATAAGACTCATGTCAAACTCATTATGCATACATTGGGAAAACCACTCACACAAAGAGTTAGTAGTAGCTCCAAAAATTATGTCATCCACATAAATTTGAACAATTAATAAATCTTTATTTTTAGTTTTAATAAAAAGAGTAGAGTCAATCTTACCGCGATTAAAACCATTTTCTAATAAAAACTTGCTTAGTCTTTCATACCAGGCTCTTGGAGCTTGTTTTAATCCATACAAAGCCTTTTTCAATTTAAACACATGATGTGGATATTTTTCATGTTCAAAACCGGGTGGTTGCTTTACATATACTTCTTCATTTAGATAACCATTTAAAAAAGCACTTTTCACATCCATTTGAAATAATTTAAATTGTCTAAAGCATGCATAGGCTAATAAAATTCTTATAGCTTCCAACCTTGCAACAGGGGCAAAGGTTTCCTCATAGTCTATACCTTCCTGTTGATTATAGCCTTGAGCTACCAATCTAGCTTTGTTTCTTGTTATAATACCATTTTCATCTAATTTATTTTTGAAAATCCATTTAGTACCAATAATAGATGCATTTTTAGGAGGCTTAACAAGATCCCATACCTGACATCGTTCAAATTGGTTTAACTTTTCCTGCATGACGATTGTCCAATTTTTATCTTGAATTGCTTCCTTGGCATTTTTTGGTTCAATTTGAGAAAGAAAGGCTGAAAATGTACAATAATTCCTTGCTTTCCTTCTTGTGTTCATCCAAGTGTCGGGATCACCTATGATCAGATTTGGTGGATGATTTCTCACTGTTCTAGAGGGTTGAGGAAGCCTTGCTGTAGTCATTTGTTCATTGATTTCAAACTGTGGTATATCACATTATGCATCAATGTGTTCGTCTGATTTTCCTTCTAAATTGGACGGGTCTGACTGTCTATTTTTCGGTGTCTGCATGTCTGAGTTTTCTTCTAAAACGGACGGGTCAGACTGTCTATTTTCAGCTATATTTCCTTCTGATTCGGACGGCTTAGGTTGTCGGTTTTCAGCTGTATTTCCTTCTGATTCGGACGGGTTAGGCTGTCCATATTTAGCAGTTTGGCTTCCACGAATTAAATTGTCATTTCCTGCAGAATCCTCATCTTTTGACAGATCATGGTTAACTTCATTAAATATAACATGTACTGATTCTTCAACCTTTGACTTGTCAAGATTATAAACCCTATATGCCTTGCTATGTGTTGAATAACCAATAAAAATAGATTCGGTTGATTTTGCATCAAATTTTCCAAGATTACTATTAGTATTTAAAACAAAACATTTAGCACCAAACACTTTAAAATAATTAATATTAGGAATCCTTTTGTTTAGTAACTCATATGGTGTTTTCAATAATATGGGTCTAATTAATACTCTATTTAGAATGTAACATGCCGTACTTACAGCCTCTGCCCAAAATCTTTTAGGCAGCTTACTTTCTTGAAGTAACGTCCTTGCAGTTTCTTGGAGAGTATGATTTTTGCGTTCCACTACACCATTTTGTTGTGGAGTTCTTGGTGCAGAAAATTCATGTGTAACACCTATCTCACTGCAATAGGGTATAAAGTCTTTTCCAAATTCCCCACCATGGTCACTCCGAATACCAATTAGCTTGAGGCTGTGTTTTGTTTCAACATTCTTTATAAGCTTTTCAAATTCTGCAAAAGCTTGATCTTTTGTTTTCAAAAATAAAACCCATGTAAATCTTGAAAAATCATCAACAATAACAAAAGCATAATGATTATTTCCTAGGCTAGCATATCTCTCGGGTCCAAATAAATCAAGATGCAATAATTGAAGAGGTAAAGAAGTTGATACCTGATTTTTGCTTGTAAAGGAATTTCTTGCTTGTTTACCTAATTGACATGCATCACAAATACCTGTCTTCTCATATTTTAACTTTGGTAAACCTTTAACAAGGTTCTTTGTAACTAACTTGTTAATCAATTCCATATGCACATGTCCTAACCTTCTATGCCAAAGAATAGTTTGATCTTGAATAGCAGTTAGGCAAATATCTTCATTTTGATTTTCAAAATTAATTGTATAAATATTACCTTCCCTTTGAGCAATTAAAGGAACAATGTGAGAAGCATGAATAATAGCACATTTATCTTTTTCAAAAACCACTTTATGTCCACTATCCATTAGTTGGCTTACACTAATTAAATTATACTTTAATCCTTTAACATAATGCACATTATCAATGAAAACCTTACCGTTCCCAATTTTACCTTTACCGACGATTTGGCATGTGGTGTCATCTCCAAAGGTAACAGTTCCTCCCTTCTTAGTAGTTAGTGAGATGAATTTAGTATTATCGCCCGTCATGTGTCTAGAACAACCACTGTCTAGTACCCATTTATGTGATGGTACTTTAGCTTTAAGACACACCTACAAAACAAATACGTAGCTCATCGTTTTGGTACCCAAATTTGTTTGGGTCCGGTATTGTTAGTAACAATTAAATCTCCTTTCTTTACCCAAACTTGTTTTATTTTAATTTTATTACAATTTGTTTCAAAATGTCCTTTTAAACCATAATTTTTGCAAGTACTAAAAGGTGAGCAATAAAAAGGCTTGTTCCTTGGTTTATTATTTATTACTTTAATTTTATTAGTCGTGCTTTTTATGTTTTTAGTGGGATTATATCCAATTCCTTGTTTATCTAAGCTTGACCTGTGACACCCCCAAAATAGGTATACATCACCCATTCTGAGTTGTCAATACATGGTACAGAAACAACTACAACTTTATTATTACAACATATAAACTATGAGTTTAAATACAGATATTGTCATCTAGACAATATCCACATACAAATAAATCCCCATCATAATTATTGTTACATTATTTTACAAAAATGGTGAGGACTACTAAACAACTCTCCCTAGAACCTTCATTCCATACCCCGACTCGTACTCGCTATATTCTCGCCTCCTGAGAAGAAAAATGGAACAAAAAGGAAAAAGGGTGAGCTCAACTAGCCCAGTAAAGAATATTATGACTAAGATAATATACAACAAATTATCGTTAGTCTTCAACAGGGAAAAATCTGATAGAATACAATAGACAACAAATGTTAAATCAATATTCGCAGCGGAAAATATTAATTCATAGAAGAGTTACGTAGAGAATGAAATCTACTAATATCTATGAATTTAGCAGTCCATCATCAATATTTTTATCCCTGTAACACCAATCAATATATATCTGGAATCATATATTCATCCTTGCACTACAGGCCAAGGACATTCATCAGTTGGTCATGTTCATCTAAACACCTGTTCATCTTTGCACTACGGGCCAAAGATATTCATCAGAAATCATTCATCTTTGCACTACAGGCCAAAGATATTCAATAATATCATCATTTAAGACTGAGGATGATGAAAAATATTTTTAAAGAAACGAATCCAGTGAAACAAAATGACAAGGATTAAGGATTAAGGACTCGTACTTTGTTTTATTCACGACCAAAAATACCTCAAAAATAATCATAGTGGTGTAAAATTCAAGAATGATCAAAACATGGATACAATCAAAGCTAGTATCCGGAATAGATATTTTGGACGAAAAGAAGAAATTCCATTTTTCGGTAAATAGTGTCGTATTTGTGAATAGTGCCGTATACGTGAATAGTATCGTATACGTGAATAGTAACTCCGACACCAAAAGATAGTAATTTCACAAAAAAAACATCATCACGCTTCGTGAATAGTACTCGTGAATAGTAACTCGTGAATAGTAACTCATGAATAGTAACTCGTGAATAGTAACTCATGAATAGTAACCCCGACATGAAAAAGTTCCAAATTTGATAAAAAGTTCAGATCAATACTTCGGCATAATGATATTAGAAGAAATAATATCATTTTAAAAAAAATAATATCCCTTACCTCGGAAGATCAGTACTTCTAGTTGAAACACCGGATATAGGCTATGACTTGAACTTACTCTGTATAGCAATACTCAAAGTATACTCAAAATACTCACAAGAATACGCTCGATAATATAGAGAGAGAAAACTTCAGTTTCTGGTGTGATTTTCAATTCTAACCTAAGCACCTATTTATAGGAAATTGCTTAGAACACCAAAGCAGAAAATTTAATAAAATATTAATTTATATTAAAATTTTCCAACGCCCACTCTTATCAACTGAATTCAGATCATATCACATGTTAAATGAAAGCCATAAAATGAAAATCACGTTTTAGTAATTAAAAATATTTTAAACTTCCAAAAATCAATTATTTCGGAGCTTCGGAACTTCAATAATTCATAATAAATAGCTCTTTTGTCAGAAAATTCGAATCTCGCGAGTTTTTATAGGAAATTCAATTCTGCACAACTTTGCAGAAGGAAGTTTTTCCAAATTCCAAACAGAAATTGACCAAAATTCACAAACGGGCTATTTTACAGGCTATAATCAAATTTCAGTCAATAAATGGGGTCCACCGACATGTTTAACATGTTTTAAACATTTTTGGTAACAAAAATACTCCTCCTCCACATATACTCATATAACCCATATTCATCGTAAAAATATCATCATTATTATATTATTAAAATATAATAATATATTTAAATGAATTATTTTATCATAAAAAGATAAAATATTAATTTTCAACAATTGTCACATTAAAAATTTTCTCCATCTATATCCACATAAAATCAATATTTTCCTTATCATATAAATCAATAATTTAATTATTCACAAATAATATTACAGAATCACAATACTGACAACCAGGCCGTTCCCAGGAAAGAGGGGGCTTTCCAATAAGAATTTCTTCTTACTGGCGCGCAATTAGGTGACCAAACCTCTCCTTAGACAGAACTTTCTAGACATTGCCAATAGTGTTATCAAATAATATTATTCAGATAATATGAATTATTGCTTCGATAATGAAAAATACTGTGTAATGACAATTATTGAAACAACAGCAATATAAAAATATCAACGCAACAGTTATTGAACCAATATAATAAAATACTGAACAATAATTACTGTAACCATTATTGAGTAGTGCCTTCTTACGTAAGAGTCAATAATTGGTGCAATACCGTGTGCTACTGTGCAACAACACGTATTACCGTGCTTTAACCACCGGGTATTCCAACAGTGTAAACGGTAACAACTACGCCGTTATTTTTAACAACTTATATTTGTCGTTTTCTTCCTCCAATCGCTTTCTGTTATGGGGCCCACAAAAGACTGCGCCGTCATACGAATATTCCCCGACAGCAAGAATATTCCACGACCAAACGAATATTCCCCGACAACAATGAATATTTTATATTATTTTGAAATATTTGCGTATTTTACCCACAACTATCCACATTAATCACATCAACCCTTACTATTTCAAAATAATAATTAGAGGAAATTAAATTTCATTTATTAATTATTTGGGATCTTACAACCTCCCCTCCTTATGAAATTTCGTCCTCGAAATTGACATACGTACCTGGTGTTTCGAAAAGATGAGGATACCTCGCTTTCATTTCCGTTTCCAACTCCCAGGTCATTTCCTCTATAGCATGATTCCTCCACAAAACTTTAACTTGTGGTATGACCTTTGTGCGTAGGACATGCTCCTTCCTATCCAAGATCTTGACAGGTACCTCCTCATACGTTAAATCTTCGGCTATCTCGTCCGGTTCTAACTCAATGATGTGGTTCGGGTCTTTCACATATTTACGAAGCACAGATATATGAAAAACATTATGAACACGAGACATACTTGGAGGTAACGCGAGTCTATAGGCTACATTACCTACTCGGTCAAGAATTTGAAATGGACCAATAAATCGTGGATTGAGCTTTCCTCTCTTCCCGAATCTTGTAACTCCCTTCCATGGGGCAACACGCAACAATACATGATCCCCAATACTAAATTCCACGTCCTTTCGATGAAGATCCGCATAACTCTTTTGTCGATCTTGTGCCGTTTGTATACGTTGTCGAATCACTTGGATCTTTTCGGTAGTCATACGTACCAACTCGGGTCCCAACAATGTTGCTTCATCCACCTCGTCCCAACATATTGGAGAGCGACACTTTCGTCCATATAATGCTTCAAATGGAGCTACACCTATACTTGCCTGATAACTGTTATTGTATGAAAATTCCACCAATGGTAAATATTTATCCCAACTGCCCTTGAAATCTAGGACACAGAGTCTTAATAGATCTTCAAGAGTTTGAATAGTCCTCTCTGATTGTCCGTCCGTTTGAGGATGGTATGCCGAACTGAATCGCAAATCTGTGCCCATAGCTTTTTGCAAGCTAACCCAAAATCTTGAAGTGAATCTTGGGTCACGATCCGAAACTATGGATACTGGCATGCCATGCAATCTCACAATCTCATTTACATACATTTGAGCAAGACGTTCAAGGGAATAAGTCTCTCGTATCGGCAAGAAATGAGCAGACTTGGTTAATCTATCAACAATAACCCAAATAGCATTGATGCCTTGAGAAACCGTGGGAAGACCCGTAACGAAATCCATAGTAATATGTTCCCACTTCCATTTCGGAATCTCAAGTGGTTGCAATGGTCCCTTAGGCACTTGATGCTCCGCCTTTACACGTTGACAAGTTAAACATGTTGAGATAAACTTTGCAATCTCTCTCTTCATATTGTTCCACCAAAATGTATGTCGAAGATCACGATACATTTTGGTACTTCCAGGATGGATTGCAAATGGTGTATTATGTGCCTCCATCATGATCTTGTACTTCAAATCAGAGTCGTTAGGAACACAAAGTCTGGAGTGGACTCGAAGTATTCCCTCTTCATCGATTCTCGCTTCTGGAATAGCACCTTCTTTTACTTTCTTCTTCATATACATCAACTCTGGATCGGTGGCTTGAGCAACCTTAACTTTTTCTATTAAAGTTGGCTCTATGCGTATACTTGACATCATCACACTCATTCCTGCATATGATCTTCTACTCAATGCGTCAGCTACCACGTTTGCTTTTCCAGGATGGTATTGAATAGTGTGGTCATAGTCTTTTAATAGCTCGAGCCAACGTCGCTGCCGCATGTTGAGTTCTTTTTGAGTGAAGAAATATTTAAGGCTTTTATGGTCTGAATATATCTCCACTTTCTCCCCATATAGATAGTGCCTCCAGATCTTTAGCGCGAAAACGACTGCTGCCAACTCTAGATCATGAGTAGGATAATTCCTCTCATATTCTTTAAGTTGTCGCGAGGCATAGGCTATGACTTTCCCATGTTGCATGAGAACACATCCTAACCCTTTGCCCGAAGCATCGCTGTAGATAACAAATCCATCCGAACCAGATGGTATTGTTAGAACAGGTGCCGAAATAAGTCTCCTTTTAAGCTCTTGGAAACTCTTCTCGCATTCTTCGCTCCAAACGAATTTTGTATCCTTCCGAGTTAGCTGGGTTAATGGAGTAGCGATTCGAGAAAACCCTTCCACGAATCTCCGATAATAACCAGCTAAGCCAAGAAAGCTACGAACTTCAGTCACCGTCTTCGGTTGCTCCCAACTCTGTATTGCTTCAATCTTCGCCGGGTCAACAGATACTCCATGTTTTGACACCACATGCCCAAGAAATGCTACTTCCTCAAGCCAGAACTCGCATTTCTTTAACTTGGCATATAGCTTGTTTTCACGAAGCCTTTGGAGTACCAGCTTCAAATGGTGCTCATGATCTTCACGGCTTTTGGAATATATGAGGATGTCATCAATAAAGACAACAACAAATTGGTCTAAATAATCCTTGAATACTCGGTTCATCATATCCATGAAAGCCGCAGGAGCATTAGTCAATCCGAAAGACATGACTAAAAATTCATAATGCCCATACCGAGTTCTGAAGGCAGTCTTTGGAATATCCTCAGTTCTAATTTTCAGCTGATGATATCCAGAACGAAGATCGATTTTTGAAAAGAATTGTGCTCCTTGTAACTGGTCAAACAAGTCATCAATACGAGGTAGAGGATACCTATTCTTGATAGTGACATGGTTCAATTCCCGATAGTCAATACAAAGTCGCATACTCCCGTCTTTCTTCTTTACGAATAAAACAGGAGCACCCCAAGGAGATGTACTAGGACGAATGAAACCGATGTCCAACAATTCCTGTAGTTGGACCTTTAACTCCTGAAGTTCAATAGGAGCCATTCGATATGGGGTTTTAGAAATGGGCTTTGTACCAGGTTCAAGATCAATAAAGAATTCAACTTCACGTTCTGGGGGTAGACCGGGAAGTTCTTCAGGAAATACGTCAGGAAAGTCAATAACAACAGGAATATTATTCAATTTTGACGTGTCTTTATTCAAATCCATAACATGGGCTAAGAAAGCTTGACATCCGTTTTTCAATAAACGAATAGCTTTATGATTAGATATGACAGTGATTGATTTTAATGGTTTAGTTGCCTGAATTCGAACAACAGGTTGATTAGGAATATGAAAACTAACAACCTTACGAAAACAATCAATTTTGGCATGATGAGTTGTTAACCAATCAATCCCTAAAATCACATCAAAAGCAAGTATCTTTAAAGAGATAAGGTCAACAGGTAAGGTGATGGTGCCAACTTGAATAAAACAAGATTTATAAACAGTGGATGTGATGAAAGTTTCTCCTAAAGGAGTTTCCACAGATAGGTCAAAGTCTAATTTCTCCGGAGTCAAGTTTAAACGTTGAGCACAAGCAGGAGAGATAAATGAATGGGTAGCACCGGTATCAAGTAAGGTATAAACTTCGCAAGAATTTATAAATAGCTTACCCGTGATCACCTCGTTTGGGTTCCTCATATTTTGACCAGTCACAACAAACGCTCTTCCAGGAACTGTTGACTTTGACTTTTCTGGGACAGTCTTTTGAGTCATCGTCCCCGCTGGAATTGATTTCGCTACCGTACAATCTCGAGCGATATGTCCTTCCTTTCCACAATTATAGCATAACTTGAACTGTTGTGGGCAGTTTGGACTGATATGTCCCTCTTTTCCACATTTGAAGCATACGACCGGTGGTCGTTCCCCTCCCTTGGAACCAGTTGCTGCTGGTGCTGCCATTTTCACATTGTCATTGTTGAATCTTCTCTTTTTAAAATCTCCTCTTGACTCGCTTCTTCTATTTTCGTGGCTATAATTACCACCAGAGTGGTTACCATTTTTGTCCGTCTTTTTCTTTCTCCACTGGTTATTGTTGTTTTGCTGACTGCTATCTCCAGTATGATCCTGATTGTGGTACCTCGGTTGACCGTACTCGTTATCTCGCTCCAACAATTGAGCCCTGTTAACAACATCTGAATAGAGAGAAAATTTATGAGAGATGAGATATTGTCGTATGCCGGGTTTCAAACCTCTCAGAAACATCCGCGTCATACGTTCCTCATTCTCCACCAAATGAGGTGCAAACCTGGATAACTCTGCAAACTTTGCCTCGTACTGAGACACCGTCATGTTATTTTGTTCTAATCTGATGAACTCCACTTCCTTCATATGACGAACACTTTCAGGAAAGTATTTGTCATTAAATAGTTTTTGAAACGTCTCCCAAGACATGCTGAGTGCGGCTGGATGGGTACGCTTCACAGACTCCCACCAGTAGTCTGCCTCGCCACGGAACATAAAGGTGGCGAACGGAACCTTCTGCTCCTCCGTGCATCCCAAGACATCGAATATCTTGGTAATTTGCTTGACCCACGTTTCCGCCATGATTGGATCTGGCTTTCCTTTAAATTCTGGAGGTCCCAACTCTTTGAACTGTTTGGCTGTGACAACTCGTGAATTGCTATCATTTCCTCCTGTATTTTGAACACGAGTCTCCCTCGTCTGATTTTGCATGAACTGCAAAAAGCTTCTAAACATTGCGTCGTTCATCGTCTGATCAGTGGTGTTGTTCACAGGAGGAACATTGCCAGCCTGTTGTACGTTCTCCTCGTTGGTAAGTACATGCATCTCCACTGTCTCATTAACTCCACTGTTAACATTCTCGGTTGCCATTCTTAAATACTGCCATAAAACAAGGGTTAATTAAGCAAATCACATATCACATAATATCCCTTTATACTGACCAACTAACAAATAAGCTTAGGTAGGACACACTAGCGAAGGAATTACTCGTCTCTCCCCTCCTAGTTCTATTCCCCGATCTCCGCCAGAGATCATATCCCTAAGCTCTGATACCAACTGTGACACCCCCAAAATAGGTATACATCACCCATTCTGAGTTGTCAATACATGGTACAGAAACAACTACAACTTTATTATTACAACATATAAACTATGAGTTTAAATACAGATATTGTCATCTAGACAATATCCACATACAAATAAATCCCCATCATAATTATTGTTACATTATTTTACAAAAATGGTGAGGACTACTAAACAAGTCTCCCTAGAACCTTCATTCCATACCCCGACTCGTACTCGCTATATTCTCGCCTCCTGAGAAGAAAAATGGAACAAAAAGGAAAAAGGGTGAGCTCAACTAGCCCAGTAAAGAATATTATGACTAAGATAATATACAACAAATTATCGTTAGTCTTCAACAGGGAAAAATCTGATAGAATACAATAGACAACAAATGTTAAATCAATATTCGCAGCGGAAAATATTAATTCATAGAAGAGTTACGTAGAGAATGAAATCTACTAATATCTATGAATTTAGCAGTCCATCATCAATATTTTTATCCCTGTAACACCAATCAATATATATCTGGAATCATATATTCATCCTTGCACTACAGGCCAAGGACATTCATCAGTTGGTCATGTTCATCTAAACACCTGTTCATCTTTGCACTACGGGCCAAAGATATTCATCAGAAATCATTCATCTTTGCACTACAGGCCAAAGATATTCAATAATATCATCATTTAAGACTGAGGATGATGAAAAATATTTTTAAAGAAACGAATCCAGTGAAACAAAATGACAAGGATTAAGGATTAAGGACTCGTACTTTGTTTTATTCACGACCAAAAATACCTCAAAAATAATCATAGTGGTGTAAAATTCAAGAATGATCAAAACATGGATACAATCAAAGCTAGTATCCGGAATAGATATTTTGGACGAAAAGAAGAAATTCCATTTTTCGATAAATAGTGTCGTATTTGTGAATAGTGCCGTATACGTGAATAGTATCGTATACGTGAATAGTAACTCCGACACCAAAAGATAGTAATTTCACAAAAAAAACATCATCACGCTTCGTGAATAGTACTCGTGAATAGTAACTCGTGAATAGTAACTCATGAATAGTAACTCGTGAATAGTAACTCATGAATAGTAACCCCGACATGAAAAAGTTCCAAATTTGATAAAAAGTTTAGATCAATACTTCGGCATAATGATATTAGAAGAAATAATATCATTTTAAAAAAAATAATATCCCTTACCTCGGAAGATCAGTACTTCTAGTTGAAACACCGGATATAGGCTATGACTTGAACTTACTCCGTATAGCAATACTCAAAGTATACTCAAAATACTCACAAGAATACGCTCGATAATATAGAGAGAGAAAACTTCAGTTTCTGGTGTGATTTTCAATTCTAACCTAAGCACCTATTTATAGGAAATTGCTTAGAACACCAAAGCAGAAAATTTAATAAAATATTAATTTATATTAAAATTTTCCAACGCCCACTCTTATCAACTGAATTCAGATCATATCACATGTTAAATGAAAGCCATAAAATGAAAATCACGTTTTAGTAATTAAAAATATTTTAAACTTCCAAAAATCAATTATTTCGGAGCTTCGGAACTTCAATAATTCATAATAAATAGCTCTTTTGTCAGAAAATTCGAATCTCGCGAGTTTTTATAGGAAATTCAATTCTGCACAACTTTGCAGAAGGAAGTTTTTCCAAATTCCAAACAGAAATTGACCAAAATTCACAAACGGGCTATTTTACAGGCTATAATCAAATTTCAGTCAATAAATGGGGTCCACCGACATGTTTAACATGTTTTAAACATTTTTGGTAACAAAAATACTCCTCCTCCACATATACTCATATAACCCATATTCATCGTAAAAATATCATCATTATTATATTATTAAAATATAATAATATATTTAAATGAATTATTTTATCATAAAAAGATAAAATATTAATTTTCAACAATTGTCACATTAAAAATTTTCTCCATCTATATCCACATAAAATCAATATTTTCCTTATCATATAAATCAATAATTTAATTATTCACAAATAATATTACAGAATCACAATACTGACAACCAGGCCGTTCCCAGGAAAGAGGGGGCTTTCCAATAAGAATTTCTTCTTACTGGCGCGCAATTAGGTGACCAAACCTCTCCTTAGACAGAACTTTCTAGACATTGCCAATAGTGTTATCAAATAATATTATTCAGATAATATGAATTATTGCTTCGATAATGAAAAATACTGTGTAATGACAATTATTGAAACAACAGCAATATAAAAATATCAACGCAACAGTTATTGAACCAATATAATAAAATACTGAACAATAATTACTGTAACCATTATTGAGTAGTGCCTTCTTACGTAAGAGTCAATAATTGGTGCAATACCGTGTGCTACTGTGCAACAACACGTATTACCGTGCTTTAACCACCGGGTATTCCAACAGTGTAAACGGTAACAACTACGCCGTTATTTTTAACAACTTATATTTGTCGTTTTCTTCCTCCAATCGCTTTCTGTTATGGGGCCCACAAAAGACAGCGCCGTCATACGAATATTCCCCGACAGCAAGAATATTCCACGACCAAACGAATATTCCCCGACAACAATGAATATTTTATATTATTTTGAAATATTTGCGTATTTTACCCACAACTATCCACATTAATCACATCAACCCTTACTATTTCAAAATAATAATTAGAGGAAATTAAATTTCATTTATTAATTATTTGGGATCTTACATGACCTTTGCGCACCCAACATTATATTTAAATTCTCTTCTCCTTGAACAAATTTTGCAAGATCCTTTTTCAAAGATATTATTTCCTCCTCATTATTATTTTGCATGTTTATTATTTTTCCATCATTAAAAGCATCTATACAAGTATCTCTCATTTTCAAGCTTTCTTTTAAAACATCATTTTCCTTTTTAATATCATTGAATTCTTCATTTAATTTGTTTGCACGATTATAGAGAATTTTATTATAATTATCAAGATAATCAATTTTAGCATTTAACTTAAATACTTCACTTGATGTGCAATCTTTAACTATTTCTTGTTTTTCTTCAATCAATGTTTCTACCTCTTTCATTAAATCATTTATCCAATTTTTTAAATGAGCATTTTTCTCTTTAATACGAATATTTTCATTTTTTAAAACTAGATAATCAGAGATAGTAATATTACCAAGTTCAGAGTTTACCTCAGATGATTCTTGATTGCATAATCCAGTGAAACACAGTTGAGCAGTTTCATCTTCTTCCTCGTCATGATTGGACTCATCATCGCTCCATGTCATTAACGCCTTTCCTTTTGAATTACTTGCTTTGTTCTTCCTTTTTAATTGGAAGCAGTCTCTCTTGAAATGTCCGGGCCTTCCACATTCAAAACAGGTATCTTCTTGTGGCTTTTGCTTAACATCTTTCTTGTTGTTGAATGTCTTGCCGTGAAACTTTGATTTATTCTTCTTTCTAATCATCTCTCTCAATTTTCGGGACATCATAACTATTTCTTCATCTGAGTCTTCATCATCACCTTCTATGTAGCTTTCAACTTGAAGAGCTAAGGTCTTCCTTTTAGGTCCTTCATCTTCTTCCTCATACCTCTTTAGTTGATTTTCGAATTCTTCAAGTTCTCCAAACAAAGCTAGAGTATCCAGAGTACTGATTGTAGTTGAGTCTTGAAGAGTTGTTACTTTTGGTGCAAATCGTTTGGGCATGACTCTAAGAATCTTTCTATTTATCTCCCTTTGATCAATTTTTCGGCCAAGCATGCTTAGAGAGTTCATAAGAGTGAGGAATCTAGCTTGAGCTTCCTTGATGGTTTCATTCTTCTCTAACCTGAAAAGTTCATATTCTTGCATTAGTAAACTTAATTTGACTTCTTTTACCTTTGTGGTTCCTTCATGGCTCATGATGATTATATCCCATATTTCTTTAGCAGTAGTGCATGCGGAAACTTTGTCAATTTCAGCTTGAGTCATTCCACTTAGCAGCGTGTTCATGGCTTTGGAGTTGTAGGAAAACATATATGATTCATTTTAATCCATTTCCATGAGAGTCTTCGGTTTTCCATCATCATGCCTTGGAATGACAGGGCCATTCTCAACAACCCACCATTCCCATGGGTCTCGTTTGAGATAAATCATCATTCTAAACTTCCAAAAGTTGAAGTTTTCACTTCCGAGCAACAACGGTGGTCGGCTTGTGGATTGACCTTCTTGAAAACTAAGGTGTGCCATAGGATCTTTCCCTACGACCTGCAAAGATCAATATTAGTAGAGCCTTGCTTTGATACCAAATGTAATTCTGTAATTAAGCACACCTAGAGGGGGGGTGAATAGGTGTAAATACTTAGAAGTGATCTACAACGACCAATTTTCAAAGTTAACTATAGCAGACTGTAATCGGACGGTCTAACCCTGTCCGTATTAGTTATATTCTTAACTGTTAAAAAACGGACAACTAATGCTTGTCCGGATTAGTGTAAAACTTTTTCGACGCAAACAAAAATTGCAGAATATTAACTGTTAAAAACGGACAGCTAATGCCTGTCCGGATTAGTGTAAAACTTTTTTGACGCAGACAAACAAAAACTGCAGAATATTAATGGTTAAAAACAGAAGCAAACAAATAGAAAATCACACCGAGATTTTTACGTGGTTCAGCCTCTATCCTCTATTCTAGTGGCCTAATCCACGTCCAATCCCAACTAGGATTGGAGACTCACTTTATTAAAATAATATTCAGCAATTACAAAGACAATAAAACTCCCTGTTACAACGACGATCGATTGGACACCTCTGCCCCCTTTGCACCTCTGCAACACCTCTCACCTCTGAGACTTTGATACCTTTGTTGTACAGACTGAATATTACTAAAATAAAAACCCCCAAGCCAACCTAGACTTGTACTTTATTTACAATATAAATAATGAATATAAGAACAATGTAAACCAAGACTAAAATAGTGATATGATGATTTATAACTTGAATAGCTTGAAGAAATTTTGCCCAGTAGTCTTGTTTTCCAAGAAGCCGTGTAAACAGTGTATATATAAGGAATAGAACAACGGCTATGTAACCTTTCAAATCCTCCTGCAACGTCTATATCTTTTTGATTGAAAATAGGAGATCCACGTTATCAAAAATAACATTAGTAGATAAAGAAATTCTGTTGTGAAGGAATCAATTAGGAATCAAATACTAAAAAGAGTCCTATTAGTAATTAGCAAGATCCCTTAAAAATAGCAATTACTGATTAGCATGTGACACAATAATATCTCCATCAATTTTAAATAGGAATCCTTCATAAAACCAATTCCTAAAATATCTCCCAAATCCGTATAAATTGATAGCACAAAATATATATATATATATATATATATATTGGAAGGATATATTCCCATAATTAAGTATGAGAAATATAAGGAGTATTAAACAGATTTTCAATTACCTTAAAATACTCCAATTTGAATTAGACTTTAAAGCAAATCAAGATTGAATATATATATTATTCTCCTTAAAATACTCCAACTTAAATTAGACTTTAAAGCAAATTAGGATTGGATATATATTCAACTTAAAACATGTGACAAAAATAACCACCTTGATTTACTCACTCCAAAATTTCGTGGGCTAGCAAGTAACGTGTAGTATTAACCTATGCACACTATTATATATTATTTAATTAATTAATATGCATAAAACTATTTGAATAACATGACCCAATTAAAGAATATAAAATCAATTTAGCCCATATAAACATTGTCATCCTTAAAACCACAAAGTATATAAACCAACACATGTTTCTTGTCATCAATATGGTACTATTTCTGATCCTACAGCTAGATTGTTTTGCCAGTCTCGAAACCAGTTGTTACAACTTCTGAAGCACAATCTCTCCCAAGCTCAGTGTCGTATACAGAATTATGCTGATGCCAATAGACAGGAAAGGGTCTTCAATGTGGGAGATTTGGTTTATTTGAATGTTCGACCTTATAAACAACATTCCATGACACAATCTAATTATTCCAAGTTGGACTCCAAATACTATGGTCCCTTTCCAGTGCTGGACAAGATAGGCTCTGTTGCTTACAAATTATTACTGCCCTCTGCTGTTAAAATACACCTAGTGTTTCATGTGTCTCAATTGAAGAAGAAACTTGGTGTTTCTGCTCAGGTTTCCCCAGTTCTGCCTCCAGTTGATACTCATGGTCAGTTTGTTATTAAACCTCTTGTCGTGCTGGATCGAAGAATGGTTAAGAAAAACAATGCAGCTGAGGTTGTTATTTTATTGTTGGACAATGAAATCATTGGTATTATATTTAAGAACAATTATTGTTCTATTTATAATAATAATGTTTTGTATCGAACTGAAATATTACTTAATGGATTTTGTATACTTGACTTACGTGAAAAATATATATTTTACAAATTGAACAAACTAATATAAGAAAAAGAGATGATCATTCAAAGAGTTAAATGTATGTATTTGTTGAAATACAAGTGTAAATTATTTGAAAGGTTCAAAGAATTCAGAAGTGAAACAAATTGACAAAGTATTAAGATTCTTTGATTAGATCAAGGAATAAATACTTGTGCAATAAGTTTTTAGATCATCTCAAATGGTTTCTCATAATGGACACATCCTGATACGCAAAAATTGATTGATGTATCTGAATGAAAAATCGTAGCTTGTTGGACATGGTGCGGTCTATAATGATTTTACCGACATTACAGTATCCTTCTGGGGTAATGTCCTAGAAAAGGCTGCATATCTACGAAAAGGTAACCTCAAAATCTGGCTCCAAGACTCCATAAAAGTTATGGACAAGGAGGATTCCTAATCTTAAGTATGTTAAGATAAGGGGTTGTCCAACTTATGTGAAAAAGGTTTCAAAGGATAAGCTTGGGACAAGATTTGATAAGTGTCAATTTGTGGGACATCCTAAAGTAAGTTTAGGGAATATATTCTATAATCCTACTTAGCAAAAGGTGTTTGTTGAGAAACATGTTGCCTTCTAAGATAAAGGTGTTTATTATTGAAGGGGCTAGTGGGAGGATAATACATCTTGAAAAGTTTAAGAACCACAAAACACTACAAGTCAAATAAGAGGAACCTATAGATAGACCTATTGTACCACAACCAAATCGTAAATCTGGAATAGTACCGAAGATACCTAGGAGGTATGGATTCATCATGGATGATGATGATGAGGTACGTATCATAGAAGATGATGATCCAGTTACATACGATGATGTAAGAGTTGTAGACACTCAGAGAAATGGATTGAAGCAATCTTCTCAAAAATAGAACATTCATTTTGATATGATAATCAAAAGAGTTTGATTTTATCAAAAACAAGAATGAACCTAGTGTGTACAAAAGGGTCAGTGGGAGCGTCATGATATTTCTAGTATTATATGTTGATATACTACGGATAAGGAATAACATACCAATGCTATAATCAGTAAAGATAAAGTTGTCTAAACATTCCTCCATGAATGATTTGGAAAGAGTATCTTAATTGGGGATGCAAATCTATATAGATAGATTTAAAAGGATGCTCGGCTTAACCCAAGGAACGTATATTCATTTGATGCTAAAGTCGTTTAGCATGGCAAACTCCATGGGATGTCTCATGTTGATGAGCCATGGAGTGTATCTCTCTTAATAGTCCCCATAGACTCCTAAAAGAGAGATCGCATGAGTGACAATCATGTATGCAATGAAATATACGCGACCTGATGTTGATCAGTCATATTCTGGAGAAGTTCACTGTGAGACAGTGAAAAACATCTTAAAGTACTTAACCAGCACTAAGGATGTGATATAATTCATGGCTGGTCTGAATTAAAACTAGAGGGCTTAACAAACTCAAGTTTTTCAGATCGACCAAGACGACAGAAAATTCATTTTAAGGTAAATCGTTACCTTGAACGGTGGTGCAGTGAATTGGAAAGGTTCCAAACAGCAAAGAGTTGCTGGTTTAGTGATAAAGACAAAGTATATAGCTGTAAATGAAGCTACAAGTTGATTGTTTGGATTATAAGTTCATTACAGAACTAGGAATAGTTCCTAAGTCTCATCTTGGATTTAAACATGTGTTGTGGCACTTTCATTTGATTATAAGAATCATTGAAAGATGGGAAATCACTATAGAGATAGTGGACTCTCAAGAACAACATTAAATATCCATTAACTAAAGCTTATCCAACAGCAGGATAATCATCACTTAGAGAAGAAGGGTATGAGATACCATGGCGATTGACTTTAGTGCAAGTGGGAGATTGAAAGTAGTATGCACATAAGCCAATCATGTTTGATGATAAAGCATATACTTTGTAAAAATCTTATTCATTTATTAATAAAAAGTATTAATTTATTAAAGGCTTTTAAATTATCTACATGATGTTGTTTTATAATATGTGATAAACCCATAGTTTTAAGCAATTCTTTTAGAATAATGATGATGATCATTCTAATGAGATCTAAATTCTTAGAAAGCTTAAAACTAAAATAGTTCCCAATCGTTGGATTGCTAAATTGGGGATTAGTGAATCCGGATAGATTGGTACATACGTTGCTTGCTCATTTGATGAGGATGATTGATCTCATGATCATTTGTGTGGAGACACTAAAGCAAGTATGTAGGTGCTTATTAGAGAATAAGTTCACTGAACGTGGCTCGCTAAGGAATACCTAATGGAGTTTTACTTGCCTGTCAATAGGAATTTCTGTAGTGATAGTAGTACAAGTGATCCTTGGACTTGAGATCATCATAGTATCTTGTGTATGATGAGTTATACTTTGACTTATTCCTTAAGACCCTTAGGGTATATCAAAGGGTATGCTTGAGTATAATAAGTTGTACATGGAGATAATGTATGATCAATAAAGAATCTACCACTTCTAGTAAAAGAAGAGAAATGTCCTATGTGATTCGATAAATGACAACCCAGTAGTCCTTGGCCAAGGCAGAATGAAATTAGAAAGGAGTTTCTAATTTGCATTATTTGGAGTTGTGCATTTAAGAGTCGAAATACATATAATTAAATAAAATAAGACTTGACAGAGATTCCATGTCTTATATTTAATTGGGACATTGTATGGTGGAAGGATTGAATTGTACGGTAACTATTTACTCAAAGGTGCTTTTATGATTAATGTTGAAATCTATATTATCTGGAAAGTCGTTGATCGCTAGGGAGGCTTATCCCTATTGTAGAATAAATATTATTTATTTAAATAAATTATTAGTTTAATTTATTTATTTAAATAAGATTAGAATTGTTCTAATTGATTTATTCACAACCGGTTTAATATGGAGAACCTAAAGGGTCACACCATAAAAGGAAGAATAATTATTTAAGAAGTTAATGGCATAATCGTAATAATAAGTTAAGTATATTTAATTTAATCTATGGTGATAGAATAAATTAAATAGCTTAATATTTATTATTTAATATTTTAGAAATATTAAATATAAAGAGGAGTCTTATTATTATTATTACTATTATTATTATTTAATTTCTAAAGGAGTTTGGGAATTAATTAATAAAAGTACTCTCAAATATCCTAATAGGATTAGGAGGCAAATTAATTAAAAGAGTTTAATTAATTATCCCTAATAAAATTAGGGAGCTTAATTAATTAAAAGAATTTAATTAATTAAATAAAATCCAATTCCTTAATTGTTAAGGAGGGTTGCCTACATCTATAAATAAGAGGAGTCTTATTATGGGTGTAGAGGTTATTGACTTTAACAACATACGTAATTCCAATTGTTGGAGAGTACGCCCTTTTTTCTATAGAGATAGAAAACTAGGGTTTGAGCCAAATACCCATCTTCTTGAATTCTTCTTCTTCCTTGGTGGATCACCTCTAGAGGCCAAACACTTGGGTGGCTAACGTTGATCAAAGGAAGGAACCAAACCCGGTGGATTCAAGATGAACGCGAAAAGGATTTGAGGTGAACTTGTACCTGAGGAAGCTTGGATCTTCAAGGGTATGATTCTTGTTCTTTCTTTTTCGTTTAATTAATAATTGCGCATAAAGGTTGATCCGGGTATATGGTTTGTAAAATTTTAAACTCTGATTTTTAAACGCTTCCGCAGATTTTTGCAATTTGATTGCGATCATGAATATTACAAACCTAACACTCCACATGTTGTAATTCTGTAATTAAGCACACCTAGAGGGGGGGTGAATAGGTGTAAATACTTAGAAGTGATCTACAACGACCAATTTTCAAAGTTAACTATAGCAGACTGTAATCAGACGGTCTAACCCTGTCCGTATTAGTTATATTCTTAACTATTAAAAAACGGACAGCTAATGCCTGTCCGGATTAGTGTAAAACTTTTTCGACGCAAACAAAAATTGCAGAATATTAACTGTTAAAAACGGACAGCTAATGCCTGTCCGGATTAGTGTAAAACTTTTTTGACGCAGACAAACAAAAACTGCAGAATATTAACGGTTAAAAACAGAAGCAAACAAATAGAAAATCACACCGAGATTTTTACGTGGTTCAGCCTCTATCCTCTATTCTAGTGGCCTAATCCACGTCCAATCCCAACTAGGATTGGAGACTCACTTTATTAAAATAATATTCAGCAATTACAAAGACAATAAAACTCCCTGTTACAACGACGATCGATTGGACACCTCTGCCCCCTTTGCACCTCTGCAACACCTCTCACCTCTGAGACTTTGATACCTTTGTTGTACAGACTGAATATTACTAAAATAAAAACCCCCAAGCCAACCTAGACTTGTACTTTATTTACAATATAAATAATGAATATAAGAACAATGTAAACCAAGACTAAAATAGTGATATGATGATTTGTAACTTGAATAGCTTGAAGAAATTTTGCCCAGTAGTCTTGTTTTCCAAGAAGCCGTGTAAACAGTGTATATATAAGGAATAGAACAACGGCTATGTAACCTTTCAAATCCTCCTGCAACGTCTATATCTTTTTGATTGAAAATAGGAGATCCACGTTATCAAAAATAACATTAGTAGATAAAGAAATTCTGTTGTGAAGGAATCAATTAGGAATCAAATACTAAAAAGAGTCCTATTAGTAATTAGCAAGATCCCTTAAAAATAGCAATTACTGATTAGCATGTGACACAATAATATCTCCATCAATTTTAAATAGGAATCCTTCATAAAACCAATTCCTAAAATATCTCCCAAATCCGTATAAATTGATAGCACAAAATATATATATATATATATATTGGAAGGATATATTCCCATAATTAAGTATGAGAAATATAAGGAGTATTAAACAGATTTTCAATTACCTTAAAATACTCCAATTTGAATTAGACTTTAAAGCAAATCAAGATTGAATATATATATTATTCTCCTTAAAATACTCCAACTTAAATTAGACTTTAAAGCAAATTAGGATTGGATATATATTCAACTTAAAACATGTGACAAAAATAACCACCTTGATTTACTCACTCCAAAATTTCGTGGGCTAGCAAGTAACGTGTAGTATTAACCTATGCACACTATTATATATTATTTAATTAATTAATATGCATAAAACTATTTGAATAACATGACCCAATTAAAGAATATAAAATCAATTTAGCCCATATAAACATTGTCATCCTTAAAACCACAAAGTATATAAACCAACACATGTTTCTTGTCATCAATATGGTACTATTTCTGATCCTACAGCTAGATTGTTTTGCCAGTCTCGAAACCAGTTGTTACAACTTCTGAAGCACAATCTCTCCCAAGCTCAGTGTCGTATACAGAATTATGCTGATGCCAATAGACAGGAAAGGGTCTTCAATGTGGGAGATTTGGTTTATTTGAATGTTCGACCTTATAAACAACATTCCATGACACAATCTAATTATTCCAAGTTGGACTCCAAATACTATGGTCCCTTTCCAGTGCTGGACAAGATAGGCTCTGTTGCTTACAAATTATTACTGCCCTCTGCTGTTAAAATACACCTAGTGTTTCATGTGTCTCAATTGAAGAAGAAACTTGGTGTTTCTGCTCAGGTTTCCCCAGTTCTGCCTCCAGTTGATACTCATGGTCAGTTTGTTATTAAACCTCTTGTCGTGCTGGATCGAAGAATGGTTAAGAAAAACAATGCAGCTGAGGTTGAAGTTTTGGTTCAATGGGCTAACACTCTACCTTCAGAGGCAACTTGGGAATTATGGTCTGATTTGCATGCTAAATTTCCTGATTTTATTCCTTGAGGACAAGTGGTTTTTTAAGAGGGATGGATTGTAAGGAACCCAACTGCTACACTACGATCAGCTATCACTTTACGATCAGCTATTACTCTACGATAAATATCCATTAAGGGCATAATAGTCTTTGTGTAATAATTGAGTCGGTTGGTTATCGTAGTGTTCATGTTATTGTGTATAAGAGAAACTATCTTTAATGAGTTGGGTTATGAAATGAATTGTTCTTTCTTCTGAACTTCTCTCTACTTCTTCTGAACTCTTTCTCTCTCTCTCTCTAAATCTCTTCTTAGTCACAAATCTTCATAAATTGAGCTGAACTTAAGCTTAGTAAGGAATTTGATTATCCAAATCCTTACAGCTTTCTTGACACCCATGTTCACCTTCATCCTCTCTCTCTCTCTCTCTTCAGAATTAAGATCTACTCCATTGAAGATCTTTTCGGTGCTTTCTTGACACCCATGTTCACCTTGACCGTTCAGAAACAACCCATTCGCCTACGCTTCATCGTCTTCTTCTTTATCTATTCCCGTTCAGAAACAACTCATCTCTTCATCGGCCGGATCTGATCGTTCAGAAACAACTCATCTCTTCATCGGCCGAATCGAACTCGCCGGAGCACTGAAGTTCTCCGCCATTGTTAGGGCTTGAGAGTTCCACCATTACTGTTTGAATAATTGTGTGTGTGTGTGTGTGTTTGTGAGAGAGAATAGAATTTGAACTGTTGTCTTTTGAAAACAAAGAAAATAACCATTAATGGTGGTGGAGAAGGAAGCAGGGGCGAACCCAAAGCCAAGGCAAGGGGGCACATGCCCCCACTGGATTTTCAAGAAGCCTCTTCATATATATATATATATATATATATATATATATATATATATATATATATATATATATATATATATATATATAAACACACACACACTACAATTATTAATATATTCACAAATTTTAAAGTTTAGTGGAACAAGATAAGTAAAGTACTACAGTTATATTAGTACACTACTATTATATTACTGAAAAAAAGAATATGATACTATCTTGTTAAAATAAAATACTACTATAAGAACTTAAGTATTTTATTATCTTGATCAATTTACTTCTCCTAAATACTAAGAAGGTAAAAACAGAGGAGTTACTGTTACTAAAAAATGTGATATTTTTGAGCGTGATATTTTTGTAACTATTAAAAATAAGACTATCATACAACAATTTTTAGCAACGAAACTTCAAAAAATGTTATTGTAAACAATATTTATGAATTATTTAATTTTGTGATTTATTTTATTACATTTTTATTCTTAAGAAAAAAATTCCGAATTGGACCCCACTGAACTTTCAGGCTGGATCCGCCCCTGGAAGGAAGGGTAGAGAAAGAAAATAAATAGGTAAAATATTATTGGGATTGTAAAATGTCAAATATTTTAGGAAGAAAAAAATACTCTAAAACGTCAGATATAAAGGGACGGAGGAAGTATTAATTTTTTCAATACTCATAATATATTCATCAAAAAAAAATTTGGGAACTTAGAAAAACCTGTCAAACTAACAATTAGTTTTATTTTATCTCTTTATATATTAATATAAAAATATTTTAATAACTATTCTCTTAATATAGGAAGTTTTAGAGTGTTGTACAAGAATTAAGATGATGATTAGAAAACATTAAATATAGTATCAATTGTCTATAATACCCTTAAATATTATCTTATAATAGTTATCACATACTCTCTAACACATTTTTCCATAATTTTTTTCTAAAAAAACTTATTAATCTCATTTACTCATTGGTCTCTCTCCTCATCCCCATAAAATAATTTATTCAATTCTTTAATTTATCAAAAAATTAGATAGAATAATAAAAGATAATTTTAAAAAAACTGTGATCAATTCTCTTAGATTTTAATAAACGTCAAAAGGGATGGAGGGGAGTACTATAATTTGTCATCCTAACACTGGCAAAACGGGTGGCAATTAAGATGGGATAGAGTGAGTGAGATTACAGTCCTTCTACGGCGACCGGTTATGAGCGACCGGCCGGAATTTTTTTTTTTTTTTTTTTTTTAAATATCTTTCAAATAATTTATAAGATTTATTGAAACTGAAATTTTTACAGAAAAAAATGTTTTGGATGTCATTTTGGATACACGTAAAAAAATATGCATGTACAGTCACTTTATAATATTAGGAATAGTAAGAAAAATTCACATCTTTTTTTTGACTTATCCTCCTTGTCGCAAGCATATGTATTTTACAAATTATCCCAAACCCGAGTTATTAACCGCTTTTGGTCCCAAATCTTTGGGGTTGCTTTTTCCAATAAACGTTGGTTACATTTTTTTATGTTATTTGTACCAGTAACCGGTTTATGGATGAGACTGTACAGACATATTTTTTACGTGTATCTAAAATGACATTCAAAATATTTTTTTCTGTAAAAATTCCAGTTCCAATAAATCTTACTCCCTCCGTCCCAAATTAACTGCTCAATTTTGACTTTTTATAGTCAAATTGACTATTTTTAGAATTAATAATTAAACATATATAAATATATTTCTGAAATTATAAAAATTAGGATTAGTAATAAATTGTATATACTTTCTTTTGGTTATAACCTCTTCACCTATATTTTAGCAAAAATAGTAAAAAGATTAGTTTTAAAAATGGTCAATTTGACTTTAAAAAATCAAAACTGAACAATTAATTTGGGACGGAGGGAGTATAAATTATTTGGGAGATATTTAAAAAAAAAAAATTCCGACCGGTCGCTCATAACCGGTCGCCCAATACTTATTCGTGAGATTAATAACTCCCGACTTTTTCTTGGGAACCTTTTTCTAAAACGGGTACCCAAAAGTCAAATTTTGGTATGGCAGGCACACCGTATTATACTTCCTCGCATGACGCCGTTTTTGGAGATCCAAGCAAACAATACATGTATATGGAGTACTTAATTAAAATAAAGAACCACAGACAGAAAATAAATTACGTAGAAATTATCAAATACCAACTAGCTACGTTTTTCAAAGGTAGTCTCGTACTCTCATAGGTTAATTGTATTTATTTTACAAAAAGAAATTTAATTAATTATAATACAAAATGGTATAATATTTTAAATTATTACTCTTTTCGTTCTAAAATTAAAGATATATTTACAAAATGACGACCTTTAAAATAATTTTACGTTCTCAAATATAGTTTTAGTATTAGTTAAGAATTCAGTTGTGGTGATTTGATATTGAGAATAATTTTATAGTTTTAAAATAAAAATATATCTCTAATTTTGAAATAGATTAAAAAGAAAAATATATCTTTAATTTTAGAATAAATGTATATTATAATTTAATCAACTAACAATTTATTATTTTCGAAAGTAGATATTAAACGAAATGCATGTATATTTTTTTAATATTTGTACATTTTATAAATAAAAGGTTTGTATAAGTGAGTGAGTACTTAAATAAAAAAAAATGATATATTCCCTTTGTTCTAAAAGAGATGTTCAAAGTCCCATTTTCACATGAGTTAAGAAAAATAATTAAGGTACAAAAATATATGCACCAATTATTTGATCTTATAATAATGTTGATAGTAATGATCAAAATATGAAAATAGATAGTTGATGATATTAAGATCAATCCTATCAAAAATTAGAATCATTAAAAATATTTTTACTGCTAAAAGTTTTAAAAAAAATCAACCATTGAAATTTTGAAGAAAAATCCAATTATTCATCAAATGATGAAAATTAATATCGAACTACTTTCATTTTTGGAATAATTATGCAACTCAATAATATAAATTAATTGACCAGTACTGATTTTAATTATTTTATTTAAAATTATAAAAATATGGTGTGTTAGATGAAATTGAAAGGAAGTCAAGTCTAATAGTTAAAACTAATAGTAATTTTTGTTAAAAAAAACCAAAGAGATAATTAATAAATTACAATTTGACCATTTAATTGAAAGATATCAACTATACTAAGTAAATACATTGGTTAAATATTTTTCTCTAGTTTTTTAAGAACTTATAGTAATATTATAATTCAATTGTAAAGATATATTTTCAGTCAAGGGATGCAGAGAGAATCTGAGGAGAAATAATAAGAATTTTGAAAAAAACTAACTAAAATTATTTTATATTGAGAAATTATTTCTACCATGACAAAATAAAATAAAATATGAAAGTAAATTAAGAATGGAAAAGGCTCAGAAGATGGAGGAAGTAAAATAATTTATTGGTTTTGATTAAAGGGGATCAGAAGCTACTGGGATGGCACATGCATGGAATCCCATACCTTCTGTAGTCTCTCTCCCACGTGCCTCCATGCATTCACATCTAACCCCACCACCACCATATATATATATATATATATATATATATATATATATATATATATATATATATATATATTGATTTATAACATATATTTTTTATAGATTAAAAATAGGCATGCAGCAGATCTATCGTTTAATATATGAACCAACGATTGAAATTAGAACTGAAAAATTCATGTCTGCTAGTGGATGTCAATACTATTTCTGCGTCATCCCGCTACAATTAATAGCGGACGACACCCGTCATTTGCTATTATTAGTATCAGACGTAATTCATCATCTGCTACCAATAATAGCGGACATGAATTTTTCAATTCTAATTAATCTCAATCGTTCTTTTTTGCATTGAACGTTAACGATGGTGTTTACTTATTTTTAATTCATGGCAAATACTTACTAGATCATTCCCCAATATATATTATATTTATTGTTATAAGGAGATATATAGAAAGATTTGATGGAGTATATACTTTTCTTCTTCAAATGATAGTTCTTCACTCTGTCATCCAATAAATTAAATATAGATAGATATAAGTAAATATAACTATATATATCTTGTATGCATCCATGCATGCCCACGCATATGATTTAATTAAGAATTAGTACATTGAATTGAAAATCTATATATATATATACCTTCATATCAAGAAAAAGAAAAGAAAGGAAAGGCAAAAAATGGAAAAGTATGAGCTTGTGAAAGATATAGGAGTTGGGAATTTCGGTGTGGCCAGGCTTATGAGACACAAAGAAACCAAAGAACTTGTAGCCATGAAATATATTGAGCGTGGTCAAAAGGTAATTAATTATTTTCATTTATTGTTTTCTTCATTTTCTTAATTTCTTTCCATTTTTGGTTTTTTTTCTTGATGAGTACGTGGTTTCAGATCGATGAAAATGTAGCCAGGGAGATCATAAATCACAGATCTCTTCGACACCCGAATATAATTCGTTTTAAGGAGGTAATTATGTAAATAATTTATTTATATATGATCATATATATATATATGTTGAATCCAACAAATATATTGGAAGAATTATATATTGTGTTTTTAATTAATATATTCAATATAATTTTGTGGGTTGAAATTCGAAGGTGCTTTTGACACCAACCCATCTGGCAATTGTGATGGAGTATGCATCTGGTGGAGAATTGTTTGATCGAATCTGTAATGCCGGTAGATTTAGTGAACATGAGGTCCGTTCTATATATTAAACTTATAATTCTTTTAATTTCATAGAAATTAATTCTGCAATTCATAAAAGTATTGCGTAATCTCTTTTTCTTTTTCTTTTTTTTTTTTAAAAAAAAGAAAATATATTTTTCTTCTTATATATTTTGATCATCATAAAAGTTTGGGGATTTCACCTTTTTTTCAGGCTAGGTATTTCTTCCAACAGTTGATCTCTGGGGTCTGTTTTTGCCATGCTATGGTAAAATTACATCACATTCTCTCTCTCTCTCTCTCTCTCTCTATATATATATATATATATATATATATATATATATATATATATATTAATGAAGAAACTGTCATGTGCAGCAAATATGTCATAGAGATCTGAAGTTGGAAAATACACTGTTAGATGGTAGTCCAGCGCCTCGCCTCAAAATTTGTGATTTTGGTTACTCCAAGGTTGGTTTTTGGTTCACTCAATTTAATTTACGTACATGCATCTACTATATTATACTACATTCCTCTCTTAATCGAAGTCATTTTAGAATTATACAAATACTATTAAGAAAGTAATTATATAATATTAAATATAATATTAATTATCTATATTACTCTTATATTAAAAAATATATATTATTTATTGGACAAAAAATAATGTGAGAACCAAAGTTATATTTAATACTTAAAATAATATTAGAAACTAATTAATTAATGCTTATTTAAAATTCTCAAATAATTTATATTAAAAGATAAAAACACTTCTCTAGAACGACTTATATTAAAGGAGGGAGAGAGTACCCTCTATACTTTTTTAAAAAAAATCGTGACACTATATTTAAGTTCTTGAAGTTAATTTCTATGAATTTAAATTTCAAATTTGATAGGAGTATAAATTTATTTAAATTTTAAAAATAATAAAATTGACAATTGGTAACTTTTTCATGATTCCAACTTTTTACTGAGGGGTATACTAGAACTTATGACATTGCAGGGAGATGCGGTGGCTATTCCGGTTTACAATAATTAAAGTTGTTTGTATTAAAACTGCATAAATTTATATTAACTTTAAATTTTAGGATTTAACAAATTAATTTAAAAAATATAAAATGCTTCTCTATTTTTTTGGAATAGAAGAAGATATACGGGTAGAACTCCTTGTTTTGTGAAAAAATGATTTCACCTCTTCTGTAGTATAATTTTAATTTATCTTCCCATAAAAATTCCTCAAAATTATAATTAATTATCTATAATATAAATCAAATTAAACTCTTGTAGTATAATAAACTATAATGGCTAATTAATTTATATAAGGTTGAAAATTAATTATGTCATTGGCAGTCGTCTGTGCTGCATTCAATTCCCAAATCGACGGTCGGAACTCCGGCGTATATTGCACCTGAGGTTCTCTCCCGCCGTGAATATGATGGCAAGGTAAAATCTCTCTACTTTATTTGATTATTTAATTTATTAATTTTTTTGTAGTGCATGATACATCATCAACTAACTAACCATTTTAGACTAATTAAATATCATGGTGCAGTTATCCCCTTTTAATCCTTCTTTTCAACATCTACATACTTTGGACAAAAGGGCATGAGATAATTTTAGTACTTTATGATCTAATAATTGTCTCGGACACAGCATCTTGGTGTTAGAATTGCATTCAAAACTGATAAAAAATGGCAGGATTTGATTAGGGTTAGATGTAGGCAATCGCACCTTTATATACAAAGAATGTTGATTGACTAATGCAAGAAATGAATTAAAGAGTATATAAGATAATAATTGACTTGAAATATGGTTATCTAATGTTGATTGAGCGCAACGACATTGGATATAAAAAACGTTATCTATAGTACTCACAATTTAAAATGATAGCATTCGAAACATGGAACATGTAAGAGTAATTCCCCAACAACTCTGATCTAGGGGTGTAAGTCGAGTCGAGTAGTTCGGTGCTCGACTCGAGATCGACTCGAAAATATGATTCAAAGTTTGAATTCGAAATTGATTCGAATCGAATTTGATCCATACTCGTTTTCTGTTTAATGATATACGAGTCGAATTCGAGCATACTAGTGTTCGCTCAGATTAGGATTTGAACTAGTATTTTATTTTTTTCGAACCATACTCGATGGATCATATTCGAATATCTATACTAACAAGCTAAATATGTGATATTTATATCAATCTTTATAATATATAGTGTAGTATGAAATTGGCTAGTACTTGAATAATTCAATGAATTGATTTTCAATTTGTATTACATTCTTTGTAATTTATTTACATAAATAAAAGTGAAAACTTTTATATATAAACATTAGTTCAGTAATCAATTTAGTATGTAGTGGTTCAATTTTAAGTGAAATAGTTCACATTCGAAACTTAATTTGAAGGCTCGTGAGTAGCTCACTATGTAAACGAGCCGAGTACTTACGAGCCGAGTAGGTTCGAGTAATGATTCGTGTCGAATCTGGCGTAAAATTAGAATTCCCGTATCGAATTCGTGCTCAATTTTTTCGAGTCAAGTTGAATCAAATCTGAACATTAGAGTGTTCTCTGAGATTCGACTCGTTTATATCCCTATTTGAATCGAAAATTATCTTTATAGTGTACATGAAACTCTCATAAATAGGTGTATCTTAGAGGGTATTTTAAAGATTTGATTCCGTGATCAAGTATTCGATAATTGAGATCTTCATGTCAAAACCTTTCACTTTTTGCTCCTTTAATTATTGCTGAATGCTGATGCAAGTCGGCAACAAAAGCACATACATTAGTGTTTGCTTTGTCATGAATCCTCTTTTGAGCTGCACCATCCATGTGCTCATCAATGTGGCTTCAAGATTAATTTGCCGCTAGTTTTAAGACATGATTTACGTTTAAAGTTTATTAAATTACAAGTCTTAATTTTTTTATAATGGCACTCGTTAGTTGTTACAATTAACAAAGGGGAAGTAATATTTTCATAAGTAAAATTTGATATTTTTACAAATTCTCACTCACACGAGTGTAAAGTCTATTTATTATTCATGTGAGATGAATTTTGTGGAATTATCATTTTTACTTGTGAAAATATCAATTCCCTTAACAAAAACGTCATTGTAGAGTAGACAATTAAAAAATTAATTTATCTATGTGCAGGGAATGCCTCTTTTACAACTCCTAACAAGTAGATATATAGAAATTAATTGCTCATTTTCGAGATTTAATGTTATTCGACAAAATATTTATTTAGCGATACTTTTACATTTAGTTTAATTTTATAAAACTGATCTATTCGGCTTGTGATTACCATATTATTATTGACGGCTTTAATTTTGTCTTCGAAAAATAACTCTAATATGAGTGTAAGTATCGGATCCAAGATATATAAGTCAACAATGTTGGTTTAGAGATTTAATTTGTCATCGTCAACAATGGGTTGTTTGAATTTTCAGCAATACTTGATTATTAACATAATCTACAGTAACTAAACAGGTTGAAATTGAAACCAATGTAACAATAACTATTGAGGAAAACACTTCTATAACACAAATTTCAATGGGTCAACAATTGTATTGTAGGTAGGCTAATTGTTCATTAAATTAGTTAACCAAAATCTCTTTTACATCAGCTGATTGAAAAATTATTTCAAAAAATTCCACAAAAATTCTAATATGCTAATTATTAATTCATTCTCTCTCTCTCTCTTCTTCCAGTTGGCTGATGTATGGTCTTGTGGAGTGACTCTATATGTTATGTTGGTGGGAGCATACCCTTTTGAAGATCCAGATGATCCCAAAAATTTCAGGAAAACAATCGGAGTAATTTTCCAACCTTCCTGTTTCATTCAAATCATTAATTAGTTCCCAAATAAGCTCGAGAAATATTGTTGCTAATTTTGTATTGTCATTATTTTTCAGCGAATAATGGCAACTCAATACAAAATCCCTGACTATGTTTACATTTCTCAAGATTGTAGACACCTTCTTTCTCGCATATTTGTTGCAAATTCTTCACGGGTATGTTGAAAGATGAAAGAGTGTGTGTGTGTGTGTGTATATATATATGTGTGTGTGTGTGTGTGTGTGTTATATCACTTAATTTCTTTGCATTTGTGCTGCAGAGGATTACAATCAAAGAAATCAAGAATCACCCATGGTTCCTAAAGAATTTACCGAGGGAGTTAACAGAGGCGGCTCAAGCTAGCTACTATCAAAGAGAGGTCGACCCAAGCGGCGTCTCCCTCCAAAGCATCGAAGATATAATGAAAATTGTCGGAGAGGCAAGGAATCCACCGCCTTCGTCTTGGAGTAGGAGTATAGGGGGTTTTGGTTGGGGAACAGAAGAAGATATTGAAGAAAGCAAAGAACTTGCAGAAGAAGAGGAGGAGGATTTAGAAGAAGAAGTAGAGGATGAGTATGAAAAGAGGGTTAGGGAGGTTCATGCTAGTGGGGAATTTCACATCAGTTGAGCACTTCCATACTATATATATGTTTTAGTAATTAAAAATTGTGTTAATCATGTCTTTAGGATTTGCTTATTTGTCTAATGTACTTGTAATATGAGATAAATTGAGTAAAGACTATCTGTAAACTAAAGATTTACACTATTTCATTTGAACTTATATTTTAAATAAAATAAATTATACATAGGGGCAAATGTGCAAAAAAACCCCTGATGTTTACACGGATGTCCCACTTTGACTCTAAACTAATTTTTTTTTCCAAAAGTACCCTTAACGTTTCAAAAAGCAGGTCACCCGTGCCCCTGCTGTTAACAGAAGACAAACGAGATTAAAATGTAATGACGTGGCAAACTTAAAGGTTCAAAAATGTCTCTGATGTTTATACGGATGTCCCACTTCCACCCTAAACTAATTAAAATATTATCATATAAAACATATTCTAAGTAAAATAATATATATCATTTAATCAAAACAAAAAATATAAATTGATGACGTTATTTAAAACTAAAAGATATAAAAATATTAACGTTATTTAATACTAATTAGTATTTTATATCAATTAGTATTTTAAAATTATTTTATATCAATTAGTATTTTATATCAATTAGTATTTTAACGTTATTTTATATCAATTAGTATTTTAACGTTATTTTATATCAATTAGTATTTTATATCAATTAGTATTTTTAAAACCGGAGTATTATGATTATTTTAAAATTCAAAACTAAATAATATTTTTAAAATTCAAACTGGAGTATTATGATTATTTTATTAATTTTTAATATTAATTTTTAAAATCATATCAATTTAAAAATATTTTAGTATTATCAATTTTTAAACTGGAGTATTTTAATATTTTATTAATTTAAAAATATTATTTAGTATTATGATTTTAGCAATTTAAAAATTTTATATCAATTAGAATTTAATATTATGATTTTAGTATTTTAATGATGTAATTTGAATTTTTGTTGTTTTGATTAATTAACAAAATAATTTAAATTTTAGTATTTTTTTAATTTGATTTTTTAGTATTTAATAGTTTTTAATTAGTATTTTAGTATTTTTTTTAATTAGTATTTGATGTAAATATGTTATGTTTTGAATTTTAGTATTTTGATTAAATGATGTAACTATGTTATACAACTATGTTATACAACTTACTTTATTTAATTAGTTGTTTTGATTAGTTAACGAAATAATTTGAATTTTATTATTTTGATTAAATGATGTAAATATGTAATTATTTTTTTTTATTTTGAATTTTAATATTTTTTGTTTTGATTAAATGATATATATTATTTTATTTAGAATATGTTTTATATGATAATATTCTAATTAGTTTATGGTGGAAGTGGGACATCCGTATAAACATCAGGGATATTTTTGAACCTTTAAGCCTGCCACATCATCACATTTTAACCCTGTAAGACCCCAACTTTTTATAAATAAAATCGAATTTCCTCTAATTATTATTCTTGATTAATAAGGTGGTAATTTGATATAATGCTTTGGTTATGGGTGAAATATACAATTTTTGTAAAATAAACAAGTGGTTATTAAAATATTCATTTTTGTCGGAGAATATTCGTTTGGTCGTGGAATATTCTTATTGTCGGGAATCTCCGTACGACGGCGCAGTCAATTGTGGGCCCCATAACGGAAAACAATTGGATGAAAGAAAACGACAAAGATTGAGTTTTATAAATAACGGCGTAAATTGTTACCGTTAACACTGTTGGGTTACCTGGTGGTTAAAATACAGTAATACGCGTGGTTGCACAGTAGCACACGGTATTGCACAATATTGTTGAATTATTGATTCGTACGTAAGAAGGCACTACCCAATAATTATTACAATAGTTACTGTTCAATATTTTATTGATTCAATAATTATTGCGTTGTTCGTTTATATTATTATTGTTTCAATAATTGTCACTGCACAATATTTCTCATTATTAGATCAATAATTCATATTATTTGAATAATATTATTATATAATATTATTAGCAATGTCTAAAAAGTTCTGTCAAGGAGAGGTTAGGTCGTCTAATTGCGCGCCAGTAAGGAGAAATCCTTATTGGAAAGCCCCTTCTTTCTTGGGAACGGCCTGGTTGTCAGTACTGTAATTCTGTAATATTATTTTTAAATAATTAATATTATTATGATAAAGAAAATATTTATTTTATGTGGATAAAGATGGGGAAAATTTTTAATATGACAATGGTTAAAAATTAATATTTTATCTTTTTTTGATAAAATAATTCATTTAAATATATTATTTTAATATTATATTAACGTTGATATTGTTACAATGAATGTGGGGTATATGAGTATATGAGGAGGAAGAGTATTTTTGTAGGCATTAAATGTTTAACACATGTTTTGTGTGTCGGTGGACACAATTCTTGACCAAAAATTGATTATAGACTGTAAAATCACCCGTTTATGGATTTTGTATTATTTCTGTTTGGAATTTGGAAAAATTTTCTTCTGCAAAGTTGTAGAGAATTGAAATTCCTATAAAAAGTCGCAAGATTTGAATTTTCTGATAAAATGACTATTTATTGTGAATTATTGAAGTTCCGGAGTTACGAAATAAAATGATTTTTATTAAATTATGGGTGGACCCTCTTTTGGTTGGTGGAATATGCACATGGGATGCTAATTTTATTCAAAGATGGCTGATCCCAACCTAACATGCGTAGAGAAATTGGTAAAGAAATAATATATTTTATTATTTTAGTCTCCTTTGACGTTCTAACATTTTCCTATAAATAGAGGGCTAAGTTAAAATTGAAAATCACACCAGAAACAAGTTTTCTCTCTTTCTCTCTCTATATTATCGAGCGTATTCTTGTGAGTATACTTTGAGTGTTGCTATACGGTGCGAGTTTCTGTCAGCACTATACCTAAAATTCAGTCAGAAGTACGGTTTCTTTAAGGTAATGGATGTTAGTTTCTTCTTAAATGATATTATTTTCTTCAATATCATTATGCCGAAATATTGGTGAACTTTTTAATCAAATTTGGAACTTGTTGTGTCGGGGTTACTATTCACATATACGGTACTATTCACGTATACTGCACTATTCACGAATACGACACTATTCACCGAAAAATAAAAATTCTCCTTTTTGTCCAAAATGTCTATTATGGTTACTAGCTTTGATTGTATCCATGTTTTGATTTTCATTCTTGAAGTTTGGCTCATAATTGTTTATTATGGAGTATTTTTGAATTTGCACAAACTAAAGTACAAATCCTTAATCCTTGTCATTTTGTTTCACTAGATTCGTTTCTTTAAAAAATATTTTTCATCATCCTCAGTCCTAAATGATGATACTATTGAATATCTTTGGCCTGTAGTGCAAAGATAAATGATTACTGATGAATATCTTTGGCCCGTAGTGCAAAGATGAACAGATGTTGAGATGAACATGACCAATCGGTGATATAAATGAATATCTTTGGCCTGTAGTGCAAAGATGATTAAAGATGTATATTAATTGTTGTTACAGGGATAAAATATTGATGATGGACTCTTAAATATTAGAAGATAGTAGAATTCATCATCTACGTGACTCTTCCAATGGATTGCTGTTTCCACTGTATTTGTTGATCTAAAACTTGTTGTCGATTATATTTTATCGAATTTTTTTTCCTTGTTGAAGACTAACGATAATTTGTTGTATATTATCTTAGTCATAATGTTCTTTACTGGGCTAGTTGAGCTCACCCTTCTCCTTTTTGTTCCATTTTTCTTCTCAGGAGGTGAGAACATAGCAGGATCGAGTCGGGGTATGGAGTGAGGTTTCTAGAAAGATGTTTTAGCAGTCCTCACTATTTCTATAAAATAGTGTTTGAATAATTGTAATGAGGACTTATTTGCGTGTGGATATTGTCTAGAAGACAATATTTGTATTTAAACTTATAATATGTATTGTCGTATTTCACACGACATTTGTATTATTGAAGTTGTAGTTTGCTTTATGTACCATGTATTTGGAGACTCAGAATGGGTGTTGTATTCCTGTTTTGGGGGCGTCACAGTTGGTATCAAAGCTTAGGGATATGGTCTCTGGCGGAGATCGGGGAATAGAACTAGGAGGGGAGAGATGAGTAAATCCTTTGCTAGTGTGTCCTACTAAGCTTATTTGTTGGTTGGTCATAATATAGGGATATTATGTGATATGTTTAATTAACCCTTGTTTTGTGGCAGTATTTAAGAATAGCTGCTGAGAACGTTAACAATGGAGTGTACGAGACTGTGGAGCAACCTTTAGTCACAAACCAGGAGAACGTGCAACAGGAAGGAAATATTCCTCCTGTAAACAACACTACCGAGCAAACGATGAACGATGGAATGTTTAGGAGCTTTTTGCAGTTCATGCAAAATCAGACGAGTGAGACTCGTGTACAAAATACGGGTGGAAATGATGGCACCGCGCGGTCTGTCACAGCCAAGATGTTTAAGGAGTTGGGACCACCAGAATTTAAGGGAAAACCAGATCCGATCATGGCAGAAATATGGGTCAAGCAAATTACCAAGATATTCGATGTCTTGGGATGCACGGAGGAACAGAAGGTTCCATTCGCCACCTTTATGTTTCGTGGTGAAGCAGATTACTGATGGGAATCTGTGAAGCGTACCCAGCCAGCCGCACTCAACATGTCTTAGGAAAGATTTTAGAAACTTTTCAATGACAAGTTCTTTCCTGAAAGTATTCGTCATATGAAAGAGGTAGAGTTTATTAGATTTGAACAGAACAACAAGACAGTGTCTTAGTACGAGGCGAAGTTCGCAGAGTTATCCATGTTTGCACCTCATTTGGTGGAGAATGAGGAACGTATGACGCGGATGTTTTTGAGAGGTCTAAAACCCGAGATTCGTCAATACCTTATATCTCATAAATTTTCTCTATATTCAGATGTTGTAAACAGGGCTCAGTTATTAGAGCGAGATAGTGAGTATACTCAACCGAGGGACCACAACCAGTGTCATATCGGTGACATCAGTCATCAGAACGATGATAACCAGCGAGGAAGGAAGAATACGGACAAAGGCGGTAACCACTCAGGTGGTAATCGTGGCCATGATAATTGAAAAGGTGACTCAAGTGGAAATTTCAGAAAGATAAGATTCAACAAGGACGGGAAGACATCAGCAGCAGCACCAGCACCAACAACAAATTCTAGGGGAGGAGAACGACCGCCAGTTAGATGTTACAAATGCGGGAAGAAGGGACATATCAGCCCAAACTGTCCACAACAATCCAAGGTATGTTACAACTGTGGAAAGGAAGGCCACATCGCTCGAGATTGTACTATAGCGAAACCAAGTTCAGCGGGAGTGGTGATTCTAAGGGCTGTCCCGGATAAGTCAAAATCAGCGGTTCCTAGAAGAGCGTTTGTCGTGACTGGCCAAAACATGAGGAACCCGAACGAGGTGATCACGGGTAAGCTAATCTTGAATTCTTGCAAAGTTTATACCTTACTAGATACCAGTTCTACCCATTCTTTTATCTCTCCTGCTTGTGCTCAACGTTTAAACTTGACTTCGGAGAAATTAGATTTTGATTTATCTGTTGAAACTCCGTTGGGTGAAACCTTCGTTATATCTACAGTTTATAAATCTTGCATGATCCAAGTTGGCACTATCACATTACCTGTGGATCTTATCTCTTTAAAGATACTTGCTTTTGATGTGATTTTAGGAATTGATTGGTTAACCACTCATCATGCCAAAATTGATTGTTTTCGTAAGGTTGTTAGTTTTCATATTCCTAACCAACCTGTCATACGAATTCAAACCACTAAACCACTAAAATCAGTCACTGTCATATCAAGCCACAAAGCTATTCGTTTATTGAAAAACGGATGCCAAGCTTTCTTAGCCCATGTTATGGATTTGAACAGTGACAAGTCAGATTTGGATAATATTTCTGTTGTTAAAGAATTTCCTGATGTATTTCCAGAAGACCTTCCCGGACTACCCCCGGAACGTGAAGTTGAATTCTTTATTGATCTTGAACCGGGTACAAAACCCATTTCTAAAATCTCATATCGAATGGCTCCTATTGAACTTCAGGAGTTAAAAACCCAACTATAGAAGTTGATACCCGAGCCTCTATCTTATGACTTCCTTTGTGGAATGCACTGAAGCCAAACTCTCCGTAGGGGATGCCATATTCGTGCGGTAGTAAACTGATAGGTGCTATTGTGACGTGCTATCCAAGATTGAGATATGAGTCACAGTTGAGAGCAACCTAAGTCAGTAATCGAAATATATATGCTTCGTAAATACGAGGAGATACCTTTTGAGATTTTGGATAGGAAAGAGCATGTCTTACGTATGAAGGTTATACCACAAGTTAAGGTTTTGTGGAGAAACCATGCTATTGAGGAAATGACGTGGGAGTTGGAGTCAGAAATGAAAATGAGGTATCCTCACCTTTTCGATACACCAGGTACGTACGTCAATTTTGAGAACAAAATTTCATAAGGAGGGGATGTTGTAAGACCTCAACTTTTTATAAATAAAATTGAATTTCCTCTAATTATTATTCTTGATTAATAAGGTGGTAATTTGATATAATGCTTTGGTTATGGGTGAAATGTGCAATTTTTGCAAAATAAACAAGTGGTTATTAAAATATTCATTTTTATCGGGGAATATTCATTTGGTCGTGGAATATTCTTATTGTCGGAAATCTCCGTACGATGGCGCAGTCAATTATGGGCCCCATAACGGAAAACGGTTGGATGAAAGAAAACGACAAAGATTGAGTTTTATAAATAACGGCGTAAATTGTTACCGTTAACACTGTTGGGTTACCTGGTGGTTAAAATACAGTAATACGCGTGGTTGCACAGTAGCACACAGTATTGCACAGTATTGTTGACTTATTGATTCGTACGTAAGAAGGCACTACCCAATAATTATTACAGTAGTTACTGTTCAATATTTTATTGATTCAATAATTGTTGCGTTATTAGTTTATATTATTATTATTTCAATAATTGTCACTGCACAGTATTTCTCATTATTAGATCAATAATTCATATTATTTGAATAATATTATTAGATAACATTATTGGCAATGTCTAGAAAGTTCTGTCAAGGAGAGGTTAGGTCGTCTAATTGCGCGCTAGTAAGGAGAAATCCTTATTGGAAAGCCCCCTCTTTCCTGGGAACGGTCTGGTTGTCAGTACTGTGATTCTGTAATATTATTTTTAAATAATTAATTATTGATTATTATGATAAAGAAAATATTCATTTTATGTGGATATAGATGGAGAAAATTTTTAATGTGACAATTGTTGAAAATTAATATTTTATCTTTTTCTGATAAAATAATTTATTTAAATATATTATTTTATTAATATATTAACGGCGATATTTTTAAAATGAATGTGGGGTATATGAGTATATGAGGAGGAAGAGTATTTTGCGGCATTAAATGTTTAACACATGTTTTGTGTGTCGGTGGACATAATTCTTTACCGAAAATTTATTATAGACTGTAAAATTATCCGTTTGTGGATTTTGGATTAATTCTGTTTGGAATTTGGAAAAAATTTCTTCTGTAAAGTTGTAGAGAATTTAAAATTCCTATGAGAATTCACAAGATTTGAATTTTCTGATAAAAGAACTATTTATTGTGAATTATTGAAGTTCCGGAGTTCCGAAATAAAATGATTTTTATTAAATTTATGGGGAGACCCACTTTTAGTTGGTGGAATATGCACATGGGCTGCTAATTTTATTCAAAGATGGCTGATCCCAACCTAGCATGCGTAGAGAAATTGGTAAAGAAATAATATATTTTATTATTTTAGTCTCCTTTGGCGTTCTAATATTTTCCTATAAATAGAGGGCTAAGTTAAAATTGAAAATCACACCAGAAACAAGTTTTCTCTCTTTCTCTCTCTATATTATCGAGCGTATTCTTGTGAGTATACTTTGAGTGTTGCTATACGGTGCGAGTTTCTGTCAGCACTATACCCGAAATTCAGTCAGAAGTACGGTTTCTTTAAGGTAAGGGATGTTATTTTCTTCTTAAATGATATTATTTTCTTCAATATCATTATGCCGAAATATTGGTAAACTTTTTAATCAAATTTGGAACTTGTTGTGTCGGGGTTACTATTCACATATACGGCACTATTCATGTATACGGCACTATTCACCGAAAAATAAAAATTCTCCTTTTTGTCAAAAATGTCTATTATGGTTACTAGATTTGATTGTATCCATGTTTTGATCTTCATTCTTGAAGTTGGGCTCATAATTGTTTATTATGGATTATTTTTGAATTTGGACAAACTAAAGTACTAATCCTTAATCCTTAATCTTTGTCATTATGTTTCACTGGATTCGTTTCTTTAAAAAATATTTTTCATCATCCTCAGTCCTAAATGATGATACTATTGAATATCTTTGGCCTGTAGTGCAAAGATAAATGATTACAGATGAATATCTTTGGCTCGTAGTGCAAAGATGAACAGGTGTTGAGATGAACATGACCAACCGGTGATATAAATGAATATCTTTGGCATGTAGTGGAAAGATGATTAAAGATGTATATTGATTGTTGTTACAGGGATTAAATATTGATGATGGACTCTTAAATATTAGAAGATAGTAGAATTCATCCTCTACGTGACTCTTCTAATGGATTGTTGTAGCGTCCCCGAATCCGGGTCCCGAATCGCCGCGGATCCACTTCGCTAATTCTACAACTGTTTGCGGAAGATATAAACATAAATTGTTTATACATTAAACTTTACACACATTTCCCCAGTATCGAATAACCTTCACTTATACACAATCATGAACTATCTAGCACATGACAATACTATTCTTCAACATTCTTTACAACTTAACTTCACATTCTGTACCAAGCTGAACTTGGCATTATCCTTTTTCTGTATTTGGCCGTATTCGCCTTATCTGCAATGTTTTATCATGATATAGCAAGGGTGAGCATGAAAGTTGGTCAGCAAGTTTAAAAATAATGTAACGATATATCATGATTTAAAGAGTTTGAATAATAAGCTGGTTATCCTTCACAATGTATTTGTGAATTAGCATGAACAAATCTTTGACTGAACAAGTATTGAACATGAATAATAATATATCTGGACCAACTGGTAATGAAGGTGATCAGCCTTTCATACCCGACTTATACATACAAGATGTACAGAGTACAATTCATAAGCATATCTGTCTGAAACCACTCTTAAAAGAGTTTAAGTAAAAAGAAACTTGAAAAACTTGCCTGAACCGTTGATTACCGTAACGCAATATAATACTCTTCTCCTGAAGACCTAATATTAATAATATAGATCTCCAATATTAGAATAATATCATCATCGTTATAAAATAACCTAAACACATAACACATAACACATAATCCTATCAGACTATACAGCATATAAAACCTATAATAGATCTTTCGGTTAGTCATAACATATAGTTAAGTATTAGACATTAGGTTTAAGTCTTAATATTATTATTATACTTTGATATTCTTTTAATCACATTATAACTTGTACTTATAAGTTATTCATTTTTATATGTTATCCTAGTAAATTAGATAACATCTTAGTAAACCGAAATACCATTTCAGTAAGACGGATTTCATTTCAGTATCCTGAAATCACTATTCTTTTTCACGAAAAATATCAAATCAACTTATTATTTTTCTATCCTTTGGTCAAACATATATACATGTATTTCATACATAAAAAATATTTTTTCCGTAATTTTTTAATTTGTTTACTATTTTTCAAAAATCATAATTAGTGCGTGACTTAAGAAAATTAGCTACCTCGTGCTTAACTCCAGAGATGTCCATCTTTTGACATAACCTTATATATGTTAATGTGAGGCTCCATTTTAAATTTCGTGTCAATCGGAGTTGTAGAACTCTGGTTATAGCGATTTCCGTCAGAAAATCACAAAAATTAGAATAGTCATAACTTGGCCGTTTTAACTCGGAATTAGCTCATTTTTGGACACGAGCTACATAATACCACATGTTTTCATTTCCCGAAAGTCTGGAATTTTTCTCACAAAATAAATTGCCAAAACATCCCCCGGAAAATTCTTGGCAGTTTACTTTTGCACTTTGACAGTTTTGGAGTCCTTTACTAAATCTTAAGTAAAATGAGATCTATAACTCCGATTAATGATCCGTCAATTTTGTTGGATTCTTATCTTTCCGATATACAATTTTCATCTATCACAATCCATATTTGGACATGTTAACCTCCCGGAAAATATCCCGGAAGTGGCTGTTACAAACTGTTACTCTAACAGTTTTTCTTACCTTTGAGTAGTTTGGGAGAAATTTCATAACTCTCTCCTCCGATGTCGGATTTAGTCCGTTTCGGAGTCAATGGAAAGCTTATTGAGTGTAATATAACATATCAAAAGTCCAGAATTTTTAGAGCATCCTAACAAATCCGGAATTTTCTGTTTAGGGGCAGCAGTTTACTAGTTTTCACACTTTAGAAAATTAGTTTTCTTTCCCTTCCTTACTTAAGCTTTTCACTACCAAAAATGGTTAGATCTACTCATAAAACACACTAAAACTTGTAGATATATGGTTTTAGAGTTCAAGAATATAGTTGGATTTTTATCAAAAACAACCAAAATGAAATAAACTAAATTATGATTAGGGTTTATACCTTTACTTACCATGTTCTCCTTCTTCTTCTTCTTCTTCTTCTTCTTCTTCTTCATAGCTTGATTATGGAGCTTTGATGTCTCACCAAAAACTCTCCCTTCTCTTCTCTTCTCTTCTCTCTCACTCTCTCTCTCATTGGTTTTCTTTTGGTGAGAGCAAGAGAGAAAAAATTGAGCAATAATACACTTTCTCTCTCTCTTTAATCTAACAAGCCTTGTATGGAATAATTGTAATGGATGATTAGGGCTAGTAATGCTATAATATTATAGGTAAATTCTAGATGTCTAGCTTTTGTGGAATAATTGGTGACAATAATTCACAATAATACACCAAATGGACAAAAGGGTAAACTAGTAATTTCCACATTTATAATTAATTTCTTTTTAATTCTTATTTATCATACCAAATGTCCAATATGTCCCTCCTTATTTGGGCTTAAATTTGGGCCACCATTTTCATCTTTTGGGCAATCAATAAATAATATATTGGACTTAAAATTTAATTCTTTGGGCCATGTAAATTAACATAGTCCAATACTATTAATTCTTTTCCAACCCAAATTATTTAATTAGGATTTTTATTTCTTTAATCCTTACTCATGCACATTTATTTCCTTAACCCAATTAGACTTGTTAAATTTAGGTTATAAAATTAATTAACTTAGATGTATAAAATAAATCTCTTAGAGTTAGTATATATCTAAATACTATTATTTCCCCCAACGCATAACTCTTAAGTTATTCAATCATTCATTCTTAATATATAATTAGGATTACATTAGTTTATTTTATTTGTTTATATAATAAACAAACAAACACATAATATTCATATTCATTACACACATAACTTTTAATCCCTTAGGGTTTTATACAAAACATTAGGATTTTTAATTTAATAATTAGGGTTATCCCTAATATATAATCAAAAATACTTAAGTCATTATATTTAGCCTTTGACTCCCCAAATTAGGGTTTCAAATATCGAATTAGGGTTTCGAATTCCCGATACTGAAATTATGGTTTTCAGAACCGATTTCTAGGGTTTCTTATAAATCGTAAAAATTTTATAACTGAACATGGACGTTCTTAATATATACGATTAGGATTTGACACATGTTTAATTTATTTGGTCAACCCTTGACCCTTAACCACATTCTGCACACATAATACCGTAATCACAGAACATATACTCTTATACCCTTAATCCTGAATAATTCACTAAAAGAAATTTTAAATCCTCAAAATTCCTTTCTGAAAGCATCAAACACATACACTTATTTTCTGTCTAGGTGTATTATTTGACCTTAAATCAATCATTTAAGATTTTAATAAATTTTCTAAATTCTCGGGTTGTCACATTCACCCCTTCTTCTAAGAATTTCGTCCTCGAAATTAAAGCATCCTAATCTTTGCTCATTCTCTTGATCAAAACTATGTTTTCAATTTAACCTTTACAATTTCCTCATTCGAGGATTTCTTTTCTATCTTCACATTCCACCATAACTACTCACTAAGAGTTTACATCTTCAAAACATTCATCAAAACTAGGTTGTCATAATAACCTTTATTTAATCGTCTCAGATTCTACTCGTACGCAACGAGTTTATATTATTTCATATCCATCATCACATTCTACCACAACATTACTCTGAAGAGTTAAAAAAAACTTTTCATATCTGTCTGAGGGTTCATAAAAAATTATGAACTTTGAACTCCGAGGTTTAGGGTTATTTCTACCTGCTACCTCTTTCAATTTTGAAAGAAATGTGTTCCACCTGTTAAACATTTCTTTAATAGGTATGTTTACAATCACGAAGAAGGTAAACTACCGATGCCGATACTTTAGATGATCAGTCTATTGTACCTTAGTAATCCGAACGACTATATGCGTCCTTAAATTGGAATGTTATATCCAATTAGTATATCCCCATTTTTAGGGTTGTTCACCTCAGACTTATCATAGGATTCCGCACCAAAACAATTTGGTTCAGGAAATTTCTTTCAATGAACACTTAGAATTTTCATAAACATTAGTCTAGCTGAATCGAATAGCATAGACTCATATCGATAATTCAGTTCAATCGAATTATTTAAGTATAGCCAAACCCCGTTGGCAAATTAAAATTTTGAAAACATTTTTCGAGAATGACGTCATGATGTCGCACTGTATTTACAGTCCGTTGAGGATTCCGTCATTTGGTGATTTTATCATACTACATCATACCATAGCGGGCTGACGATCCTGAGATCACATCCAACACTAAGTAATACTGCATTGATGACTCCATCGTTTTTTTATCATCTCTGCACCAGGTTACATGGTACATAAGTGATAAATAAAAATAACTTTTGACATTACAAATCATTTGCGTCTAGCCGAAGTAAGTAGCATAGACTGTACTTTAAACCGTTTCAAAAATCTTTGCAAATCAGTTTTATCATCTCAACAGGTAACGAGGTGTCGATGGCTCGAAGTCCACGAATACACAATAATCACCAGGAGTTGAGAATAAAAATTCATTTTTTTTTCAAAAGCACATAGTGCGTATTTAGCTTGATGTCAAAAATTTGAAGTTTAGTATAGCTAGGAGTTTAGGAAAACCTAACACCTTTACTAATAATCATTTGCTTAACAATCTATCCATTCCTATAATCCTCAATTCTTATTCATACATAACTATACCCAGTTCGTCAAACTTACCACACATTATAAGTTCAGGAACTTGCCACAATCATATGAGCTTTAGAACTTTCCTAGGCAGACCTTTGGCGTCCATTCGCTGAGGGGTCCATAAACATTTCATATAATCATGAGTCACGAACTTACCATAAGTATGAGTTTTAAGAACTCGTACTTAACCTTATATCCTCTATCTATGACCTATCTACCTGTTATACACATGAGAAAGGAATCACCCTCTGAACATGCATATAGCAAATAGCGCGACACAAACATTTCAATGATTATCAGTGCCAGAAACTAAGTGGTTTTTTTACACCAAGTACAATTCAGCTCCCATACGAAGAATCATACAACTCAGCTGCCAACATGAGTCCTCAATTGAATCCCCACCTAACACTAACCCCTTCTCCATACGAATTTAATTCATATTTATAATTCTCTTCCGGATCTGCACCAATTTATAGTACAATTCATACACAGCGATCTTGCTGTAAACTTTTCATCATTATCTGGATCTTTCTCCATACCCTACCCTTATCAGATCACGGAGTGATCTCATCGTATATATTACGATTCATTGTTATTCTGTGATCGTTTTGTTTTACGATCTCTTTTCCTTACACTTGTAATCTCTTAGACTTTATCTATCTATTTCCTATACTTGATACACATCGAGTCTCTAACAGTTTTCAATATGGTACGCTGAGTGGTTTCCCACAAACAACCAACAAACTAGGTTCCGAGTTGCTAGTTCGTATATACCTCCGCTCTATGAAGGAATCGTTTAGCCCAGATACCATACATCAACTAGTATCGAGTACAATGGTACCATACTTAAACCTAACTTTTTGACCCTACGAGTTCTTCAACTAACTCTATGTGAGTTAGTACTTATCCTAATCACTGCGGTTATTGGTCTCAGGTATTGCTACCTAAGCTTCATAACCAACAGCTTTGATACCAACTGTAGCGTCCCCAAATCCGGGTCCCGAATCGCCGCGGATCCGATTTGCTAATTCTACAACTGTTTGCGGAAGATATAAACATAAATTGTTTATACATTAAACTTTACACACATTTCCCCAGTATCGAATAACCTTCACTTATACACAATCATGAACTATCTAGCACATGACAATACTATTCTTCAACATTCTTTACAACTTAACTTCACATTCTGTACCAAGCTGAACTTGGCATTATCCTTTTTCTGTATCTGGCCGTATTCGCCTTATCTGCAATGTTTTATCATGATATAGCAAGGGTGAGCACGAAAGTTGGCCAGCAAGTTTAAAAACAATGTAACGATATATCATGATTGAAAGAGTTTGAATAATAAGCTGGCTATCCTTCACAATGTATTTGTGAATTAGCATGAACAAATCTTTGACTGAACAAGTATTGAACATGAATAATAATATATCTGGACCAACTGGTAATGAAGGTGATCAGCCTTTCATACCCGACTTATACATGCAAGATGTACAGAGTACAATTCATAAGCATATCTGTCTGAAACCACTCTTAAAAGAGTTTAAGTAAAAAGAAACTTGAAAAACTTGCCTGAACCGTTGATTACCGTAACGCAATATAATACGCTTCTCCTGAAGACCTAATATTAATAATATAGATCTCCAATATTATAATAATATCATCATCGTTATAAAATAACCTAAACACATAACACATAACACATAATCCTATCAGATTATACAGCATATAAAACCTATAATAGATCTTTCGGTTAGTCATAACATATAGTTAAGTATTAGACATTAGGTTTAAGTCTTAATATTATTATTATACTTTGATATTCTTTTAATCACATCATAACTTGTACTTATAAGTTATTCATTTTTATATGTTATCCTAGTAAATTAGATAACATCTTAGTAAACCGAAATACCATTTCAGTAAGACGGATTTCATTTCAGTATCCTGAAATCACTATTCTTTTTCACGAAAAATACCAAATCAACTTATTATTTTTCTATCCTTTGGTCAAACATATATACATGTATTTCATAAATAAAAAATATTTTTTCCGTAATTTTTCAATTTCTTTACTATTTTTCAAAAATCATAATTAGTGCGTGACTTAAGAAAATTAGCTACCTCGTGCTTAACTCCAGAGATGTCCATCTTTTGACATAACCTTATATATGTTAATGTGAGGCTCCATTTTAAAATTCGTGTCAATCGGAGTTGTAGAACTCCGGTTATAGCGATTTCCGTCGGAAAATCACAAAAGTTAGAATAGTCATAACTTGGCCGTTTTAACTCGGAATTAGCTCATTTTTGGACACGAACTACATAATACCACATGTTTTCATTTCTCGAAAGCCTGGAATTTTTCTCACAAAATAAATTGCCAAAACAGCCCCCGGAAAATTCTTGGCAGTTTACTTTTGCACTTTGACAGTTTTGGAGTCCTTTACTAAATCTTAAATAAAATGTGATCTATAACTCCGATTAATGATCCTTCAATTTTGTTGGATTCTTATCTTTCCGATATACAATTTTCATCTATCACAATCCATATTTGGACATGTTAACCTCCCGGAAAATATCCCGGAAGTGGCTGTTACAAACTGTTACTCTAACAGTTTTTCTTACCTTTAAGTAGTTTGGGAGAAATTTCATAACTCTCTCCTCCGATGTCGGATTTAGTCCGTTTCGGAGTCAATGGAAAGCTTATTGAGTGTACTATAATATATCAAAAGTCCAGAATTTTTAGAGCATCCTATCAAATCCGGAATTTTCTGTTTAGGGGCAGCAGTTTACTAGTTTTCACACTTTAGAAAATTAGTTTTCTTTCCCTTCCTTACTTAAGCTTTTCACTACCAAAAATGGTTAGATCTACTCATAAAACACACTAAAACTTGTAGATATATGGTTTTAGAGTTCAAGAATATAGTTGGATTTTTATCAAAAACAACCAAAATGAAATAAACTAAATTATGATTAGGGTTTATACCTTTACTTACCATGTTCATAGCTTGATTATGGAGCTTTGATGTCTCACCAAAAACTCTCCCTTCTCTTCTCTTCTCTTCTCTCTCACTCTCTCTCTCTTTGGTTTTCTTTTGGTGAGAGCAAGAGAGAAAAAATTGAGCAATAATACACTTTCTCTCTCTCTTTAATCTAACAAGCCTTGTATGGAATAATTGTAATGGATGATTAGGGCTAGTAATGCTATAATATTATAGGTAAATTCTAGATGTCTAGCTTTTGTGGAATAATTGGTGACAATAATTCACAATAATACACCAAATGGACAAAAGGGTAAACTAGTAATTTCCACATTTATAATTAATTTCTTTTTAATTCTTATTTATCATACCAAATGTCCAATATGTCCCTCCTTATTTGGGCTTAAATTTGGGCCACCATTTCCATCTTTTGGGCAATCAATAAATAATATATTGGACTAAAAATTTAATTCTTTGGGCCATGTAAATTAACATAGTCCAATACTATTAATTCTTTTCCAACCCAAATTATTTAATTAGGATTTTTATTTCTTTAATCCTTACTCATGCACATTTATTTCCTTAACCCAATTAGACTTGCTAAAATTAGGTTATAAAATTAATTAACTGAGATGTATAAAATAAATCTCTTAGAGTTAGTATATATCTAAATACTATTATTTCCCCCAACGCATAACTCTTAAGTTATTCAATCATTCATTCTTAATATATAATTAGGATTACATTAGTTTATTTTATTTGTTTATATAATAAACAAACAAACACATAATATTCATATTCATTACACACATAACTTTTAATCCCTTAGGGTTTTATACAAAACATTAGGATTTTTAATTTAACAATTAGGGTTATCCCTAATATATAATCAAAAATACTTAAGTCATTATATTTAGCCTTTGACTTCCCAAATTAGGGTTTCAAATATCGAATTAGGGTTTCGAATTCCCGGTACTGAAATTATGGTTTTCAGAACCGATTTCTAGGGTTTCTTATAAATCGTAAAAATTTTATAACTGAACATGGACGTTCTTAATATATACGATTAGGATTTGACACATGTTTAATTTATTTGGTCAACCCTTGACCCTTAACCACATTCTGCACACATAATACCGTAATCACAGAACATATACTCTTATACCCTTAATCCTGAATAATTCACTAAAAGAAATTTTAAATCCTCAAAATTCCTTTCTGAAAGCATCAAACACATACACTTATTTTCTGTCTAGGTGTATTATTTGACCTTAAATCAATCATGTAAGATTTTAATAAATTTTCTAAATTCTCGGGTTGTCACATTTGTTGTTTCCGCTATATTTGTTGATCTAAAACTTGTTGTCGATTATATTTTAACAGATTTTTTTCCCTGTTGAAGACTAACGATAATTTGTTGTATATTATCTTAGTCATAATGTTATTTACTGGGCTAGTTGAGCTCACCCTTTTCCTTTTTGTTCCATTTTTCTTCTAAGGAGGTGAGAACATAGCAGGATCGAGTCGGGGTATGGAGTGAGGTTTTTAGAAAGATGTTTTAGCAGTCCTCACTATTTCTGTAAAATAGTGTTTGAATAATTGTAATGAGGACTTAATTGCGTGTGGATATTGTCTAGAAGACAATATTTGTATTTCAACTCATAGTATGTATTGTCGTATTTCACACGACATTTGTATTATTGAAGTTGTAGTTTGCTTTATGTACCATGTATTTGGCGACTCAGAATGGGTGTTGTATTCCTGTTTTGGGTGCGTCACAGTTGGTATCAAAGCTTAGGGATATGGTCTCTGGCGGAGATCGGGGAATAGAACTAGGAGGGGAGAGATGAGTAAATCCTTTGCTAGTGTGTCCTACTAAGCTTATTTGTTGGTTGGTCATAATATAGAGATATTATGTGATATGTTTAATTAACCTTTGTTTTATGGCAGTATTTAAGAATGGCTGCTGAGAACGTTAACAATGAAGTGTACGAGACTATGGAGCAACCTTTAGTCAAAAACCAGGAGAACGTACAACAGGAAGGCAATATTCCTCCTGTAAACAACACTACCGAGAAAACGATGAACGATGGAATGTTTAGGAGCTTCTTGCAGTTCATGCAAAATCAGACGAGGGAGACTCGTGTACAAAATACGGGTGGAAATGATGGCACCGCGCGGTCTGTCATAGCCAAGCAGTTTAAGGAGTTGGGACCACCAGAATTTAAGGGAAAACCAGATCCGATCATGGCAGAAACATGGGTTAAGCAAATTACCAAGATATTCGATGTCTTGGGATGCACAGAGGAACAGAAGGTTCCATTCGCCACCTTTATGTTTCGTGGTGAAGCAGATTACTGGTGGGAATCTGTGAAGCGTACCCAGCCAGCCGCACTCAACATGTCTTAGGAAAGATTTCAGAAACATTTCAATGACAAGTATTTTCCTGAAAGTATTTGTCATATAAAAGAGGTAGAGTTTATTAAATTTGAACAGAACAACATGACGGTGTCTCAGTACGAGGCGAAGTTCCCAGAGTTATCCATGTTTGCACCTCATTTGGTGGAGAATGAGGAACATATGATGCGGATGTTTTTGAGAGGTCTAAAACCCGAGATTCGTCAATACCTTGTATCTCATAAATTTTCTCTGTATTCAGATGTTGTAAATAGGGCTCAGTTATTTGAGCGAGATAGTGAGTATACTCAACCGAGGGACCACAACCAGGGTCATATCAGTGACAGCAGTCATCAGAACGATGATAATAAGCGAGGAAGGAAGAATATGGACAAAGACGGTAACCACTCAGGTTGTAATCGTGGCCTTGATAATAGAAGAGGTGACTCAAGTGGAAATTTCAGAAAGATAAGATTCAACAACGACGGGAAGACATCAGCAGCAGCACCAGCACCAACAACAAATTCTAGGGGAGGAGAACGACCGCAAGTTAGATGTTACAAATGCGGGAAGGAGGGACATATCAGCCCAAACTGTCCACAACAATCCAAGGTATGTTACAACTGTGGAAAGAAAGGCCATACCGCTTGAGATTGTACTATAGCGAAACCAAGTTCAGCGGGAGTGGTGATTCCAAGGGTTGTCCCGCATAAGTCAAAATCAGCGGTTCCTGGAAGTGCGTTTCTCGTGACTGGCCAAAACATGAGGAACCCGAACGAGGTGATCACGAGTAAGCTAATCTTGAATTCTTGCGAAGTTTATACCTTACTAGATACCGGTTCTACCAATTCTTTTATCTCTCCTGCTTGTGCTCAACGTTTAAACTTGACTCCGGAGAAATTAGATTTTGATTTATTTGTTGAAACTCCGTTGGGTGAAACCTTCGTTACATCTACAGTTTATAAATCTTGCATGATCCAAGTTGGCACTATCACATTACCTGTGGATCTTATCTCTTTAAAGATACTTGCTTTTGATGTGATTTTAGGAATTGATTGGTTAACCACTCATAATGCCAAAATTGATTGTTTTCGTAAGGTTGTTAGTTTTCATATTCCTAACCAACCTGTCATACGAATTCAAACCACTAAACCACTAAAATCAGTCACTGTCATATCAAGCCACAAAGCTATTCGTTTATTGAAAAACGGATGCCAAGCTTTCTTAGCCCATGTTATGGATTTGAACAGAGACAAGTCAGATTTGGATAATATTTCTGTTGTTAAAGAATTTCAAGATGTATTTCCCGAAGAACTTTCCGGTCTACTCCCGGAACGTGAAGTTGAATTCTTTATTGATCTTGAACCGGGTACAAAACCCATTTCTAAAATCTCATATCGAATGGCTCCTATTGAACTTCAAGAGTTAAAAACCCAACTATAGAAGTTGATACCCGAGCCTCTATCTTATGACTTCCTTTGTGGAATGCACTGAAGCCAAACTCTCCGTAGGGGACGCCATATTCGTGCGGTAGTAAACTGATAGGTGCTATTGTGACGTGCTATCCAAGATTGGGATATGAGTCACAGTTGAGAGCAACCTAAGTCAGTAAACAAAATACGTAGCTTTTTAGGCTTAGTTGGTTATTATCGAAGATTCGTGGAAAGATTTTCTCAAATCGCTACTCCATTAACTTTGCTGACTCGTAGAGATACAAAATTCGAAGGAAGCGAGGAATGTGGAAAGAGCTTCGAAGAACTCAAGAGGAGACTTATTTTGGCACATGTTCTGACCATACCGTCTTGGAAAAGCGAACGTGGTAGATGACGTGTTGAGTAGAAGATCGTATACGAGTACGAGTACGATATTGTCAAAAACTCATTTCGTATAACTTACAAATATTAGAAATGGAGATGAAAAATCTAGGTACCCACGTGATGATATACGAGTATAATCGACTTTAATCGATAAAGTTAAAGTTGTTCAAGCTACACACCGGAGCTGATGAGTATGAAGAAGAAAGTGCAAGAAGGAGATATTCCAGAAGCAAGAATCGATGAAGAAGGAATACTTCGAGTCAACTCTAGACTGTGTTCCTAACGATTCTGACTTGAAGCATAGAATCATGATGGAAGCACACAACACCCCGTTTGCAATCCATCTTGGGAGTACCAAAATGTATCATGATATTCGACACACATTTTGGTGGAATAATATGAAGAGAGAGATCGCGGAGTTTATCTCGAGATGTTTAACTTGTCAACGTGTAAAGGAGGAGCATCAAATACCAAAATGTCCATTACAACCACTTGAGATTCCAGAATGGAATTGAGAACACATTACTATGGATTTTGTTACGGGTCTTCCCAAGGTTTCTCAAGGTATAGATGTGATTTGGGTTATTGTTGATAGATTAACCAAGTCTGCCCATTTCTTGCCGATACGTGAGACTTATTCCCTTGAACGTCTTGCTCGTATGTACGTGAATGAGATTGTGAGATTGCATGGCATGCCAGTATCTATAGTTTCAGATCGTGACCCAAGATTCACTTCGAGATTTTGGGTTAGCTTACAGAAAGCTATGGGCACGGATTTACGATTCAGTTCGGCATACCATCCTCAAACGGAAGGACAATCAGAGAGGACTATTCAAACCCTTGAAGATCTATTAAGACTCTGTGTTCTAGATTTCGAAGGAAGTTGGGATAAGTATTTGCCACTGGTGGAATTCTCCTACAACAACAATTATCAAGCAAGTATAGACATGGCTCCATTTGAGGCATTGTATGGACGAAGGTGTCAATCTCCAGTATGCTGGGACAAGGTGGAAGAAGCAACATTGTTGGGACCAGAATTAGTACGCATGACTACAGAAAAGATCCAAATGATTCGACAACGTATTCAAACTTCACAGAAGAGTTATGCTGATCTTCATAGAAAGGACGTGGAGTTTAATATTGGGGATCATGTACTGTTATGTGTTGCTCCATGGAAGGGAGTTATAAGATTTGGAAAGAGAGGAAAACTCAATCCAAGATTTGTTGGTCCATTGGAGATTCTTGACCGAATAGGAAACGTAGCCTATAGACTAGCGTTACCTCCAAGAATGTCTCGTGTTCATAATGTATTCCACATATCTATGCTTCGTAAATATGTGAAAGACTCGAACCACATTATTGCGTTAGAACCAGATGAGATAGCTGAAGATTTAACATACGAGGAGATACCTATTGAGATTTTGGATAGGAAAGAGCATGTCTTACGCATGAAGGTTATACCACAAGTTAAGGTTTTTTGGAGAAACCATGCTATTGAGGAAATGACGTGGGAGTTAGAGTCAGAAATGAAAATGAGGTATCCTCACCTTTTCGATACACCAGGTACGTACGTCAATTTCGAGAACGAAATTTCATAAGGAGGGGATGTTGTAAGACCCCAACTTTTTATAAAAAAAATCGAATTTCCTCTAATTATTATTCTTGAATAATAAGGTGGTAATTTGATATAATGCTTTGGTTATGGGTGAAATGTGCAATTTTTGCAAAATAAACAAGTGGTTATTAAAATATTCATTTTTGTCAGGCAATATTTATTTGGTCGTGGAATATTCTTATTGTCGGAAATCTTTGTACGATGGCGCAGTCAATTGTGGGCCCCATAACGGAAAACGATTGGATGAAAGAAAACGACAAAGATTGAGTTTTATAAATAACGGCGTAAATTGTTACCGTTAACACTGTTGGGTTACCTAGGGGTTAAAATACAGTAATACACGTGGTTGCACAGTAGCACACGGTATTGCACAGTATTGTTGACTTATTGATTCGTACGTAAGAAAGCACTACCCAATAATTATTATAGTAGTTACTGTTCAATATTTTATTGATTCAATAATTATTGCGTTATTAGTTTATATTATTATTGTTTCAATAATTGTCACTGCACAGTATTTCTCATTATTAGATCAATAATTCATATTATTTGAATAATATTATTAGATAACATTATTGGCAATGTCTAGAAAGTTCTGTCAAGGAGAGGTTAGGTCGTCTAATTGCGCGCCAGTAAGGAGGAATCCTTATTGGAAAACCCCCTCTTTCCTGGGAACGGCCTGATTGTCAGTAATGTGATTCTGTAATATTATTTTTAAATAATTAATTATTGATTATTATGATAAAGAAAATATTCATTTTATGTGGATATAGATGGAGAAAATTTTTAATGTGACAATTGTTGAAAATTAATATTTTATCTTTTTCTGATAAAATAATTTATTTAAATATATTATTTTAATAATATAATTATTTTAATAATATATTAACGGTGATATTTTTAAAATAAATGTGGAGTATATGAGTATATGAGGAGGAAGAGTATTTTTGTGGCATTAAATGTTTAACACATGTTTTGTGTGTCGGTGGACACAATTCTTGACCGAAATCTGATTATAGATTGTAAAATCACCCGTTTGTGGATTTTGGATTATTTCTGTTTGGAATTTGGAAAAATTTTCTTCTGTAAAGTTGTAGAGAATTGAAATTTCTATTAAAAGACGCGAGATTTGAATTTTCTGATAAAAGGGCTATTTATTATGAATTATTGAATTTCCGGAGTTTCGAAATAAAATGATTTTTATTAAATTTATGGGGAGACCCACTTTTGGTTGGTGGAATATGCACATGGGCTGCTAATTTTATTCAAAGATGGCTGATCCCAACCTAGCATGCGTAGAGAAATTGGTAAAGAAATAATATATTTTATTATTTTAGTCTCCTTTGGCGTTCTAACATTTCCTATAAATTGAGGGCTAAGTTAGAATTGAAAATCACACCAGAAACAAGTTATCTCTCTTTCTCTCTCTATATTATCGAGCGTATTCTTGTGAGTATACTTTGAGTGTTGTTATATGGTGCGAGTTTCTGTCAGCACTGTACCCGCAATTCAGTCAGAAGTACGGTTTCTTTAAGGTAAGGGATGTTATTTTCTTCTTAAATGATATTATTTTCTTCAATATCATTATGCCGAAATATTGGTGAACTTTTTAATCAAATTTGGAACTTGTTGTGTCGGGGTTACTATTCACGTATACGGCACTATTCACGTATACGACACTATTCACGAATACGACATTATTCACCGAAAAATGAAAATTCTCCTTTTTGTCCAAAATGTCTATTATGGTTACTAGCTTTGATTGTATCCATGTTTTGTTTTGATCTTCATTCTTGAATTTTGGCTCATAATTGTTTATTATGGAGTATTTTTGAATTTGGACAAACTAAAGTACAAATCCTTAATCCTTAATCCTTGTCATTTTGTTTCACTGGATTCGTTTCTTTAAAAAATATTTTTCATCATCCTCAGTCCTAAATGATGATACTATTGAATATCTTTGGCCTGTAGTGCAAAGATAAATGATTACTGATGAATATCTTTGGCCCGTAGTGCAAAGATGAACAAGTGTTGAGATGAAAATGACCAACCGGTGATATAAATGAATATCTTTGGCCTGTAGTGCAAAGATGATTAAAGATGTATATTGATTGTTGTTACAGGGATAAAATATTGATGATGGACTCTTAAATATTAGAAGATAGTAGAATTCATCCTCTACGTGACTCTTCTAATGGATTGCTATTTTTGTTGTATTTATTGATCTAAAACTTATTATCGATTATATTTTATCAGATTTTTTTCCCTGTTGAAGACTAACGATAATTTGTTATATATTATCTTAGTCATAATATTCTTTACTGGGCTAGTTGAGCTCACCCTTTTCCTTTTTGTTCCATTTTTCTTCTCAGGAGGTGAGAACATAGCAAGATCGAGTCGGGGTATAGAGTGAGATTTCTAGAAAGATGTTTTAGCAGTCCTCACTATTTCTGTAAAATAGCGTTTGAATAATTATAATGAGGACTTATTTGCATGTGGATATTGTCTAGAAGACAATATTTGTATTTAAACTCATAGTATGTATTGTCGTTTTTCACACGACTTTTGTATTATTGAAGTTGTAGTTTGCTTTATGTACCATGTATTTGGCGACTCAGAATGGGTGTTGTATTCCTGTTTTGGGGGCGTCACAAACCCCGTTTGTCTTCTATTAACGGCAAGGGCACGGGTGACCTGCTTTTTGAAATGTTAAGGGTACTTTTGAAAAAAAATAAGTTTAGGGTGGAAGTGGGACATCCGTGTAAACATCAGACTTTTTTGCACCTTTGCCCTTATACATAGGGGTGCTATTTGGAAGTTTACAAAATAAAAGATGTACAAGTCTAGTATTTTGTAGGATTATTAAATTGAGATGTCCATAGTGCTGAACAAGTGAACAGGAACCCAATTCGTACAAAAGATTGCCTAGTCTTATTGACTTCATGTTGTATGGGCCAATCAGGCTGACTCCCATTTCCATCCAATTATTTATTAAATAAAAAATAAATTATTTATATAAAAAAAACTTAAGTAAAAAGGTGTTTAGAATCAATACTAATATATAATATATAAAAGCAGGATAAACTATCTTCAATTGGAAAACTTAATGAGTCAACTCTTAATTAATTAAAAGTTAATTTGGATAATTTCTACACTCGCGTGTCAATTTTGTTGGAATTGGTTTGTCGTTCAATTTTTTCTCTCTTTATATTCTTCAAATCATTTGCACAAAGAGCTCCCTTTTCCTCTTCATCTACCCATCTCTTCATCTTATCCTCTATAAATCCACCCAAATCCTCTCTTAATTTCGTGGCGCGAGTCCTTACTAATTTCTAGGTACCTTTCAATTACTATTTTTAGGGTTTACTTTTTATAGATTTAAGTGTCGATTTTGTGTGGCCATCTGGATTAGCCTTCTGAGAGCTAGAAATCAGCTTATCAGATGGTCGGAGTACTTTGTGGTCATATTCTATCTTGATTGGACAATTTGACGATGATAACGACATGTGGTTTGTGGTGGAAATCAATTTAACCGATCTGTTTAATTAGCCCCGACTAACAATTCCTTGCAACTCTCTCATGGTTCGTATTACTTAAACTTCTCATTGTCAAAGCCAGGGAAATTTTTCATCTTCCTAGGCTGGATATCTCCTACCTTTTAACTTCGCTATGTCGATTTATTTTATTTTAAAAGGGAGAGGTGTTTAGGAAAAAAGATCTACATAAATGCCCATAAATGTAATGGAGCCGTTTGTAATGGAACTAGGAGCGCTTGAAGACCCGTTTGTAATGGAGCCCGGGTTTAAATGTAATAGTTATATTTAAATATTAATTCTTGCACCCCTATGATTTGACCTTTTGGTTCACTTGGTGGCTCTAGTAAACTAAATTAGAATAAAAATCCATAATCAATCCATGCAGAATATAATATTCTATATGTGCATGCTAATAATATATATTATATATTATTCAAACAATGTTCATATGTTAATTAATATGACGCGTATTTTATATATATATGTGCATGCGCACTAAACAAGATGAGACAAATTAATTACATGCAAACCCCTCAAATTCTTATATTAAGTCCTAAGTTTTCAAAGATATTTGGAATATCGAACGTCGCCTTCTAGCATGATAAAAATAATAGAGTATCAATTAATTATTATAAGTTTGTTGTGTCACCACAAGGCTTATCTTAATTCTTTGAGATATTAATTTTATCACATTTGATGCTTATAAATGTACGATTTTTCCTTTCAGATACATCAATCAATTATTCATATCAGGAGTCGTCCATTGTGAGAAAACCATTTTAGATGATCTAGAAACTTATTGCACAAGTATTTATTCTTTGATCTAATCAAAGAATCTTAATACTTTGCCAATTTGTTTCACTTCTGAATTTTTTGATCCTTTCAAATAATTCACACTAGTATTTCAGCAAATACACACATTCAACTCTTTGAATGATCATCTACTTTTCTTATACTAATTTATTCAATATGAAAAATTATTTTCACGTAAGTCAAGTATACAAAATACATTAAGTGATATTTTAGTTCTAAACAAAACATTATTATTATAAATAGAATAATAATTGTTCTTAAATATAATACCAAAGATTTCATTATCCAACAATAAAATGGAAATAATGTTTCTAATGAGAACTGAAATATAATAACATCTTATTGACTTAATAGATTTGCTCGTAGGCAATGCTAAACTATAAGTTTTTGTGACGCCCCCAAAACAGGTATACAACACCCATTCTAAGTCGCCAAATACATGGTACATAAAGCAAACTACAACTTCAATAATACAAATGTCGTGTGAAATACGACAATACATACTGTGAATTTAAATACAAATATTGTCTTCTAGACAATATCCACACGTAAATAAGTTCTCATTACAATTATTCAAACACTATTTTACAAAAATAGTGAGGACTGCTAAAACATCTTTCTAGAAACCTCACTCTATACCCCGACTCGATCCTGCTATGTTCTCACCTCCTGAGAAGAAAAATAGAACAAAAAGGAAAAGGGTGAGCTCAACTAGCCCAGTAAAGAATATTATGACTAAGATAATATACAACAAATTATCGTTAGTCTTCAACAGGAAAAAATCTGATAGAATACAATAGACAACAAGTTTTAGATCAACAACTACAGCGGAAACAATAATCCATTAGAAGAGTCACGTAGAGGATGAATTCTATTATCTTCTAATATTTAAGAGTCCATAATCAATTTTTTATCCCTGTAACAACAATCAATATACATCTTTAATCATCTTTGCACTACAGGCCAAAGATATTCATTTATATCACCGGTTGGTCATGTTCATCTCAACACCTGTTCATCTTTGCACTACGGGCCAAAGATATTCATCAGTAATCATTTATCTTTGCACTACAGGCCAAAGATATTCAATAATACCATCATTAAGGACTGAGGATGATGAGAAATATTTTTAAGAACGAATCCAGTGAGATAGAAAGACAAATATTAGGGATTCGTATAACAGTTTTATCCAAGATCAATAATACTCCATAATAACCAATTTTGAAGCGGAATTCAAAAATATTCAATAATACCATCATTAAGGACTGAGGATGATGAGAAATATTTTTAAGAACGAATCCAGTGAGATAGAAAGACAAATATTAGGGATTCGTATAACAGTTTTATCCAAGATCAATAATACTCCATAATAACCAATTTTGAAGCGGAATTCAAAAATAACGATCAAAACATGGATACAATCAAAGATAGTAGCCAAAATAGACATCTTGGACAAAAAGGAAAATTTTCATTTTTCGGTGAATAGTGCCGTATTCGTGAATAGTGTCGTATACGTGAATAGTGCCGTATACGTGAATAGTAACCTCGACACAAAAAGTTCTAAATTTGATTAAAAAAATTCACCAATAATTCGGCATAATGATATTGAAGAAAATAATATCATTTAAGAAGAAAATAACATCCCTTACCACAAAATAACCGTACTTCTGACGGAATTTCGGTATAGTGCTGATAAAAACTCGCACTGTATAGCAACACTCAAAGTATACTCACAAGAATACGCTCGATAATATAGAGAGAAAAAGAGAGAAAACTTGTTTCAGGTGTGATTTTCAATTCAAACTTAGCCCTCTATTTATAGGAAAATGCTAGAACGCCAAAGGAGACTAAATTAATAAAATATCAATATTTAACAAATATTCAAGCCCACCACCAAGGAATCTAATTTTAGCATTTCCCACATGCCCACCTTCTAGAAAAAAAATAATAAAAAACGTTTTTGAAATAAAAAAAATAATTAAACTTTCAAAAATCAATTATTTCGGAACCCCAGAACTTCAATAATTCACAATAAATAGCCCCTTTGTCAGAAAATTTGAATCTCGCGACTTTTTATAGGAATTTCAATTCTCTACATCTTTGTAGAGGAAAATTGTTCCAAATTCCAAAAAAAAATTATCCGAAATCCACAAACGGATGATTTTTAATTCTTCCAGTCCGACAAAATTCTGATAAAACACCTCAACATTAATTCCTTCAATTAAATCCACATAAAATAATATATTCATCAATTATATCCACATCAAATAAATATTTTCTTATCATATGAATCAATAATTAATTATTCTTAAATAATATTACAGTATCACAATTATGACAACCAGGCCGTTCCCAAGAAAGAGGGGGATTTCCAATAAGGATTTCTCCTTACTGGCGCGCAATTAGACGACGAAACCTCTCCTTGACAGAACTTTCTAGACATTGCCAATAATGCTATCTAATAATATTATTCAATTATTGATCTGATAATGAGAAATACTGTGCAGTGACAATTATTGAAACAATAATAATATAAACTAACAAAGCAACAATTATTGAATCAATATAATAAAATAATGAACAATAACTACGGTAACAATTATTGAGTAGTGTCTTCTTACGTACGAATCAATAATTCAACCATACTGTGCAATACCGTGTGCTACTGTACAATCACGCGTATTACTGTATTTTAACCACCTGGTAACCCAACAGTGTTAACGGTAACAATTTACGCCATTATTTATAAAACTCAATCTTTGTCGTTTTCTTTCGTCCAAACATTTTCCTGTATGGGGCCCACAAATGGCTGCGCCGTCGTACGAATATTCCCGACAAAAAGAATATTCCACGACCAAATGAATATTCCCCGACAACAATGATTATTTTATAACCACTTGCTTATTTTGTAAAATTTTCACATTTCACCCATAACCAAAGCATTATATCAAATTAACCCTTATTAATTTAGAATAATGAATAAAGGAAAATTTAATTTTATTTATAATAAGTTGGGGTTTTACAACCTCCCCTCCTTATAAAATTTCATCCTCGAAATTGACGTACGTACCTGGTGTTTTGAACAGATGAGGGTACCTCGCTTTCATTTTTGATTCTAACTCCCATGTCATTTCTTCAATAGCATGGTTTCTCCACAAAACCTTAACTTGTGGTATAACCTTCGTGCGTAAGACATGCTCTTTCCAATCCAAAATCTCAACATGTATCTCCTCGTATGTTAAATCTTCAGCTATCTCGTCTGGTTCTAACGCAATAATGTGGTTCGGGTCTTTCACATATTTACGAAGCTTAGATACGTGAAAAACATTATGAACACGAGACATGCTTGGAGGTAATGCGAGTCTATATGCCACATTTCCTATTCGGTCAAGAATCTCAAATGGACCAACAAATCTTGGATTGAGCTTTCCTCTCTTTCCAAATCTTGTAACTCCCTTCCATGGAGCAACACGTAACAGTACATGATCCCCAATATTAAATTCCACGTCTTTTCGATTAAGATCAACATAACTCTTTTGTCGATCTTGTGAAGTGTGAATACGTTATCGAATCATTTTGATCTTTTCTGTAGTCATGCATACTAACTCTGGTCCCAACAACGTTGCTTCTCCCACCTCGTCCCAGCATACTAGAGAATGACACTTTCGTCCATACAACGCCTCAAATGGAGCCATGCCTATACTTGCTTGATAACTGTTGTTGTAGGAGAATTCCACCAGTGGCAAGTACTTATCCCAACTTCCTTTAAAATTTAGGACACAAAGTCTTAATAGATCTTCGAGGGTTTGAATAGTCCTCTCTGATTGTCCGTCTGTTTGAGGATGGTATGCCGAACTGAATCATAAATCCGTGCCCATAGCTTTCTGCAAGCTAACCCAAAATCGTGAAGTGAATCTTGGGTCACGATCCGAAACTATGGATACTGGTATGCCATGCAATCTCACAATCTCATTCACGTACATACGAGCAAGAAGTTCAAGGGAATAAGTCTCACGTATTAGCAAGAAATGGGCAGACTTGGTTAATCTATCAATAATAACCCAAATATCATTTATGCCTTGAGAAACTGTGGGAAGACCTGTAACGAAATCCATTGTAATGTGTTCCCACTTCTATTCCAGAATCTCAAGTGGTTGCAATGGGCCTTTTGGCATTTGATGCTCCGCCTTTACACGTTGACAAGTTAAACACCTCGAGATAAACTCCGCGATCTCTCTCTTTATATTGTTCCACCAAAATGTATGTCGAATGTCATGATACATTTTGGTACTCCCAGGATGGATTGCAAACGGGGTGTTGTGTGCCTCCATCATGAATCTATGCTTCAAGTCAGAATCGTTAGGAACACAAAGTCTAGAGTTGACTAAAAGTATTCCTTCTTCATCGATTCTTGTTTCTGGAATAGCGCCTTCTTGCACTTCCTTTTTCATTTGTATCAGCCCCAGGTCCGTAGCTTGAGCAGCTTTAACTTTAGCAATTAAAGTCGGTTCTACTCGTATATTCGCCATCATCATGTGGGTCCCTGGAGTCTTTAATTCTACTTCCATCCTTTGTAAGTCATACAAAATGGGCCTTTGCGTTGACAATATTGCACTCGTACTCGCATATGATCTTCTACTCAATGCGTCAGCTACTACGTTCACTTTTCCAGGATGATATTGAATAGTGTGATCATAATCTTTCAACAGCTCAAGCCAACATCGTTGCCGCATGTTGAGTTCTTTTTGGGTGAAGAAATATTTGAGGCTTTTATGGTCCGTATAAATCTCCACTTTCTCCCCGTACAAGTAGTGTCTCCATATCTTCAACGCGAATACGATTGCTGCCAACTCCAGATCATGAGTAGGATAATTCCTCTCATATTCTTTGAGTTGTCGTGAGGCATAGGCTATGACTTTCCCATGTTGCATGGGAACACATCCTAACCCCTTGCCAGAAGCATCACTGTAGATAACAAATCCATCCGAACCAGATGGTATTGTCAGAACAGGTGCCGAAATGAGTCTCCTCTTGAGCTCTTGGAAGCTCTTCTCGCATTCCTCGCTCCATACGAATGTTGCATCCTTCCAAGTCAGCTGAGTTAACGGAGTAGCGATTCGAGAAAATCCTTCCACGAATCTCCGATAATAACCAGCTAAGCCCAGAAAGCAACGCACTTCGGTCACCGACTTTGGCTGCTCCCAACTTTGTATTGCTTCAATCTTCGCCGGGTCCACAGATACTCCATGTTTTGACACCACGTGTCCAAGGAATGCTACTTCCTCAAGCCAGAACTCGCATTTCTTTAGCTTGGCATACAGCTTGTGTTCACAAAGTCTTGGAAGTACTAGCTTTAAATGGTGCTCATGATCTTCACGGCTTTTGGAATTGATGAGGATGTCATCAATAAAGACAACAACGAATTGATCCAAATATTCCTTGAATACTCGGTTCATCATATCCATGAAGGCAGCAGGGGCATTAATCAATCCGAAAGACATCACTAAGAATTCATAATGCCCGTACCGAGTTCTGAAGGCAGTCTTTTGAATATCCTCAGTTTTAATCTTCAGCTGATGATATCCAGAACGAAGATCGATCTTTGAAAAGAATTGTGCTCCTTGCAACTGGTCAAACAGGTCATCAATGCGAGGTAGTGGATACCTATTCTTGATGGTGACATGGTTTAATTCTTGGTAGTCAATACAAAGTCGCATACTCCCGTCTTTCTTCTTTATGAATAAAACAGGAGCACCCCAAGGAGATGTACTAGGACGAATGAAACTGATGTCTAAAAATTCCTGTAGTTGGACTTTTAACTCCTGAAGTTCAATAGGAGCCATTCGATATGGGGTTTTAGAAATGGGTTTTGTACCCGGTTTAAGATCAATAAAGAATTCAACTTCACGTTCCGGGGGTAGACTGGGAAGTTCTTCGGGAAATACATCAGGAAATTCTTTAACAATAGAAATATTATCCAAATCTGACTTGTCTCTATTCAAATCCATAACATGGGCTTAGAAAGCTTGGCATCCATTTTTCAATAAACGAATAGCTTTGTGGCTTGATATGACAGTGACTAATTTTAGTAGTTTAGTGGTTTGAATTCGTATGACAGGTTGGTTAGGAATATGAAAACTAACAACCTTACGAAAACAATCAATTTTGGCATGATGAATGGTTAACCAATTAATTCCTAAAATCACATCAAAAACAAGTATCTTTAAAGAGATAAGATCCACAGGTAACGTGATAGTGCCAACTTGGATCATGCATGATTTATAAACTGTAGATGTAACGAAGGTTTCACCTAACCGAGTTTCAACAGATAAATCAAAATCTAATTTCTCCGGAGTCAAGTTTAAACGTTGAGCACAAGTAGGAGAGATAAAAGTATGGGTAGAACCGGTATCTAGTAAGGTATAAACTTCGCAAGAATTCAAGATTAGCTTACCCGTGATCACTTCGTTTGGGTTCCTCACGTTTTGGCAAGTCACGACAAACGCTCTTCCAGGAACCGCTGATTTCGACTTATCCGGGACAGCCCTTAGAATCACCATTCCCGTTGAACTTGGTTTCGCTATAGTACAATCTCGAGCGATGTTGCCTTCCTTTCCAAAGTTGTAACATACCTTGGATTGGTGTGGATAATTTGGGCTGATATGTCCCTCCTTCCCACATTTGTAACATCTAACTAGCGGTCGTTCTCCTCCCCTAGAATTTGTTGTTAGTGCTGGTGCTGCTGCTGATGTTTTTCCATCGTTGTTGAATCTTCTCTTTCTGAAATTTCCACTTGAGTCACCTCTTCTATTATCATGGCCACGATAACCACCTGAGTGGTTACCGCCTTTGTCCGTATTCTTCCTTCCTCGCTGGTTATCATCGTTCTGATAACTGCTGTCACCGATATGACCCTGGTTGTGGTCCCTCGGTTGAGTATACTCACTATCTCGCTCTAACAATTGAGCCCTGTTTACAACATCTGAATACAGAGAAAATTTATAAGATATAAGGTATTGACGAATCTCGGGTTTTAGACCTCTCAGAAACATCCGCGTCATACGTTCCTCATTCTCCACCAAATGAGGTGCAAACCTGGATAACTCTGCGAACTTTTCCTCGTACTGAGACACCGTCATGTTATTCTGTTCGAGTCTAATAAACTCTACCTCTTACATATAGAGAATACTTTCTGGAAAGTACTTGTTATTGAACAGTTTCTGAAATCTTTCCCAAGACATGTTGAGTGCATCTGGTTGGGTACGCTTCACAGATTCCCACCAGTAATCTGCTTCACCACGAAACATAAAGGTAGCGAATGGAATCTTCTATTCCTCCGTGCATCCCAAGACATCGAATATCTTGGTAATTTGATTGACCCACGTTTCTGCCTTGATCGGATCCGGCTTTCCATGGAAATCAGGTGGTCCCAACTCCTTGATTTGCTTGGCTGTGACAGACCGCGCGTTGCTATCATTTCCACCCGTATTTTGTACACGAGTCTTCCTCGTCTGATTTTGCATGTACTGCAAAAAGCTCCTAAACATTCCATCATTCATCGTTTGCTCGGTAACGTTGTTTACAGGAGGAATATTGTCTTCCTGTTGCACGTTCCCCTGGTTTGTGACTAAAGGTTGCTCCACAGTCTCGAACACTCCATTGTTAACGTTCTCAGCAGCCATTCTTCAATACTGCCATAAAACAAGGGTTAATTAAACATATCACATAATATTCCTATATTATGACCAACCAACAAATAAGCTTAGTAGGACACACTAGCAAAGGATTTACTCATCTCTCCCCTCCTAGTTCTATTCCCCGGTCTCCGCCAGAGACCATATCCCTAAGCTTTGATACCAACTATGACGCCCCCAAAATAGGTATACAACACCCATCTGAGTCGCCAAATACATGGTACATAAAGCAAACTACAACTTCAATAATACAAATGTCGTGTGAAATACGACAATACATACTGTGAGTTTAAATACAAATATTGTCTTCTAGACAATATCCACACGTAAATAAGTCCTCATTACAATTATTCAAACACTATTTTACAGAAATAGTGAGGACTGCTAAAACATCTTTCTAGAAACCTCACTCCATACCTCGACTCGATCCTGCTATGTTCTCACCTCCTGAGAATAAAAATGGAACAAAAAGGAAAAGGGTGAGCTCAACTAGCCCAGTAAAGAATATTATGACTAAGATAATATACAACAAATTATCGTTAGTCTTCAACAGGGAAAAATCTGATAGAATACAATAGACAACAAGTTTTAGATCAACAACTACAGCGGAAACAACAATCCATTAGAAGAGCCACGTAGAGGATGAATTCTACTATCTTCTAATATTTAAGAGTCCATAATCAATATTTTATCCCTGTAACAACAATCAATATACATCTTTAATCATCTTTGCACTACAGGCCAAAAATATTCATTTATATCACCGGTTGGTCATGTTCATCTCAACACCTGTTCATCTTTGCACTACGGGCCAAAGATATTCATCAGTAATCATTTATCTTTGCACTACAGGTCAAAGATATTCAATAATACCATCATTAAGGACTGAGGATGATGAAAAATATTTTTAAGAACGAATCCAGTGAGATAGAAGGACAAATATTAGGGATTCGTATAACAATTTTATCCAAGATCAATAATACTCCATAATAACCAATTTTGAAGCAGAATTCAAAAATAACGATCAAAACATGGATACAATCAAAAATAGTAGCCAAAATAGACATCTTGGACAAAAAGGAAAATTTTCATTTTTCGATGAATAATGCCTTATTCGTGAATAGTGCCGTATACGTGAATAGTAACCCCGACACAAAAAGTTTCAAATTTGATTAAAAAAATTCACCAATAATTCGGCATAATGATATTGAAGAAAATAATATCATTTAAGAAGAAAATAACATCCCTTACCTCAAAATAACCGTACTTCTGACTGAATTTCGGTATAGTGCTGACAGAAACTCGCACCGTATAACAACACTCAAAGTATACTCACAAGAATATGCTCGATAATATAGAGAGAAAAAGAGAGAAAACTTGTTTCAGGTGTGATTTTTAATTCTAACTTAGCCCTCTATTTATAGGAAAATGTTAGAACGCCAAAGGAGACTAAATTAATAAAATATCAATATTTACCAAATATTCAAGCCCACCACCAAGGAATCTGATTTTAGCATTTTTCACGTGCCCACCTTCTAGAAAACAATAAAAAAAACATTTTTGAAATAAAAAATAATAATTAAACTTTCAAAAATCAATTATTTCGGAACCCCGAAACTTCAATAATTCACAATAAATAGCCCCTTTGTTAGACAATTCGAATCTCGCGATTTTTTTATAGGAATTTCAATTCTCTACAACTTTACAGAAGAAAATTTTTCCAAATTCCAAAAAAAAATTATCCGAAATCCACAAACGGATGATTTTTAATTCTTCCAGTTCGACAAAATTCTAATAAAACACCTCAGCATTAATTCCTTCAATTATATTCACATAAAATAATATATTCATCAATTATATCCACATCAAATAAATATTTCCTTATCATATGAATCAATAATTAATTATTCTTAAATAATATTACAGAATCACAATTATGACAACCAGGCCGTTCCCAGGAAAGAGGGGGCTTTCCAATAAGGATTTCTCCTTACCGGCGCGCAATTAGATGACCAAACCTCTCCTTGACAGAACTTTCTAGACATTGTCAATAATGCTATCTAATAATATTATTCAATTATTGATCTAATAATGGGAAATACAGTGCAGTGACAATTATTGAAACAATAATAATATAAACTAACAATGCAGCAATTATTGAATCAATATAATAAAATAATGAACAATAACTACTGTAACAATTATTGAGTAGTGTCTTCTTACGTATGAATCAATAATTCAACCATACTGTGCAATACCGTGTGCTACTGTACAATCACGCGTATTACTGTATTTTAACCACCTGGTAACCTAACAGTGTTAACGGTAACAATTTATGCCATTATTTATAAAACTCAATCTTTGTCGTTTTCTTTCATCCAACCGTTTTCTGGTATGGGGCCCACAAATGGCTGCGCCGTCGTACGAATATCCCCGATAAAAAGAATATTCCACGACCAAATGAATATTCCCCGACAACAATGATTATTTTATAACCATTTGCTTATTTTGTAAAATTTTCACATTTCACCCATAATCAAAGCATTATATCAAATTAACCCTTATTAATTTAGAATAATGAATAAAGGAAAATTCAATTTTATTTATAATAAGTTGGGGTCTTACGGTTTCTATGGCTAATATAGCAACCTTTGCTTTATTTTCCACACATAAGATACTTATCTTTGTTTAGCTTTCTACTTCTGCTTAGTTCCTTCATAAATATATATTTATGATAACCAAAGTCAGTATCCAATACCCAAGTATAACCTTGACTTAAAGAAAAATTTATTTTAAATCATGAACAAAATTGTATTTGTAACCAAAGCTTCACTAAGCATCTTCTAGTTAGCTCTGCAAGATGTTTCTCGCAATTTCTTTTCCAGTGTCCTGGTTTATTGCAGTGGAAGAAAACTCCTTTGCTATCCGTATCAGTTTTGTTCTTATTATCCTTTATTTTTGCCTTTTCTATTTACCTTCATAGAATCGTTCTTCATTTCAGAAGATCCTTTGGCCCTAATAGTAAGACTTGGTCTTTCTTGGTGGAAAGTGACTAATCATTTTCAACATATGTGCATCATCTTGCCACTTTTTAAAAGTTACAATCTCTTCCTCAGAAGCATTGTCTGCAACCATTGCAAGAATAGGCGTATTAAGGACATAAGATAGCTTTTCAGCCATGAGAACTATTCTTAAATTCCTTAACCAATCCATTTAATTCGGTCCGGTTAAATAGCATCTAATATGTTTCATAGTGATAGTAATTTAGACATTGTTAAATTATGTAAATGAATATGTAATTAACAACATTTTAGCATACATTCTTTTATTAATTAGTAAAATAAATTAGGTCTTATTTTAAATTGATATCTCCCACTATTTTTATCAAACTATATTACCCTCACTTATATAGTTCGACAAAATCTAATTAAAGATTTGCCAGTGAGAATAAGTATCTCATTTCAAATGTATATAGCCTTGTGGTGACACAACAAACTATATATAAATAAATAGGTAAACAACTCTTGTCAATTACATCAACTATGCAACTCCTTGTATTTTGCCTCTTGGGATAATGTCCTAGAAATGGCTACATATCTATGAAAAGGTAACCTCAAAATCCAGCCCCAAGACTCCATAAAATTTATGGATAGTGAGGATTTCTAATCTTCAGTATGTTAAGATAAGGGATTGTCCAACTTATGTGAAAAGATTTCAAAAGATAAGCTTGGGACAAGATTTGACAAGTACAGATTTGTGGAACATCCTAAAGTAAGTTTAGGGTAAATGTTCTATAATCCTACTTAGCAAAAGGTGTTTGTTGTGAAATACACAACCTTTTAAGATAAATGTGTTTATCATTAAAGGGGATAGTGGGAGGATAATAGATCTTGAAGAGTTCAAGAACCACAAAACACTATAAGTCAAATAAGAGAAACATGTAGATAGAACTATTGTACCACAACCGAATCGTAAATCTAGAATAGTACCAAAGATACCCGGGAGGTATGGATTCATCATAGATGATGATGATGAGATACGTATCATAGAAGATGATGATCCGGTTACATACGATGAGGTAAGAGTTTTAGACACTCAGAGATTGGATTGAAGCAAACTTCTCAAAAATGAAACATTCGGTTTGATGAAACAAATCAAAAGAGTTTTATTTTATTAGAAATAAGAATGAACCTAGTGTGTACAAAAAGGTCAGTGGGAGTTTCATGACATTCCTAGTATTATATGTTGATATACTACGGATAAGAAATTACATACCAATGCTATAATTAGTAAAGATAAAGTTGTCTAAACATTCCTCCATGAATGATTTGGGAAGAGTATCTTAATCGGGGATACAAATCTATATAGATAGATTTAAGAGGATGCTCAACTGAACCCAAGGAACGTATATTCATATGATGTTAAAGTCGTTTAGCATGGAAAACTCCAATAGATGTCTTACGTTGATGAGCCATGGAGTGTATCTCTCATAATAGTCCCCATAGACTCATAAAAGAGAGATCACATGAGTGACAATCATGTATACAATGAAATATACGAGACCTAATATGGATCGATCATATTCTGGAGAAGATCACTGTAAGACAGTGAAAAACATCTTAAAGTACTTAATTGGCACTAAGGATGTGATTAAAATTTATGGTGGGTCTATATTAAAACTAGAGGGCTTAACAGACTTAAGTTTTTCAGACAGACCAAGATGATAGAAAATCCACTTTAAGGTAAAGAGTTACCTTGAACGGTGGAGCAGTAAATTAGAAAGGTTTCAAATAGCAAAGAGTTGCTGGTTTAGTGATAAAGACAAAGTATATAGCTGTAAATGAAGCTGCAAGTTGATTGTTTGGATGAAAAGTTCATTATAGAACTAGGAATATTTCTTAAGTCTCATCTTGGATCTAAACATGTGTTGCGACACTTTCATTTGATTAAAAGAATCATTGAAAGATGGGAAATCACTATAGAGATATTGGATTCTCAAGAACAACATTACATATCCATATATTGAAGCTTATCCAACAGCAGGATAATCGTCACTTAGAGAAGAAGTGTATGAGAGACCATGATGATTGGCTTTAGTGCAAGTGGAAGATTAAAAGTAGTATGCACACAAGCCAATCATGTTTGATAATAAAGCATATACTTTGTAAAAATCTTATTCATTTATTAATAAAAAGTATTAATTTATTAAAGGCTTTTAATTACCTACATGATGCTGTTTTATAATATGTGATAAACCCATAATTTTAAGCAATGCTTTTAGAATAATGATGATGATTATTCTAATGAGATCTAAATTCTTAGAAAGCTTAAAACTAAAATAGTTCCCAATCGTTGGATTACTAAATTGGGATTAGTAAATCCGGATAGATTGGTACATACGTTGCTTGCTCATTGGATGGGGATGATTGACATCATGATCATTTGTGTGGAGATACTAAAGTAAGTATGTAGGTGCTTATTAGAGAATAAGTTCACTGAATGTGGCTCACTAAAGAATACCTAATGGAGTTTTACTTGCCTGTCAATAGGAATTCCTGTAGTAATAGTAGTACAAGTGATCATTGGACTTGAGATCATCATAGTCTCTTGTGTATGATAAGTTATACTTTGACTTATTCCTTAAGACCCTTAGGGTATATCAAAAGGTATGCTTGGGTATAATAAGTTGTAAATGGAGATAATGTATGATCAATAAAGAATCTACCGCTTCTAGTAAAAGAAGAGAAATGTCATATGTGATTCGATAAATGATAACTCAGTAGTCCTTGGCCAAGGAAGAATGAAATTAGAAAGGAGTTTCTAATTTGCATTATTTGGTTTTGTGCATTTAAGAGTCGAAATACATATAATTAAATAAAATAAGACTTGACAGTAATTCCATGTCTTATATTTAATTGGGACATTGTATGGTGGAAGGATTGAATTGTACGGTTACTATTTACTCAAAGGTTCTTTTATGATTAATGTTGAAAACTATATTATCTGGAAAGTCGTTAATCGCTAGGGAGGCTTATCCCTATTGTAGAATAAATATTATTTATTTAAATAAATTAATAGTTTAATTTATTTATTTAAATAAGATTAGAATTGTTCTAATTGATTTATTCACAGCCGGTTTAATATGGAGAACCTAAATGGTCACACCATAAAAGGAAGAATAATTATTTAAGAAGTTAATGACATAATCATAATAATATGTTAAGTGTATTTAATTTAATCTATGGTGATAGAATAAATTAAATAGCTTAATATTTATTATTTAATATTTTAGAAATATTAAATATAGAAATTAATAAGAGGAGTCCTATTAATATTATTACAATTATTGTTATTTTTAATTTCTATAGAGTTGGAAATTAATTTAATATTAGTACTCTCATTTATTCCTAATAAGATTAGGAGGCTAATTAATTAAAAGATTTTAATTAATTATTCCTAAAAAGATTAGGAGCCTAATTAATTAAAGGAGTTTAATTAATTAAAATAAAACCCAATTCCTTAATTGTTAAGGTGGGTTGCCCACATCTATAAATAAAAGGAGTCTTATTATGGGTGAGGGTGGTTGACACTTTCAAAACACGTGAATATGTAATTTTAATAGTTGGGAGAGTATACCATTTTCTATGAGAGATAGAAAAACTAGGGTTTTGCCAAATACCCATCTTCTTGAATTCTTCTTCTTCCTTGGTGGATCACCTCTAGAGGCCAAACACTTGGGTGGCTATTGTTGATCAAAGGAAGGAACCAAACCCAGTGGATTCAAGTTGAATGCGAATAGGATTGGAGGCGAACTTGTACCCGAGGAAGCTCGAATCTTCAAGGGTATTATTCTTATTCTTTATCTTTTTGTTTAATTAATAATTGTGAATAAAGGATGATCTGGGTATATGGTTTGTAAAAATTTAAAACTCTAATTTTTCCACGTTTCAGCTTATTTATGCAATTTGATTGCGTTCATGAATATTACAAACCTAACACCCTCGACTTCCGTGAAAACATGGTTATCACATCTTTGTTGTTTTCCTAAGTGTGAGGTGTGTATGTGTGTGTGATTTTTGAGGAAGCCTTGAATAATCTAAATCGAAATTGTGTTAAGTGCGTTGGTTTTAGAAGTCGTTCTAATCGTCTTTTATCTTATGAGCGTAATTATTTGATTTTAATTTTAACTTTTGTAAAAATCCTTTTGAGATGATGATTTGGAAAACTTGGTGTTCTTGCCCTATTATATGTCGTTTTGATTTTTTGCCCTAAATTTGTCTATTCTCGAAGCGATTTGTATTTTATAAGATCTTTATTATTATTTTTTATTTGAAAATTATTTTGGTGATAATATATGAAATAAAACATAAAAAATGGTCAGGCCTCCCATGGGCATGAAATCCATCTCGATAGACCCGAACACCTACAATCACAATTCACTATCATGGGGCCTTAAATCCATTCTCTCGGGACCAGGCCCTCAAACATTTTAAGGCCAAAAATTACATGTACAATGATTTGAACATTTATCATTACAATCAACAATATGTCTAACGTGGGAATCTAGCCAAGATTTTATTTGTGGATCTCGACTCCAAGATTCCTAGGCTCACATCATAATATCCCAAACACAAGCATAAAAAGATCTAAATGGGCTCCTGTAACCCTAACTTTTAGATTGCTATATCGAAGTTAGTGTTTCGAGGGACTATGTGTATTGACGAGATCTATCGAAGGATCCCAGGATCTAGGATATATATCCATAGATCTAGGATATCTAAAGATCCGATTAATGACACTATTGGGATTTAAATGAAAATGAATATAAAAAATGTATCTCAAATCCGCTATCAAGTGATTCAATCGTTAGATTCCTTAGCGCGAGTAATTAAAACCTCCTTCCCACGTACTAGATATAGATCTAGGGTTTTGCAGAGTGTTCAAAATCAATTTAAAACATTGAAAATAACTAGATATAACCTAGATATGAGCCAATCTAGCATAAAGGTTCAAGCTTTGAAGCTTTAGAATCGGTTGAGGGCTAGATCTGACTAGATCTAGGGAATTTTTTTTATCTTTAACTATATACAAGCAAAATAATTGGTAAAATAGATAGATCTATAAATAAACACCTAATATATGGTTAAAGATTGAAACTTATAGATCTAAGTATAATATTTAACAAGATCTAATAAATCTAATAGATCTACAATGAATATACGAAAAGATTCAATTTTTTAATTTGGGAAATGAAGAAACAAACTTATTTGCCTTGAATCTGTGCTATATCATAAGAGATATATATTAATAGATATATATATTGAATCTATTGATTTTGATGTTAGAATCCGAGTTCCTTCTCTCTGGAATCTATTTCTCTCTAAAAATGAGTTCTCCCTTACAAATGAGCTGCTGCGGCTGGGTTTTGTGGGTCCCATAGCCTTGAACTTTGTGCTTTCGGTCATTGCACAATTTGCCAAAACGCCTGTATCTTCTAATCCTAGAATAGTTGGGAGATGTGTTATACCATTTTAGAAAGCTCTTTCTAAGGGCTACGCACTAACATTGAGTTTGACCAATTTCGGATTTGGGAATATAAAGTAAAAAGCATAAAGATATCTTCCTGAATGTGTGGGATAGTCAACTGGGTTGCCTTAGGTAAACTTCAGTTCAGGGATCTCTATGGTGGCTCTTACGACCTAATCTTTAGCTCCATGATCCTTGGTTTGATATATTGTCGTCGGGGTGAAATTACGCTTTTTCCTTCTTGTAGGGGTTAATAAAAGGAAAACAAAATTTTGGGTGTTTATAGATGCCCTTCTTTTCCATGCTTATGCAATGCAATGGAATCAACATGTCAAAGATATAGACACCCGATGCATGATAGGGTATATTGATCATGTAATGACACAAAAATTCTGTTAGTTCCCAGAGGCACACTAATTATCTAGAAGGGGGGGTTGAATAGATATATTTTAAAATTTCTTTTTCAAAATACTAGCCAGGTTTGATAATGATTTAAGCACAACAGAATTTAAGATTTGTTTGTTTTCCCTTTAAGATAAAGCGAGTTGATAAGAGATAAACAATTATAGCAGATATGGCAGTTATGACAAGAATATAAGAGACACAGTGTTTTAAGTGGTTAAGAGCACTCAAAGCTCCTAGTCCACTATTCTACTCCATGAGTAGGAAATCCACTAAGGATATCTTTGCAATCTTTGAATCTCACAGATTCCTTCAAGACCAACAGTCTTGGAACTTCTTAGTTCACTTTAGAACTCTTCAAGTTCAGCAGACTTGGTACTTCACAGTTCACTAATAACTCTTCAAGTCCTTCTAACTTGGAACTTCTTACTTCACTTAAAGATGGTTGAGTTCTTGAATGATGCTACTCAGTTGTTGTTAAGCTTGTGTTCATAAGAACTGAGTAGATGAGCAAGGTTTTTTTTATATCGTAGAGTTGAGCGTTGAGTGTTTTTCAGCATTTCGTTGTTTTCTTGCTTGATCTTTTTATCTGCTCCTCTTTTGCATATATGATGCCTTTGAAATATATCCGTTTGAAGACATCCGTTGAAGCATTAATTGTATTTGACATTTCTGAGCGCTGATGGTGACTTTCTGGAAATCTTCTGTCCAGCCGTCTGGCCCACTGACACTACAGACTGCTATCTCACCTAACACCTGAAAAGGTGTTTTCTACTGACCCATAGTACTTTCCTTAGCTTCTTCAATACGTTTCTTTGTTACATACTAAGGATGATTGTTGTGTCATTGGGACTCCCGATAATCTCAATGTCTATAATCCATTCCATACTTGTTGACTTTTATTCTTAAACAAATGGACAAGGCTCGATGCTTCTGATGCAGACATATGATACACTACGATCATGATCATGTTTTCTTGCCACCTTGGAGCTTGATCTGGTATTGATGGATGAGAACACTACAATTTCTCTTAAGTACTGGCACGCTACAATCTTCACTTGCTTGACTTACAGATTTTACTCTTCCGAGAGCACTCTACGATTCTTAAGTTTGACTCGGCAGGTGTTTGGACCACTCTACAATTCCATGAGAGGCCCTCCAAAGGAAACAGACTAAGATCCTCGATGCTCTACAATTCTGCCTTGGCTTCTACAATCTTTTGATCAGCTTGATAGACTACGATTCTGTTGAAGCCTATCTATTACATCTCAAGACATAGATCAACCTAACAACTTTGATCTTTTCTTCTATACATTCCTTTACAGAGTGATACAAATTAAAGCTCAGATCAACCTAACAAGTTTGATCTACCACTAAGTCCTTATACATGTATTCCTTGAAGGACTTTATTTGTATATAATCATGAATATTGACTTTCAACATCAAATTTAAATATGAAATCTTCCAACAATCTTGCCCTATTTGATGTTGACATAACCAAGGAGATTTGTATTATGATTATCAATTTCTAGATGCAGTTGCTTTAGAAAGTAAATATGACTTAGTGTTTTAGTGAGCAATTGAAACCTCTAGAGAATAAGCATGAATTTATTGATGTTTGTAAAGACATATATTACAATAAGGCTTAGTTACATCAATAAGAAATGAGTTCCAACTTATCTCTATTTCTTCTGCCTTTTGTTCCTTGGAGGATTTGCATACTCCGTAGCTCTTCTTCTCTTGCTGCCTTCGTCTCTCCATGCTATATCTTCCAGCTCGCTTTAACTTAGCCTTTCCCAATGATCATGTCTATTCATGAATGTAGGGTCTCCAATTGGCATATTAATGTGACGCCCCCAAAATAGGTCCACACGACCCAGTCTGAGTCGCCAGATATCATACTATAAAAATCAAATACAAACTTCATTTATACAACTGTTGAACAGTCGTGCAAAATACGACCACAGTTAAACTGTGAGTTTTAATACAAATGTATATAACTCTCATGGTGCCTCGACCACAACCTTACAATGGTACTTTACATAAAAGTACAGTCACAAACTATTTTAGAAATTAAAATATTTGGGAAGTGCTCAAGGAAACCTTCGTACATGGGAGGCCATACGTCTAGGTTATAATAGATATCATATGTCCACAGAATTATCATTGGTTGACCCAATTGACCCCAAAGAAAAACAAGAAGATTACTATCATGTTCTTTCCAATGGTGAGTCTTCTCTTGACATATAACTATCTCCACTGTCTCGAAGTGAATATTATATTTCAAATAAACTCCAAGATCATATAGGTAGTGCTCGTAGATATACTCAGCAATGGTATGTGCATAACCCTATCTTATGATAACACGAGGTTGTATGTCATTAGACATCTTGTATGATAGTGGCAAAACACCCTTCCAAAGTTGGGTTCACCTCACCCTATTCGGTTCACCAAAATTAAATATCAAATGACGTATACAATACGACACACTTATCTAAAGTTCTCAATAAAATTATTTCCACACTATTTAGGGAGAACCTCAACAGCTATAGACCACCGTTCTATTCCTCTGTTATCCCCGCTCGACTCGGCCACACTCTTATTACCTTAGAAGAAACTGGATACTGGAATAGTGAGGTAGCAGACTTCTCTTCTTCTTTCTCTCTATAATTTCTCTTTATAATAATTGCTCTATAGCTTTAGTGAATTGGTGAGAAATGAAGGAAGAATGAGCTTCTATTTATAGGAAAATATAGTTTCGATAATTGCACGTTTTGGGGCTCAAAATATTACAGTACAATACCTTCAACTTTTCTTTTATTTTTAATTTAGTCCTGCAAGTATTATCAAACTTGCACCACCTCCCCTAATAGCAAATCATATGAATTAATAGTTCATTCATGTGACTTAATAGTTATAATCTTGTGAAAATACGAATTACAGTATAGTACCTCCATCTATACCTCCATTTTTAACTTAGTCATTCAAGTATTATCAATCTTGCACCACCTCCCCTAATAGTACATGAATGTGAATCAATAGTACACACATGTGAACAAATAGTTATAATCATGTGAATCAATAGCAATTAATTGCATATTTATCCGGTTAATTACTCGATTGGTCAATATAACCTTCAGACATCAATTATTATCGAAATAAATGTCAATTTCCACTAATACTAACAATCCCAACACAATGGAAATATTTTTCTAAAAAATTTCATTTTTGAAATTTTGAAGTTTGACTTTTTTCAAAAAATTCAGCTGTTGACTTTTTTGACCAAAAAGTCAACCCCAACAAATTTTGTGTTTATAGTCTATTTCTACTAATTTTATCGTTCCGGACTCAAATATCACGTCCATGTCTCCAAATTCAACTCCGAACTCAAATTCAATTTTTTAATAACATTCATTAATATTATATCTCACAATATTTAACAGTCAGGTCATTCCCAAATCTCTCATTGATAGAACTTCTAGATATCGTTCCCAGGAAAGAGGGGGCTTTCCAACAAGTATTTCTCCTTATTGGCGGGCAATTAGATGACCAAATCTCTCATTGATAGAACTTCTAGATATTATAAATATTGTAATGTAATAATATAAATAACTTTGTCGTCTCAATTATTGATTTAACAATATAATATATTATACAGATGATACTGTGATAATAATCGAATCGATAATATGAGAGATATGATGCATCAATTACTGTAGCAATAATTGAGTATAACTGAGTGACTTCTCACGTAAGCATCAATAACCAATACCGTGTGCTACTATGCAATCACGCGTATTACTGTACTTTTACTACCGATTATTTTATGACAACTTGCTTACTTTGAAATTTTTTGAAATATCACCCTTAACTTTAAACTTTTATCAATTTAACCATTTACTAAATAGAATAATTATAATAAAATTGAATACTTTTATTTCATAAAATTCAGGGACTCACAATTAAGGCCTGTAGTGGTTACCCCTTATGAGCTGGGAGAAAGCCCTTGACTCCTTAGCGGTTGCACCATTATAATTTGCTGCTGTTCAGGTCATGGAGTTTGATGACTACTTGAAGCAATGAATTTTCTTTTGCTTTTGCCTTTGCCTTTCTCTCCTTCCTCCCCTTTATTCTCCCTCTTTATGTTAGCATCAAGGGTTCGAATAAATTCAGATAGTCGATGCATGCCTTGGACGAGCTCGTGGAGCTGATTCTTGGAGTGAGGAATGTCTTCACGATTTTCTTGGACCAAAAAATTAGTTCGAGACTCTTTCTTTTGTAGGATGGCCAAGACATTTTCTGTTTATTGCATTTGACCCATGGCGAATGCTTGGAATTCTTTTATTTGGGTTCGTAGACTTGTGAGACTCTCTATTATAAGCTTATTTTGAGATTCCTGAGTCTTTTACAGAAGGAGAACTGCTTCCTTGTGCTTTTTGGCAGCCTAAAAATATCCCTTTCATTGATACTTTGGATCATTTCCTTGATGATCTCTTTGAGCTTCTTTGTAAGCTCAATCCTCAGGTTGCTGGGGAGGGTGTTAGCAACATCGATCAAATAAGTCAGCCTCAGATGAATAAGGTTTGAGTGAACTTTAAGATCGTCTTAAATGTCCTTGGTCACCTTCTAAGATGCTGTAGACAATTCAATTTTGGTTGGAAGATCTGATATAAGCTCAAGAAGTTGCTGATTATTTGGAGGAGAGGGTCTAGTTTATTGATCTCACAGATTGTAGAGAGCAAGATCAAGATTAAAATAGTTATAAGTTGATGAGGAAGGAATTTCTGATAGAGGATCATGTGTATGAGGTTGAGTCTCAGAAGGAGGTGACTCTACGATTTGAGTAGGTGACTCTACGATTGGATTTGGATCAATAATCGTAGAGTGAAAAATGGTAGGAGACTGGATCAGTAAAAAATTAGATATATTTGGTTCATCAGTTACAGAATGTTAAGATCCTATAACTGGAAATTGATTTAGTGGATGCAGTATTACTTCCCACCATCTTGGCAATTCATAGAATTGATTGAAGGTTGATGGTGGAAAGTGACTAATCTTTAAAGAGATGGGAATAGATTGAACCTCACGCCCATTTTCTGAAGAGGAATTGTTAGTGATCAGCTTTCGGGAAAAAGTGATGTTGTCTGGGAATCCATGAGCTATCACTGAGATTGTTGGATAAGCTTTGAAGGTCTAAAACATTTGATCCCAAGAGTTAAGGATTTGGGCTTTGTGAAAGGGCATCATAGGTAAATAAGAGAACATTTGATTGTAGTTGGCTCTCCTATATCCATCCCATCCCACTACGATAATCTCAACTTTGTCATCCTCTTCTTCTTTTTCTCTGTCTTCATTTGAGATTTCCACTACATCAATCATCTCCACTTCTCTTCTTTGTTCTTCTACATTCTCCACCTCCATAGTGTCGACCTTTTCCATTTCTTCAGTTTCAGAAGCTAAGACTTCTTGAAGAGCTGAGGGAGATTCATGATAATCTTTTTTTAGTTCCTCCTCGGTTGTAGTCTTCTTTGTCATAGTGACTTCGCAAGGCTCCCCCTCAGTTCGATCATCCGTTTGAACTTCAAGCAGCTCCCCATCAGGTGGTACATTCTCTTGCACAAGAACTTCAGGAAAGTCCCCCTCAACTCGATATAAATTCTCCTTACTAGCTTCAGGTAACCATTTCTCAATAGATATTCTTCTGTCTTCCTCTTTTAATACTCCTTCATTAATAAGAATGTGTTTCTTGACAAGCTTTCTCTTTGTTTTCTTAGGCTGAACTACAACATCAACATTCTCTTTTTCTTCAGCTCTGAAAATTTGACCAACCTCAGAAACTGTTACAACATCCACTTCTGAAGTGATGTCAAGTCTGGACTCTACGATCGAAGAATTCTTAGATTTATGGCTTCTTTTCCCTTCTTAAGCAGTTAAGAGATGGTAGCTCTATCTTCTTTTTCTTCAGACTACTGTTCTATCCCTTTAATGTTTTTAGAGTTTCAGTGCCTGAACTCTCTTGAGGTGCATCAGTGGTTGAACCTTGAGGCTCCTTTGTTGTTCGAGCATTCATTTTCCTCTTTCCCTTACTTTTTCTAACCAAAACAATGGGTTCTTCTTTATTAATTTCTTCTTCTTCATCAGTTTCCTTCGCAATTGACATGTTCCATGGTTCTCCTTCGCTTCACCAGTTCTTTCACTAGATTCAGACATCATTCTGACATTTTCTGCTGGATTTCTTTTCCAGTTTTGAAATAGCTGCTGGGTCATCTTTCTGTTAGGATTTATAGATTCTCATTCATTATCCCCAATTTTGTCACCCAATGCTGATTGCAGGATTATGCTTATAAACCGCCCATAAAGCATCTTTCCCGAGCTCTTTGATTTCTTTGAAATGGGTATCCACTTCCCTATCTAATCGATGAGTAGGGCCCCATAGTTGAGTTGAATTCCAAAGTAGATTGATGTCATGAGCTTCAGTTGAACTTCATTCACAGAGTCATGACCAGAGCTTTTACAACATATGCACTTCCCAACAATGTCAGCCAAAACTCATACTTTTGGGGAAAATCTTTCTTCTTGTATCCCTTGACTGTCTGAAACTTTTTGTGACGCATCTTCTTCAGTCTTTCATGAAAATTGATGACCTCCACAGATAGAAGTCCCTTTGATTTGAAACCTAGGGCTAGGTTTATATCTTTAGCCTTGAGTTTAATTTGTACTCCCATAACCCTAAAGACTCCATTGCTGTAGAACTCCTTCACTAGCTTCGGGTAGATCCTTATGCTGGTGCCCAGAGCTTCTTCAAGACTAGCTTTCTTCAACAGAGATAAAATTTTGTGAAATTGAGGTCAGCTGTCTTGAACTCGTTGAAGAAGAGTCGGTAACCAGTGATAACGTTTGAAGCCGCCATTGATTTCCTTGCACTTAGTTGAGCGTTTCTGAAAGCTAGGATTTCTGCTGGTAGAGAGAGAGAGAGAGAGGAAAGCTTTTTGAACTTCTGAGGTTAGTTTTCAAAAAGAATTTCTCAAACTGTACTTGTAACTTCCCTCCTTTCGATTTGTATAGTGGAGCACGTGTCAAGTCCTGCTTGGCTTCACGATTTTTAATGATGTGGAAAGTACTGATTTGCCCTTAGCTCCCCCTGAGCCAGTGTATCCTTTGGGAGGACTATGATCGTTGAGGTTGTACTAAGATGGTTGAGGTTGCACTACGATCGTTGAGTTTACTTCTGAATCTGCTCTATGAACATTGTCTGACCTGTTCCTTGTGATGAACTTTGACTTAGCATTCCTTCTAGGTTAAGGTAGCTCAGGAAGGGACAACCTCTTAGAATGAATTAAGGGTCAAGTTTGTCCCTAAGGCGTTCATCAAAGGGATTGCTTAGATTTATTGGAAATGTTGTCATCACAGGATGCTTCTTTGTCATGTCGAGGCAGCTCTACGATCGTGGTCCTTCTTCAGTCATCTCTACGATTTTGAACATAGCCTTTTATATCTACATAGTTAACATAAGCTAGAGCACAAAGTTTATGGTTGTAGATTTAGCATGCCTAACTCACTTATCAATTTATGAAATCTGGATTCATCTAGAGGCTCTGTAAAGACATCAACAAGTTGATTTTTAGTAGAAATGTATTGTAAAGATATAGTTCCATTTTGAACGTGATCCCTAATGAAATGATATCTTATTTCTATATGTTTAGTCTTAGAATGCATGACAGAATTGTGTGTTATTGCTATGGCACTTGTGTTATCACAATGAACATGTATAGATTTGAAATCAAACCCATAATCTGCTAGTTGATATTTTATCCATAAGATTTGAGCACAGCAGTTGCCAACAACAATGTATTCAACTTCTTCCGTTGAGGTAGATACTGAGTTTTGTTTCATGTTAAACGAGGACACAAGTCTGTTTCCTAGCAACTGATAGGTGCCATTTATACTTTTTCTATCGATCTTGCAGTCAGCAAAATCAGCATCTGTATATCCTGTTAGTTTAAAGGAGGACTCCTGGGGATACCAAAGTCCCAAGTGAGGTATGCCTTTGAAATAGCTGAAAATCTTTTTTACAACAGTTAAGTGTGATTCTTTAGGATTATCTTGGAATCTAGCACATATGCATGTTGCAAACATTATATCTAGTCTACTGGCAGTTAGATATAGAAGAGAGCCTATTATACCTCTGTATTGATTTATATCAATACTTTTGCCTTTCTCATCTTTGTCAATCTTGGTTGCTGGAGAAATTGGTGTTTTCATGGGAAAGGCAGACTCCATGCCTTACTTTTTAAGTAAATCTTTAAGGTACTTGGCCTGGTTTATGAAGATACCTTCATTAGTCTACTTTACTTGTAATCCAAGAAAGAAATTTAGCCCACCCATCATGCTCATTTCGAACTTGCTTTGCATAAGCTTGGCAAATTTCTTACACAGTTTTTCATTAGTAGAGCCAAAGATAATGTTATCAACATATATTTGAACTAATAGGATTTTGTCTTTGTGCTTTCTAAGAAATAATGTGGTATCTATTCAACTTCTAGTGAAACCATTTTCATTAAGAAAGTTAATGAGTGTTTCATACCATGCTCTAGGTGCTTGTTTAAGACCATATAAGGCTTTGTCTAATCTATATACATAATTAGAGAGAGTTGGATTGATGAAACCTGGAGGTTACTCCACATATACTTCTTCTTGAAGTTCACCATTCAGGAATGCACTCTTGACATCCATTTGAAAGACCTTGAACTTCATATGTGCAACAAAGGCAAGAAATATCCTGATGGCTTTTAATCTGGCAACAGGAGCGAAGGTCTCATCATAGTCGATGCCTTTTTTTTGAAAGTAACCTTTGGCAACTAGTCTTGCCTTGTTCCTTGTTATCACCCCATCTTCATCCATCTTATTTTTAAAGACCCACTTGGTGCCAATGACTTGGTGGTTTCTTGGACTTGGAACTAATCTCCATACTTTGCTTCTTTCAAACTGATTTAGTTCCTCTTGCATGGCTTCTATCCAACTTGAGTCTTCCATAGCATCTTCTATCTTCTTGGGTTCCATTTGTGACAGAAAGCTTAGATAGAAACACTCATTTTGGGTGGCAGATCTTGTCTTGACTCTTGCATTTGGATCTCCAATGATCAGGTCTTGAGTGTGATCTCTTACCCATCTATTTCCTGTTGAAACATCTGATTTGATGCCTTCTTGTCTGAGTTCTTCAAGATCTATCTCTGCTTCTTAAAGTGGAGGTTCTTGGTCTGGCATATCTCTTTCTACGATCTCCTTTAAAGGCTCGACGATTTCATTTTTTGGAACTACGATCATGGTGTTGACCTTGACTGCCTTGTTCGTAGTGTCTGAGTTTTCGTTCGTAGTGTCTGCGTTGTCGTTCGTAGTGTCTTGAGACACAGTTTTTTCCAAGTTTATTTCATCGAAAATGATGTGAATCGAGACTTCTACACTTAGCGTCTTCTGTTGAACACTCTATAAGCCTTACTGTATGTGTCATATTCGAGAAAGATTCCTTCATTTGACTTGGGTTGGAACTTTGTCAGATATTGTTTTCCATTGTTGAGAATATAGCATTCATAACTGAATACATGAAAGTAGCTAACACTGGGCTTTCTTCCTCTCCACAGTTCGTAGGGGGTCTTCTTTAATGTAGAATGTACAAGAGATCTGTTCTGAGTGTAACATGCAGTGTTGACAACTTTAGCCCAGAAGTATTTAGGTAGACGAGCTGCTGCTAGTAGAGTTCTTCCACCCTCTATTATCGTTCTGTTCTTTCTCTCAGCTACTCCGTTTTACTGAGGAGGTGGAGCTGAGAAGTTGTGACTGATGCCATTGTCTGTGCAGAACTGGTCCATCTCAGAGTAGTCGAACTCTCTACCATGATCACTCCTTATAGCCATGATTTTCTCCCTTTTCTCGTTCATCACCAGTCTGAACATCTTGATTAGTTGGGAGCTTATTTCATCTTTTGAGTTTAGAAAGAACACCCATATGAATTTAGTGTATTCATCCACTACGACCAATGAGTATCTCTTCCCTCCAAGGCTTGTAGTTGGAATTGGCCCAAATAGATCTATGTGAAGCAATTGCAGAGGCTTGTTAATTGAGTTGATGGTTTTGCTTTTGAATGAGTTTCTAGTCTGTTTTCCAAGTTGACAGGCGTTGAATGGCCTTTCTTTGATAAAGCTGAGCTTGGGTAAGCCTGCTACTAGATCCTTGGAGGCCATTTTTGACATGCTTTTGAAGTTGAGATGAGACAACCTTCTATGCCATATCTTGCTCATTTCTCTAGAAGCTTTAGCCAAAAAACATATTGTCTCGTCAGAACTTAGTTAACCAAGATTAATAGTGTAGACAATCCCTTCTCTTGTTCTGGTCAGCTTTATAGAGGATGTCTTCAGATCTCTGACTTGACATTGATTATTGAGGAAGGTAACTTGATGACCCCTGTCGTAGAGTTGGCTTATGCTCAGAAGATTGTGCTTTAGTCCTTCCACATAAGCTACTTTACTGAAGGACACTACACCATTCCCAGCTGAGCCATATCCTCTTGTCTTGCCAGATCCATTGTCTCCGAAGATGACTAATGGACCCTCCTTCTTTATGAAGTTAGACAGGAGAGCTTTATTACAGGTCATGTGCCTTGAGCATCCACTATCCGGATACCAGGTTGTGATCGTGGAGCTCTGTTCCTGTGGTAAGATTAAACTCTCATTTTGGTACCCATACTTGAATGGGTCCTACTTTGTTAGTACCCTTGGGAACCCAAATTTGCTTGACCTTGGGTCTCATATGCATAAGATTATTGTAGACAATCGAAATTTTCTGTATACCTGTTACTAACATTGCAGGAGGGCAGAATCGTCTTTATGAGATAACTCTAAAGAACAGCTCAGCGCATTCCAAGAAATAACACTGGAAATGTCAGTTTCAACCTTGGAGATAACCCCAAGGCATGTAGTTCCAATACCGGAAATCACACCGGAGAAGCCTGTTTCATCTCGGAGATAACCCCGAGATACTCAGTCTCAGTCCTAGAAACAACACCGGGAATGACAATGTCAACCTTGGAGATAACCCTAAGGAGTACAGTTACAGTTCTGGAGATAACCCCGAAAATGCTTGTTTCAACCTATGTAGCCAGCTTCAACCTCGGGACTCACACCGAGGCACTTAGATCCAAACCCGAAGATAACCCCGAGAGGACAGGCGTACCTCAGAGACAACCCTTAGGACATCCAGTATTTGCAGCAGCCCAATCTCAGAGATAACCCTGAGCAACGACTGCTTTATCAGCCCAAACCGGAGATAACCTTGGTGAGGGGCAAAATCATCATTTTGCCACCTCGATCCACATTGCACCGTCTCAACACAATAGTTTAACATACATTCTACACAGCAATGCCCCACAAGAGCCAATGAGTTCCAATCCCGAGTGTCTACTACGCAAGGCAGCACACCGGATAGAATTTGAAGCTTGAAGACCAAGGGCATAGTCCCATCTTCCTGACTTCTGACAACCTTTAATCCCATGTCATGGCGTAGCTCTCGACAAAAGCACTCCGTAAAAGGTCTTATATACCTCAATCGGAGGCTCAGATTGAAGTTCAACAAGTTCGAGCAGACATCACGTTGCACGCATGCACGTATTTCAAGAAAGTGGGACCCGCAGAGCCTGGGGCAGCCCGGGAAGTCGCAGGTACATCTGTTGCTACCGAAGGTGTACCTGCGGCTCCCCCCCTCTATAAATAGAGGGCTTGCGGTGGCCATATTTCAAGAGAAAACGGCGAGGAAGCCCTATGAGCTTATATTCAGTCATAGTTTTACCGAAGGGAGCCGAGTGTTCATCCGTTTAAAGCTATAGAAGTCTTCTTTGGCAGTCCACTGTAAGCCTTCTTACACACTTTAAAGCCTTTCTCTTCATCTTTGCACACACTGTTCTTCACATTGAGAGTCGTGTTGCGTGTGTATGCCCGGACTTCGGTCCGTGGCTTTTATTTTCTTATATATATATATATATATATATATATATATATATATATATATTTGGACTAACATTATCGAGTTATGCCTCGATTGAGTCTGGACTCACGTCCGTAGCGTTTATTTACTTTATATATATATATATATATATATATATATATATATATATATATATAATATATATATATATAGCGACAAATCGCTGAAATGATAAACCAAGCTAGGATCGATATATATCCTGTGCGTTTACCGCTTATATATATATATATATTTATATTTTTTTCAGGCCTGAAGTTTACTTCGTGGCCTTTTACTGCTTTATTTATATTTAGTCCGGCCTGGAGTTTAATTCGTGGCGGTTGATCGTATTTATTGCTTTATTTATATTTCTGATACCCCATGGAGGTGCTTCGTGGTGGTTGATCATGTCTCTCTATATATATTTACCGTTTTTATATATTTACATTTCCGATCCCCCATAGAGGTACTTCGTGGTGGTTGATCATGTCTATATATTTATATATATATATATATATATATATATATATATATATATATATATATATATATATATATATATAACTGCTTACTGCTTTCATATAAATTGCGGCATCATGTGTGCCTAGGAATCATGTGATCACAGATTCAGTTTACTGAATCTAGATTTGGTTCTCGTGATGGACATTTTCAGCTATAAATAGCTTGTAAATTATTCACGGTGTTTGAATTTCCCTAGATGGCTTTTATGCCCATGAGGAGTTCAACACTGCTATATATATATATATATATATATATATATATATATATATATATATATTATTTTCTCAAAGATGCTTCACATCTCGAAAAATAAAAACAATCAAGCCGAACATTTAATAAAATAGAAGTATCAAAGGCCTCAATTACTATTGAGCACAGGGTTTGAAAAAACCTCTTTTATAAAACCTCATTGCTATATCTTGTTTAAAACTGAATTTATACAAATTTAAACCTTGTGTATATAGGTGCAAACGAGGCATAGCAATACTTCCAAATAACTACACATTGACCCCCCCCCCCACACACACTTTCATATAATAGTTTAATTGAAAAGTGGCGGTAACCGTGGTAACACGGATGTCGGGGGGGGGGGGTGCCTAACATCTTCCCTCCGCATAAGCAAGTCCCCGGACCCTAATGAATCTTGGTTTCACAGACCCGTTTAGCAGTGTCACATCACTGGATCAATGTGCAAACCTTTTCTTGGTTGTGTTGGTACAACCATTTGAAAAACTAACTGGTGACTCTTACAATCAAATCGTCGACATATAAATGTTGGGCCTTTTCACAACTTATTTTTTCAAACAAATCTCACCTAACACGAGAACACCAAAAGACAAGAACAGAAAAGGGAAAAATAAAAATCCTGACGTCGATAGGTGGCGACTCTGCTGGGGATACCAGTAAGAGGACTTAAGCCGCTACTACAAGCTTTTCAAAACTGTTACATGCTTGTATGTGGTTGTTTCATTTACATTTTTAATGAATGTGTACGAATGCATTTTACTTACTGCACTGCAATATATCTATCTGTGATATTAGTGCTTCGCAATGTCATCATTCCCGTAATGGTGAGACACGTTGCATTTGAATGTATGTTGTGTGTTTCCTCCACCAGGAGGCTATCCTATCGGGTGTTTGATTACTGGACTCGTAGGGAGACTAATTCCAACGAGGCTCAGGAAAGGCACCACCCAGATTCGCTCCAGTTGAAAGATCGGATTAACTTCCTGTAAAGTAAATTGCGATGATCTGGGAAACTTCATGCCAAAAAGCCGCGAGAGTAACCTAAGATAGGTCAGCCTCTGATAAACCAAATGCAGAGGAAAGTCTCTTCATGCTTTCCATTTTCAATTACTTGTAAAGACAATTACTTTTAATTTCATTCCATGTTCATCTCTATGTAATGGAAAATATGAAGAATATGTGTACATGCATATTAAGGCTTGACATGCTATCAAATGACACCCGTTTTGCAGGATAATATTCCTAAAATGGACACATTATGATAGCATGTAAACATTTATACATTACCTAAGACTAAACTACATAAGTTTTTGTAGAGAAACAATTGGGCCTGTTACACGTACAAAGTCCAAAAAGGCCACGAGTCTACAACCAATCATATCTTCATCTGACCAGTCTAATCTTGCTCCTGTCTCTCGAAAAGAGTTTGACAGATTAAGCAAGCAAATTACAGATTTGGCTATCCTGCTTAAAGAAATACACCAATCTACTCAGGGTTTGCGAATACCCGTACATACAGAATCCTCTGCATAGGGAGGAGCACAAGGTTCGGATAAAATAATTCTGGAACTTCAGTTGGATACAACTAACAAAATTCTTGAAAACACCCATCTCAAAGAAGATCCAGACACCGGTGATATCAGGAAAAAGTCCTTCAAATAGAAGAGACCATTTGGTCTATAAAAGGGATTGGAGCACATGGGAGTGTTTCATATGCTGATTTTTATATATTCCCTGGTGTTCATTATCCAAGAAGTTCAAGACTCCTGACTTTAAAAAGTATGATGGGTTGGGAGATCCTTACAAACACTTGAAGGTATTCATAGGAGAACTTGGATCTTATGCTGAGGTTGAGAAGCTCAGAATGCAGCTGTTCCAAAAGAGTCTAACTGGAGAAGCCCGATCATGGTATACCAGATTAGACAATTCTAAAATACATAGCTGGGAAGAGTTAGCTCATGCCTTCCTCACTCAGTAGAACTTCCAGTGTCTGATGGCTCCTGACCGGCATCAAATTACCAAGGTCAAAAAATAGCCTAATGAGTCATTTAGAGAGTATGCTCAAAGGTGGAGGCGCCTTGCTGCTCAAGTTATTCCTTCTATGACGGAGTCAGAAATTGTTATAACTTTTATAGACATACAAGAAGCTCCCTTCTATGAGAGATTGTTAGCTGGCATTGGTAAACCATTTTCTGAAATGATCAAACACTGAGAGATGGCTGAGATGGGATTGAAGTCAGGAAAAATACAAGACCTGCCGCTTTGAAAGATGTTGCTGAGCATATACAGTCCGGAACTTATGGAAACAACCCCCATAGGGTCCATAAAAAGAAAGAGGAGAATGTTTCCTTGATACTAAAAGATAAGAAAGGCAGTCAGAATAGGCATATCCAAAAGAGAAACTACTTCCTTTTTCCAGCATAATCTTCCAACCCTACATTGCCAAAGGGTGGAGAAGTCTGACACAACCGAGCGTTCATACCCCTAGGGGATTCACTCAAAAATGTTCTTAACCTTCTGATTACTCAGAAGAAAATTACGCATCTTCTTCCACTAGCCAACCCGAATGGAAAGGGTTATAATGCTACACGGAAGTGTGCTTATCATGCCGGGGCACCGGAACATGACTCTCAGGATTGATGGGCCTTGAAACACAAGATCGAGGATTTAATCTACAATTGGGTGATTGTCGTGACTAAACCCGACCAACCTCATGTGCAAGAAAACTCTCTTCCTCAACACAAAGAAGAAAAGGTCAATATGATTATTTGAAGCAGTGGACAGAGTCCCAATTACGTTATTGAACCTTCCCAAACTAGCAAAGATGGTGCTGACATATGGGATTATGCGTAGTTCCAGTTTATGATGGAACAAAAGATTTAGGCTCTTTGCAAACAAGTGGATCAATTGGAAGAACTGGGGATCCATCAGCATCAAGTCACACGCCAATTAGTCAGTCAGGAGTATGCTAGTCTCCTTCCTGTTGTCATGAATACTCCATCGTCGCCTTTAGAAAATGAACAAACTGGATGATAAAGTTGTGAAAAGAGCAAGTGCCAAAGCCCATTGGGATTTTTCCAACAAACGAGAATTTACATACCTTGGCCAACCTATGGAGGAGATATTTTAGATGCTGATCAATGAAGGAATAATTACATCGCTTCTACCTCCAATCAATCCTCGTTCTAGACGGTTTATGTGACACCCCCAAAACAGGTATACATCATCCATCTTGAGTCACCAGATATCACACTACATAAATCAAACACAACTTAATTAATGCAACTGTCGTGCAAAATACGAAAAAACATAGCTGAGAGTTTAAACACGAATATTGCCTTCTAGATAATATCCACTCTCAATGGAGTCCTCATTACAATTATTATCACACTATTTTATAAAAATAGTGAGGACTACTATAGCCACCATCTCGTACCGTCAATCCGTTCCCTGACTCGTCCCAGCTATATTTTCATTTCCTGAAGAGAATAGTGAAAGAAAAGGGTGAGCTCAACTAGCCCAATAAGAAATATTATGACTAAGATAATATAGAATAAATTATCCTTAGCCTTCAATAGTGTTAAACTGATAAAATACAATAAACATCAAGTTTAACTACAGCAGAATAAGCAATCCATTAGAAGAGTCAAGTAGAACATAATGTCTATTATCTCCTCTAGATTAAAAGTCCATCGTTAATATTTCATTCATGTAATACTCATCAACAGTTCTTTGTTATACCCAAGACAAAAAGAACTATCATCACATGTCTTCACCTGAACCACCAAAGATTAAAGTTAAATCCATAATTCATTTTTATAATCATATAAATCAACAGTTTCTCCTTGCCACAAAGGCTTAATATAACGTTTACTCAATATCCTTACCCCAAAGGCTAAAGATATTCAAATGTAATAACCTTGATCATACCAATCAGTTGTCTACCTTTGCATTACGGGCCAAAGATATTCAACTATAAAACCAATGGTTATGATCATACCAATCAATTGTCTGTCAGTGCACTACGGCCAAAGACATTCAACTATTAACTAATGGTCATGATCCTGCCAATCATATCATCGAATTATCCATGCACTACGGGCCAAGGATACTCGTTATTATCACCAGTGGTTATGATCATGTCATACACCTGTCCATCTTTGCACGTAAGCCAAAGATATATAACTGTAAAACCAATAATCAACAGTCCATCTTTGCACGTAAGCCAAAGATATACAACTGTAAAACCAATAATCAACAGTCCATCTATGCACGTAAGCCAAAGATATACAACCATAATACCAATAATCAACAGTCCATCTTTGTACGTAAGCCAAAGATATACAACTATAAAACCAATAATCAGTAGTCCATCTATTCACGTAAGCCAAAGATGATTTTCATCACAATAGAAGCATGAGGATGATGACAATGATATAAGCATTAATCAAACGAAATGAAGGATAAATATTAAAGACTTTAAATTTATCCAGAGTTTAAAAATATCCAAATTGTCAACATGATACTGCTTTGTGGAGTAAAATTCAAGAATAATATTTATGTACCAAAAATAATTTGGACAAATAAGAAATATATTTTTTGGGTAAATAGTACCTCGTGAATAGTAACTCGTGAATAGTAACTCATGAATAGTACTCCGTATTTGTATATAGTACCGTATACCTAAATAATTTCATATACGCAAATAGTGCCATATACATTAATAGTACCATATACGTGAATAGTGTCGTATACGTGAATAATAACTTCGACACAAAAAGATAAAGTTTCACAATAAAACCAATATCAATATTTATATCACCTTAATCCAAATGTTATAAATCACTTAATAATCTTATAAACTAATATTATTAATATTACCACAATATTTTAATTATTTCTTAAACTTATAAACAATTTATTTTAATTGTTTACACTTTGCTAATTAATGCATTTAATCATCCTAAAATGCCAAACTCATAAGATTTCATCCTCAATAACCAAAACTCTCATAAAAATCTGCATATACCTTATATAGGATTCTCAAGCCATAAAATCCTATTTTCCATTTTTCTTACTTCAAATAACATATTTAATTCATTTACTCATAACTAGTCTATTTTTATGAAAAATACCAAATCAGTACAAACAAATTTTTTTTCTGGGATTTAGCAGAATATAGTCCCATATTGAACATATATTTTTCTCAGAATTTTTAAAATTCATTTAATATTTTTCATATGACTAAAATTACCGAATATTTAGACATTTATCAAAAATTGTACTTTTGTCCAAAAATTCCAAAATATGCAGGGTATACTGCTGCTATATAGATGTACTCCCAATAAAAGTTTTACCAATTTTGAAGTTAACCGCAAGGAGTTATAAGGGTTTACTTTTAAAATAGTCTTTTCCCATAAAATTCATAACTCCTAATCTATACATCCAAAAATCTTAATTTTTGGACACAATATAGAAAACTCATCAAATTATCATTTCAAATATTTCACGAATTTTTGAGGGTTGGAAAAATTATAAAACTACCACTGGCAGAAACCCCTTACTTACAACGATTGAATGAAAATAATATTTCTTACGAATATTGAACAAAAATAATATTCCTTACGAATATTAAATGAATATAATGAATATTGAACGATAATAATATTCATACGAATACGAAATATAATATCTCTTCAGAATATAAAAATAATAACCCTTACCTCAGAAGAAGACATGATACTGGAGTAGTGAAGTAGCAGACTACTCTTATTCTTTCTCTCTATAGCTTCTCTGTCTATAATTGCTCTTGTAAGACTAAGTGAATTGGTGAAAAATGAAGGAAGATTGAGCTTCTATTTATAGGAAAATATAGTTTCAACAATTGCACATTTTGGGGCTCAAAATATTACAGTATAATACCTTCCTCTTTTTCTTCATTTTTAATTTAGTTCTGCAAGTATTATCAAACTTGCACCACCTCTCCTAATAGTAAATCATGTGAATCAATAGTAAATCATATGACTCAATAGTTTTAAACATGTGAAAAAATTAATTATAATATAGTACCTTCAACTATACCTCCATTTTTAATTTAGTCATGCAAGTATTATCAATCTTGCACCAACTCCCCTAATAGTAAATCATGTGAATCAATAGTACACACATGTGAAAACATAGTTATAAGCATGTGAATTAATAGCAATTAATTGCTCATTTATCCGATTAATTACCTGATTGGTCAATATAACTTCCAGACATCAATTATTATCGAAATAAATGTCGATTTCCACTAACACTAATAATCCCAACACAATGGAACTATCAATTTCCTCTTTAATTAACACGAACTTATTTATCATTAATATTATAACTCACAATATTTAACAACCAGGTCGTTCCCAGGAAAGAAGGGGCTTTCCGATAAAGATTTCTTCGTATTGGCGCGCAATTAGGTTACCAAACCTCTCCTTGACAGAACTTCTAGACATTGTCAATATTGAAAATAATAATATGAATAACTTTGTCGTCTCAATTATTGATTTAATAATATAACATATTATGCAGATGATACTGTGACAACAATTGAATCAATAATATGAGAGATATGATGCAATAATTATTGTAGCAATAATTGGATATAACTGAATGACTTCTTACGTAAGCATCAATAATTAATACCGTGTGCTACTATGAAATCACGCGTATTACTATACTTTTATCACCGATTATTTTATGACAACTTGCTTACTTTGAAAAATTTTCACATATCACTCTTAACTGTAACCTTTATCAATTTAACCATTTACTAAATAACATAATAATTATAAGAAAATTGAATACTTTCATTTCATAAAATTCGGGATCTCACAATCACCCCTCCTTATTAAATTTTGCCCTCGAAATTTACGTACCTGGTAGTTTGAAGAGATTAGAATACCTTGATTTCTTTTCGGATTGTACCTTCCCGGTTATTTCCTATCTATCATGATTTTCCCATTTCTCATCTTCTGTATTTTAGATATCATTCTAGAATATAGTTTCAAAATAAGGGTTAATTGATATGCCACATATTATTCCTATACTCCGACCGACCAATTAAATACCAAATAACTTAGTTAGGTCATACTAGCGAAGGAATTCCCCGTCTTTCCCCTCACAGTTCTTGTCTCACATCTCAGCCAGGAATCATATCCCTAAGCTTTGATACCAATTGCCCGCATCCAGGACTTGGATAGCACCTCACAATGATACCTATCAACTTGCCACCGTTACTCACGGCGTCCCCTATAGAAAATCTGGCTTCGGTGAATCCCAAGACTTGGGAAATACTTGATAAAGGCTCGGGGCTCTTTTTTATGGCTTTGATACCAATTGTGATGCCCCCAAAACAGGTATACATCACCCATCTTTAGTCGCCAGATATCACACTACATAAATCAAACACAACTTAATTAATGCAACTGTCGTGCAAAATACGACAAAACATAGCTGAGAGTTTAAACACTAATATTGCCTTCTAGACAATATCTACTCTCAATGGAGTCCTCATTATAATTATTATCACATTATTTTATAAAAATAGTGAGGACTACTATAGCCACCATCTCAGACCGTCAATCCGTTCCCCGACTCGTCCCAACTATATTCTCATTTCCTGAAGAGAACAGTGAAAGAAAAGGGTGAGCTCAACTAGCTCAGTAAGAAATATTATGATTATGATAATGCAGAATAAATTATCCTTAGCCTTCAACAATGCTAAACTGATAAAATACAATAAACATCAAGTTTAACTGCAGCGGAATAAGCAATCCATTAGAAGAGTCAAGTAGAACATAATGCCTACTATTTTCTCTAGATTAAAAGTCCATCGTTAATATTTCATTCATGAAATACTCATCAACAGTTCTTTGTTATACCCAAGACAAAAAGAACTATCATCACCTGTTTTCACTTGAACCACCAAAGATTATAATTAAATCCATAATTTATTTTTATAATCATGTAAATCAACAGTTTCTCCTTGCCAAAAAAGCTTAATAGAACGTTTACTTAATATCCTTACCCAAAAGGCTAAAGATATTCAAATGTAATAACAATGATCATACCAATCAGTTGTCTACCTTAGCAATACGGGCCAAAGATATTTAACTATAAAACCAATGGTCTTGATCATACCAATCAATTGTCTGTCAGTGCACTACGACCAAAGACATTCAACTGTTAACTAATGGTCATGATCCTGCCAATCATATCATCGAATTATCCATGCACTACGGACCAAGGATATTCATTATTATCACCAGTGGTTATGATCATGTCATACACATGTCCATCTTTGCCTGTAAGCCAAAGATATACAACTATAAAACCAATAATCAACAGTCCATCTTTGCACGTAAGCTAAAGATATACAACTGTAAAACCAATAATCAAAAGTTCATCTATGCACGTAAGCCAAAGATATACAACCATAAAACCAATAATCAACAGTCCATCTTTGTACGTAATCCAAAGATATATAACTGTAAAACCAATAATCAATAGTCCATCTATGCACGTAAGCCAAAGATGATTTTCATCACAATATAAACATGAGGATGATGACAATGATATAAGCATTAATCAAACAAAATCAAGGATAAATATTAAAGACTTTAAATTTATCCAGAGTTTAAAAATATCCAAATTATCAACATGATACTGCTTTGTGGAGTAAAATTCAAGAATAATTATAGTATAATACGTGGGGGCTTTCCAATAAGGATTTCTCCTTATTGGCGCGTAATTAGGTGACTAAACCTCTCCTTGACAGAACTTCTAGACATTGTCAATATTGTAAATAATAATATGAATAACTTTTTCGTCTCAATTATTGATTTAATAATATAACATATTATGCAGATGATACTGTGATAACAATTGAATCAATAATATGAGAGATATGATGCAACAATTACCTTAGCAATAATTGAGTATAACTTAGTGAGTTCTTACGTAAGCATCAATAATCAATATCGTGTGCTACTATTCAACCACGCGTATTACTATACTTTTATTACCGATTATTTTATGACAACTTGCTTACTTTGAAAAAATTTCACATATCACTCTTAACTGTAACCTTTATCAATTTAATCATTTACTAAATAATATAATAATTATAAGAAAATTGAATACTTTCATTTCATAAAATTAGGGATCTCACAGTTTAATTCCAATGGAGTATGCCAATATCACTCCAACTCTCGCGGTCACAGCACAGAAGAATGTTGGGCACTCTGCCACCTCATTTAGAATTTGATTGATAGCGGTGTCCTGCAAATGGCAAATGACGACACTTTGTTACTCGAGAGTGGGAACACATGTCCTAAAAAATGGAAGGACGACGTATCAGTTATCTCCGCTGAGGATGATCTGTCTGCCAGACCACTCATAATACAAGCAATTCTACTCAAAGGTGCTGACAATCCTTTGAAAGTGGCTGCACCAGAGCCAATTCTCTTCCCATCTAGGCCACAATATCCTTTTGTTAGCCTGAAAAAGGTCCCATGGAATTATGGGCAGGTTGAATTATCTACATCACATACAATTGCTACAGTATCGAAGGAGAATCCACTGTATCTTCCCCATCGGGTGATGAAGCCTACCATCAAATCAAAGAGGAAAATTCCCATGGAGAAAATTAAAGAGTTCCTCCGTACCATGGGCCATAACGAAGCTAAGGTAGTTTTAAGCTTGAGAGAAGCTCCACAAGAAATTTCCATACTGAACTTGGTTTTCTCTTCTGATTCTGAAGATCATCGGAAGATCTTGCTGAGGGTCTTGGAAGAAGCCCATTTACCAAAATCAGTGGATGTGGAAAAATTCCAACATCTGGTTGATCATATTTTCAACAACAATGTGATATCTTTCACTGATGATGACATACCCACTGAAGGAATTGGTCATTTTAAGCCATTATACATAGCGGTGTTATCCTCCGGATATATGGTGGGAGGAGTCTTGATAAATGGAGGTTCATCTATGAATATATGTCTTTATGCTACCTTAGAGAAGATAAACATCAACCCCAAGAGGATCAAAAGCAGCCATACGGTTATCAAAGCTTTTGATGGGTCCCGAAGAAACACCGTTGGAGTGATTGAACTACCAGTGGAGATTGGTCCTCATAAATTTAGTGTATCCTTTCATGTGCTCAAAATAACTATGAGATACAATCTGCTGTTGGGAAGACCGTGGATTCATATGGCTGCAGCCGTTCCTTCCACCCTTCATCAGCAACTCAAGTACATTATCAACAATAGCCTAGTCACTGTTAATGCTGAGCTGGAATGTCCTAAACAAGGTGACATACCACTCATCAACTTCAATTTAGAAGTTAAGCCGGTCAGTTTCCATGCCCTGGATGTGAGCAACACTCATTACCATCCCATTGGGGCACAACCTATCACACCCAAGATTTCTGCCGAGGTAATGTCGGCCACTCAAGAGATGATGTCATTGGGTCATCAATCTGGACAAGGGTTGGGCAAAGATCATCATGGTATTAAGTACTCAATTCAAGTTCCCTATCAAATAAAGGACAGCTGGATTAGGCTATTCTGCTAGCTTCAGTCACAGGAATCCTCACAAGCACAAACAGATTCCTTCATCTTCAGCCATACATCGATTATCTCCACCTACCAATCCTAAGCCTATACAGTCTCTGGTAAAGGTTCTAGCCCACATTATGGCTATGCTATTTCCTAAACTGATACCGGTTAAAGCAAAAGAGGTCCTGATTCCTAATCCCAAAGTGGAAGAAGAGGAAAGGAAATGTAAACAAGAAATACCCTGGAGTTTGTCTCATCTACGCATCCTTTTTCATGATGAACACACAAATAGGTACACTCTTGACGATGATTGTCCCGACATTATGGTCATCATTTGGGAAAAAGAGGACGATGATCATCACTTCATTACTGCTGTCCACCAGAACTTCACCCTTGATAATTGGAGCAGCACTCCTCACATTTGTCACCAAGGGTAAAAAGGGCAAAAACCCCTATGCCCTGTAGATAGCTTTAACTGCTTACTTTTTTGTACAGTATTAGCAGTTATTTTATCAGTACATGCTAACACTTTGTATGATTGAACAGTTTCATGTATTAAGTGAAAGCATATTTTGTTTTAGGACTCTGAATTTAGATGTGTCTGTACTTGCTGATGAGCTGCCTTTTCTCTAAAAGGACTGTAACTTTGATGAAAAGTTGGACTCAGACTTGATGGAAATACAAGAGGACGTTGAGATACCTCAGGAGATCAAGTAATGGTTCGAAGACAAATCAAAACCAAATCTTGATCAAACCACCTAATTCAATCTCAGAACTTAGAAAGCCTTAGGTTGATCCAAATTGGTACAAACCTCACTCCAAATCAAAGGAATGACATGGTTGCGCTAGTAACCCAATTCCAGGATGTGTTTGCATGGTCTCATGAAGACATGGTGGGTTTGTCCATGGACATCATCATCCATTTTCTTCCCATTAAAAAGGGATTCAAGCCAGTCATGCAGAAGCTCAGGCGATTAAAACCAGAGTGGAGTTTAAAGGTTAAAGAAGAAATTGTGAAATAATTTCAAGTTGGCATTGTAGACACTCGAAATTTTCTGCGCTCCTATTACTAACATTGCGGGAGGGTAGATTTGTCTTTTGGAGATAACCCTGGAAGATAGCTTACATCCATTCCGGATACTACCGGAAGTTGAGTTCCAACCCAAAACATAAACCGGGAACATTAGTTCCAACCTAGAACATAAACCGAGAACATCAGTTCAAACCTCAGAACACACACCGGGAATGTTATTTCCAATCTCGGAGATAACCCCGAGATATGCAGATCAAAAGATCGACAACAACACCGGAGAGGACAGTTCTGTCTCAGCAATAACACTGCGACGCTCAGTTCCAGTCCAAGAGACAACATTGGGAGTAGCAACCCCATCCTTGGTGATAGCCCCAAGAGATTCCATTGCAGTTTCGGCGATAACCCTGGAAATGCTTGTTTCAAATATATACAATCAAATTCAACCCCAGACATCCTGTCAAGGAACACACACCTTAGACTCGGAGTAACAAACGGGCAGACAAGAAAACCCACAGATGACACTGAGACATACAAACAAGCAACAGTCCAATCTCAGATGTAACCCTGAGCAACGTCTGCTTTCCGCTTAAACCGACGATAACCCCGATGAGGAGTCACAACATCATCTTACCATCTCAATAAGATGATATCGCGGCATACCAACAATGTGAGACCCCAACTTTTATGAATAAAAATGTATTTTCTATAAATATCATTTTTGAATATTATGGAATAAATTTGATATAATGTTATAGTTGTGGGTAATATTTATAAATTTTGCAACGTACGCAAGTTGTTATATAATATTCGATTGGTCGGGGAATATTCGTTTTAAATAGAGAATATTCGTACGATGACACAATCATTGGTGGACCCCACAATGGAATTATTATCGGATTGAGAAAATGACAAAAATATTTTTATGAAAATAACGGCGGAAGTTTTACCGTTAACTGTTGAAACACCCGATGTTAAAAGTACAGGAATACGTGTGGTTGCATAGTAGCACACGGTATTGATTATTGATGCTTACGTGAGAAGTCACTCAGTTTTGTTCAATTATTACTTCAGTAATTGTTGCATAGTATCTCACGTTAATTGATTCAATTATTGTTGATATTTTATAATTGAGATGACCAAGTTATAAATATTATTTTTTGCATTATTAACGATGTATAGAAGTTCTGCCAAGGAGAGGTTTGGTCACCTAATTGCGCGCCAATAGGGAGAAATCCTTATTGGAAAGCCCCCTCTTTCTTGGGAATGACCTGATCGATTAATAGTGTGAATAATAATAATGATGATGAAGTTTTGTTTTATTAGTATTATTAATGTAATAAAACAGAAAAGCTTTTTATATAAAACAGAATACTTTTATAAAGTTATTCGTTTTATTAGGCAATAGTAAAATCTTTTTATATAAATCAGAATACTTTTATAAAGTTATTCATTTTATTAGACAATAATTAGAATATATTATATTTTATTATACATAGTGTTTGTATAGTGTCTGCATAGTGTTTGCATAGTAAAATCTTTTTAAAAGTTATTCGTTTTATTATATTATAAATATAATATATTATATTTTATTGTAAACCAATCTGGACCGTCCGTTTAAAGTAAATCGATCTGGACCATTCATGGATTGGTTACTATTCAGTCCATTCTTCTATAAATAGAAGCTCATTCCTTCATTATTTCTTAGGAATTCACAGAAACTCTAGAGAGAGAAACTGTAGAGAGAATTATTCTTCTATCTTGAGCGTATTTCTTTAGCGTTATAGAAAACTTTGAGCGTAGTGCAAGTTTCTTCAAGTATATCCCCACCCTACCGTCAGAGTACTCTTCTTTATAAGGTAAGAGGTATTATTTTTTTCATATTAATGAAGAGAACTTATGTTATTCCATTCTTTATTATTCTGTTAGAATAACCTGTATATGTGGTCTACCCTATACTTGGTGATTTTTGTTGTTATTCCATTCGTTATTATTCTGTTAGAACATCCTGTCTGTGCGTTTTATGCCGGACTTGGTTCCGTCTTTATTATTCTATTGGAATATCCTGTCTGTGCGTTTTACGCCGGACCTGGTTCCGTCTTTATTATTCTGTTGGAATATCCTGTCTGTGCGTTTCACGCCAGACCTGATTCCGTTATTTATTATTCTGTTAGAATAACCTGTCTATGCGAAGTACCGCATGCATGGTGAACTCTATTGTTATTCCATTCTTTATTATTCTGTTGGAATATTCTGTTGGTGCGTATTACGCCTGATCTGGTTCCGTTATTTATTATTCTGTTGGAATAACCTGTGTATGCAAAGTACCGCATGCATGGTGATTTCTTTTGTTATTCTATTCTTTATTATACTCAGTTAGTTAAAGTTTTGATTTCTATACTCCATGAAATTAGTGGAATATCCTTGATATTTGCGCTTCATCCAGTATCTTTTCATGGAAATATTCTTCTGAGTATTCTTAAATTTTACTCTACAAAGAAGTATCATGTTGACAATTTAGACGTTATTAGTTCCTGAATAAATTAATTCTTAAAATTGTTTTATTGAATTCTTATATCATCTTCATCATCCTCATATTTATATTTTGTTGAAAGTCATCTGTGGCCTGTAGTGCATAGATGGACTTGGTATGATTATGAATAGGGATTATTCGGTGTAATCATGACCGTAATGTTACAAATGATGTGGTAAAAGTCCTCATTGGCCCGTAGTGCATTGATGGACAATTGTTGGCATGATCATGACCATTAATGAATACACGAATATTTTTGGCCCGTAGTGCATGGATAATTTGTGGTTGTGATACTTATGAATATCCTTGGCCGTAGTGCAGGGATGAGGTGGATTATTTATTAAGCTGAGTTTCAGCGATAAAAGTGATGTAAAACCTTTTAAATCATAAAAGATAGTAGATTTTATTCTCTACTTAACTCTTTTAATGGATTGCATGTTCCGCTGTAGCTAAACTTGATTTCTATTATATTTTATCAGTTCAACACTGTTGAAGACTAATGATAATTTATTCTGCATTATCTTAGTCATAATATTTCTTACTGGGCTAGTTGAGCTCACCCTTTCTTTCACTGTTCTCTTCAGGAAATGAGAACGTAGCCGGGACTAGTCGGGGAACGGAGTGACGGTCCAGATGATATTATTAGTAGTCCTCACTATTCTGTTAAATAGTGTGACAATAAATGTAATGGGGACTTATTCTGAGAGTGGGTATTGTTTAGAAGACAATATTTGTATTAAAACTCACAACTTTCTTTTTGTATATTAAAGATTGTATTTGTATTCTGTACCATGTATTTGGCGATTCAGAATAGGTGATGTATACCTATTTTGGGGGCGTCATAGTTGGTATCAAAGCTTAGGGATATGATCCCTAACTAAGATGTGAGACAAGAACTAGGAGGGGAGAGACGGGGAATTCTTTCGCTAGTATGACCTACCTAAGTTTATTTGATATTTAATTGGTCGGTCAGAGTATAGGGATAATATATGATATGTTAATTAACCCTTGTTTTGTGGCAGTGTTTAAAAATGGCATCCGAGAAAGTTGAGAACATCAATGGAGCATAGGAGACTGTTGGGTCTCCACAGATCAATAACCAGGACAATGTGCAACAGGAAGGCGATAATCCTCATGCAAACAATAACACTGACCAAATGATGAATGATGGAATGTTCCGAGGCTTCATGCATTTCATGCAACATTAGGCGAGAGCGGCTCCTATCCAAAATGCAGGTGGAAACACTGGCAACTCTCGGACTGTCACCGCCAAACAATTCAAGGAGCTGGGACCACCGGAGTTTTTTGGAGAGCCAAAACCACTTAAGGCGGAGACGTGGATAAAATAGATCAACAAGATATTTGATGTCTTGGGTTGCTCCAAGGAGAAAAAGGTTCCCTTTGCCACCATCATGTTGCGGGCAGAGGTAGATTACTGGTGGGAATCTGTAAAGCACACTCAACCTGCCGCATTGAAGATGTCTTTGGAAATGTTTCAAGAATTGTTCAACGACAAGTATTTTCCCGAAAGTATTCATCACATGAAAGAGGTAAAGTTCATTAAGCTGGATCAAAACAACATGACCGTGTCGCAGTACGAAGCCAAGTTTGCCGAGTTGTCCCTGTTTGCGTCCCATTTGGTTGATAATGAGGAGAGAATGACGCGAATGTTTCTAAGAGGTTTGAAACCCGAGATATGTCAATATCTTATCTCTCATAAACTGCGTTTGTATTTAGATGTTGTTAATATGGCTCAGTTATTGGAGCGCGATAACGAGTCAACCCAACCAAAAGAGAGCAGCCGACAAAATGATAATACTAGTGATAACAGTCATCAAAGCGGTGATAATTAGCGTGGAGGGAATCAACATGCCAGAAATGGTAACTACTTGGGTGGTAATCATGGCCAAAGCAATAAGAATAGACATTTCAAGAAGAGGAGATTCAACAATGATGGAAAGATGTCAGCATCAGTACATGTTGTTAAGGAAGGAGAACGACCACCTATTATATGCTTCAAATGCAGAGGGGAGGGACACATCAGTCCAAACTGCGCGATGCCGTCCAAAGCATGTTATAATTTTGGAAGAGAAGGTCACCTAGCCTGATTTTATCGTTCACCGAAGACAAGTTCAGCTAGGATGGGGGCACCAAAGGACGCCCCAGAAAAGTCAAAGCCAGTAGTGTAAGGGAGAGCGTTTGTCGTGACCTCCCAGAAAGCAAGGAGCCCGAATGAGGTCATCACGGGTAAGCTTATCATGAACTCTAGTGAAGTATATACCTTATTTGATACCGGTTCTATATACCCATTCCTTTATTTCTCCTACTTGCGCTCAACGTTTAAATTTAACTTTGGAGAAATTGGACTTTGACTTATCTGTTGAAACTCCATTGGGAGAAACCTTCATTGCATCCACTGTTTATAAGTCTTGTTTGGTTCAAATCGGTACTCTCACATTACCTGTCAATCTTATTTCATTGAAAATACTTACATTTGACGTAATTATAGGGATTGATTGGTTAACTACTCATCATGCAAAAATTAATTATTTTTATAAGGTTGTTAGCTTTCATATTCCTAACCAACCTATTATTCGAATTTAAGCAACCAAACCTTAAAATCAATCACTGTCATCTCAAGCCATAAAGCTATTCATTTATTGAAAAATGGATGTCAAGCTTTCTTAGCTCATGTCACGGATCTAAACAAAAATACGTCAGTTTTGAATGATATTTCTATTGGTAATGAATTTCCTGACGTATTCCCTGAAGAACTTCCTGGCCTATCCCCAGAACGTGAAATTAAATTTTGTATCGACCTTGAACCCGGTACAAAACCCATTTCCAAAGCCCCATATCGAATGTCTCCTATTGAACTTCAGGAGTTAAAGACCCAACTGCAGGAATTGTTAGACATTGGCTTTATTCATCCTAGTACTTCTCCTTGGGGTGCTTCTGTTCTATTTGTGAAGAAGAAAGATGGGAGTATGCGACTTTGTATTGATTATCGGTAGTTGAATCATGTCACCATCAAAAATAGGTACCAATTACCATGTATTGATGACTTGTTTGACCAGTTGCAAGGCGCCAAATTCTTTTCATAGATTGATCTTCATTCCAGATATCACCAATTGAAGATTAGAACCGATGACATTCCAAAGACGGCTTTCAGAACTCGGTATGGGCATTATGAATTTCTAGTCATGTCTTTTAGATTGACTAATTCTCCTACTGCCTTCATGGATATGATGAACTGAGTATTCAAGGAATATTTGGATCACTTTGTGGTCGTCTTTATTGATGACATCCTTATTTATTCCAAAATCCATGAAGATCATGAGCAACACTTGAGGCTGATACTCCAAAAGCTTCGTGAATATAAGCTTTATGCCAAGTTGAAGAAATGAGAGTTCTGGCTTGAGGAAGTAGCATTCCTTGGGCATGTGGTATCAAGTCAAGGAGTATCTGTTAACCCAGCAAAGATCGAAGCTATTCAAAGCTGGGAGCAACCTAAATCAGTGACCGAAGTACATAGCTTTCTCGGCTTAGCTGGTTATTATCGGAGATTTATAGAAGTTTTTCTCGAATCGCTACTCCCTTAACTTAGCTGACTCGGAAAGATAAAAAATTTGGTTGGAGCGAGGAATGTGAGAAGAGTTTTCAAGAACTCAAGAGAAGACTCATTTCAGCAACCGTTCTGACAATACCATCTGGCTCGGAGGGATTTGTCATCAACAGTGATGCTTCAGGTAAAGGGTTAGGATGTGTTCTCATGCAACATAGGAAAGTCATAGCCTATGCCTCTCGACAACTCAAAGAATATGAGAGGAATTGTCCTACTCATGATCTAGAGTTGGCAGCTGTTGTCTTCGCACTTAAAATTTGGAGGCATTACTTGTATGGGGAGAAAGTGGAGATCTTTACGGATCATAAAAGCCTCAAATATTTCTTCACTCAAAAGGAACCAAACATGCGACAATGACGTTGGCTTGAACGGTTGAAAGATTATGATCATACCATCCAATACCATCCTGGAAAAGCGAACGTGGTAGCTGACGCATTGAGTAGAAAATCATATGCGGGTACGAGTGCGATATTGTCAACGCAAAGGCCCATTTTATATGATTTGCAAAGGATGGAGATAGAGATAAAGACTCTAGGGACCCAAGTGATGATGACGAATATACGAGTGGAACCGACTTTAATCGATAAAGTTAAAGCTGCTCAAGCTACAGACCTGGAGCTGGTGCATATGAGGAAGAAAGTACAAGAAGGTGTTATGCCGGAAGCAAGAATCGATGAAGAAGGAATACTTTGAGTCAACTCTAGACTTTGTGTTCCTAATGACCCTGATTTAAAGTATGAAATCTTGATGGAGGCGCACAACACACCGTTTGCAATCCATCTTGGGAGTACCAAAATGTATCATGATCTTCGACATACATTTTGGTGGGGTAATATGAAGAGGGAGATAGCAATGTTTATCTCAAGGTGTTTAACTTGTCAACTAGTCAAGCGGAGCATCAAGTACCAAAAGGTCCATTGCAACCACTTGAAATTCTAAAATGGAAGTGGGAGAACATTACCATGGATTTCGTTACTGGTCTTCCCAAGGTTTCTCATGGCATAGATGCAATTTGGGTCATTGTTGATAGATTGACCAAGTCTGCTCATTTCTTACCTATACAAGAAACTTATACACTTGAACGTCTTGCTCGTATGTACATAAACGAGGTTGTAAGATTGCATGGTGTGCCAGTATCCATAGTTTCTGATCGAGACCCATGATTCACTTCACGATTTTGGGTTAGTTTGCAAAAAGCTATGGGCACAGATTTACAATTTAGTTCGGCATATCATCCTCAGATGGACGGACAATCAGAGAGGACTATTCAAACTCTTGAAGATTTATTAAGACTCTATGTCCTTGACTTCAAGGGAAGTTGGGACAATTTCTTACCATTGGTGGAGTTTTCCTATAACAATAGTTATCAAGCAACTATTGGCATGGATCCATTCGAAGCGTTGTATGGAAGAAAGTGTAGTTCTCCAGTATGTTGGGATGAGGTGGGTGAAGCAACGTTGTTGGGATCGGAGTTAGTATGTATGACTTTGGAAAAGATTCAAATGATCTGACAATGTATAAAAACCTCACAAGATCGACAAAAGAGTTATGCCGATCTTCATCGAAAGGACGTGGAATTCGATATTGGAGATCATGTGTTGTTACGTGTTGCTCCATGGAAAGGAGTTACGAGATTTGGAAAAAGAGGAAAGCTCAATCCTCGATTCATTGGCCCATTTTTAATCCTCGATCGAGTAGATACTGTAGCCTATAGAGTCACTTTACCGCCAAGTATGTCTAGTGTTCATAACGTTTTCTTATATCCATGTTACGTAAATATGTGAAAGACCCGAACCACATTATTGAGTTTGAACCAGAGGAAATTGCGGAAGATTTAACGTATGAAGAGGTTCCTATTCAAATCTTGGATAAGAAAGAACATATTCTACGCTCCAAGGTTATACCTCAAGTCAAAGTTTTATAGAGGAACCACGATGTTGAGGAAATGACCCGGGAATTAGAATCTAAAATAAAATCAAGGTATCCTTACCTCTTCGACATACCAGGTATATATCCTAATTTCGAGGGCGAAATCTCATAAGAAGGGGAGATTGTAAGACCCCAACTTTATGAATAAAAATGTATTTTCTATAAATATCATTTTTGAATATTATGGAATAAATTTGATATAATGTTATAGTTGTGGATAATATTTATAAATTTTGCAAAGTACGCAAGTTGTTATATAATATTCGATTGGTCGGGGAATATTCATTTTAAACGGAGAATATTCGTACGACGGCACAATCATTGGTGGACCCCATAACAGAATTATTGTCGGATTGAGAAAACGACAAAAATATTTTTATGAAAATAACGGCGTAAGTTTTACCGTTAACTGTTGAAACACCCGGTGTTAAAAGTACAGGAATACGTGTGGTTGCATAGTAGCACACGGTATTGATTATTGATGCTTACATGAGAAGTCACTTAGTTTTGTTCAATTATTGCTTCAGTAATTGTTGCATAGTATCTCACGTTAATTGATTCAATTATTGTTAATATTTTATAATTGAGATGACAAAGTTATAAATATTATTTTTTGCATTATTAACGATGTATAGAAGTTCTGCCAAGGAGAGATTCGGTCACCTAATTGCGCGCCAATAGGGAAAAATCCTTATTGGAAAACCCCCTCTTTCTTGAGAATGACCTGGTCGATTAATAGTGTGAATAATAATAATGATGATAAAGTTTTGTTTTATTAGTATTATTAATGTAATAAAACAGAAAAGCTTTTTATATAAAACAGAATACTTTTATAAAGTTATTCATTTTATTAGGATAATAGTAAAATCTTTTTATATAAAACAGAATACTTTTATAAAGTTATTCATTTTATTAGACAATAATTAGAATATATTATATTTTTTTATGCATAGTGTTTGTATAGTGCCTGCATAGTGTTTTCATAGTAAAATCTTTTTAAAAGTTATTCGTTTTATTAGATTATAAATAGAATATATTATATTTTATTGAAAACCAATCTGGACCGTCCGTTTAAAGTAAATGAATCTGGACCGTTCATGGATTGGTTACTATTCAATCCATTCTTCTATAAATAGAAGTCATTCCTTCATTATTTCTTACGAATTCACTGAAACTCTAGAGAGAGAAACTGTAGAGAGAATTATTTTTCTATCTGGAGCGTATTTCTTTAGCGTTTAAGAAAGCTTTGAGCGTAGTGCAAGTTTCTTCAAGTATATCCCCGCCCTACCGTCGGAGTACTCTTCTTTATAAAGTAAGGGGTGTTATTTTTTTCATACTCATGAAGAGAACTTCTGTTATTCTATTCTTTATTATTCTGTTGGAATAACCTGTATACGCGGTCTACCCTATACTTGGTGATTTTTGTTGTTATTCCATTCGTTATTATTCTGTTAGAACATCCTGTCTGTGCGTTTTACGTCGGACCTGGTTCCGTCTTTATTATTCCGTTGGAATATCCTGTCTGTGCGTTTCACGCCAGACCTGATTCCGTTATTTATTATTCTGTTGGAATAACCTGTCTATGCGAAGTACCGCATGCATGGTGAACTCTGTTGTTATTCCATTCTTTATTATTCTTTTGGAATATTCTGTTGGTGTGTATTACGCCTGATCTGGTTCCGTTATTTATTATTCTGTTGGAATAACCTGTCTATGCGAAGTACCGCATGCATGGTGATTTCTTTTGTTATTCCATTCTTTATTATACTCAGTTAGTTAAAGTTTTGATTTCTATACTCCATGAAATTAGTGGAATATCCTTGATATTTGCGCTTCATCCAGTATCTTTTCATGGAAATATTCTTCTGAGTATTCTTAAATTTTACTCTACAAAGAAGTATCATGTTGACAATTTAGACGTTATTAGTTCCTGAATAAATTAATTCTTAAAATTGTTTTATTGAATTCTTATATCATCTTCATCATCCTCATATTTATATTTTGTTGAAAGTCATCTGTGGCCTGTAGTGCATAGATGGACTTGGTATGATTATGACCAGGGATTATTCGGTGTAATCATGACCGTAATGTTAAAAATGATGTGGTAAATGTCCTCATTGGCCCGTAGTGCATTGATGGACAGTTGTTGGCATGATCATGACCATTAATGAATACACGAATATCCTTGGCCCGTAGTGCATGAATAATTTATGGTTGTGATACTTGTGAATATCCTTGGCCGTAGTGCAGGGATGAGGTGAATTATTTATTAAGCTGAGTCCCAGCGATAAAAGTGATGAAAAACCTTTTAAATCATAAAAGATAGTAGATTTTATTCTCTACTTGACTTTTTTAAAGGATTGCGTGTTCCGCTGCAGTTAAACTTGATGTCTATTGTATTTTATCAGTTTAACACTGTTGAAAACTAATGATAATTTATTCTGCATTATCTTAGTCATAATATTTCTTACTATGCTAGTTGAGCTCACCCTTTATTTCACTGTTCTCTTTAGGAAATGGGAACGTAGTCGGGACTAGTCGGGGAACGGAGTGACGGTCTAGATGATAGTATTAGTAGTCCTCACTATTCTGTTAAATAGTGTGACAATAAATGTAATGAGGACTTATTCTGAGAGTGGATATTGTCTAGAAGACAATATTTGTATTAAAAATCACAACTTTTTTGTTGTATATTAAAGATTATATCTTTATTCTGTACCATGTATTTGGCGACTCAGAATAGGTGATGTATACCTATTTTGGGGGCATCATAAGCAAGTAGTCCAATCTCAACTGTAACCATGAGCAACGTCTACTTTCAACTCAAACCGACGATAACCCTGGCGAGGAGTCAAACGTCATCTTGTTCCTTCGACAATAGCACGTCGTGTCAACACTTCATACATACATCCAATAATGTCCCACAAGAACCGAGGATTGACAATTCCGAGTGACTATTACGTGTGACAGTACTTTGGATAGAATTTGAAGCTTGAAGACTATGGGCTTAGACCCCTCTTCCTGACTTCGTACAACCTCTAATCCATGTCATTGCGTAACTCTCGACATAAGAGGTCCGAAGAAGGTCAGATATACCTCGTTCGGATGCTCGGATTGAAGTTCTACAAGTTCGAGTAGACATTACAGTGCATGAGTGCACGTACTACGAGACGACAGGATCCACAAGGCTCGGATGCATCACGACCAGCCACAGGTACAATTGCGGATTCCGCAGGTGTACCTGCGGCCATCCGTCTATATATACAAGCCTTGGGGTCAGTCATTTAAAAGAAGAGGGAGGGAAAAAGGCGAGGAAGCCCTGTCCATTTTACACTGCATACACATCTTTTGAGTGTTTCCTCATCTTTAAACACTAGTTAGCTCACATATAGCTATCTTTTATCCGGCGGGAGCTGAGTGTTTATCCATTTAAAGTCATAGAAGTCTACTTTGGCAGCCCACTGTAAGCCTTCTTATATTCTATAAAGCCTTCTTCTCATATTAGCACACACTGTTATACACATTGAGAGTCGTGTTGTGTGTGTTTGCCCGGACTTCGGTCCATGGTTTTCATTTCTGTCTGTATATATATAAACTTATATATGTATATATTTTATATATGGACCAACATTATCGAGTTATGCTTCGATTGAGCCGAGACTTCGGTCTGGAGCGTTTAATTGCTTATATATATATATACACTTATATATATAAATTGTGGTTAGAATTTGTCTGATCAGCCTGTATTTTATATCAGGTGCATTTAATTGCTTTTGTGTGTATATATATATATATATATATATATATATATATATATATATTTACATACATAACTGTTGTCAGACATATCTGATGAGCCTGGATTTACATATATATATATATATATATATATATATACATATATATAATTGCTGTCGGACATATCCGATGAGCCTGGATTCACATCCAGTGTATTTACTGCTTATATATATATATACATTTTTGTCAGGCCTGAAGTTTACTTCGTGGCCTTTTACAGCTTTATTTATATTCTGTCCTGCCTGGAGTTTACTTCGTGGCAGTTGATCGCTTTTATAGCTTTATTTATATTCTGTCCTGCCTGGAGTTTATTTCATGGCAGTTGATCGCTTTTACAGCCTTATTTACATTCTGTCTTGCCTGGAGTTTACTTCGTGACAGTTGATCGCTTTTACAGCTTTACTTACATTTTATCCCGTCTGGAGTTTACTTCGTGGCGGTTGACCATGTTTATATATATATATATATATATATATATATATATGGACCGGATCTGGTCCGGGAGTCCGAATTTTAACAAAATCCGGACCTTTTTTTTTTTTTTTTGAAACAACTAAAAAAAAAAAAAAAAATTTATGAAATTGGAATTTTTACATTATACAGTGTTTTGGGTGTGATTTAAATGCCTATAACGAAACATGTCTGTACAATCTGGGCAGACTGTACATACATTGGTTGGTGTGGGTGTTAAAAACACACCCAAAACACTGTATTATTGAAAAATTTTAGTTCCATAAATTTTTTTTTTTTAGTTGTTCTACAAAAAAAAAAAAAAAAAAAAAAAATTGGGTCCGGATATATATATATATATATATAGTCCGGATCAGGTCCGGACTCCCGGATTTTATAAAATCCGGACCTTTTTTTTTTTTTTTTTTTTTGCTTTTTTTTTTGAAACAACTAAAAAAAAAATAAAAAAATTTATGGAACTGAAATTTTTCCATAATACAGTGTTTTGGGCGTGATTTGGATGCCTATAACGAAATATGTCTGTACAGTCTGGGCAGACTGTACATACATTGGTTGGGGTAGGTGTTAAAAACACGCCCAAAACACTTTATTATGGAAAAATTTCAGTTCCATAATTTTTTTTTTTTTTTTAGTTGTTTCAAAAAAAAAAAAGCAAAAAAAAAATAAAATTTTGTGGTCCGTATTTTAAGTCCAGTCCGGGAGACCGGACTGGATCCGTGGTGTATATATATATATATATATATATATATATATATATATATATATATATAGCTTTTACCTATATATATAACTGCTTACTGCTTTCTATACAAATTGCAGTATCATGTGAGCCTAAGAATCATGTGATCACAAGTTCAGTTTACTGAATCTAGATTCGGTTCCCGTGATGGACATTTTTCAGCTGTAAGTAGCTTGTATATTATTTTACAGTGTCTGAATTTTCTTGGATGGCTGTCATGCCCATGAGGAGTTCGGCACTACTGTATATTATTTTCTCGAGAATGCTTCGCATCTCGAAAATAAAAGCAAGAAAGCTGAATATTTAATAATAAAATGGAAGTATGAAAAGGTCTCAATTCCTATTGAGCACAGGGTTTGAAAAAGCTCTTTGACAAAACGTCATTGCTATATCGTGGTTAAAACTGAATTTTTCTATAAATTCAAACCCTTTGTATATAGGTGCGAACGAGTCCTCGCACTACTTTCAAATAACTGCACATTGATCCACACACACACACACAAACACACACATTCATATAACAATTTCTTTGAAGAGTGGTGGTCACCATGGTAACACGGATGTCGGGGGGTGCCTAACACCTTCCCTTCGCATAATTAAGCCCCCGAACCCAAAATGAATCTCGGTTTCACAGACCCGTCTAGCAGTGTTAAATCACTAGGTCAATGTGCAAACCTTTTTCAGTTACGTTGGTGCAACTAGTTAAATACACCAATTGGCGACTCTTAAAGTCAAATCGTCGACATTATTCATGTCGGACCTTTTTCACTTATTTTTTCAAAACAAATCTCACATTAACATGAGAACACCAAAGAACAAGTAACGAAAAGGGACATTCAAAAATCCCGACGTCGACAGGTGGCGACTCTGCTGGGGACTCCAGTAAGAGGGCTTAAGCCGCTATTACAAGCTTTTCAAAATTGTTATATGCTTGTGTGTGAATGTTGCATTTACATTTCTGATGAATGTGTACGAATGCATCTTTATTTACTGCACTGCTAAATATCTATCTGTGATATTAGTGCTTCACACATGTCATCATTCTGCATAAATGGTGAGACACGTTGTATGTGAATGTATGTTGTGTGGTTCCTCCATCAGGAGGCTATCCTGTCGGTGTTTGATTACTGGACTCGTGGGAAGAATAATTCCCCGGGGCTTAGGAAAGGCACCACCCAGATTCGCTCCAGTTGAAAGATCAGATTAACTTCCTGTCGAGCAAATTGGGATGATCTGGGAACCTTCATGCCAAAAAGCCGCGAGAGAAACCCTAAGATAGGTCAACCTCTGATAAACCAAACGCGGAGGAAAGTCTCTTCATACTTTCCATTTTCAATTACTTGTAAACACATTTACTTGTAATTTTATTCCATGTTCATCCATATGTAATGGAAAATATGAAGAATAATTGTGCATACATAACATGTTATCAATTAACAACTGGTTTTGCAGGACAAAATTCCTAAACAGACTTGTTATGATTACCCTAAGACTAAACTACGTAAGTCTTTTGTAGGGAAGTAATTGGGCCTGTTACCCACTCAAAGTCCAAAAATGCCACAGGCCTACAGCCAATTATATCTTCTTCTGACCAGTCTAATGCTTTTTCCCGAGAAGAATTTGACGGATTGAGTAAACAAATTACAGACTTGGCCGTTCTGCTGAAAGAATTGCACTAGTCCACTCAGGGTATAAAGATACCTACACATACAGAATCCTCTACACAAGAAGGAGTTCAAGGACTGGAAAAAAACAATTCCAGAACATCAGTTGGATACGACCTACAAAGACCCTGAAAACACCCATCTCAAAGGAGATCCAGACACCGGTGATATCAGGAAGAAGGTCCTCCAAATGGAGGAAACCATCCGCGTTCTCAATGGGATTGGAACACATGGCAGTGTTTCATATACAGACCTTTGCATATTCCCTGGTGTTCAATATCCAGAGAAATTCAAGACCCTTGATTTTGAGAAATATGACGGATTAGAGGATCCTTATACACATTTAAAAGAGTTCATTGGAGAACTTGGGTCTTACGCAGAAAATGAAAAGCTCCGAATGCAGCTGTTTCAGAAAAGTCTAACTGGAGAAGCCCAGGTATACCAGATTAGACAACTCAAAGATCCATAGCTGGGAAGAGCTGGCTCATGCCTTCCTCACTCAATACAGTTTTCAATCTCAGATGGCTCCAGACCGGTACCAAATTACCAAGGTCAAGAAACAGTCTAATGAATCATTTAGAGAGTACACTCAAAGGTGGAGGCGCCTTGCTGCTCAAGTTATTCCTTCTATGATAGAATCAGAAATGGTCATAACCTTCATAGATGTACATGAAGCTCCTTTCTATGAAAGAGTTCTAGCTGGTATTGGCAAACCATTCTCTGAAATGATCAAACACAATGAGATGGCTGAAATGGGATTAAAGTCCAGTAAAATTCAAGACCTATTCGCTCTTAAAGTTGTTGCTGAGCATATCCACTCCAGATCTTATGGAAACAACCCCCGGAGGGTCCATAAAAAGAAAGAGGAGATGTTTCCTTGATACTACAAGGACAAAAAGGCAATCAAATCATGCCTATACAGAGGAAAAACTACTCCCCTTTTTCAGCACAATCTTCAAACCCTCCATTGCTTAAAAGTGGAGAAGTATAGCGACCTCAAACGTTCACACCCTTAGGGGACTCGCTCGAGAATATTCTTGTTCTTCTGACTGCTCAGAAGAAAATTACACAGCTTTTTCCACCAGCCAACCCTAATGGGAGGGGTTTTAATGCTACTCAGAAGTGTGCTTATCATGCTAGGGCACCTGGACATGATACTAAAGATTGTTGGGTCTTGAAATATAAGATTCAAGATCTAATAGACAACGGTGAGATCGTGGTCACTAAACCAGATCAACCTCATATGCAAGACAACCCTCTTCCTCAACACAAAGAAGAAGAGGTCAACATGATCAGTTGGAGCACTGTACAAGGTTCCAATTCTAATGGCGAATAATCCCAACCCATCATAGATGGTGTTGACAAATGGGATAATGCAAAGTTCCAGTTTACCATGGAACGAAAAATGAAAGCTCTTTGCAAACAAATTGAGCAATTGGCAGAACTTGTGACCCACCAGCATCAAGTCACACGCCAATTAATCAGGTAGGAGCATGCATATCTCCTTCTATTTGTTGTAAATGATCCATCAACACCTTCAGAAAGCGAAGCAATGAGGGATAAGGTTGCAAAGCGAGCAAATGCTAAAGCCCGTCGGGATTTTGCAAATTAGAGGGAATTCACCTATTTGGGCCAATCTATGGAGGAGATACTTCAAATGTTAATCAACGAAGGAAGAATTACATTCCTTCTCCCTCCCATCAATCTCACTCAGGGCGGTTCAATCCCGATGAAATGTGTCAATATCATTCACATTCTCGCGGTCACAGCACAGAAGAATGCTGGGCACTCCGCCATCTCATTCAGAATCTTATTGATAGCGGTGTCCTGCAAATAGCAGATGATTACACTGTGCAACTCAAGGGTGGGAATGAATATCCTACCAAATGGAAGGGATCATTAGCAGTTATATTCGAAGTGGATGATGAGACTGTCAAAGTATTTCCCATACAACCAATTCAACTTAAAGGAGCTAACAATCCTTTGAAAGTGGCCGCACCAGAGCCAATTCCTTTACCTTTCAGACCATAACATCCTGTTGTCAGCTTACACAAAGTTCCATGGAATTATGGAGAAGCTGAAGGATCCACGACTCATACTACTGCTACAGTGTTGAAGGAAAATCCACTGTACCTTCCTCAATGGGTTGTCAAACCTACTTGCAAAACAAAGGGTAAGTTTCCCATGGAGAAGATTGAAAAATTCCTACGTACTATGGGCCACAATGAAGCCAAAGTGGTTTTAAGCTTTCGAGAAGCTCCACACCAGATTTCGATACTGGATTTGGTTTTCTCTTCCGAGGATCATCGGAATATCTTATTGAAGGTTTTAGAAGAAGTCTACTTGCCAAAATCAGTGGATGTGGAAAAATTTTAACATTTGGTTGATCACATTTTCAACAACAATATGATATCATTCACTGATGACGACATACCTCCCAAAGAGACCGGTCATTGCATGCCTTTGCATATTGCAGTTTTGTCTTTCGGGTACATGCTAGCTAGAGTATTGACAGATGGAGGCCCATCTCTAAATATCTATCCTTATGCCACCTTGGTAAAGATGAATATCAATCTCAAGTGGATCCAAAGCAGCCATATGGTCATCAGAGGTTTTGATGGATCCCGGCAAAATTCCGTTGGAAAGATTGAATTGCCAATTGAGATTGATCCCAATACATTCAATATTCTTTTCCACGTCCTCAAGATACAAATAGGATACAACCTGCTCTTGGGGAGACCATGGATACACATGGATGGAGCTGTTCCCTCCACCTTACATCAATAACTCAAATACATTATCAACAATAGTCTAGTCACTTTCAATGCTGAGCCGGATTGTCCTGAACAAGGAGCTCTACCAATTATCAGTTTCAATTCAAAAGTTGAACCGGCCAGTTTCCAATCTCTGGAAGTGAGTAACACGCAATACCATTCTATTGGAGAGCCACTTCCCGTACCCAAGATTTTTGCCAAGGTTATGTCGGCCACTCAAGAAATGATGTCATTGGGTCATCAACCTAGACAAGGGCTTGGTAAAGATAAGCAGGGTATTAAACACCCTATTCAAATGTCCAGTTAAATTGGAATAGCCGGACTAGGCTATTCTGCCAGTTCCAGTCACAAGAATCCTCATAAGCACAAACAGGTTCCTCAAACTTCCGTCGCACGTGATTTTCTATACCTTTACCTCATGAGTTAATGCAATCAACAGTAAAGGTTCCAGCCCATGTTGTGGCTATGCTGTTTCCGAAATCAGTTCCAATCAAAGCAAAAGAGGTGCTGATTCCTGATCCCAAGGCAGAAGAAAAGGAACGAAAACGTAAACATGACCTTGCCTTGGTGATGACAGGTATTCGCGTCATTGTTCCTGATGAATATACAAATAGATACACCCCAGACGATGATTGCCCAGATGTCATGGTTATCATTCAGGAAAAGGAGGACAATGACGATCCTTCCATCACTGCAGTCTATCAGGACTTTTCCCTCGACAATTGGAGCATCACTCCACGCATTGGTCGACGAGGGTAAAATGGGCAGAAAATCCCTCTATCCTGTAGATAACTTTAATTGCTTGCTTTCCTTTACAGCACTAGCAGTTATTTTATCAAGTACATGCTAACACTTTTGTATGATCGAACAGTTGCATATATTAAGTGAAAGCATCTTTTGTTTTAGGACTCTGAATTTAGATGTGACTGTACTTGCTGATAAGGTGCCTTCTCTCTATAAGGGCTGTAACTTTGATGCAAAGTTGGACTCAGACTTGATGGACATCTAAGAGGACATTGAGACACCTCAAGAGATTAAGGAATGGGTCACAGACAAACCCAAACCCAATCTTGATCGAACCATTCCTTTCAATCTCGGAACCTTAGACAACCCTAAGCTAATCCAGATTGGTCCAGACCTTACCACAAATCAACGGAATGACATGGTTCCAGTGTTAACCCAATTCTAGAATGTGTTTGCATGGTCTCATGAAGACATGGTGGGTTTGTTCATTGACATTGTTCTTCATCGCCTTCCCATTAAAGAAGGATTCAAGCCAGTTAGGCAAAAACTTAGGCGATTGAAACCTGAGTGGAGTTTAAAGGTTAAAGAAGAAATTGTGAAACAATTTCAAGTTGGCATCATCATGGTGTCTACATATCCGGAGTGGATATCCAACATTGTTCCCGTGCCTAAACCTAAAGGAAAGGTGCGAGTCTGCGTGGATTACCGGAATTTGAATAAAGCTTTCCTTAAAGATAGCTTTATCGTGCCCTTTATCCACATTTTTATTGACAATACTGCTTAATACGACATGTACTCCTTTGCTGATTGCTTTGCGGGGTACCATCAAATTATGGTCGCTGAGGAAGATCGTGAGAAAGCTGTTTTCATCACGCCTTGGAGAACCTTTTGCTACAGACGATTGTCATTACGCCGCATCAACTTCGGGGCAACCTATCAGCGAGCTATGATGGCTCTTTTCCATGATTTAATGCCCAAGGAGATAAAGATCTATGTGGATGACATCATTGTCAAATCCTGGAAGGAGGATGACCACTTAGACCATCTCACAAAACTTTTCAACAGGTTGCGTAAGTATAACTTGAAGTTGAATCTCGCCAAGTGCGCCTTTGGTGTTAATTCATGCAAGTTGATAGGTTTCCTAGTCGGCCACAAAGGGATTGAACTGGATCTTACCAAAATCTAGGCCATCAAGGAAATGCCCATTCCTCAGACAGAGAAGGAAATACGGGGATTTTTAGCAAGGATCAACTTCATTAGTAGATTCATTTCTCAACTCACAGCAACCTGTGAGCTAATCTTCAAGTTGTTAAGGAAGAACTCCTCCATGAAATGGAATGATGAGTGTCAAAAAGCCTTCCTCACAATCAAAAAGCAACTGATTAACGCTCCTGTTTTGGTACCACCCAGGGATGATGTTCCCCTGTTTATGTACCTATCCATAAATGATAATGCCATGGGCTGCATGCTGGGGCAAAAAGACAATAGAGGCTAAGAACGAACTATCTATTACCTCAGCAAAAGATTTAGCATCAGTGAACACAAGTACACTCTGATTGAAAAGACGTGTTGTACTTTAGCATGGGCTTCCATAAGGTTATAGCATTACCTCCATGGTCACACAACCCATCTCATATCCCGAATGGATCCTCTCAGGTATATGTTCAGTAAGCCCATACTGAATTATTGACTATCCAGATGGCAGTTGATCCTATAGCAATTTGACATCGTCTATGTAATGCAAAAGTCTGTCAAAGGTCAAGGAATTATGGATCAACTGGCAACCGCATCTACAGGGGATTACAAACCCTTAGAAACATACTTTCCTGATGAAGGAGTAATGATAATTTAGCTACTACATCAGTACGATACATGCCGTACGTGGAGAACATATTTTGATGGAGCTTTTAATTCAGAAGGCTCTAGATCTGGAGCAGTTCTAATATCCGGTACGGGGGAGCAGTATCCCGTCGCCGTCAAATTGCAGTTTGTCAGAACCTACAACACAGCTGAGTATTAAGGCTGTATCATAGGGCTAAAACTTGCATGTTCAATAGGCATCAGGCAGTTAACTGTCTTTGGGGATTCCGAATTGGCAATCAAGCAATCTACAGGAGTCTATCAAACCAAAGAATTACATTTACTTCCTTACAATCAGGAAGTTTTACAGATGGCTTTGGAGTTCAAAGAAATCTCCTTTCTACACATTCCTCGTAATAGGAATGATTTTGTAGATGCATTAGCAACGTTAGCCTCCTTGGTTTACATACCTGACAAGGAAAACATGCCAAACATCACATTTGCTCTGCAAAAAGCCCCAGTCTATGGGAATTACATTGGAGAAGTATCGGATGAGCTACCTCCCATCCACAACCCTTGGTATAATCACATCAAGGAGTATCTACGAGATGGATCTACACCCGCTGAGGAGAGCCTAACTGAGAAGAGGCGGATTCATCGACTTGCTATGAAATTCTACCTGGGCGGAGATGCACTCTACAAAAGAGATGCAGGATTAGGTCTCCTCAGATGTCTTGAAAAAGACAAAGCTCAGAGACTCATGGATGAGATCCATGGTGGAGTATGTGGCCCTCACATGAGCGGACCCCTACTTGTCAAGAAGATCCTCAGAACAGGGCATTATTGGCTTACACTCAAAGCTAACTGTGATGATCACGTCAAGAGGTGCTATCAATGCCAAATTCATGGGAATGATATCCACGCCCCTCCAAGGGAACTCCACAATATGAGTTCGCCATGGCCCTTCTCAATGTGGGAAATGGACGTGATCGGGCCCGTCGAGCCCAAAGCCAGTAATGGACATTGATTCATATTCACCATGATCGACTACTTCACCAAATGGGTAGAAGCAACATCATTCCCCAGGGTTACTAAAGAAGTTATCATTGTTTTCATCAGAAAAAATGTCATCTGTCGATATGGACAACTAGAGGTCATTGTGTTAGACAATGCTAAGAACCTCAACAACAAAATGGTGGAGGAGTTATGCAGAAAATTCCACATCAAACATCTCAACTCCGTCATCTACCGTCCAAAGATGAATGGTGCTGTTGAAGCGGCTAATAAAAAAATCAAAAAGATCATGCTGAAAATGTTCGCCAATCATAAAGGATGGCCTGACCTCTTGCCTCTGACTTTATTATCATACAGAACTTCTATGCGTGCTTCCACTGGGGCAACCCCTACTCACTAGTCTATGGGATGGAAACAGTGCTCCCCATAGAAGTGGAAATAAAATCCCTCGGAGTATTGATGGACGCTCAGTTGGGTGAAGACCAATGGGTACAAGATATGTATCACCAATTGTCTCTAATAGACGAAAGACGATCCACGACTATCTTTCATGGTCAGTTATATCAGCAAAGGATCGCACGATCCTACAATAGAAAAGTCCGACTACGACAGTTCAAACAACATGACTTGGTTTTGAAGAAGATCATTGACAACCAAGATCAATCTAAGGGAAAATTCGCTTCTAACTGGGAAGGCCCATTTGTTGTCGAGGAAGTATTGATAGGAGGTGCTCACAGATTGCAGGAAATGGATGACGTTGACTTTTCACAGCTTATCAACTCGGACACCGTGAAACGGTACTATGTCTGAAGTTAGCATCAAACAAACATCCTGGTTTTGATCATCAAATCACCAGTCATTCCGATTTTGAACCCTCTCCTTTTTGAATACTCTGCTGCCCCTCAGGGAAACATACACTTCAAACCAGCAGCCTGGCATCACTTCATTTTAAACCTTTCACAATTTCGGTTATCTTGAAGACGGTATTAAACTTTTCTACGCCTGCAGTTTATCTTGAAGACGAGATTAAACTTTTCTACGCCTACAGTTTATCCTGAAGACGGGATTAAACTTTTCTACGCTTGAAGTTTATCCTGAGGACGGGATCAAACTTTTTCACACCTACAGTTTGTCCCCATTATGGGATCAAACTTTCTTCTCCCCGCAGTATAGCCTGCACATGGGATTCACACTTCTCTTCGCCTTTAATTCATCCTGAGGGGCAAACTACGTCGACCTGATCTCCCTGATACCCGGGGGTACGTAGGCAACCATATTCTCTATGTCCCAGTCGCAATAAAGAAAAACAACAAAAACATTTCTGCCCTTTCTCTACAAAACAACAAAAACAACAAAAATACTTCTACACCCATCTGCCTTCCGCATTCAGCGTTGAACCTCTTACACCAGGTTCGAACTACGCAGAATTGATCTCCTCTTCAATAGGAGTACGTAGGTAGCCATTCATGGTGCAGTCTAACCCCTACCAGAACAACATACTTGTCACACGGTATTGGGATCTACCTTCAATTTGTCCCATTTCATCGGTTTCAGATCAAAGGGATGGAATTATCCAACCTCTTCTCACAAATAGAAGATTCGGTGACCATCCAAGTTGCAATCGTGCCTCAAAGAGCAATACCAACCCATAAGAGATGGAATTAACTAGGCTTCTCACAAATAGAAGTACTGGCGACCATCTGTGGTGCGGTCAATCTTAGAGAGGAAGAAACCACCCTCCTCTCCACTTCTTCATACAGATACCAGTCCCAAGACACCAAAGATGGTAGGGATTTGCAAAAATCAATGATCTGTTCTGAGAGATCTTGCGATGTCTCAATGTCCATCTATCAAGGATAAGTTCAGAATGCATATAGATCACAAGGCCCTGAAGAAACATGCAAATATCAAGCAAGTATCAAGGCATAACTAAAAGGGAAGTGAATCAAAACATATTTCCCTGCCATACATAATAATGTTTGATATATACATATGTGTTGTATATGATAAAATGGCTAAGCTAGTCTGTGCAGGAAAATACAAAGCTATCTACAGATTTGTATACATGCGGACTATCAGATCTAACATAGCATCCCTCTTTGAAGACGGAGGTAGTACTGTAAGCTCCTGCCCAAGGGTATCTACACGAGCTAGCAGATTAGAGGCTAACTGCATGGTGGCATAATGCTCATCAATGAAAGCACCCATGTCGGCAAGACTGACAGTCATCTGGGATCTCGCTGAAGCGCTGTCTGCAATGGCCACATCCCTAGCAGATAAGGCGTCATCCCGCTCCGTAATCAATGAATCCCTGGTTGATCTAGACTCATCCCTCTCTAACAGAGCAGTATCTCTCTCATCAAAAACTATCAACATCATGGCCCTAGCCTGATCTCTATCATAGGTCATCAGATGTAAGCTCTGCTCCAAATGCTGTGCCGAATACTGAGTAACAGTGGCACTCGGGGTGGGAGAATCCATCACAAATGCTGGCAGCCCAGCAGTCAAATCATTGACGGGAATAACAACCTCCTCTATATGCTCCTCATCGTATGAATCAATCCCCTGCACTGTGGATATTGCCACAGTCGATGCAGTCTTTATTTCCATCCATGCGGAATACAATGCAGAACAACCTGAATGACTGAAAAAAACTCAGCCAGCTCTCACTGATCCCAACAGGCATACAACCTGGATCTGTCCTCCGCTGCTAAATAGTGTGAAGCAAAATGCTGACTCACTGCCCACTCATACGGATGAAAATCCTGAAACTGGTCAAACTGAAACATCACGGCCAATGGGTGGTAAGTGATAATGCCCCTCAATCCTGCCAGAGGGAGATAATCCATTCCCGGAGCATGAGTAATGAAGCTGTAGGGTGAATTAAGCCCTAAACACGATAATATGGCAAACAGATCCCTAATCCCTGCTAGAAAAACTGACCACGATGCAGCATCTGTACACTCCGTAGGCTGAAAAGAGTATGACATGGCTATATCATTAGTGAAACAAAACCCCTGCCGTCAAAATGTGCCAATCGGTCTCAAGTGTGACATAAACCACACGTGCAGCAGGAGCAAGAACCTCGATCGGTGCATCCTTCTCCTCGTCTTCGACATTCGGCACTTCAACCCGAATATGATGTATACCCGCCTCCGCCAAATGACGAGGCTGTCTAACAGAACGGCGCTGAGGCTCTTCAAAACCCTCCTCTGTACACCAGAAGTGGTCCTGCGGGAACTACTTGGCTGATCCGGATCCATGATATCTGGACAACAAGTCTCCAAATCACCTCAGAAAGGGTGTGGTAATTTCTTACCTGGAGTCTTTTCAAAATTCGTTCTATGATTACATGCATTCATGCATTGTTTAAACATACATCTACAGTAGAGTTAAAAATGCATGACTACCCAATACCTACATTTTGGGAAAATTTTGCCATAGCCTCCTTTGTAAATGGGACTATCCACATGCACATAGGCATGACTAGGTGGCCATTCAGTAGCACACCTGTACATAGTCATATACATCCTATATGCATTAATACATTGCAGTAAAAAATCCTTAAGTATAGTCTAATTACCAGGATTATTTTGCTTGTCTACCTTTATTCATTTGTCCTCAAGTAGGATAAGAAATGACAGTAAAAGGGGCCAATTTAACTGTTTCAAAAGTTAATTTTTTTCACATCATTATGTTCAGCATGGTTTAATACTAACATTTGCTATGTTGAATATTTTTTATCAAGTCAAATCAGCATGCATATTCACTTTATGCGTCTAAATGCATTTCATGCGATAAGTCATTTTCTAACGGACAGAAATTGGAAAAAAAATACATGCATGTGTTACCAGGACAGTGAAGAACACTTGTACGGTGGAAGAATATGCAAAAACTTGCCCGAACTTAGTAGATCTGAAGAAGAGCTTTCGTATTTCCTTCGCTGTGCAACTTGAAAATGACTTATGAAAGCAACCAGCCGCATATACATAGGCAAAGTTGGCCGCAGGCTAACCTGCGGCTCCTGTAGGTACACCTGCGGCACCCCTCCATGGGCCCCACACCTCCGGCTCGCTCCAATTAGAGTTACAAAGGAGGTCTCACAAGCTGAAAAGGCCAAATTAGGAATAAAAATGCTACGCGATTGAGCGGAATAGCCTGAAATCCTGGTTTTTCGTCGGTCAGAGTTAAACTCCCGTCGTCTCAAAGGTATTTGCCTGAATACAGGATATATTATACCAATGAGCTCAGCTTTCACAAATTATGCTCGACAATACCCCACAAAGGTTCGATGCCGTCATTTGAAGGGTCACAACCCTAAACCTCCCCAGCGGGGGTTACAACATAAAACCATGATATATCAAACCTCCCCGGTGGGGGGTTACAACGCCGAAGTTATCAACATCTACGTATCCCCAGCGGGGGTCAGAACGCACATCCTTCAAACTTCTGCATAGCCCTGGCGGGGGTTACAATGCAATGCAACTATTGATACACGCATCAATTAAGGTCAAGCAGCCTTGACATCATGTTAGCCGATGGCAAGTAAACCCATCGAAGCAACCTTCCCCGGCGGGGATCACAACGCAATGCTACCATTTACACATACATCAATGAAGGTTAATCAACCTTGACAATGCACCCAGCAGGGATTTATCCGGTGATACACACATTAGCGAAGATCAGGCAACTCTGATAACAACAAACTGTTGGCAGTAACTCCGACACGGTGAGGGAATATGTTATACACATCCTCAAATAGACAAAGCTTTATCCCCATAGATCTCTTATACACAAGAGGTACCTCTATGGAATATAAACCAGTGTCTAGGATTCAAGACTTTGGTGATATCCCCAACGTTAACATCCTTGGAGACTTGGATCGTATGTCTAAGCCATCACTGATTGTCATCCCAACAGGGTTACCTGACAATCATTCATGCATTCTACATGTATTTGCATCATGTTGCTGCATATAACATCATGTTTATCTTTCTTGCATTTCAAGTGTCTAGTATTCTTTATCCTATTCATGCCTTGTATTGCATGAATATGATAAAGAGGGGCATCTATAGACACTCGAAATTTTCTGTGCTCCTATTACTAACATTACAGGAGGGTAGATTCATCTTTTGGAGATAACCCTGGAAGACAACTTACATCCATTCCAGATACTACCGAAAGTTTAATTCCAACCCGGAACACAAATTGGGAATATCAGTTCAAACCCCAGAACACACACCGAGAATGTTATTTCCAATCTCGGAGATAACCCCGAGATATGCAGATCAAAAGACCGGTAACAACACCGGAGAGGACAGTTCTGTCTCGGCAATAACACTGCGATGCTCAGTTCCAGTTCCATAGACAACACTGGGAGTAGCAACCCCATCCTTGGTGATAGCCCCAAGAGATGCCATTGCAGTTCTGGCGATAACCCCAGAAATGCTTATTTTAAACATATGCAATTAGCTTCAACCCCAAACTTCCTGTCAAGGCACACACACCTCAGACCCGGAGTTAACAAACGGGCAGACAGGAACACCCACAGATGACAGTGAGACATACAAATAAGCAGTAGTCCAATCTCATATGTAACCCTAAGCAACGCCTACTTTTCGTTTAAACCGGAGATAACCTCGGTGAGGAGTAACAACGTCATCTTACCATCTCAACAAGATGATATCGTGGCATACCAACAAATAGTCCAATCTCAGCTGTAACCCTGAGCAACGTCTACTTTTAACTCAAACCGGCGATAACCCCGGTGAGGAGTCAAACGTCATCTTGTTCCTTCGACAATGGCATGTCGTCTTAACACTTCTTACATACATCCAACAATGTCCCACAAGAACTGAGGATTGACAATCTCGAGTGACAATTATGTGTAACAGTACTTTGGATAGATTTTGAAGCTTGAAGACCATGGGCATAGACCCCTCTTCCTGACTTCGTACAACCTCTAATCCATGTAATTGCGTAACTCTCGACACAAGCTGTCCGAAGAAGGTCAGATATACCTCGTTCGGATGCTCGGGTTGAAGTTCTACAAGTTAGAGCGGACATTACAGTACCTGAGTGCACATACTATGAGACGATGGGACCTGCGAGGCTCGGATACATCACCACCATCCGTATGTACAACTACGGCTATCGCAAGTGTACATACGGCCATCCGTCTATATATACAAGCCTTGGGATCAGCCATTTAAAAGAAGAGGGAGGGAAAAAGGTGAGGAATCCCTGTCCATTTTACTCTGCATACACATCTTTTGAGTGTTTCCTCATCTTTAAACACTAGTTAGCTCACATATAGCTATCTTTTATCCGGCGGGAGCTAAGTGTTTATCCATTTAAAGTCATAGAAGTCTACTTTGGCAGCCCACTGTAAGCCTTCTTATATTCTATAAAGCCTTCTTCTCATATTAGGACACACTGTTATACACATTGAGAGTCGTGTTGTGTGTGTTTGCCCGGACTTCGGTCCGTGGTTTTCATTTCTGTTTATATATATATATATATATATATATATATATATATATATATATATATACTTATATATGTATATATTTTATATATGGACTAACATTATCGAGTTATGCCTCGATTGAGCCTAGACTTCAGTTTGGAGCGTTTAATTGCTTATATATATATATATATATATATATATATATATATATATAATTATATATATATATATATACATAACTGTTGTCAGATATATCTGATGAGCCTAGATTTATATCTAGTGCGTTTAATCACTTATATATATACATATATATAATTGTTGTCGGACATATTCGATGATCCTGGATTCACATCCAGTGCATTTACTGCTTATATATATATATATTTATATTTCTGTCAGGCCTAGAGTTTACTTCGTGGCCTTTTACAGCTTTATTAACATTTTATCCTGCCTGGAGTTTACTTCGTGGCAGTTTATCACTTTTATAACTTTATATATATCCTGTCCTGCCTGGAGTTTATTTCGTGGCAGTTGATCACTTTTACAGATTTATTTACATTTTGTCCGGCCTGGAGTTTACTTCGTGGTAGTTGATCGCTTTTATAGCTTTATTTACATTTTGTCCCGCTTGGAGTTTACTTCGTGGCGGTTGACCATGTTTATATATATATTTATAGCTTTTATATATATATATATATATATATATATATATATATATATATAGCAAGGATCAAGTGCATACCCCTTATCTTACTCACACGTGCTTACCCTCCTTTAGGCGACGGTTTCGGTCATACAACCGTCGTCTATACTTTTAGCGACGCTATATGTTGTTCGTCGCTAAAAGTATAAACGACGGTTGTATGACTGAAACCGTCGCCTAAAGGGGGGTAAGCACGGGTGAGTAAGATAAGGGGTATACACTTGATCAAGACCGTATATATATATATATATAACTGCTTACTGCTTTCTATACAAATTGCAGTATCATGTGAGCCTAGGAATCATGTGATCTCAGGTTCAGGTTAGTGAATCTAGATTCGGTTCCCATGATGGACATTTTTCAGCTGTAAGCAACCTGTATATTGTTTTATAGTGTCTGAATTTCCTTGGATGGTTGTCATGCCCATGAGGAGTTCGACACTGCTGTATATTATTTTCTCGAGAATGCTTCGCATCTCGAAAATAATAGCAAACAAGCCGAACATTTAATAACAAAATGGAAGTATGAAAAGGTTTTAATTCCTATTGAGCACAGGATTTAAAAAACTTCTTTTACAAAATGTCATTTCTATATCAAAGTTAAAACTGAATTTTTCTATAAATTCAAACCTTTTGTATATAGGTGTGAACGAGGCCTCGCACTACTTTCAAATAACTGCACATTGATCCACACACACACACAAACACACACATTTATATAACAATTTCTTTGAAGAGTGGCGGTCACCGTGGTAACACGGATGTTGGGGGGTGCCTAACACCTGCCCTCCGCATAATCAAGCCCCTGGACCAAAAATGAATCTCGGTTTCACAGACCCGTCTAGCAGTGTCAAATCACTGGGTCAATGTACAAACCTTTTTCATTTGCGTTGGTGCAACCAGTTAAATACACCAACTGGCGACTCTTAAAATCAAATCGTCGACATTATACATGTCGGACCTTTTTTATTTGTTTTTTCAAAAAAAATTCACATTAACATGAGAACACCAAAGAACAAGTAGCGAAACGGGACATTCAAAAATCCCGACGTCGACAGGCATCATCATGGTGTCCACATATCCTAAATGGCTATCAAATATAGTCTTCATGCCTAAACCATGAGGAAATGTGTGAGTTTCCGTGGATTACCGGGATCTGAATAAAGCTCGCCTTAAGGATAGCTTTCCCATGCCATTTATCCACATTCTCATTGACAATACTACTCAATTTGACATGTACTCATTTGCTCATTGACAATACTACTCAATTTGACATGTACTCATCAAATCATGGTTATTGAGGAAGATCATGAGAAAACTGCATTCATCACGTCTTGGGGAACCTTTTACTATAGAATATTGTCATTCGGCCTCATTAATGCCAGAGCAACCAATTAGCGCGTTATGATGCCTCTTTTTCATGACTTAATGCATAAAGAGATAGAGATCTACGTGGATGACATCATTGTCAAATCCCGAAGGGAAGAAGACCACTTAAACCATCTTAGAAAGCTTTTCAATAGGTTACGTAAGTACAACTTGAAGTTGAATCCAGCCAAGTCCGCCTTTGGTGTTAAATTAGGCAAGTTGCTAGGTTTCCTAGTTAGCCACAAAGTGATTGAGCTGGATCCCACCAAAATCTAGGACATCAAGGAAATGCCCATTCCTTAGACAGAGAGGGAAATACGGGGATTTTTGAGAAGAATCAACTTCATTAGCAGGTTCATTTCTCAACTCACAGCAACCTGTGAGCTGATCTTCAAGTTGTTAAGGAAGAACTCCTCCATGAAATGGAACGATGAGTGTCAAAAAGCCTTCCTTACAATCAAAGAGCAGCTGGTTAATGCTCCTATCTTGGTACCACCTAGGGATGATGTTCCCCTGTTCATGTACCTGTTCATTAATGACAATGCCATGGACTGCATGCTGGGACAAAAAGATGATAGAGGCCAAGAGCAAGCTATCTACTACCTCAACAAAAGATTCAGCAGCAGTGAACACAAGTACACTATGATTAAGAAGACTTGTTGTGCTTTAGCATGGGCTTACATGAGGTTACAACATTACCTCCATGGTCATTCAACCCATCTCATATCCCGTGTTGATCCTCTCAAGTACGTGTTTAGTAAACCCATATTGAATTATCAGATGTCCAGATGACAGTTGACCCTACAACAATTTAACATTGTCTACGTGACACAAAAGTCCATTAAAGGTCAAGGAATTTCGGATCAACTGGCCGTCGCACTCGCAAGGGATTTCAAACCTTTGGAAACATACTTCCCCGATGAAGGAGTAATGACAGTGCAGCAACACCATCAGTACAATGCTTGTCGTACATGGAAAATGTATTTTGATGGAGCTATTAATATGGAAGGTTCTGGAGCTGGAGCAGTTCTAGAATCCGGTACGGGGGAGTAGTTTCCCGTCGCTGTGAAATTGCAGTTTGTCAGCACCAATAACACAACTGAGTATGAAGGTTGTATCATGGGACTCAAACTTGCCCAATCAATGGGTATCAGGCGGTTAACTGTCTTTGGGGATTCAGAATTGGTAATCAGACAGACCACAGGAATCTATCATACCAAAGAACTACATTTGATGCCTTACAATCGGCAAGTTTTACAAATGGCTTCGGAGTTCAAAGAAATAAACTTCCTCCACATTCCTCAGAATAGGAATGATTTTACGAATGCGCTAGCAACTTTGGCCTCCTTGATCACCAGACATGACAAAGAAAACATGTCAAGCATCCCACTTGCCCTACAAAAGGCTTCAGCCTATGGGAATTACGTTGGAGAAATATCGGATGAGCTACTTCCCATCCAACACCCTTAGTATCAGCATATCAAGCAATACTTATGAGATGGATCACTACTAGAAAATTTACCTATAGCGATGGTCGTCAACCATCGCTATAGGCCTAAAGACCGTCGCTATAGGCTTTAGCGATGGTCGCCAACCATCGCCATAGAAGCTGTCGATAAACTCTATAGTGACGGTCTGTAGACCTATAGTGACGGTCACCTATAGACTTTTTGGATTTAAAAAAATATTAATAATGCACATTTATTCAACAAACACAAGTACAATATAAAATAAAACATAAAAAATATTATATACATCATTTAAAATCATTCATATTATAACATTTCAATATAATAGTTGGATAATTCATCCCATTTTTAGATGATTATTATTATTATTATAGTTAGGGAAATACCATCTGTTGTCGAGAGAGAAGAGAGTGTTGACATATACCAGCTGTGGTAAGCTGAGAATGGTGTTAGCATCATTGATTTGTCCATGTTTGACGATCATCTTGTGTGGCGGATGACAAAGAAATCTAGTTAAGAGTTGAGTTCGAAGGGAGGAGGGACTGATTGCTATGTCACCAATGTTCTAGGAGGTTCCTTACTGGGGAACTTGTTATCTAAAAAGGTGAGTTTATCACATGTCCCATGTTTGTACCTAACTAAGATACACTAATTTAGGTGATCTAAATTCTTAATACATGAAACATTGAAGGTTAGACCGCTTGGCTTATATTTTCTAGTAGAGACGACAGTCAACGTAAATCAATTAGAATAGTGAACACCTCAGTGAAACCCAGAGTAATGTATTCTTGTAGGAACAACCCAACAAGCACAAGAAAACAACAAACACAATTGAGTCACAAGTCTTCAAGTACATTAAGTAAATGTGCAAAAAATATTTGCTACCCACTATTAAAATCAAATAGCAAGTCACAAAACATAACTATCATATATTTATTTCAACCCAATAACAATGGATTCACCAGTTAAAAAATAAAAAAATGCATCCTATATATCCTTTGCATTCACTTGAATTCAAAAATCATTAGTACAAAATTATGTTTTAGAGCTGCATACAAGCCAAGAATATTTTTAAGGGGGGAAAACAAATCTTTAAATTAAACAGAGCATAAAACACATAAGAAAATCCCTTCCTAAAAAGAATAATGCAGAAATCAATGAAAATACTTAAACTAAGCTTGAAAATAATCCCCGGATGAAAAATAGCCAATTTTCCAGTTTGACGAAAAAAAATCACAATTTTTATTATCAATTTACCATTAACAACTAATCATAAATAAACCCATCACAATATCCTTACATTGAAAAGATAATTCATACCCACGTTAATATTTTATTCCAAATGAACAAATAATTGAAAACTACAGTTCTTCCAACTAACCGGAATGTGTTCATAACACTGAATATAACAAACACCAAGGACAGAGAAATTGAGAAAATACCTTCGTTAAGCCTGATTAAGCCTAACAATACCTTGATTAAGCCTTGTGTTCTCATCCTCGTCATCGATTCCACCGACAATACCTTCGTTAAGCCTTGTGTTCTCCGGTAACTCTCCGTACGCTTTCAACAACCTTGCCTCATCCATCATGTACTTGAGGATAACATCAACCTTGTCGTCCTGGTAATCATGAAGTCCGATGAGGATAAATATCGCTGGCGGCAATCCGGACCTCTTTGTGCATCTTACCTCGGATCGAGTAATAAGTGGCAGATACTTAAATGATTTGGGTTAGGGAGGAGAGCGAGCGGTAGAGGAAGAGTAACGAGAGAGAAACTGTTAGAGAGGAGGGAGAGGACTTGAGAGGAATAAGATGATTTGGGGGAAAACTGAAATGATTTGGGGGAAAACTGGAGAGTTTTTTCTAAAAAAACATCTATACAGACGGCCAAACAATGACCGTCGCTATAGATACTCTATAGCGACGGTTCTGTGCTGACCGTCGCTATAGCTCGTCGCTATATGTCGAATTTCTAGTAGTAGATCTACACCCACTGAGGCGAGCCCAATTGAAAGAAGGCAGATCCAATGACTGGCTATGAAGATTTACTTGAGCAAAGATGAGTTTTACAAAAGAGATGCACGAATAGGTCTCCTCAGATATCTGGACAAGGACCAAGCTTAGAGGCTCATGGATGAAATCCATGGTGGAGTATGTGGCCCACACATGAGCGGCCCCTCACTTGTTAAAAAGATCCTCAGAACATGGCAGTACTGGCTCTCGCTTAAGGCTGACTGTGATGATCACGTCAAGAGGTGCTATCAATGTCAAATTCAAGGGAATGCTATCCACGCCACTCCAAGGGAACTTCACAATATGAGTTCACCTTGGCCCTTCTGAATGTGGGGAATGGACGTGATCAGGCCCATCGAGCCCAAAGCCAGTAATGGGCATCCGTTTATATTCACTATGATTGACTATTTCACCAAATGGGTAGAAACAACCCCCTTCCCTAGGGTTACCAAAGAAGTCATCATTGCTTTTATTAGAAATAATGTCATTTGTCGATATGGACAACCAGAGGTAATTATGTCAGACAATGCTATGAACCTCAACAACAAAATGATGGAAGAGTTGTGCAGTAAATTCCACATCAAACACCTTAACTCCGTCATCTACCATCCAAAGATGAATGGTGTTGTTGAAGAGGCTAATAAGAACATCAAGAAGATCATGCAGAAGATGTCCGCCAATCACAAAGGATGGCCTGACCTCTTGCCTCTTAGCCTACAGAACTTTAATATGTACTTCCACTAGGGCAACCCCCTACTCATTGACATATGGGATGGAAGCAGTGCTCCCCATAGAGGTGAAAATGGAATCCATCAGAGTGTTGATTGACGCTCAACTAGATGAAGACCAATGATTACAAGACAGATATCACTAATTGTCTCTAATAGATGAAAGGCAAAGTGATGCTATCTTCCATGGTCAATTATACCAACAAAGGATCGCCAAATCCTACAATAACAAAGTTCGGCTACGACAGTTCAAACAACATGACTTTGTTTTGAAGAAGATCATTGACAACCAATATCAGTCAAACAGAAAATTCGCTCCAAACTGGGAGGGCCCGTTTATTATCAAGAAGGTATTGACAGGAAGTGCTCTCATATTACAGGAAATGGATGGCGATGAATTTCCATAGCTCATCAACTTAGACACTGTGAAATGGTACTATGTCTGAAGTTACCATCAAACAAACATCCTGGTTTTGGATCATCAAATCACCAATTATTTCAGGTTTTCTAACCCTTATTACACACAACCCTTTCTTCATACCCATTTACCCCATCGAGGAAACACAGGCTTCAAGCCAGCAGCCTGGTTTCGGATCATCAGATCTTTCACACCTCATGCAATTTCAATTATCCCACCAGGGATTGAACCCTTCCCTGTAGTTTGTCCTGAACATGGGATCAAACTTTTCCCCACAGTTTTTCTTAAACATGGGATTAAACTTTTTCGGCTGCAAATGATCCTGAACATAGGGTGAACTACATCGACCTGATCTCCCCAATACCCGGGAGTACGTAGGCAACCATTTTATATGGCCCAGTTGCAATAAAATAAAAACAACAAAAATATTTCTACACCTTTCTCTACATAAACAAAAAACAACAAAAATACTCCTACACCTTTCTACCCTACACATACAGCGTTAAACCTTTTACACCAGGTTCTAACTACGCAGACCTGATCTCCTCTCCAATAGGAGTACGTAGGCAGTAATTTATGGTTCAGGCTAACCCCTACCATAACACAAATACTTGTCAGATGGTACTGGGATCAAACTTCAATCCACCACCTTTTATCGGCTTCAGACCAAAGGGATATAACTACCTGGCCTCCCCATAAATAGGAGAGTTGGCGACCATCTAAGCTGCGGTTGATTCCTTGAAGAGCACCACCAATCCATAAGAGATGAAACTAACTGGGCTCCTCTTAAATAGGAGTACTAACGACCATCTATGGTGCGGTGAATCTCAGAGAGGAAAAGTCACACTCCTCTACACATTTCCACACAGAAACCGGTCCCAACACACAAAAGAGGATATGGATACACACAAATCAATGATCAATTCTAAAAGATCCTGAGACGTCTCAATGTCCATACATCAAAGATGAGTTCAGAATAAATCAAGATCATAAGCCCTGAAAAAGCATGAAAATATCAAGTAAGTATCAAGGCACAACTGAAAGGGAAGTGAATCAAAATATATTTCCCTACCATATATAATGTTGTTTGATATATTCAATATGTGGTGTACATGACAAAATGGCTAAATTAGTCTGTGCAGGAAAATATAAGTCTATCTATGGATCTGTATGTATGCGGACTATCAGATCTAACATAATGTCTCTCTCCGAAGAAAGGGGTAACGCTGCAAGCTCCTGCCCAAGGGTATCTACACGAGCTAGTAGATCCGAGGCCAACTGCATGGTGGCATGATGCTCATCATTGTATGCACTCATATCGGCAAGGATGCCAGTCGTAAGGGATCTCACTGAAGCACTATCTATAACGGCATATCTCGGGCAGATATGGCAGCATCCCACTCAATAATCAATGCATCTCTGGCTGATCTGGCCTTATCTCTCTCCAATAGAGCGTGTCTCTCCCATCAAGAGCTGTCAACATCAAGGCCCTAGTTTGATCTCTCTTAAAGATCATCAGATGAAGACTCTACTCCAGATACTATGCTGAATACTGAATCACAGTGGCACTTATACTGGGAGAATCTGCAAGAGCCGCTGGAAACCGAGTGAATGGCTCCTCCTCGGTGGGAATATTAATGTCCTCTATGGGCTCTCCACTATCAGAATCAATCCCCGACAATGTGGATACTACCTTAGTCGATGTAGTCTCTATCTCCATCCATGCGGAATACTCTGCAGAACAATCTAGAGGGCTAATAGAAAATGCAGTTAGCTCATGCTGATCCCAACAGGCATACACCCTGGATCTGTCCTATGCTAACAAGTGGCGAGAATCCAAATGCTGAATCAATGCCCCTCAAAATGATGGAAGTCCTGGAACTAGTCAAACTAACACATCACGACCAGTGGGTGGTAAGTTGTCATGCCCCTTAAACCAGCTAGAGGGAAATAATCCATGCCCGGAGCATGAGTAATGAAACTGTAGGGTGAACAAAGCCCTGTACACGGAAATACATTAAATGGATCTCCAATCCCTACCAGGAAAATGTACCAAGATGCAGGATCTGTACACTCTGTAGGCTGAAATGAGTACGACATGGCCATCTCATAGGTAAAATAATATCGTGCCATGGGAAAGTGTCGATCGATCTCAAGTGTGACATGAACTACACGTACAACATGACCGAACTACATTTGAATACCCCTGCAGGGTAAGTGCTACAATATGTAGCCGACCTCAGCGTCTCTTCTACAATCATCGGTACATTGGTGTGACCCTCCCTGAGAGCTCTCACTGCCATAATGACGCCAATGTCTAGCTTATCCATGTACCATGGCATGTATACATATGACAATATGCACTATAGCAGTAAATCTACTCTGGCCAAATGCCAATTATCCTCTAGCATGACAAAATCCCAGAAGTGCCATGTATAACTATCCTCTGAGCCAAATCTGTCCATCAGAAAATGCTAAGATATAACGTGGCTGGATGTGATCTCATCATGCACAACTCTATGCCTCAGCCCGGTGAGGGTCATAAACTATCGGCTCATGTCGCTGAGAGCCATCCACGCACAAGGGCTGTCTAAGGGCAGCGTCGTCAACCATGCGTACTCCTCCAAGGTAGGAGTCAACTCATGGATACCAAACCGGAAGACATGCCTCTCCGGTATCCAATGCTCCAGCATACCCTCTACAAAGCCTGCGAAAACCTGAAACATCAGGAGAGTCATAGTATGATGCAATAACTAATCTACAATCACCCCTGAATGTGACATACTATCATACCACGATCTCAGACGGGATGCCACCAATACTGGTGGGGTATGATCAATACGGCTAACAGTTGAAGAAGACATCTGTATGGGCTGTGTCATAAGACCATCAAGTGGTCAATGCTGAATATATCTAGACATACATACATATGCATAACATAATACATGCATGATAAACAATAGATGGCAATATGATGTAGGGAATAACAGTAAATACATTCCTAAGTACATCATGTAACACCCTAGAAAATCGAACATTTTGTAAATACTTTTAATAATGAATAAAATAATATTATTTAATATTATTACGTGTTGATAAGATGAATGTTGTTCTATAACCTAAAAACATCGGAACGTCGTAGTATTTTAACTACGTGACGGAATTAAAGTGTTTAAATTTCTAAGACGAAAATAAAAGCTTTTTGAGAAATTTTCTAAAAACACTATTCATCGATTTCTGCTCAGAAATTATTTTTGAATTTCTGAAAAATACGTAACGTTATAATATCAATGTGAGATAGATTATGTAATAATAATCTAAGTATGGAAAATGCAATATTTCGCATGCAGACTTATTTTGAGAACGTTAGGAATATTAAGCGTTAAGAATAGAATGTATTGATTATATGATACGTAAGTATTATATGAGGTATTGAAAGCAAGTATGATACGAAGTATTATACGAGTATGTATGAAGAATAGAATAACGTATGTTATGAATTAGTATACGAGCTAGCATACGAGAATTATACGTGGAGTATATATATGTCAAGGTTTTTAATTAAATGGAATTGACTTGTAGGATTGTTAGCATATTGGTAGAAGTCCAATAGAAAGTGATATGCAAGCCCAAGTGTTTGTTAATCATGAGTCCAAACTAATGTAATGCAAGTCGAATAAGAATGAACTAGATTAATTAAGTAAGCCCAATAGGTTAGCCATGATCCATGGAGCAAACCAAGAGTGATATGGGTAGACATGATGGGCAAGAACTTTATGTGATGATCAAGCATAAGATAAGTGTTGTGTAGAGCAAGAAAAAGAAGTGGCTAGCAAGTTTACTTAGTTGTAAAGTAAAGAATAGTAAAAAGGTTAGTTAAGGAGGTGAGAGGTTATAATAACCATAGTACCCTCACTTTGCCAAGCCTATTAATAGAGAGCGCCACAATTCATTTGTTACTTGATTAAAATTCATTCAACTTCTATCAAGATAAGTGCTTAAGTGTTAGAGAGAATAATTCAAGAATAAGCCAAAACATCCTTTGCTGATTTTTAAAGAGAAGAGAAATACTAGTCTTCAAGGGTAAGACTCTAGTTTAATTCATCTTCATCTCTATCATTGTAGCGTGATAAGAGAAGTGTAATTTAATGGATATGTATGCTAAGAACATATAAGAAGTGATTAGTGAATGAACTTAAGCCGAATAAGTCATGAATAAGCAACTTAAATCTAAATATGTTGATCACTTATGATCAACTTGTCATATGATGTTAGTATGTTCAATATAATGTGAGAACATTGATTGATGGACTTAAGTTCATATAAAGTCATAAGAAATGGAATTCGTAGTTTATAAGTTGATTAAGTCATTAACTTATAAGAATAAGTCAAAACTTACTTTGATAATGAGTTGGTGTAATGAGTAACTTAAAGTGTTGGTATGATGATTAAAATCCATTTAGAATGATAATCAAAACATTAGTAATGAGGTTTCGCCAGAATTTACACGATTGGACGATAATCATCGAATCTGTGAAATTCTCGGAATGAAAGTTGTATTTTGTGTTTGAACTCAGAAATGTTAGTTTTCGATGGAGACAAGTCATATTTGGCATTATAGATTTGCAGACTCGAAAATGATCGGATTCCGACTTAGAACGAAGAAACGAGCATTGAACGTTTACGAACGTTTATCGTTTTTGTTAAAAGTGAACTAATAGGAGAAATTTTAGCAAACAAAGTCGAATAGATAAAATTCTTGTATGAACGCATAGAGTATGTAATTTGTGAACCGTTAGCCTTTGAACGAGCCAATTCTGACTTATAACGAAGAAGATATGCATCCGGGAATTGTGCAAAATTTCAAAATCTGTAAAAATTATCTAAGGCACAGAGTTCGCGCCGCAGCGCGACTCACAGCTTTAAGGCCCGCGCCGCAGCGCGAGGCCGAGATAGGGAAAACTGCTAACTGGCACCGCAACGCGACCATAACAAAGGAGACTCGCGCCGCAGCGCCGAGTCTGGGACTTACATATTGTTAACTCGCGTCGCAGCGTGACTTAAAGAGGAAAGAGTGGTGCCGCAGCGCCAACCCTAGGGTTTGGACAGTAATGAAGGTTTACAAGTATAGCATGAACAATAACTCAGTAATAATAAATTGAGGAACTTAATAAGGTACGATAAGCTATTGTTAAACCTTATTTATGTTGTCTAAAGGTTGAAGATAAGTAATCAATCAGTAATGTAACGAAAAGTAGAAACCAATAATAAAAAAATCTAAGTCAGGATTAGATTGAGATGAAGGGTAAGATATATTAATATACCTACTTGATTATATATGACGTAATGTGGTATGTTATATAATCATGTATTGTAGAGACTTAGAGACTTAAAGTGTACATGTGATAAATAGTAAGTAGACGCTAAAGGCAAGTATTCTAACCCTTGTTCCAGTTCAGTCTGGACAAGCTTTGAAATTCATGTATTCTTTCGCATGAAGTCTTGTATGAGGAAGTCAAAGCCAATTCTTTCGGCTAGACTTATATTATGATTCTATCAAGCATGGTTATTATTTACCAAGTTATATTGGTGTGGTTTTCAAACGTAGACTGAGTATACTAAAATGTTTTTATCATTTAACGACAGGCACGTGAGGTTGCCACAACTTAAACGTATACACGTTTAATGAATGTAGTGTTGATCAACATAGAATACTATAGGCTGATCATCTAGACATGATCGTAAGTAATGTCGGACTTACGGACTTAGTGTCGGGATGCCTTTTTCAAAAGAACTTATGAAATGCTCAAGGTCTTGGACCATAATTGATGTTTTACTGAATATTGTTGTTGTAAAACGTTTTGAATGAAAAGAAGTGCTATTTTGAATTATCGATAGTATTTCGTAACTATTGTTCAGTTATTGAAGATATACGAGTTCTATGTTTCAAGCATGTTGGTTATTAGAATTGTAGTACTTGCTGAGCTAGTCATGCTCACTCTTGCTTGAACCATACGAACACAGCTAAGATCGAACGGACCGAAGGCTCCGGCAAGGATAAGGGCAAGGCGAAGACGAACCCTTAAATTACTTATGTAATAGTATATGTGAATGTTTGTAATATATTGAGTATTATGACAATAACAAATGTATGGGTTATAAAGAACCTAAAGAAATGTAATATTATTTTGAATATATAGAAGACATATTAGTTCTTTTGAGACTTTTCAATTGAATGTATTTGTGAATGGTAGTACCGTGTAGCACCATCTGTCGGGTTGAAAAATACCCAGATTTGGGGGTGTCAGAGGTTGGTATCAAAGCATTAGGCTATAAAAATTAAGGGGGGATTAAAAACCATAAGTAATAACCTTAAGAGAAGTCATAAAAGTAAAAAAAGAAAATAACCTTATAAAAATGCATTATGATTATGTTATGTGTAGTAGCCCCAAATCCGGGGCCCAAATCACCACGAATTCGGTTCACTAATTCTATAACTGTTGCGGAAGATATAAACATAAATTGTTTATACATTACACTTTTCACACTATTCCCCAAAATCGAGTAACCTCAACATAATAAAATAAACATAGCAAGATCAGAGGCTACAGAAATGCTGTCAGAGGCTTTTTGAGAAATCTGGGTTACCTAGAATTTCATTTTCGTGAACTGTCAACGTGGTTTGACCACGAATATCTTGCAATTTATGAATGATCTGGGCTTGATTCAAGTCCCAGATCATAGTCGATATGGCATAGAACACATATATAATATAAAACACACTAAACATCTAACAAAGAAAGATCTAGAGGCTCTAGCATTCGTTGTCAGACCTCAGCTTTAACATTTTTCCAGATTTTTGAAATCTTATATTTTGAGTATATAGATGTTATAAATCAACTTTCTACCAACCCAGATCATGGTTTAACACAATATATTACATATTTAAACACTAAAACATAACATTTATCAAAGGATCAAAGATCAAATTTCTTGGTTAGGGTTTATACCTTTATGCATCAATTCTTGATTCTATGTTTCTATCTGTTGTGGGTAAATGTGGGGTTTCAATATATGACTGATCTAGCACTATATTTCGTAGGTGTTTGAGAGAGAAGGTCTTGGATGATGGTTGTGAGAAAATGAGCAACTAAGAACACTTTTCTCTCTTTAACTCTTTATATATAATTATATGATACATGTATTGGCCAATATATGGTTGCTTGTTGCTGATTTTCTAGCATTTAATGATCTCATAGGAAGTCAAGAGTAGTTCAACTACTACACATATGGTAGGATTTGCAAGCAACATAATATAAAATGTGACATAAGGGTATAAATGTCATTTTCCACACAATTTTAAATTCCAAAATTGGTATTTAATCAAACCCTTAGGGTTAAAACCTAAGGTTCACAAAAATCACATTTTTAGGATTTTCGGATTAAGGTTTTCGAAATAGAAAATTAACAATTTTAAATCATAATTAGAATTCTCTAATTACATTATAATTTCCTAATCGTATTATGGCTAACACAATTTAGGATTAATATTTCCTAATTAAGATTGCTAATTTAGCAATTAAATCCATAACTGTGCATTAAGGTTTCTGACGGAACAATTAAGGTTCAAAAGTTTCAAATTAGGGTTTGTTAATTAACTAAGCTTTTCCCTAATTAATATAATAATTAATTGCACTTAAGCAATATAATTCTCTGTTAAGTTCCCAAATTAGGGTTTCAAATTACCGAAATATGAAATTAGGGTTTCCAGATTTGATATTAGGGTTTTCGAATAATCAATTAGGATTTCAAATAAATCATTAGGGTTTTCCCTAATTAAGTTATAATTAATAACGTTTAATCCTTATACATAGCATTTTCATTCTCAATCTAGGATTTTCAAATACCGAATTAGGGTTTCGGACTCTCAGAACTAAAACTAGGGTTTCCAGAACCGATTTCTAGGGTTTCTTATCAGACGTTAGGGTTTTTTAACAAAACATTGACGTTCTTAATATATAATTAGGGTTTATCACAGATATAATTTATCTGGTCCACCCTTGACCCTTCACCACATTCTGAACACATCATTGTCCATGTACACATAACATATTCACATATACACTTAATCCTGAATAATTCACCAAAAGCCTACACAGAATTTTGAAATCCTCAAAATTCCTTCCCTAAAATATCAAACGCATACACTTATTTTCTGTCTAGATCTATTATTTGACCTTAAATAAATCATTTAAGATTTTAATAAATTGTCTAAATTCTTGGGTTGTCACATTCACCCCTTATCTAAGAATTTCGTTTCCGAAATTCACCTTACACCTTACACCGTACAACTTACACCATTTACACATCATTACATGCTACCCAATACACCACTCACAAGAGTAAAAAGTTTTCAAATTACTGAGGGGTCATATAGACCATGAACACCTAGTTTTAACGGTATTCATACCGTAAAACTTTACATTCCTTGGTAGGTTTACAATCACAAAGAAGGTAAACTACCGTTGCTAGAAAATTAGGTGATTAGCCTATCGTACTCTTACGTCATGCATAACGTATTAATCATGTTTAGCGAATATTTACGCTACTAGATTGGAATATTTATTCAAACAACATTGTTCACCTCAGTCTTATCATAGGATTCCGCACCAAAATAATTTGGTTCGGGAAATTTCTTTCAATGAACACTTAGAGTTTTCCTAATATTAGTCTAGCTGAATCAAATAGCATAGACTCATATCAATAATTCAATTCAATAGAATTATTTAGGTGTATCCAAACCCTTTTGGCAAATTAAACTTTTTGAAAACATTTTCGAGAATGACGTCATGATGCCGTACTGTATTAACAGTCCGTTTGAGGATGCCGTCATTGTATGACTTTGTAATAATACATCATACAATATTGGAACAGCGACTTTAGGTCAAATTCACACTAAGTATTCCTGTTTTTACAACTCCATCATCTTTTTATCATCTCTGCACCAGGTTTCATGGTACATAAGTGATAAATAAAATAAATTTTGATATTTCAAATCATTTGAGTCTAGCTGAAATAAGTAGCATTGACTGTACTTTAAACCGTTTCAAAAATGATTACGAGTCTACATTTTAATTTATAAAAGCACATAGTGCGTATTTAGCTTGATGTCAAAAATTCAAAGTTTAGCATAGCTAGGAGTTTAGGAAAAACATAATGCCTCCACTAATAATCATTTACTTAAACAGACTATCTGTTCCTATTATCCTCAATTCTCCATTCACACAAAACTATACAAAGTTTGTCAAATCACACTTATGAGTCCATAAACTTGGCCACAATTATATGAGTTTCAGAACTTACCCTAGTCAGACCTTTGGCGTCCATTCGCTGAGGGGTTCATAAACATTTCATATAACTATGAGTCAAGAATGTCACATAAGTATGAGTTTTAAGAACTCGTACTTAAGCCTATATTCTCTACTTATGACCTATCTATTTTTTATACACATGAGAAAGGAATCACCCTCTTAACATACATATAGCAAATAACGCGACACAAACATTTCAAGAATTATCAATGCCAGAAACTAAGTAGTTGTTACACCAAGTACAATTCCCCGCCCATACAAGGAATCATACAACTCAGCTGCCGACATGAGTCCTCATTGAAATCCCCACCTAATCTTAACCCCCTTTTCAATACGAATTTCATTTAATCTGTATTCATAATCTATAACTCTTTCATGAGTTTTCATAGTACAATTTCATAGTACAACTTACACACAGCATCTTGTTGTAAACTTTTCAATCACCAAATTGATTCTTCTCCCTGCTATCACCTTATCAGATCACGGGGTGATCTCATCGTATATATTACGATTCAATTCTATGTCTTGATCGTTTTGTTTTACGATCTCCTATCACTGTACTTTCAGTCTTTTAGACTCAATCTATTCACCACAACTGTTCACCTTAATTATCAGAGTTAGGGAACTCTATATCTTAAAAAATTGCCAAGATTCGTCTTTGAATCTTACAGACCAACTAACTCTATATGAGTTAGTAATTATCCTAATCACTGCGGTTATTGGTCTCAGGTATTCTTACCAAAGCTTCATAACCAACAGCTCTGATACCAACTGTAGTAGCCCAAATCCGGGTCCCAAATCACCGCGGATTCGGTTCACTAATTTTATAACTGTTGCGGAAGATATAAACATAAATTGTTTATACATTACCCTTTACACACTACTCCCCAAAATCGAGTAACCTTAACATAATAAATTAAACATAGCAAGATCAGAGGCTACAAAAATGCTGTTAGAGGCTTCTTGAGAAATCTGGGTTACCCAGAATTTCATTTTCGTGAACGGTTAACGTGGTTTGACCACAAATATCTTGCAATTTATGAATGATCTGGGCTTGATTCAAGTCCCAGATCATAGTCGACATGGCATAGAACACATATATAACATAAAACACACTAAACATCTAACACAAAAAAATCTAGAGGCTCTTACATTCGTTGTCAGACCTCAACTTTAAATTTTTTCCAAATTTTTGAAATCTTTTATTTTGAGTATCTAGATGTTATAAATCGACTTTCTACCAACCCAGATCATGGTTTAACACTATATATTACTTATTTAAACACTAAAACATAACATTTATCAAAGGATTAAAGATCAAATTTCTTTGTTAGGGTTTATACCTTTATGCATCAATTCTTGATTCTATGTTTCTGATCTGTTGTGGGTAAACGTGGGGCATCAATATATGACAGATCTAGCACTATATTTCGTAGGTGTTTGAAAGAGAAGGTCTTGGATGATGGTTGTGAGAAAATGAGCAACTAAGAACACTTTTCTCTCTCTAACTCTTTATATTTAATTGTATGATACATGTATTGGCTAATATAAGGTTGCTTGTTGCTGATTTTCTAGCATTTACTGATCTCATGGGAAGTAAATAGTAGTTCAACTACTACACATATGGTAGGATTTGCAAGCAACATAATATAAAATGTGACATAGGGGCATAAATTTCATTTTCCACACAATTTTAAATTCCAAAATTGGTATTTAATCAAACCCTTAGGGTTAAAACCTAAGGTTCACAAAAATCACATTTTTAGGATTTTCGGATTAAGGTTTTTGAAATAGAAAATTAACAATTTTAAATCATAATTATAATTCTCTAATTACATTACAATTTCCTAATCATATTAGGGCTAACACAATTTAGGATTAATATTTCCTAATTAAGATTGCTAATTTTGCAATTAAATCCATAACTGTGCATTAAGGTTTCTTACGGAACAATTAAGGTTCAAAAGTTTCAAATTAGGGTTTGCTAATTAACTAAGCTTTTCCCTAATTAATATAATAATTAATTGCACTTAAGCATTATAATTCTCTGTTAAGTTCCCAGATTAGGGTTTTAAATTATCAAAATCTGAAATTAGGGTTTCCAGATTTGATATTAGGGTTTTCATATAAACAATTAGGATTTCAAATAAATCATTAGGGTTTTCCCTAATTAAGTTATAATTAATAACGTTTAATCCTTATACATAGCATTTGCATTCTCAATCTAGGGTTTTCAAATACCAAATTAGTGTTTCAGACTCCCGGAACTGAAACTAAGGTTTTCAGAACCGATTTCTAGGGTTTCTTATCAGACGTTAGTATTTTCTAACAGAACATTGACTTTCTTAATATATACTTAGGGTTTATCACAGATATAATTTATCTGGTCCACCCTTGACCCTTCATCACATTCTGAACACATCATTGTCCATATACACATAACATAATCACATATACACTAAATCCTGAATAATTCACCAAAAGCCTACACAGAATTTTGAAATCCTTAAAATTCCTTTTCAAAAACATCAAACGCATACATTTATTTTCTGTCTAGGTCTATTATTTGACCTTAAATCAATCATTTAAGATTTTAATAAATTGTCTAAATTCTCGAGTTGTCACATTCACCCCTTCTTCTATGAATTTCGTCCCCGAAATTAACCTTACACCTTACACCATACAACTTACACCAATCACACATCATTACATTCTACCCAATACACCACTCACAAGAGCAAAAAAATTTCAAATTACTGAGGGGTCATATAGACCATGAACACCTAATTTTAACGGTATTCATATCGCAAAACTTTACATTACTTGGTAGGTTTACAATCACAAAGAAGGTAAACTACCGTTGCTAGAACTTTAGGTGATTAGCCTATCATACTCTTACGTCATGCATAACGTATTAATCATGTTTAGCGAATATTTACGCTACTAGATTGGATTATTTATCCAAACAACATTGTTCACCTCAGTCTTATCATAGGATTCTGCACCAAAACAATTTGGTTCGATAAATTTCTTTCAATGAACACTTAGAGTTTTCATAACATTAGTCTAGCTGAATCGAATAGCATAGACTCGTATCAATAATTCAATTCAATCGAATTATTTAGGTGTAGCCAAACCCCGTTGGCAAATTAAACTTTTTGAAAACATTTTCGAGAATAGGGAATATATGAAAGTAGAAATTGCGAATAGAAATATTCGATAAATTTTGCAAAGTATGCAAGTTGTTGTATTATATTCAATTGGTCGGGGAATATTCTTTTTATCGGGGAATATCCGTACGATAGTACAATCATTGGTGGACCCACAACAGAATTATTATCAGATTGAGAAAACGATAAAAATATTTTTATGAAAATAATGGCGGAAGTTTTACCGTTAAAACTGTTGAAACACCAAGTGTTAAAATTACAGTAATACGCGTGGTTGCATAGTAGTACACGGTTTTGATTATTGATGCTTACGTGAGAAGTTACTCAGTTTTGTTCAATTATTGCTATAGTAATTACTGAATAGTATCTCACGTTATTTGATTCAATTATTATAAATATTTTATATATTATTAAATCAATAATTGAGACGACGAAATTATTAATATTATTATTTGCAATATTAACGATGTCTGGAAGTTCTGCCAAGGAGAGGTTTGGTCACCTAATTGCACGCCAATAGGGAGAAATCCTACTTGGAAAGCCCCCTCTTTCCTGAGAACGACCTGGTCGATTAATATTATGAATTATAATAATGGTGATAAAGTTTGTTTAATTATTATTATAAATATAATAAAACAGAAAACTTTAATATAAAACAGAATATTTTTATAAAGTTATTTGTTTTATTAGACTATAAATAGAATATATTATATTCTATTATGCATAGTATTTGTATAGTGTCTGCATAATGTTTGCATAGTAAAATCTTTTTATATAAAACAGAATACTTTTATAAAGTTATTCGTTTTATTAGACTATAAATAGAATATATAATATTCTATTATGCATAGTGTTTGCATTTTTATATAAAATAGAATACTTTTATAAAGTTATTCGCTTTATTAGATTATAAATAGAATATATTATATTTTATTTAAAAGATTTTATTTTATTAGAATATTTTATTAATACTGCATAGTAATTTAATATGGACCGTCCGTTTAAAAATAAATAGATCCCGACCGTTCATGAATTAGTTATTATTCAGTCCATTCTCCTATAAATAGAAGCTCATTCCTTCATTATTTCTTACGAATTCACTGAAACTCTAGAGAGAGAAACTATAGAGAGAAAGAAGAAAAGTATTCTACTACTTCACTACTCCTATATCTAGTTTCTTCTAAGGTAAGGGATATTATTTATTGTACTCGTAAGGGGTATTATCACTTTCGCATTCATGAAGAGAGCTTCTATTATTCCATTATCTATTATTCTATTGGAATAACCTGTATACGCGGATTACCGTATACATGGTAAAATTCTTCTGTTATTTCATTCTTTATTATTCTATCAGAATATCATGTCTTTGCGTTTACGCATGACCTGGTTTCATTCTTTATTATTTTGTCAGAATATCCTATCTGTGCGTTTACGCATGGCCTGGTTCCATTCTTTATTATTCTGTTGGAATAACCTGTCTGTGCGGTCTATCGCATGCATTGTGAATTCCGTTGTTATTCCATTCTTTATTATTCTATTGGGAATAACCTGTCTGTGCGGTCTATCGCATACATGGTGAATTCCATTGTTATTCCATTCTTTATTATTCTGTTGGGAATAACTTGTCTGTGCGGTCTATCGCATGCATGGTGAATTCTTTTGCTATTCCATTCTTTATTATTCTGTTGAGAATAACCTGTCTGTGCGGTCTATCGAATGCATGGAGAATTCTTTTGTTATTCCATTCTTTATTATTCTGTTGGGAATAACCTGTCTGTGCGGTCTATCGCATGCATGGTGAATTCTTCTGTTATTTCATTCTTTATTATTCTATTGGAATAACCTGTCTCTGTGGATTACCGCATGCATGGTGAATGATTCTTCGTATTTATATGAATAATATTTTTATTCAAAAAGGGGTTTCTGTCAGGGGAAGTTACATAATTTTTCTGACCCTCAAAAATTTTAGAAAAATTTGAACTGATAATTTGATGTGTTTTCTATATTGTGTCCAAAAATGGAAATATTTGGATGTATAGATTAGGAGTTATGAATTTTATAAAAAAAGACTATTTTAAAAGTAAACCCTTATAACTCCTTGTGGTTAGCTCCAAAATTGGTAAAATATTTATAGGGGGTACATGTATATAACAGGAGTATATCCTGTAAATTTCGGAATTTTTTGACAAAAGAATAATTTATGATAAATGTCTAAATATTCGGCAGTTTTAACCATATGAAAAATAGTAAATGAATTTTAAAAATTCTGAAAGAAATATATGTTCAATATGGGACTATATTCTGTTAAATTCCAGAAAAAAAATATTTTTGGGACTGATTTGGTATTTTTCATGAAAATGAACTAAATATGAGTAAATGAATTAAATATGTTATGTGAAGTAATAAAATTGAAAAATAGGATTTTTTTGGCTTGGGAATCCTATATAGGGTATATGCAGATTTTTGATGAGGGATTTGATCATTAATGATGAAATATAATGAGTATGGCATTTTTGAATGATTAAATGCATTATTTGATAAAGTGTAAACAATTGAAATAAATTGTTTATAAGTTTAAGAAATGATTAAAATATTGTTTTAATATTAATGATATTAGATTATGAGATTATTAAGTGATTAATAATATTTGGCTATTATTGAACGCTGGATAAATTATATTATAAATGTTTAATATTTATCATTTGTCTCTTTTGATTGATTCTTTATATCATTGTCATTATTCTCATGCTTATATTATGATGAAAGTCATCTGTGGCATGTAGTGCATAGATGGACTTGGTATGATTATGACCAAGGATTATTCGGTATAATCATGACTGTAATGTTACAAATGATGTGGTAAAAGTCCTCATTGGCCCGTAGTGCGTTGATGGACAGTTTTTGGTATGATTATGGCTATGGATTCTCTTCATCCAAGGGTGCAAAGATGAATTTTTTTATGGAATGATCAAGAACATTGATGAAAACACGATTATCTTTGGCCGTAGTGCATAGATAATTCGTGGTCGTGATATTAACAAATATCATTGGCTTGTAGTGCAGGGATGATTTGATGATATGGATTAATTATTGAGCTGAGTCTCAGCAATAAAATATTAATTCATGGATGTGATATTAACAAATATCTTTGACCGTAGTGCAGGGGTGATTCGATGATGTGGATTATTTATTAAGCTGAGTCTCAGCGATAAAATATTGATAATAAACTTTTAATTTGTAAAAGATAGTAGATATCATGCTCTACTTGACTCTTCTAAAATACCGTTGTATGTCTTTGGCATGTAGTGCAAAAATGAATTGTTAATGAATATCTTTGGTCGTAGTGTAAAGATGAATTTATTACTATGATTATGAGCAGAAATTGTGATTTGGTATAACCATGATTTTTGATGTTTCAGGTGAAGATAGGTGATGAAAATTATCTTTGTCCTGGGTGCGAAGAGTAATTTAGAATCACAATTATGATTATGAGTTATTCATATGATTGTGGACAGGAATTGTTGATTGATGTTACAAGGATAAAACATTATCGGTGGACTTTTAACATAGAGAAGATAATAGATCTGATGGTCTATTTGACTCTTCTAATGGATTGCTCGTTCTGCTGCAACTATGGTTGAAAAGTTTTATCATCTACTATATGTTCTAAATCTCTGATTTATTTTTGATGAAGGCTATTGATGATGTAAATTATCTTTAGTCATGATATTCTTTACTGGGCTAGTTGTGCTCACCCTTTTTGCTTCACAATTTCTTTCATGTAATAAGAGTGTAGCTGGATCGAGCGGGGATAACAGGGGAATAAAACAGTGGTCTATAGCTATTGAGGTTCTCCCTAAATAGTATTGAAATAAATTTATTGAGAACTTTAGATAAGTGTGTCGTATTGTATACGTCATTTGATATTTAATTTTGGTGAACAGAATAGGGTGAGGTGAACCCAACCTTGGAAGGGTGTTTTGCCACTATCATACAAGATGTCTAATGATATACAACCTCGTGTTATTATAAGACATGGTTGTGCACATCCACTTGCTGAGTATATCTATGAGAACTACCTATATGATCTTGGAGTTTATTTGAAATATAATTTTCACTTGGAGACAGTGGAGATAGTTATATGTCAAGAGAAGACTCACCATTGGAAAAAAGATGATAGTAATCTTCTCATTTTTTTTGGGGTCTATAGGGTCAACCAAGGATAATTCTGTGGACATATGATATATATCATAACTTAGACGCATGGCCTCCCATGTACGAAGGTTTCCTTGAACACTTCCCAAAGATTTTAATTTCTAAAACAGTTTTTGACTATACTTTTATGTAAAGTATCATTGTAAGGTTATGGTCGAGGCACCATGAGAGTTACATACTTTTGTATTAAAACTCACAGTTAACGGTGGTCGTATTCTATATGACAGTTCAACAGTTGTATAAATAAAGTTTGTATTTGATTTTTATAGTGTGATATTTGGCGACTCAGAATAGATTATGTATACCTATTTTGGGGGCGTCACACGGATAGTTTCCTCCATTTGAAGGAACTTCTTCCTGATATCATCGGTGTCTGGATCTCCTTTGAGATGGGTGCTTTCAGGGTCTTTGTTGGTCGTATCCAACTGAGGTTCTGGATTTTTTTATCCAAACCTTGTGTTCCTCCTTGTGTAAAGGATTATGTATGTATAGGTATCTTTGTACCCTGAGTAGATTGATGCAATTCTTTTAGCAGAACAGTCAAATCTGTAATTTGTTTACTCAATCCGTCAAATTCTTCTCGAGAAACGACATTAGACTGGTCAGAAGAAGACATGATTGGATGTAGGCTCGTGGCCTTTTTGGATTTTGAGCGGGTAACAGACCCAATTGTTTTCCTACAAAAGACTTATGTAGTTTAGTCTTAGGGATAATGTAAATGCTATCATTATGTGTCCATTTTAGGAATATCATCATGCAAAAACGGGCGTTATTTGATAATATGTCATGTATGCACAAATATTTTTCATATTTTCCATTACATAAAGATGAACATGGAATAAAATTACAAGTAAATGTTTTTACAAGTAATAAAAAAATGGAAAGCATGAAGAGACTTTCCTCCGCGTTTGGTTTATCAGAGGTTGACTTATCTTAGGGTTACTCCCGCGGCTTTTTGGCATGAAGGTCCCCAGATCATCGCAATCTACTTGACGGGAAGTTAATCCAGTCTTTCAACTGGAGTGAATCTGGGTGGTGCCTTTCCTAAGCCTCGTTGGAATTATTCTCCCTACGAGTCCAGTAATCAAACACCGACAGGATAGCCTCCTAGTGGAGGAACCACACAACATACATTCACGTACAATGTGTCTTACCGTGTATGAAAATGATGACATGTCCGAAGCACAAATATCACAGATAGATATTTTGCAGTGCAGTAAGTAAAATGCATTTGTACACATTTATCATAGATGTAAATGCAACATTCACACACAAACATATAATAGTTTTAAAAAGTTTGTAATAGGGACTTAAGCCCTCTTACTAGAGTCCCCAGCAGATTCGCCACCTGTCGACGTCAGGATTTTTATTTGTCCCTTTTTGTTACTTGTTCTTTGGTGTTCTCATGTTAGGTGAGATTTGTTTGAAAAAATAAGTGAAAAAGGTTCAACATGTGTAATGTCGACTATTTGACTTTAAGAGTCGCTAGTTGGTGTTTTTAACTGGTTGCACCAACGCAACCGATAAAAGATTTGCACATTGACCCAGTGATGTAACACTGCTAAACAGGTCTGTGAAACCGAGATTCATTTAGGTTCAGGGGCTAGATTATGCGAAGGGAAGGTGTTAGGCACCCCCGACATCCGTGTTGCCACGGTGACTTCCACTTTTTAAGAAACTATTATATGAATGTTTGTGTGTGGATCAATGTGCAATTTATTTAGAAGTGGTGCAAGGCCTCGTTCGCACCTATATACAAAGGGTTTGAATTTATAGAAAAATTCAGTTTTAAACAGGATATAGCAATGAAGTTTTGTAAAAAGAGGTTTTTCAAACCCTGTGCTCAATAGGAATAGAGACCTTTTCATACTTCCATTTTATTATTAAATGTTCGGCTTGTTTGCTTTTACTTTTGAGATGCGAGGCATCTTCGAGAAAATAATATACAGCAGTACCGAACTCCTCATGGGCATGACAGCCATCTAAGGAAATTCAGATACCGTAAATAATGTACAAGATGCTTACAGCTGAAAATGTCCATCACGGGAACCGAATCTACATTCAGTAGACTGAATCTGAGATCACATGATTCCTAGGCTCACATGATATCACAGTTTATATGAAAAGCAGTAAGCAATTACATATATATAAGATGTAAATATATATATATATATATATATATATATATATACAAACATGATCAACCACCACGAAGTTCCTCTATGGGGGATCGAAAATATAAATATATAAAAGCGGTAAATATATATATATATATATATATATATATATGGACATGATCAACCACCACGAAGCACCTCCATGGGGGATCAGAAATATAAATAAAGCTGTAAAAGACGATCAACCGCCACGAAGTAAACTCCGGGCGGGACTAAATGTAAATAAAGCAATAAAAGGCCTCGAAGTAAACTCTAGGCCTAACAAAAATATAAATATATATATATAAGCAGTAAATGCACTGAATGTAAAATTCAGGCTCATCGGATATGTCAGACAACAGTTTATATATATATATATAAAGCAATTAAACGCTCCAGACATAAGTCTAGGCTCAATCGAGGCATAACTCGTTAATGTTAGTCCGTATATAAATATATATATATATATATATATAAGTATATATATACAGACATAAATTAAAACCACGGACTAAAGTCCGCGCATATGCACACAACACGACTCTCAATGTGAAGAATAGTGTGTGCAAAGATGAAGAGAAAGGTTTTATAGAGTGTGAGAAGGCTTATAGTGGGCTGCCAAAGTAGGCTTCTATGACTCTAGAAGGATAAACACTCAGCTCCCGCCGAAAAAAATATAGCTATATGTGAGCTAACAGGTGTTTAAAATGAGAAAGCACACAATATGGGGTGTGTACAGAGCCGTCTATTTTCAATATGGCCACCCCAAGCCCTCTATTTATAGAGGGGGGAGCCGCAGGTGTACCTGCAGTAGACGCAGATGCACCTGCAGCTGCCCGGGGTGCCCCGGGCTCCACGGATCCCGTTGTCTTAAAGTACGTGCACTCATGCACTGTGATGTCCGCTCGAACTTGCAGAACTTCAATTCGAGCATCCGAACAAGGTGTACAAGACCATCTTCGGACTGCTTTTGTCAAGAGTTACGCAATGACATGGGATTAAAGGTTGTATAGAGTCAGGAAGAGGGGACCATGCCCATGGTCTTCTAGCTTCAAATTCTATCCGGTGTGCTGCCACACATAATAGTCACTCGGGATTGGAACTCCTTGGCTCTTGTGGGACATTGTTGTGTAGAAATATATGTATGAAATATTGAGATTGCGGATTAGGGTTGAGGTGGAAAGATGACAATTTGACTCCTCACCAGGGTTATCTCCGGTTTGGGCTGATAGCAGATGTTGCTCAGGGTTACATCTAAGATTGGACTGCTACAAGTGTTTGAATTCTGCAAGGTCATCTGTAAATGTGTCTGTCTTCCTGGTGTTAGCTCTAGGTCTTTAAAATGAGTGTCTCGACAAGATGTCTGAGATTGAAGCTGATTGCATGCATTTGAAATAAGCATTTTCGGAGTTATCGCATGAACTATAATAATAATCCTTTGAGTTATCTCCAAGGACGAAACTCAGGGTTATCTCCGATGTTGGAATTGATACTCCTGCTGTCTGTTCTAAGGTTGAGACTGAACTTTCGATAATATCTAGAATGGATGTGAACTGTCTTCTAGGGTTATCTCCAAAAGACGAATCTGCCCTCCTGCAATGTTAGTAACAGGTGCGCAAAAAATTTTAAGTGTCTACATCATACATGTTTGATCACATAAGTCAGTGACACACCTTAGCATACTATCACATTACGTAGCTAAATAATCATCATCTACTTAGTTTATAGAAAAGTATACGAATGTTTGTAGAAATCTTTAGATTTTTGGTTTCACATGGCCATTATGTATTATTACTCTTTAAACATCAGGTAATAGGACTGAAAATAGTATATCTTACAAGTTACAAGTTCACATATTACAAATAACCATCAGACCAAACTGCAGGAGGGCGTAGTTGCGTCCTGGTTAGGCCTAGGGACGACGCAGCTGCACTGTCCCCTGGCCAGACTAGAGTTGAGCTTTCTTCTCCCTATGATTTTTCATTCCATAGCATACATGGATATTAACACATAGCATAAACATATATTAAATAGTCTGCATGCTCTTAAGGTTTATCCAAGTTTAACTATACATGTTATAGTTTTAAGTTAGTATCTTCAATGAATTAAGGCAATTTAAGTAGGCTATTATGCTCGTCATGTATACATATAAGGTAGTCATGAAATCAGTTAATATGTATGCTCACAAAGGTTTTCATTGTATACACTTATTTAGTTTTGTCTATCCTTTGAAAACTTGTATAAAATCATGCTTAAATGATCTTATGTTATGTCATATTAGATGGATGCACATATAGGTCATGATTAGGGTATTAGTTTGAATCTTATACATTTAGAATCTGACCGTAACAATATCTATAATAATAGCTTACAAAATGTTTGAGTCCGTCTTTACAATTCACTTTAAACAAAATTAAAGAAACTTAGTATATACGAAGCATCTTAGAATAACATTTAATGCATAGTTAGATCATATGCACACTCACAAAGTTAAAACTGAGACATTATTAATTTCATCGAAGTTCATCTTTAAAACTACAAGTCTCATTTAAAAACGCATACCAAAGAAAGTTAAAGTTCTCATGATATGCAAAGGAACCTAAGTTCCAAGTCAGGTCTATCTTTATGTATGTCTAAGTTTTATTAGCATAATAGAACTATCACATAACATCAAATATCCAAAACTCAAGACTGGTGCATGGCGCAGTTGCGTCGTATTGAACTGCAGGGAGCGCGCAGCTGCGCCATACCCTGGACAGTTCAGAAGGGCTCTCTTTTGGCAGGATTCAAATAATTATCACTTTTATCTATTCTAAGCATGCTTAATCTTGGTTTTAGAGATTCTGTTCATGCATATAAACTCATAAATACCTTGATAGCAATTTCCAAATCAAATTCACAAGAATTGATGAGAACTTCTATAATTTATCAAGTTTGGGATTAAGAACTTAAAAGAAGAATTTACCTTCTAAGAAGCTTAGGTCCTTCTTTCCGCAATTCTAGACTCCTTAATCAACAAAGTAACATACACTCTCAATCTTGGAATTCAACAGACCAAACACAGTAACTAGAAAATGAAAAATGAAGCTGCCTTTTATAGAACAATGGTTGTCTGGTTAATGGTTTTACATTAAGGTTGGAATCCATGGGGTAGAAGAAGATGATGGTTAAGGAAGAGTTGGTCAACCACTCTACCTCAGCCTTTTTCATAGCCATCATCACCTAGCTTATAGATAGTGTTCCAAGTTCTGCAGTTCACGTAAAGGAGATATAGGGTATTGTTGCCAACTGATTTGGGACAAGGTTTATAAAACTCAACATCTGGTTTCAAATGTAGTTAGTTTAATTCCTCTTTGGTTTATTTATGTTATTTTAATATACTAATGTTACTACATAAAGAAAAGTTAGGGATTATATATGTACCCATATCATATAATTCATGTACATTGGGTTCACATAAAATAATATTTTAGTGTAGATAAAATAATGCAGTTAGGTATTATTAACCTAGTATTATCCACCAATATTATTAGTACACATGCTTCAATATTATAATAATATTCAATATTAAACGCTTATTTTCTAACAATCGGCTTCCTCCCGAAATTCTGAGATACACAGATAATTAATTCTTTGTGTACTAAAATGTCACACATGATTATATTTTGCTACTTAGTACTTCATACCATTAAATTTACTCTTATAATATGATTTTAATAATTTCACATACCATATGTACAATAATAACTAACTTTTCCAAGTCTAGTCATTGGCGCAGCTGCGTCAGTTTGTACTGCATGTAGGGCGCAGCTGCGCCGCCCCTGGCAGTGTCAAACTGGTTTAGCTACATGGTAGTTCTAACCTCTATCTCCATTCCAGTTTCACATAGTATGAATTAAATCCCGCATTGATTACACTACTAGTTAAACATCCTATTCAGGGAGTTACTTAATACTCAATTATATGCAGTTACTCATAATAGAAATTAATTAAATAATATTAATTAATCTTTCTCTTATTAAATCATTCCTTTATTAATTCACTTAATGAATCTCTTGGTCTTTCATTTCGCCACAGTAGGTTATCCTCATAAACTTTAAATTAAGTTTTTTATCAATTCCATCATAACACATAACTGCCACATAATTAAATTTAAATTACTATATTCTGTGGCGTGACAATATTTATTTATAGTCTAATAAATATTCAACCTTTATTAATAGTAATATTTAGAAATTCTCGGGTATTACAGATTATGTACGCAAAAGAGATAAAGTGTTTCTTTGTTTTGTAAATTGGTAATTTGAAATGAACTGAAAAGCCTCCTATTTATAGAATTTTGAAGTCAATGGCAAAATGGTCATTTGGTTTTTCTTTTTAAAAACGGAAGGCTGAGATTGCTTAATTCAAAAATGAATGGCTCGGATCATTTCAATGAAGCACACAGATTTGAGCAAAACAAGTTGAACCCAAGTTATTTTACCAAGTTTGATGAGAGCAAATCTTATGTCCCCATTTTCCCTGTTCCCTTGTGTCCTCTCACTTAAATTTTGACACATAACCTTTATTTAATTTTAGATTTAATTGGTATTAAGTAAGAGATAAGGTGTCAAAAATTAAGTGGGGGGACACAAGGGAAATGTGACGCCCCCAAATTCAGGTACTTGAAACCCGAACTCGGTGCTTCACGAGACCATTTCTATAAGCAGAATAATACTAATAATAATAATAATAATATAAATATCAAATTTAATTTACATATGCATCAGAGTCTACTCCCAGGTACGCGACATTTAAACATTCATTACATGATACTTAATAGTTATCATTATCTTAATAAAGTCATACTATTACATAGAATACCATAAATCTTATTCTGTTTGCTTTCCTTTTTCTTTGTTTCTCGTGAGCCTTCTGATTGTTCACACTTAGCTGAAAATATCTAAATTAAGCAAGGATGAGCATTTGAGTGCCCAGTAAGTAATAGCAATTATAAATATTAGCTGAAAAAAGTAAATGTTTTCTTTGTACGACACTTCTATAATGAATCAACAGTTGTGAAGTAAGCTTAACCAATAATAACAATATATTAATTCTATATCAAATTTTTGAAACTACGTACTGACTATAACTGGAGATTAGTCGACAGACTATGAACATTTTTTTCTATTTTCAAAAAGGTTAAACAGAAATTCATCTACAAACCGTCATAACTTACGGGCACGGGGGGTGATCAGCCCGTTATACCCCGTATTGATCAATACTACATGCAAGAACGGTATTATCGTTCATCTGATCCGCCTCTGGCTCATAAAAGTTTTCCCGTGTATGGGATGTTCATACTTAGTCGGGAATCCGAACCAAAACAATTTGGTCGGATAATAATAAGGTTTTATCTTGTTCAATAATATTTCTAAGATCGTGTCTAGCCAAAGCAAATAGCTTAGACAGCTTTGAAGTCTATGTATACATAATGGAAATTAATAAGTATATATCAACATGTGATTAAATACAATGATTATTCAACTGAGGACACTTGTATAACCACATTTAGAAATTAACGAACAGAATAAATATCTGAATTATACAATAATACTGTACTAATAAATAATGATCGGATACATAATCAATAACAATAAAGTTAATATTCTGGCATAATAATAATATAATTTTGAAACTTTCTTACTTATGTTCATTGCATAAAGTAAATGCAAAGGTAGGATACTTGTCTGGTCTGCTGCTTACAATACGCAACTTAGTTTTATCTTTTATATCATGACCTATCATTAATAAGATCATTCGTTCGATTAGAATATTATATCTTAACACATAGTACTGCTATTTGCAGTCAGCACATTACCTAATCACATTGTCACACATGTTTAACAGTCATTGGATCACAAATAGACACTTATCCAGTCAAATTATCTAAGTCCGGATCAATTTCTAAAACATATCAGTGTAGCGACGGTTGTATCGGGTAAATACCAAGTCTAAGACTCTATACCGAAGTTCTAAATATCTTAAACATCGGTCAAATTATTTTTAAACGACTTATAATAATTTTTAAATAATTATTATAATTTCTCATGATTTTTCAAACACCTGAATCATTATTAAATAATTTAAATATTAAATAATTCTATTATCATTAATATTTAATTAATATTAAACTATTAATGAAACCATTGCCAAAATATTAAAGTTATTTATAATAACTTAAAATATTTTTAAAGTATTACTATTACCCTTAAATGATTTAAAATCATTTTTAAATAATTACCATTAATATTTAAATATTAATGTATTATTTATCAAAATATTAAAAGTCATTAATTATAACTTCAAATATTTTTAATTCATTTAAACACTTTTTATATGGTTATGGCCGGTCAATGGTTTTTTGACCATAAATAACATAAAATATGGGTATGATCTGGACTTGATTCAAGTTCCAAATCAAAGCTCACATAACATACTACACGTTCAAACATTTAAACAACAAAAACATATAACATACTGAAATTTATAAGGTCTGACATTTGTTGTCAGACCACTTTTTAAATTTTTTCCATATTTTGAAACTCATCAATTTTGAGCACTTAGATGTTCTGCCATAGTATCCTGGACCGTCATGTTGAAGACTCTTGCGTTTGATTTTGCTAGCTTGCTTGATGACGTTGGTCTTGTGATCGCCATAGTCCCGCTGCCCTTCCAAGTAGTCACACTCTGTGCCTCTATCCTCCTTTTTGGGCAATCCTTCACATTGTGCTCCATTGACCCGCATATAAAACAACCAGTGTTCATCCTTGGATTAGGGCAGTCGGGAGAGATATGTCCCTCCTACCCACACTTTTAGCATACAAAATTTTCCTTCAGACACTAACCTGAGTGATTCTTTCCACAGTTCCCACATTGAACCACTTGCTTCTTCACACCTTTCTGCTTCACCTGAACATTCCCAACTTTGCCCACCTTCCTCTTTCCATTTCCACTCCTACTTCCACTGTTAATTTCCACCTTCCCAGCTCCTTCGACCTTACCCTTGTTCCTTTTTTCCTTGTTGTAGAGGCTCATGGCCTCACTCCCTTCCTCGACTATGATAGCTTTTTCCATGAGTCTGCAAAAGTATTGATCTGCAACACTATCACCTTGTTATAGAGCCAGGGTTTTAAGCCCAGCTCAAACCTTCTCGCTTTCCTTGCTTCCGTATCAACTTGATGTGGAGCGAACCTAGCCAATTCATTAAATTTTGCGGCATACTCCGCAACAGTCATATTCTCTTGCTTTAATTCCAAAAACTTCACCTCCATCCTGGCCTGCATACTAGATGAAAAATAATTTTTGAAAAACAAAGTTTTGAACCTAGCCCAAGTAACTACACCTTGTCCTGCCCTAGTTTAATTTGCTTCCCACCAAAAGTTCGCCTCCCCTTTCATCATGTAGGTGGCAAAAGCGGTCTTTTTTCCCTCAGCTACCCTAGCTATCACAAAGGCCTTTTCTATTTCCTTAACCCAAGTTTGCGCTGTTGCCTCTTTTTTTAGTTCTAACAAAAGAGCTCTAACTCATGCAAGCATACATGTGTCAACAAGTAATACAGAGTAAGTAGAGTATCCATCCCACAGAGAAAGTTGTCTAATTTAAACCACTATGCATTAATAAAATCACTATATTTATATGCTTAAACAAATGATTATAATTGTGAATTACTCTAATTACAAATAACGACTAAAACAAGAATAATAAGGTAATGAATCAAATCTGGAAATAATGGGATCCTAACTTCATTTAATACTTCATCTAATTTCCACCATCATGCAAGATTGTTTACATATCACAAAAAAGTAGCCAAGAGCACTAATATAGACATAGCCATTTTTCAATGTACTATGCCCTACTTACATAGTATCCACATGCGATAGACACCATGTAATCATCAATATAACCAAAATCACTATATGTCTATGTGAAATTGCAACCATATTGAATTTAAGCACAAGCCCTTATTTTAACTCATACGGTGAAACAGCATATGTCTATCTGATTCACGAAATACAAAGCTATGCAAACAGCCCCATATACACATGATATCATGATTACAATCCATACTCGCATGTTATTTTTCAATTCCATGCAAGTACTGAAAAAGAATGGTGATCAAGCATTCATGCATGCAAAACAACCATGATAGAAATTCCTTATGATAGGTAAAACAGTCCAGCAGTCAAGCATGCAACTAAACTACATATTAAAATCCGTTAGAATCCCATAATGGAGTTTAGTTCATGAATGAACCAAAAGCCATTATAGGATCAAAGAAAAACATGGATAATAAACAAATAATTGAAACAGAGAGATAGAATCGATCAAACCCAATTGTTGATTATAAATCAATAGTAACGTTCAATTCCTCATTAAAATCCAGTAAAATAATAGTAGTTTTCCACAATGATTGAAAAATCCAAAGAGAAAGTAGAAGAGATGAAGTTTTTGGCTTCGTTCTACGTTGGAAATCTCCCTAAAGTGTAAACCCTAGTTGTAATATGAAAAACACGTAAAAATGACTTAATGATACATCTGACACCAGTCAGAATTGTTTTTAATTAATTACAACTCTTAAAATTAAAAATTAAAATAAGACAGATCAACAGCTTCAGTTGTCGCGCGCGGCCGCGTGCTCCTGCTATGTAATCCTCGCGCGGGCGCGCGAGTGTAAATTCTAGTCCAGTCGAGTGATCGCGCGGGCGCGCGTGTATAAGCCTATATAGCCGCGCGGCCGCGCGGCTTCTGCAACTTGAGTTCTGATTCTGCTACTGCTACTGACTTGTCCTGCTGCTCATTCCTTTGTCCATCAATGCTTAGTCTCCTTGCTCCACTTAATCCTCACACCATGCATCCATCAGCCTCATGCCATCTAACATCACCAAATTATGCCATATCCTACACTTTTACACCAAAGGAGTTCTCATTACATGCAATGTAAAATAACATGAAATGGAACTAAAAACACACTAAAATGTACTTGAGATGGGCATAGTTCGCGTGAATTGATATCAATAAGAAAGTGTAAAACTCACTTATCAAATACCCCCAAACTTGAACTATTGCGTGCCCTCGAGCAATGCATACTAAAACAAAGCAATGAAAATGCAACTACACTACTATGCAACTGACTTAGGATGCAAACTAGCCTCACATTGTTCCAGCTCTAACAGAATTTTAGTCCAAAATGCCTCAGTGAATTATCCAGATTCAAGAATACAAATTCAAACCAAACTATAGGCATAGCATCATACACTTAGATAATTCATAAATGCAATAGAGATGTTGTATGTGTGTGTTATGTTCACCAAAACTTTATTTAAGCAAAGAATACACATGTTAAACTACTCAAAAATAGAAAAATACAGTCTAAATCAAGACTCATGTATACTTATGCAACGAAGACTGTTCCAACATATTAAAACAAACTAAGGTTCAACAATGGGCTTAACAGCTTTATTGCTACTCACGAGGGCGATTTTTGCTCTTTTCCGCGGTGTTTATTGCTATATTTATTTTATTTTTATTTTTTTATATTTTTCACATGACTGTGCAATGCCTCATTCCATTAGGCAACACTGCTACCCCTTAGTGGTGAGCTTTCAACCAACGACTCCCAGACCATGAAAGACCTTAGGGCGCTAGGTGTTAAGACACCCCTACGGGCGTACTTACTCAAGTAGCCAGGGCCCTGAAATAAGACTAGCCACGTTATTGTATATTTTTTTATGCATATCATACCCATGTTCTCCCAAAGTTTGAATATCAATGCTTTATATAGTCTAAGTTCACTTTCCATATATTTATTTTTTTTTAAAAACCACATTTTCTATTAAGCAATACAACACATCATTCTTATGCCTTCAAGCAATTGTGAGCACATCCGTGCAAACCGAAAGCATTTAAACAGTAACATGAATTTCATCGTGTAAAACATTATAACTAGGTTCATGTTATCCAACATACTCAAAAATCTTTCAAAATTCACTATCATCATCGGCTAGACAAAATTTCCATAAAGCTAGAACTGTGAGACATGCACTACACATAAATTGCAACTAAACATATACTAACACAAGCAATAATAACTAAAACTTAAAAATTTTCTTCAAAATTTTATCTAACACATAAACATGCAAAATTTAAATTAAACATGCAAATACTATATGCACCTAAACTATATGTAACTACACTACTACCCCAATACCCCCAAACTTATAATATTCATTGTCCCAATAAATGAAGGTAAAGGGTTAAGGAGAATTCCCCTAATGATCAGCCGCACCACCCTCTTTGGGTGGTGAATCTGGTGGTGGATATGGCACAGCCATCCTGAACTGAGGCCACTCTAGCATTGTTCCCTGCTGTGCAAATGCCTCTGCCAATGACCTCGTCAAGCCCATTGTAAATGCTGAAATATTGTCGTACATGGTGTCGACTTTTTGCTCCAACCTTCGGAGCTGTCGATCCCCAGGGGCATCAGGTGCTTAGGTTGATGGGCCCGCCTCATCTATCTGAAATGGATGTTGTGGTGGTGGCTCTGGAAATATGGGCTAAATGATAAAACCTAATCCTCGCAAGTATGGTATACCTCCTGCCCAATCCTCAAATTTTGCAATTGTGGCATGTGTGATGTCCTGACGTGGGTTCTGCATCTGTTCATTGTCCCAATGGCAACCCTGATGAACACACGGCATAGCTACAATTGATGTGTGTGGAATGCTACCTGTAGTGCTTCCCCGCAGATACCGCAATATGTTTTGATGGATGAGATGGCCCACATCAATATATTTTCCAATGATTATGCCCCATAAAATGATGGCCCTTTCCGCTGTGATCTCATGCTGATGAGATGAAGGCACTAGCTTGGCACATATGAACAAATTCCACGCCTTTGCATATCGATTCAACGCTGCGGCAAGGAATATGTGAGGCTGGTTCGTGCCAGCTTTGTATGTCCACTTCGTGCCTGGCACGCATAATTCAGCAATAACCAGTTCCAAGTCTGTTTCTATATGTGCCCCTATGACCCAATTAGTCGACCCTATTGGTGGTGTATCAGTAAGTCTGAAAATGGCTCTGATGGCGGGGGGTCTGTAATCGATTTCAAAACCGCGAACCATAGATATACCGCTCATGGTGACTTTGGCATTGGCGTAGAACTCTTAGACTATACTCATCGGAATGGGCGTAGGACTAACAGTCAACGTACTTCAGCGTCAACATAAAACTATGGATGCTCCTACTATATTCCTGCACATCAAGTAGTTGATGGTCAGAAAAGTAGGACTGATAGATATCAGATATCTAAGGAGCTCTTCCGATCTAGAATGACCGATGACACTACAATACAGACAAAAGTCCATTATCAATTTGATTGAATAATTAGGACAATAGGTTTTGTCATGGATGGGGAGTTGTGCCAAGTTTTGATCTTGCACTCACACCTGGACTCCTTTCACAATTGTTGTGATTTTTTCATATGAACAAGCTAGATATCAGCTTCGCTGATTTGCTTAACATGTTGAAAAATGTTGAGAGTCACTTTCCAACCAAGAAAGACCAATTCTTACTGGTAGGGGTCAAAGGATCTTCTAAAAAGAAGAATGATTCTATGAAGGTAAATAGAAAAGGCAAAAACAAAGGATAATAAGAACAAAACTGATATGGATAGCAAATGAGTTTTCTTCCACTGCAATAAGCCTAAACACTGGAAAGAAACTACAAGAAACGTCTTCCAGAGGCTAACCAAAAGAAGCTTAGTGAAGCTTCGGTTACAAATATATTTTTTGTTCATGATTGAAATAAATTTTTCTTTAAGTCAAGGTTCTACTTGGGTATTGGATACCGACTTTGGTTATCATAAATATATATTTATGAAGGGACCAAGCAGAAGTAGAAAGCAAAACAAGAGACAAGTAATCCTATGTGTGGAAATGAAGTAAAGGTTGCTGCATTAACCATAGGAACTTATAGTTTAGCATTGCCTACGGGCAAATCTATTAAGTCAATAAGTTGTTATTGTATTCCAGTTCTCGTTGGAAACATTATTTCCATTTTATTGTTAGACAATGAAATCTTTGGTATTATATTTAAGAACAATTGTTGTTCTATTTATAATAATAATGTTTTGTATAGAACTGGAATATTACTTAATGGATTTTGTATACTTGACTTACGTGAAAATAATTTTTCATATTGAACAAATTAGTATAAGAAAAGGAGATGATCATTCAAAGAGTTGAATGTGTGTATTTGCTGAAATACAAGTGTGAATTATTTGAAAGATTCAAAGAATTCAGAACTGAAACAAATTGGAAAAGTATTAGGATTCTTTGATCGGATCAAGGAAGGAATACTTGTGTAATAAGTTTCTAGATCATCTCAAATGGTTTTATCACAATGGACGCCTCTTGATACACAATAATTGATTGATGTATCTGAAAGGAAAAAGCGTACCTTGTTGGACATTGTGCGGTCTATAATAATTTTATCGACATTCTAGTATCCTTCTGGGGTAATACTCTAGAAATGGCTGCATATCTACAAAAGCTAACCTCAAAATCCGGCCACAAGACTCCATAATAGTTATAGACAAGAAGGATTCCTAATTTGAAGTATGTGAAAAGGTTTCAAAGGATAAGCTTGAGATAAGATTTAACAAGTACATATTTGTGGGACATCCTAAAGTAAGTTTAAGTTATATGTTCTATAATCCTACTTAGCAAAAGGTTTTTGTTACGAAACATGCTGCCTTCTAAGATAAAGATGTTTATCATTGAAGGGGCTAGTAGGAGGATAATAAATCTTGAAGAGTTCAAGAACCACAAATCACTAAAAGTTAAATAAGAGGAACCTGTAGATAGACCTATTGTACCACAACCGAATTATAAATATAGAATAGTACCGAACATACCTGGGAGGTATGGATTCATCATAGATGATGATGATGAGGTACACATTATAGAAGTTGATGATCCAGTTACATACGATGAGGTAAGAGTTGTAGACACATAGAGAAATGGATTGAAGCAAGTTTCTCAAAAATGGAACATTCGTTTTGATGACATAATCAAAAGAGTTTGATTTTATCAAAAATAAGAATGAACCTAGTGTGTACAAAAAGGGTCAGCGGGAGCATCGTGACATTCCTACTATTATATGTTGATATATTACTGATAAGAAAAAAATACTAATGCAACAATCAGTAAAGATAAAGTTGTCTAAACATTCCTCCATTAATGATTTAGGAAGAGTATCACAATTGGGGATACAAATCTATATTGATAGATTTAAAAAGGGATGATCGAATTAACCCAAGAAACGTATATTCATTTGATGTTAAAGCCATTTAGCATGACAAACTCCAAGAGATGTCTCATGTTGATGAGCTATGGAGAGTATCTCTCTTAATAGTCCCCGTAGAATCATGAAATGAGAGATTGCATGAGTGACTATCATGTATGCAATGAAATGTACGATACCTAATATTGATCAGTCATATTCTGGAGAAGTTCATTGTGAGTCAATGAAAAACATCTTAAAGTACTTAACCGAAACTAAGGATGTGATCATATTCATGGTGGGTCTGAATTAAAACTAGAGGGCTTAATAGACTCAATTTTTTTTAGATAGACCAAGATGATAGCAAATCTAATTTAAGGTAAAGTGTTACCTTGAACGGTGGTACAGTGAATTAGAAAGATTTCAAATAGCAAAGAGTTGCTAGTTCAATGATAAAGACAAAGTATATAGCTATGAATGAAGCTACAAGTTGATTGTATGGATGAAAAGTTTATTATAGAACTAGGAATAGTTCCTAAGTCTCATCTTGGATCTAAACATGTGTTGTGGAACTTTCATTTGATTATAGGAATCATTGAAAGATGGAAAATCACTATAGAAATAATGGACTCTCAAGAACAACATTACATATCCATTAACTAGCAAGATAATCGTCACTTAGAGAACAAGCGTATGAGATACCATGACGATTGGCTTTAGTACAAGTGGGAGATTGAAAGTAGTATGCACACAAGCCAATCCTGTTTGATGGTAAAGCATATACTTTGTAACAATCTTATTCATTTATTAATAAAAATTATTAATTTATTAAAGGCTTTTAATTATCTACATGATGTTGCTTTATAATATGTGATAAACTCATAGTTTTAATCAATGCTTTTACAATAATATTGATGATCATTCTAATGAGATCTAAATTCTTAGAAAGCTTAAAACTAAAATAGTTTCCAATCGTTGGATTACTAAATTCTGGTTTAGTGAATCCGGATAGATTGGTATATACGTTGCTTGCTCATTAGATGAAGATGATTGATCTCATGATCATTTGTGTGGAGACACTAAAGCAAGTATGTAGTTGCTTATTAGAGAATAAGTTCACTAAATGTGGCTCGCTATGGAATGCCTAATGGAGTTTTACTTGCCTGTCAATAGGAATTCATATAGTGATAGTAGTACAAGTGATCCTTGGACTTGAGATCATCATAGTATCTCGTGTGTGATGAGTTATACTTTGACTTATTCCTTAAGACCCTTAGGGTATATCAAAGGGTATGCTTGAGTATAATAAGTTGTACATGGAGATAATGTATTATCAATAAAGAATCTACTGCTTCTAGTAAAAGAAGAGAAATGTCTTATGTGATTCGATAAATGACAATCCAGTAGTCATTGGACAAGGCAGAATAAAATTACAAAGGAGTTTCTAATTTGCATTATTTGGAGTTGTGCATTTGAGAATCAAAATACATATAATTAAATAAAATAAGACTTGATAGTAATTCCATGTCTTATATTTAATTGGGATATTATATGGTGGAATGATTGAATTGTACGGTAACTATTTACTCAAAGATTCTTTTATGATTAATATTGAAATCTATATTATCTGGAAAGTCATTAATCGTTAGGGAGGCTTATTCCTATTGTAGAATAAATATTATTTATTTAAATAAATTAATAGTTTAATTTATTTATTTAAATAAGATTAGAATTGTTCTAATTGATTTATTCACAATCGGTTTAATATGAAGGACGTAAAGGGTCACACCATAAACGGAAGAATAATTATTTAAGAAATTAATGGTATAATCGTAATAATAAGTTAAATATATTTAATTTAATATATTGTGATATAATAAATTAAATAACTTAATATCTATTATTTAATATTTTGGAAATATTAAATATAAATTAATAAGATTATTATTATTACTATTATTATTATTTAATTCCTAAAGGAGTTTGGGAATTAATTAATAAAAAATACTCTCATTTATTCCTAATAAGATTAGGGACAAATTAATTAAAAGAGTTTAATTAATTATCCCTAATAAGATTAGGGTAAAGGAATTTAATTAATTAAATAATACCATATTTTCTAATTAGATTAGAAGAGTTAACTGATATCTTTATAAGAGGAGTCTTATATCAGATATCATGAGACATGATTCCAATTGTTGGAGAGTATGCTTTTTAGATAGAAAAACTAAGGTTTTGTCAAACACCCATCTTCTTGAATCTTTCTTCTTCCTTGGTGGATCACCTCTAGAGGTCAAATACTTGGGTGGCTAACATTGATCAAAGGAAGGAACCAAACCCAGTGGATTCAAGTTGAACGCGAAAAAGATTGAAGGTGAACTTGTACCCAAGAAAGCTTGAATTTTCAAAGGTATGATTCTTGTTCTTCATATTTTTCGTTTAATTAATAATTATGCATAAAGGATGATCCGGGTATATGTTTGTAAAATTTTAAAACTCTGATTTTCCATGCTTCCGTTTACTCTTTACAATTTGATTGCGTTCATTAATCTTACAAACCTAACAAAATGTGCCTTTCTTGGTCGTAGTTGTAACAAACAATGTGCCCCTTCCAGCACTCTCCTTGGTGGTTCTTCCCACATCTCGAGCATCCTTCTGCTCTCTTCTTAAACCCTCTATGAAAAAATCCTGCTTGATTGTTGTTTCTGTTGTTGTTATCCCATTTTCTCTTTCCTAGATTGCTTTCTCCACTACTACTACTTCCTCCACGAGTTTCCCCAAAAGCATTCTTATTCTTCTTCTCCTTGTTATATTAACTCAACGCCTCGCTACCTCCCTTAATAATGATCTCCTTCTCTAACAACATGGTGAATGAGTCAATTTGAAGGACTGACACCTTGTTGAACAACCAGGTTTCAATCCTAGTTCAAAGCGTCTAGCTTTCCTCTCCTCCGAGTCTACTTGGTGCATTGCAAATAGTGCGAGCTCGTTGAACTTGGTCGCATGCTGTGCTACTGTCATCTCCCATTGTTTTAATTCTAAAAACTTCATCTCCATCCTATCTCTCATGCTCTTTGGGAAGTAATTCTCGAAGAACAAGGTCTTAAACCTTTCCCATGTTATAGCACCATCTCCCGCTCTTTATTGATTGGCTTCCTACTAGTACTTTATTTCACCCCTCATCATGTACGTAGCGAACACGGTGATTTTCACCCAGACGAGAAATGGCTAAGGCTTTCTCCATCTCTTTAATCCACATTTTTTCCACAATAAGATCAGTAGTATCCACGAATTCTTGAGGGCATACGCTCCTAAAGTCCTTAAAGTTCGTAACTGGAACAGCTTGAGGGTTGGGTGGTATTGGTTCATTGTTTCTTCCCCGTAGGGCCTCTCATAGTAAATCTACGCCTTTGAATAGGGTCTACTTGCTCTCTCTCGTTATTAACCGACTCTTCCGGTGTCGTTAGTCTACGTCTGGGCGGCATTTTTTGCATCACAAAAATTTCATTTTTATTATCTAGTCATTTACTTAAGTATTTTTTCAATGTAAAAGGAAACAAAATTTTTTGAAACATTCTCTGAAATAAGGACATTTATATTCATATGCCAAATCATTACATTAATATGATCATTCCTAGCATATTTCTATAAACATTTATCCCCTAATATCGCAAAAGATGGGGAACACTAACATACTACCCCTCTAACATGACCCTATTTAGGGTTTACATAACTAGCCCATATCTCACACAAAAGATTGGGACTACATATAAAATATACATAACAAGCCCATACTACTGGACACTTAACCAACAAACTATTCCAACATCCCACGCTCCATTGCGCTCTTGTACTCGACCTATGTCATGTGAGCCATCATTTCCCTGCTCAAGGTGTGACGGGTCTGCCCTTGTTCTGTCGGATAGTGGTACATACCATCAATCAACCTCTCCATAGTTGTGCAAAAAGCATATCCCATCTTTTTCATCTTCCTCCTCTTACATCTTACTTCCTCTTCCAGGTCTTCTGCCCTATCATTGAATTCTTCCCACTTCTCTTTGAAGTGGATCCTCTCTATAACCTCAATCTCCAGTTATATACGAAGAACCTCCTTCTCAGCTTTCTCACTTAGCTCCCTCTGTCCGAACTCTTCTAACTTACCTATCAATTCTATATTTATGGCTATTGATCGACGAAAAAGAGTGCCCATCTGTACTTCTGCTTCCTTGCGATATGAAAGTTCTACCTCTAACTCCTATATCTTCAGTTGTCTCTTATGATCCTCAGCCTCTAACTCCTCAACTTTGCATCTTAACTCTAGAATTTTTTTCCTCGTACCCACCCAACATCTGATCCTCAAATGTGATCTCATCGGGATCTTCTGTGGGCTCATCCTCTATGGGTTCCTTCTCTGGATCTGACTTTATGGAAATTGGCTCCATCTCCATCTCCTCCTCATCCTCTACATCTATAGGGGCTACTGCCGAAATGGGCTCCGCTATCAGAGGTGCCTCGTACATGTGTATGTCACGTGGCTCCTCCTCTACCACTCTACTGGGTCCTCCCAAGTCTGCCATCCTACAATCATAACACAAGACAACAAATAACAAACCCCATTAGAATGTCAAAATCAAACATAATTTCATTGTATGGAATGAAAATATATTTCATAATGCCATAAAATCTTTAGAAAACTCTATATGAGTTTTATCTCTTTCTATCCTCCAAGTGTTTCTAAGGTTATAGTCTAAAGCTTCTCGCTCCTAAGGTTTATAACCTAATGCTTTGATACCAACTTGTGACGCCCCAAATTCAGACTCTCATATCTTGAATTTGGTTCGTCACGTGTTAACACTATTAATAAATCAAAATATCACACAATGGAAAATAGAATAATTTATATTATCATAACATAATTATTCTTGTTCCAAAGTCTCGCAACCGTTACTACAACATTACAACTTAATTAAACTTAAACATAACCTATCACATCATAATACACAAGTCTTATTACAACATGATATTATCAAATTCCTAGTGTTAATGAACAAAGTTATTCTGTAGCCTTGTCCTTGCCAGAAGGTTCACCACGTTCTGCCTTAACTGAAAGTTTTAAGGAAAACAAGAATGAACAAAAAATTTGCCCAGCAAGTAATATAGCAATAAGGCTGAACAATCAGAATTTCAAATATCAAAGGTATGATAATGAGAAATAGTTTAAGAATTATCAAGAATTTTCATTAAGTGTCGCTATGGACTGAAAAATATTAACAAGATTCAAAGAGTTAATCCTGTCAAGGTTCAAGAGTAATGAACACTGAGCAGTCACTAAGAACTAAGAACTCCGTCTAGAATTAACAGTATTATACTAAAAATATAATAAAAACGAGTACAACTGGTGATCAGCTTAAGTACCCTACATTATGCATAACATTTAAACATGTTAATATGTGCGCACGTTGGTTCCCCGACATTTATATAATTTCCCCTTCAATGAGGGTTGTTCATCTTAGTAAATTTACAAGAGTCCACACCAAGTCAATTGGTTTGGGTAGCTTTTCAACACATGATAATAGTCTCGCCGAATCAATGGATTAGATAACTATTATAATGCAATTAAGAACAATAAGTTCAATTCTTGCAACAAAATCAATATATAAAATCAATTTTCGAATAGTAATAGATATTTGCTTGATGTAAGTATGATTGATATGGCAATAATTCAGAATTATACAATATATAAAGCGTAAAGAGTTTTAGGGAACTTCATTCAATATAAAATTTAAATGAAGTTAGAGAACTTGCCTCGAGCGTAGTTTACCAACTATGTAGCTTATCATCACTTTGAAATTCCTATTATAACGTAGTTATGTATACAACATATTTATTAGTTACTCAATTCTATAAATTAATAATATCATATATCGACGTCGAGATTTTTATTTGTCCATTTTCGTTATTTGTTCTTTGGTGTTCTCATGTTAGGTGAGGTTTGTTTGAAAAAATAAGTGAAAAAGGTACGACATGTGTAATGGCGACGATTTGACTTTAAGAGTCGCCAGTTGGTGTTTTTAACTGTTTCACCAACGCAACCGAGAAAAAGTTTGCACATTGACCCAGTGATATAACACTGCTAAACGGGTCTATGAAACCGAGATTCATTTAGGTTCGGGGGCTTGATTATGCGAAGGGAAGGTGTTAGGCACCCCCTGACATCCGTGTTGCCACGGTAACCGCCACTTTTTAAGAAACTGTTATATGAATATGTGTGTGTGTGTGTGTGGATCAATGTTTAATTTATTTGGAAGTAGTGCGAGGCCTCGTTCACACCTATATACAAAGGGTTTGAATTTATAGAAAAATTCAATTTTAAACAGGATATAGCAATGAAGTTTTGTAAAAAGAGATTTTTCAAACCCTATGCTCAATAGGAATTGAGACCTTTTCATACTTCCATTTTATTATTAAATGTTTGGCTTCTTTGCTTTTACTTTCGAGATGCGAGACATCTTCGAGAAAATAATATACAGCAGTGTCAAACTCCTCATGGGCATGACAGTCATCTAAGGAAATTCAGACACCGTAAATAATGTACAAGCTGCTTACAGCTGAAAATATCCATCACGGGAACCAAATCTAGATTCAGTAGACTAAATATGTGATCACATGATTCCTAGGCTCACATGATACCGCAGTTTATATGAAAAGCAGTAAGCAGTTATATATATATATAAGATGTAAATATATATATATATATATATATATATATATATATATATATATATATACATGATCAACCACCACGAAGCACCTCGATGGGGGGGATCAAAAATGTAAATATATAAAAGCAGTATATATACATATATATATATATGGACATGATCAACCACCACGAAGCACTTCCATGGGGGATCAGAAATGTAAATAAAGCTTTAAAAGACGATCAACCGCCACGAAGTAAACTCCAGGCGGGACTAAATGTAAATAAAGCAGTAAAAGGCCTTGAAGAAAACTCCAGGCCTGACAAAATTGTAAATATATATATATAAGAAATAAACGCTCCAGATGTAAAATCCAGGCTCATCAGACAGAGTCTGAAAATAGTTTATATATATATAAGTGTGTATATATATATATATATATATATATATATATATATATATATATATATATATATATATATATAAGCAAGTAAACGCTCCAGACATAAGTCTAGGCTCAATCGAGGCATAACTCGATAATGTTAGTCCATATATAAATATATGCATATATAAGTATATATATATATATATATATATATAAACAGAAATTAAAATCACGAACAGAAGTCCGGGCATACGCACATAACACGACTCTCAATGTGAAGAATAGTGTGTGCAAAGATGAAGACAAAGGCTTTATAGAGTGTGAGAAGGCTTACAGTGGGCTACCAAAGCAGGTTTTTATGACTCTAGATGGATAAACATTCAGCTCTCGCCGGTAAAAATATAGCTATATGTGAGCTAACAGGTGTTTAAAATGAGAAAACACACAATATGGGGTGTGTGCAGAGCAAATTGGACAGGGCTTCCTTGCCTTTTCGTTTTTTAATATGGCCATCCCAAGCCCTCTATTTATAGAGGGGGGAGCCGCAGGTGTACCTGCAGCAGCCAGAGATGTACCTGCGGCTGCCCGGGGTGCCCCGGGCTTCACGGGTCCTGTCATCTCAAAGTACGTGCACTCTTGCAATGTGATGTCCGCTCAAACTTTTAGAACTTCAATCCGAGCATCCGAATGAGGTGTACAAGACCATCTATGTACTGCTTTTGTCGAGAGTTATGTAATGACATGGGATTATAGGTTGTACAAAGTCAGGAAGAGGGGACCATGCCCATGTTCTTCAAGCTTCAAATTCTATTCGGTGTGCTGCCACGCGTAATAGTCACTCAAGATTGAACTCCTCGGCTTTTTTGGGACATTGTTGTGTAGAAATGTATGTATGAAATATTGAAACGGCGCATTGGGGTTGAGGTGGCAAGATGATAATTTGACTCCTCGCCAGGGTTATCTCCGATTTGGGCTGATAGCAAACATTGCTCAGGGTTACATCTGAGATTGAACTGCTGCAAGTGTTTGAATTCCATAAGGTCATCTGTAAATGTGCCTCTCTCCCGGTGTTAGCATCGGGTCTTTGGAATAAGTGCCTCGGCAGGAGGTCTGAGATTGAAGCTGATTTCATGCATTTGAAACAAGCATTTCCGGAGTTATCGTCGGAACTGCAACAAAATTCCTTGGGGTTATCTCCAAGGAAGAAACTTGGGGTTATCTCCGAGGTTGGAATTGATACTCCTGGTGTGTTTTTCGGGGTTGAGACTGAACTTTCGATAGTATTCAGAATGGATGTGAACTGTCTTTCAAGGTTATCTCCGAAAGATGAATCTGCCCTCCTGCAATGTTAGTAATAGGTGCGCAAAAAATTTTGAGTGTATACAGATGCCCCTCTTTATCATATTCATGCAATGCAAGGCATGGATAGGATAAAGAATCCTAGACACTTGAAATGCAACAAGATAAACATGATGTTATGTACAACAACATGATGCAAATGTATGATGCATGAATGAATGATTGTTGATTCCCTGTTAATCCTGCCGGGGATGACAATCAGTAATGTCTTGGACATGCGATCCAAGTCTTCAAGGATGTTGACATTGGGGCTATCACCAAGGTCATGGATCCTTGATACAGACTTTTACTCCATAGAGGTGCCTCTCGTGTACAAGAGATCTGTGGGGATAAAGCTTTGTCTGTTTGAAGATGTGTATAACATATTCCATCATCGGTCCTCTCCAATGAGGATGGTCTTCTCTGGTTTGTGTCACCAGTATACACCACGATCTTTGTTGGAGTTACTACTAACAGTGTGTATTTGTCAAGGTTGTCTGACCTTCGCTGATGTGTGTATCACCGGATAGGTCCCTGTTGGGCAAACTATCAAGGCTGCTTGATGTTTATTGATGTGTGCATCAATCATTGCATTACGTTGTAACCCTTGTTGGGGAGTATGTCAAGGTTGTTTGGCCTTCATTGACGCGTATATCAATGTTTGAAAATCTGCATTGTGACCCCCGCCGGGGATGTTTGAAAATCCGCGTTGTGACCCTCGTCGGAGATGTTTGAAAATCTGAATTGTGACCCCCGCCAGGGATGTTTGAAAATCTGCATTGTGACCCCCGCCGGGGATGTTTTAAAATCTACGTTGTGACCCCCGCCAGGGATGTTTGAAAATCTTCTTTGTGATCATTTGAAATTCTACGTTGTGACCCCCGCCAGGGATATTTGTAAGACTGCGTTGTGATCCCCACAGGGGATGTTTGAAAATCAGCATTGTGAACCCCGTCGGGGATGCTTTTAGGGTTACGTCCCTGTGTTTGGCGGCATCGGACCTGTATGAGGTATTGTCGAGTATGATTTGCAAAAGCTAAGCTCATCGGTATAGTGTACCTTGTATTCAGGCGAATACCAATGAGTGACATGCGGAGCCAGAGTTTAGCCCGTGAAAACCAGGATTTCAGGCTATTCTTCTCAATCGTGTAGCATTTTAATTCCTAATTTGGCCTTTTCAGCTTGTGAGACCTCCTTTACAACTCGAACTGGACCAAGCCAAAGGTGTGGGCCCCATATAAGGGTGCCGCAGGTACACCCGCGGCAACCGCAGGTGGACCTGCGGCCAACCATGGGTATTAAAGGCCTACGGGTTGCTTTCATAAATCACTTTCAAGTTACGCCGCGAAGGAAATCTAAGAGCTCTTCTTCAGACCTGTTGAGTTTGGGCGACTTTATGCACATTCTTCCATCGTACAAGTGTTCTTCACTGTCCTGGTAACATATGCATGTATTCTTTTCTAGTTTTTATATGTTGGGAAGTAATTTATCACATGAAATGTACTTAGACACATAGTAGTGAATATGCATACTGATATGACTTGATAAAAAATATTCAACGCAGTAAATGTTAGTTTTAAACCATGCTAAACATAATGATGTGAAAAAAATTGACTTTTGAAACAGTCAAATTGGCACCTTTTACTGTCATTTCTTATCCTATTTGAGGACAAATGATTAAAGGTAGAAAAGTAAAATAACCCTGGTAATTAGACTACACTTACGGATTTTTTACTATGATGTATTAATGCATGTAGGATGTATATGACTGTGGGTAGGTGTGCTACTGAATGGCCACCTAGTCATGCCTATGTTCATGTGGATAATCCCATTTATAAAGGGGGCTATCGCAAAAAAATTTCCAAAACGTAGGCATTGGGTAGTCATGCATTTTTAACTCTATTGTAGATGTATATTAAAATAATGCATGCATGCATGTAGTCATAAAAATACATTTTGAACAAGCTCCAGGTTAAACATTACCACACCCTTTCTGAGGTGATTTGGAGATTTGTTGTCTAGATATTATGGATCCAGATCAGCCAAGTAGTTCCCACAGGACCACTTCTGGTGTACGGAGGAGGGCTTCTAAAGTGCCTTGACCCTGTTCTGTTAGACAGCCTCGTCGTTTGGTAGAGGCGGTGATACGTCTTATTCGGGTTGAAGTGCCGGATGTCGAGGAGGAGGACGTACCGGTTGAGGTTCTTGCTCCTGCTGCACTTGTTCTCCGTAGGGATTTGCCAGGTATTCAAGTGGTGAACCCAGAGCTTCTAGGCAACTTGAGTCGACATCCTTCAGTCTACCTCCACGCAAATGAGGTATAAAGTTAGATCTTAATCTTCCTTTTTTCCTATTGATGATGAGTAAAGGATTCTGATGTTGATCTGCATTTGATGTAGGTTCCCGGCTTTATACAGCCTCGAGGGAATTGTTTCAGCATCCACTCTATGTATCAGGCTTTGTACGATGACTATAGAGCAATTGTATATGGTTGGGGATTCGGGATGTTCTTTTCCATTCTTCCCCGTCGTTGTCCCTGGGGTTACCTCAGGGCATTGTCTGAACGCTGGTTTCACTAGACTTAGTCACTCCATTTGCTGGACTGTGAGGTGATGATGACGCCGATGGATTGGCGGTTTATCACATGTATGGAGTTTGGAGGGGATCCAGTGCCTTGTACTGCGGATATCACCCCTACTGCCGTCAGATCCTTATTGGGAGTTCCAACGGAGGCGCTCAACGGCAGAACTGTTCGTACAAATCCTTTGAGCGTAGATGCTATGAGCGGGCTGTTGAGTGAGCCCATACCAGATGATTTGAGATTCAGGTATCACATTCTTCGACGATTGTTCCTGATGATCATCAGGGGCTTCTTCATAGCAGATAACTCTTCTACGGTGTCCTTCGCTTTGATCAGCGCCACTCAACACGTGGACCGCATAGGAGAGTATGATTGGGGTTCATATACCTTTGCCTATTTCCTCAGGGGAATGCACATGCGGTCGCAAGGCTTGACCGAGTCTTGGTTAGGATTCTACGCGTTTCTGCTGGTGAGTATTTCTCTTGTCTTTTCCCATGTATAGGTTAAGAGCGTTGACTGACAGAAGATGTTTGCCTTTGTGTTGGCAGTTTTGGGCCTATGAAAGGCTTCCATGTCTACGTCCTGTGAGCGTGTTAGGTTTAGACACCTATCCACGAGGATGGAGATGGCATCATTTCATACTGGCGGATGTCCATGTTGCTTAGGATTTCACTCATTGCCTCCTACTACTGGAGTTGTTGATAGTGGGTGTCATCACGTGGGTTCCCTACTCTGGGGAGCATCTGAGCATTGGATTTTAGGATGGGTACCCGACTGGTGTTGAGCATGTGATTTCCACCCGTAGGATTCCTCTCTTTACAGATGGAGGATGGGAGCTCTACTTAAGAGAGTGTGCTATCAGGGGCACTACAGGAGAGATTCGTATGCCGATCTTACCTCATGCCAGGCATTATTGGCCTGTTTTACAATCCCCCATCATTGATATCCCTTCGTTTGGGGTTGATGGTTTCAAATTATCAGAGGGTCCCTGCACTCAGGAGATGTTCCAACATTGGTGGTTCCCTCGTACCATTAAAGCCTAGACCCGTGCCACTCAGTTCATGGGGGATATGGTTCCAGGATCCGTGATGATGACAGATTGGCTAGCTTGTGTCAGAGATCCGACTCATGTGACACAGATTGACAATTTGATACGGCAATTAGACTTGGCACATTTCTTTATCTGGCACTTAGGCAGAGATCCTTCAGAGGTAGACATTTTTGATCTTTCCAGCTCTGGCGCTAGCCCCTCAGGTGACCCATATGGCTTTGCCAGTGTAGATCCTCCCTTTTATAGGCCTGACATCCCTGTAGATAGAGATCTAGTGACTCAGGAGGAGTTACATCAGATGGACAGGATTGACGATGTAAACATCGATACCATTGACTTTTTCTGATATATATTCTTGTTATCTCTTTTGATAGGCCTCTATTAGACATTGGGTAGCTTCGCCCCATTCTCGCTATATCTTTTGATAGGCCTCTGTTAGTTGTAGGGCAGTTTTGCCCCATTTCCCTATATTTTAGCTGTACAGAAATGTATTAGATGATGATATACTTAAGAATGTATGTCCATTTTTCCATTTCCTATATCATATTGCCATCTATTGTATCATACATGTTATTATGTTATGCATATGTATGTATGTCTAAAGATATTCAGCATTGACCCCTGGATGGTCTTATGACACGGCCCGTACAGATGTCTTCTTCGAAAGTTAGCCGTATTAATCATACCCCACCATCTTTGGTGGCATCGGGTATGCGATCCTGGTATGATAGCATTTCACCATCAGACAGGGTGACTGTAGATCATTTGTTACAGCAAAATATGACCCTGTTGATGTTTCAAGTTCCCACAGGATTAGTGGAGGGAATGTTGGAGCACTGGGTATCGAAGAGGCAGGTTTTCTGATTTGGTACCTAGGAGTTGACTCCTACTTTGGAGGAGTATGGACATTTGACGATGCTGCCATTGAACAGACCTTGCGTACATATAGCGATTGGAGACATGAGTAGGCAGTTCATGACCCTCACTGGCTTGAGGCGTAGAGTGGTGCAGGATGAGATCACATCTGGCCATGTTATATCCCAACATTTTCTGTTTGACAGATTTGGCTCTGAGGATAGTTATGCACGGTATTTCGGGGATTTCACAACACCAGAGGATCATTGGCGTTCAGCCAGAGTGGATGTATTGCTATTGTACGTATTGTCGTACGTCTACATGCCACAGTACATGGATGAGTTGGACATTGGCGACATTATGGCAGTGAGAGCTCTCAAGGAGGATCACACCATCATACCGATGATCATCGCCGAGACTCTGAGGTCAGCTACATACTGCTGCACTTATCCAACAGGAGTGTTTACAGAAAGCTCAATCATGTTGTACGTGTGGTTTATGTCACACTTGAGACCGATTGGCACTTTTAAATGACATGGGTATTGTTTCACCCATGATATAGCCATGTCAAACTCCTTTCAGCCCACGGAGTGTACAGATGCTGCATCTTGGTCAGCTTTCCTGACAGGGATTAGAGATCCGTTCACTATATTGTCGTATACAGAGCTTAGCTCACCCTACAGCTTCATTACTCTTACTCATAGCATAGATTATCTTCCTCTGGCTGGTTTGAGAGGCATGATTACTTACCGCCCACTAGCTGTGATGTGTCAGTTTGATCAGTTCCAGGATTTTCATCCTTTTGAGGTGGCATCGAGTCAATGCTTCGCTTCTCGGCATTTATCAGTAGAGGATAGATCTAGGTTGCATTCCTGTAGGGATTAGCGAGAGCTATCTGAGTTTTCTATCAGCCATCCGGGTTTTTCTGCAGAGTATTCCGCATGGATGGAGACATAGACTGCATTGGCTGCCGTAGTATCCACAATGCATGGGACTGATTCCGACGATGAGGAGCCTATGGAGGAGGCTGATTTTCCCATTGAGGCAAATTTTATAAGACCCCAACTTTTATGAATAAAGATGAATTTTCTATATTTATCATTTTTAAAAATTATGGAATGAATTTGATATAATGTTATAGTTGTGGGTAATATTTATAAATTTTGCAAAGTATGTAAGTTTTTATATAATATTCGATTGGTCAGGGAATATTCGTTTTAACAGGGAATATTCGTACGATGGCACAATCATTGGTGAACCCCACAACGAAATTATTGTCAGATTGAGAAAACGACAAAAATATTTTTATGAAAATAACGGCGGAAGTTTTACAGTTAACTGTTGAAACACCCAGTGTTAAAAGTACAGTAATACGCATGGTTGCATAGTAGCACACGGTATTGATTACTGATGCTTACATGAGAAGTCACTCAGTTTTGATCAATTATTGCTACAGTATTTATTGCATAGTATCTCACGTAATTTGATTCAATTATTGTCGATATTTTATATATTATTAAATCAATAATTTAGACGACAAAGTTATTAATATTATTATTTGCAATATTAACTATGTCTAGAAGTTCTGTCAATGAAAGGTTTGGTCACCTAATTGCGCGCCAATAGGGAGAAATCCTTATTGGAAAGCCCCCTCTTTCCTAGGAACGACCTGGTCGATTAATATTATAAATTATAATAATGATGATTTATGTTGTTAAAAATATTGAGTGGATTTTTATGATGTATTTATTTATTATATGGACCCTCATTTACCCATTTTTCAAAATAGTCGGGAGAAGATATCTAAATTTTGTTATATATATTTATTATTTTGTCACGGGAGGGGGGAATGGAATGGAGTGGTATGCAGGGAATGTATATATATATATATATATATATATATATATATATATATATATATATATATATATATATATTATAAAAGTAATGATGTTGATGTGGGAAAATGTTGTCTAAAGAAGAAGAAAAAAATGTCAGGGGAAAAGCTTTTGGTTCATGGATGGAATGATGAATGGAGTATATATGTATATATGAAAGATAAGAAAAAAAGGGGTGGAGGAATGGAGTCATAGGAATGAGGGGATATGGTGTATATATATATATATATATATATATATATATATATATATATATATATATATATTTGTGACATGTGGTCACAAGTAGTGGTGGAACAATTATTATTATTATTATATAATAAGTTTTATTTTTTTATAAAAAATAGAATATATTATAATTTATTGAATACTTTATTAATATTTTTTTAAAAAATTTGACTACTGAAGAAAATGAATTCACATCCGTGATTCTGTAATTTGTTTCGTCTAATTTTACTGTTGATCCATGATTCGAAAAATTCAAATAGTATCCTTCCATTCTCCTATAAATAGGATGCTTAGTTAGAATTGAAATCACACCAGAAATTTCAAAGAATTTTCTTCTATAATCTTGAGCGTATTTCTTTAGCGTTTAAGAAAGCTTTGAGCATAATACAAGTTTCTTCAAGTATATCATCGCCCTACCATCAGAGTACTCTTCTTTATAAGGTAAGGGGTATTATTTCTTTTGTATTCATGAAGAGAACTTCTGTTATTCCATTCTTTATTATTCTGTTAGAATAATATGTATACGCGGGCTACCCTATACTTGGTGAAATTATTCTATTATTCCATTCTTTATTATTCTGTTGGAATAACATGTATACGTGGGCTGCCTTATATTTGATGAAATTCTTCTGTTATTCCATTCTTTATTATTCTGTTGGAATATCTTGTCTGTACGTTTTACGCCGGACCTAGTTCAGTTATTTATTATTCTGTTGGAATAACCTTTCTATGCGAAGTACCGCATGCATGGTGATTTCTTTTGTTATTCCATTCTTTATTATACTCAGTTGGTTAAAGATTTGACTTCTATACTCCATGAAATTAGTGGAATATCCTTGATATTTGCGCTTCATCTAGTATCTTTTCATGGAAATATTCTTCTAAGCATTCTTGAATTTTACTTTACAAAGAAGTATCATGTTAACAATTTGGACGTTATTAGTTCCTGAATAAATTAACAATTTGGACGTTATTAGTTCCTGAATAAATTAATTCTTGAACTTATTTTATTAAATTCTTACATCATTGTCATCATCCTCATGCTTATAATTTTTAAAAGTCATATGTGGCCTGTAGTGCATAGATGCACTTGGTATGATTATGACCAGGGATTATTCGGTGTAATCATGACCGTAATGTTACAAATGATGTGGTAAAAGTCCTCATTGGCCCGTAATGCATTGATGAACAGTTGTTGGCATGATCATGACCATTGATGAATACACGAATATCTTTGGCCCATAGTACATGGAAAATTTGTGGTTGTGATACTGATGAATATCCTTGGCCGTAGTGCAGGGATGATGTGGACTATTTATTAAGTTGAGTTCCAGCGATAAAAGTGATGAAAAACCTTTTTAAATCGTAAAATATAGTAGACTTTATTCTCTACTTGACTCTTTTAATGGATTGCTTGTTCCGCTGCAGTTAAACTTGATGTCTATTGTATTTTATCAGTTTAACATTGCTGAAGACTAATGATAATTTATTCTGCATTATCTTAGTCATAATATTTCTTACAAGGCTAGTTGAGCTCTCTCTTTCTTTCACTGTTCTCTTCAGGAAATGAGAACGTAGCCGGGACTAGTCGGGGAACGGAGTGACGCTCCAGATGATAATATTAGTAGTTCTCACTATTCTGTTAAATAGTGTGACAATAAATGTAATGAGGACTTATTCTGAGACTGGATATTGTCTAAAAGACAATAATTATATTAATACTCACAGCTCTCTTGTTGTATATTAAAGATTGTATTAGTATTCTGTACCATGTATTTGGCGACTCAGAATAGGTGATGTATACCTATTTTGGGGGTGTCACAGTTGGTATCAAAGCTTAGGGATATGATCCTTGGCTAAGATGTGAGACAAGAACTAGGAGGGGAGAGACGGAGAATTCCTTCGCTAGTATGACCTGCCTAAGTTTATTTGATATTTAATTGGTCGGTAAGAGTATATGGATAATATGTGATGTGTTAATTAACCATTATTTTGTGGCAGTATTTGAAAATGGCATCCAAGAATTTTGAGAATAGAAATTGAGCACAGGAGACCGTTGAGTCTCCATAGATTAATAATCAGGACAATGTGCATCAAGAAGGAGATAATCCTAATGCAAACAATAATACTGACCAAATGATGAACGATGGAATGTTCCTATGCTTCATACAATTCATGCAACATCAGGCGAGAGCGGCTCCTGTCCAAAATGCAGGTGGAAACACTGGCAACTCTCGGACGGTCACCGCCAAACAGTTCAAGGAGCTGGGACCACCGGAGTTTTTTGGAGAGCCAAAACCACTTAAGGCGGAGACGCGGATAAAGAAAATCAACATGATATTTGATGTCTTAGGTTGCTCCGAGGAGCAAACGGTTCCCTTTGCCACCTTCATGTTGCGGGTAGAGGAAGATTACTGGTGGGAATCTGTAAAGCGTACTCAACCTTCTGCGCTGAAGATGTCTTGGGAGAAGTTCCAAGAACTGTTCAACGACAAGTACTTTCCTGAAAGTATTCATCACATGAAAGAGGTAGAGTTCATTAAACTGGAGCAAAACAACATGACCATGTCGCAGTACGAAGCCAAGTTTGCCGACCTGTCCCGGTTTGCGTCCCATTTGGTTGATAATGAGGAGAGAATGACACGAATATTTTTAAGAGGTTTGAAACCCGAGATATGTCAATATCTTATCTCTTATAAACTGTGTTTGTATTCAGATGTTGTTAATAGGGCTCAGTTATTGGAGCGCGATAATGAGTCAACCCAACCAAAAGAGAGCAGCCGACAAAATGATAATACCAGTGATAACAGTCATCAAAGCAGTGATAATAAGCGTGGAGGGAATCAACATGCCAGAAATGGTTACCACTTCGGTGGTAATCATGGCCAAAATAATAAGAATGGACATTTCAAGAAGAGGAGATTCAACAAGGATGGAAAGATGTTAGCATCAGTACCTGTCGTTAAGGAAAGAGAACGAACACCTATCATATGTTTCAAATGTGGAGGGGAGGGACACATCAGTCTAAACTGCGCGATGCCCTCCAAGGCATGTAACAATTGTGGAAGAGAAGGTCACTTGGCCCGATTTTTTCTTGCACCAAAGATAAGTCCAGCTGGGATGGAGGCATCAAAGGCCGTTCCAGACAAGACAAAACCGGTAGTTCAAGGGAGAGCGTTTGTCGTGACCTCCCAGAAAGAAAGGAACCCAAACGAGGTCATCACGAGTAAGCTTATCATAAACACTAGCGAAGTATATACCTTATTTGATACCGGTTCTACCCATTCTTTTTTTTCTCCTACTTGAGCTAAACGTTTAAATTTGACTCTGAAAAAATTGGACTTTAACTTATCTGTTGAAACTCCATTGGGAGAAACCTTAGGAAACCTTCGTAAATGGGAGGCCATGCGTCTAGGTTATGATAGATATCATATGTCCACATAATTATCCTTGGTTGGCCCAATAGTCCCCAAAGAAAAATAAGAAGATTGCTATCATCTTCTTTCCAATGGTGAGTCTTCTCTTGACATATAATTATCTTTGTTATTGTAACAACCCGATATTTTCTATACAAATAAATTAGAAATTTTGCGTATAATTTTTTTTATTTTAAATATGGGGAATATGTGCCAAGATAATGTGTGTATGTATTTATGTAATATATTTATTACATGAATTATTTTAAATAATTTTATTTTAGAATTATTTATTGTTATAAACTATATTATTATAATAATTAATTTTATAGTAGAAATGTTTTATTAATTATTTTCCATGAAAATATAATCATATATTATATATGAAATTATTTTTCGATTTATAGGTTGTGCGTAATGGCTATTTCCGTAAAGGACTCCTAAATATTAACACTCAAATTTCTCACTGTGTATAAACTGGAAAATTCTGAAATTTTTACAGTAGGTTCATATATGTTATTAGAGTATACCTGGAAAATTTCAGATTTTTCTGAGCAAAACTTGATTTATAAAAAATTAAGCAAGATCCGAGTGTTTTGGGCACTTTAAAAATAGTAAATTATTTTCTAAAATTCTAGAAAAAATTAGGGATCATTGTTGGGTCATATACTGTCCAAATTCAGAAAATGAGAATTTTCGGAATCAGTTTGCTATTTTCCCTAAAAATGATGAAGTTATGAGTAAAAGAAAATAAATAGTTAAATGATATTTTAAATAAGAAAAATGTGATTTTAATACTTGAATACTCCTAATATATAATATTATGACTATTTTAGGGTATTTTGGTAATCTACAATAAAAAATTTTATTTGTGACCTTTTATGGATATTAAATAAATGGTTTTATAAAGGGTGAACAATTAGAAAAAAAATTGTTTATTGATCTAAAATATTATTAAAATGTTATTATGATATTAATAATATTAGAATATGATATTGTTAAGTAAATAAAAATATTAAGATTAAAATTTCATTAAAATATTATTAAGTGGTTAATCATATTTGATTTAAAATATTAATAAATGATTAAAGTATTATTAAATAATTAATAATATTAGATTAAAATATTATTAAAAGATTAATAATATTAAATTAAAGTATTATTAAATGATTAAAATATTATTAAGTAAATAATAATATTCGAGATTAAATAAAATATTATTAAAAATGTAATAACATTAGTAAAGGAATAAAATATTATTAAATGATTAATAATATTAGTAAATAAATAAAATATTAATACGATTGATAAATAACTAAAAGTATTATTAATTGATTAATGATACTAAAACATAAGTAAGATATTATTAAAGTAATAATATTAATGGATGATTAAAATATTATTAAGAGGATTAATAATATTAGTAAAGTATTAAAATATTATTAAGATGTTAATAATATTAGTAAGCGAATAAAAGTGTTATTAGTGAACTAGTAATACTAAGAGGGAAATTAAATATTATCAAGATTAATAATATTAAGTGAATTAAATATTTTAAGTTATACTTAATGACGTTTAATATTTTAAGAAATAGTACATTAATATTTTAATATTAATGGTAATTGTTTAAAAATGATTTTAAATGTTTTAAAAAATTATTTAAGGGTAATATAAATGTTTTAAAAATAATTTGAGTTATTATAAATAACTTTAATATTTTGGAAATGGTTTCATTAATAGTTAAATAATAATTAAATAATAATAGAATTATTTGATATTGAATCGTTTAATAATGATTTTGATGTTTGAAAATTCATGATAAACTATATTAAATGTTTATTAAGTCATTTAAAATGTTATGACTGATACTTATAGTTATTGAACTTCGGAATAGAGTCTTAGACTCTATAATTACCCGATAAAGCTGTCGGTACACCGACATATTTTAGAAATTGATCTGGACTTAGATATTTTGACTGTATTAATGTTTGTTTGTGATGCAATAACTGTTGAACATGTGTGATAATGTAATTAGGTTATGTGCTGACTGCGAAATGCAGTACTATATGTTATAATATATTGTTCTAATAGAACGAATGATCTGATTAATGATAGGCCGTGATATAAAAGATAAAACTAAGTTGCGTATTCTAAGCAGCGCATCAGGCAAGTATCCTACCTTTGCATTTCTTTTATGCAGTGGACATGAGTAAGACTGTTTCTGAATTATATTATTACTGTACAGATTATTAACCCTATATTATATACGCTCATTGATTATCAACATGTTAGTATATAGTAATTCATATATATTTTCTGTTCGTTAATTTCTATAAATGGTTATACAAGTGTCTCCACTTGGGTAATCATTGTGCTTAATCACATGTTGATACACCTTTGTTAATTACATGTATATATATATATATATATATATATGTTGAATTATAGATTATTATTGAATAAGATAAAACCTACCTATTATTCAACCGAATTGCTTTGGTTTGGAACCCTGACAAGTATGAACATCCCATTCATGGGAAAATTTTTATATGCCCAAGGTAGCCAAAGTGAACGACAATATCGTTCTTATAATGTAGTATTGATCAATACATGGTACAACGGACTGATCACCCTTTGTGCCCGTAAGTTATGATGGTTTGCGGATGAAGTTCTGCTAGACCTATTCAAAAATGAAAATAATGTTCATAGTATGTCCCCTTAACCCTATATATAGCCAGTACGTAGTTTTAAAATTTGAAAGAGGGTTGTTATGTTAATATTATCGGTTCAGATTACTTCACAACTATTGATTTGTTGTAGAAGGATAGTATAAAAAAAATATTTAAATTCTTTCAGCTTATATATATATATATATATATATATATATATATATATATATATATATATATAATTGCTATTAATTGCTGGGCACTCAAATGCTCATCCTTACTTAATTTAAATATTCAGCTAAGTGTGAACAAGTAGAAGGCTCGGCTAAGAATAAAGGAAAAGGAAAGGTTGTAGAATGAATTCAATGCCATTTTATGTAATAGTTATCTTTATTAAGACAAGTATGATATATATTACCTATCGCGTACTGTGAGGAATGTATTAAAGGTTGCGTACTTGGGATTTAGACTTTGATAAATATGTAAATTAAGTTGGTATCTATATTATTATTATTATTATTAGTATTATTCCGCTCATAGAAATGGTATCATAAAGCACCGAGTTTGGGTTTCAAGTACCTGGATTTGGGGCCTTTATAAGTTGGTATCAAAGCTATATGCATGAATTTGCAAAGAGCCCCGAGCCTCTTGCTGGTGACTTCCTTGTGTGGAATGGACCAAAGCCAGACTCTCCGTAGGAGACGCCGATTTAGTCGGTGAAAAACTGATAGGTACCCTTGTAAGGTTCTATGGTTGGAAGCACCATGAAAGTTATAAGTTGGTATCAAAGCTGTAGGTTATAAACATTAGGAGTGCAAAACCTAGGCTATAACCTTAGTAGAAAATTTTCATAGAGTATGTTAGCTAGGTGATGGGTTGAGGAGATCCATCAAGTTTCAGTTGTACTAAATAAAATTTCCTTTCATTTTATCTATGAATATATTTTATTGTGGTACTGATGTTGTTTTAATTGTTTATTGTGCTCATAGGATGGCTGACGAGAGTCAAGATAGTTATTTAGTGAACCAAGAGTCGAGGGACTCTAGTGAGGATTCCATGGAGCATGCGATGATAAGAGATTTATTGGTCAGGAACGACGAGCTAAATGTTAGGGCTGAGCGAGTGGAGGCTTAGAACCACACCCTCTAGTTAGACCTGGCAAACGAGCGGGCCAGGCCGGGCCGAGAACGGGCCTGGCCAAAATGGCCCGAATTTTGGTGGGCTAAGAATGTGCGGCCCGTGGCCCGGGTTGAGCCGGCCCGGCCCGCGGGCTTCTTTGCCTTTTCTTTTTTTTTGCAAAATTTTGTTACACCAAAAATAGTAATATTAATAAATATTAAAAAATAATAAAATAATTTATAATAAACAATAATTCTAATTTATATATATTCAAAAAGTTGCCAAAATTCTTCATATCAATTGTTGAAAATGTCGCATATTAATAAATAAAAGGCCAACATGTTCATATTATTAACCTGCATACCAACATGATAAATCAAAGTTGTTCACATTGGGCTTAGTTCTTCATACCAACATGACATACTGATGAAAATCACTTATAGAATCACTCTGGTTTGTATAATGGGATTATATGTGAACATGTTGTGGACGAACTTATCCCATTATGTCATGGTATAATGCAACTAAGCCCAATTGTGAACATGTGAACAGATTGTGAACATGTTGTGCAAAAATGCTTTTGTTGCTTAATGTTTGAATTTAAATAGTAATAATAGTAATAAGTTGTTGTAGCTCAATCGGTTTGAACTCTTATTTATTTATTTACTAGTCTTGTATTCAAGTCTCATAACCCACAAGTAGCAACATTGTGTTTTTTAAAAAATAAAAAAAAGTTACGGGCCGCGGGCCGGGCCAAAATGGCCCATATTTTTCTGGGCTAAAAAGTTGCAGCCCATAGCCCAACCGTGGCGGGCGGGCTGGCCCGGCCCGCGGGCTTGGGCCATGTTTGCCAAGTCTAGTTGTAAACAGCATTTGTCTTGCTTCACTCGGCAGTTTCACTTCCAATTCCATCCTATCCATCTCTATTATTAACTCAGTTTGAGCCGTTAAAAAAAAACTTTTCCCGACCCTTCCTACGTAAGGCGTCGGCAACTACATTGGCTTTTCTAGGGTGATACAGGATTTCACAGTCGTAATCCTTTATCAATTCCAGCCATATCCTCTGCCTCATATTCAACTCCTTTTGTGTGAAGATATATTTTAGACTCGTGTGGTCCGTGTATATCTTACATTTTTGTCCATAAAGGTAATGTCTTCAGATCACGAGTAGGATAAACTTTCTCATAATCCTTCAACTGACTAGATACATATGCAATGACCTTGCCATGCTGCATGAGCACGCAACCAAGTCCTCTATGCGAAGCATCGCTATAAACTACAAAATTTCCTGTGTCATCAGGCAATGACAAAACAGGCGCTTCACTCAATCTCTTCTTAAATTCTTGAAAACTATGCTCACACTTATCAGTCCACGCGTATTTCACCGTCTTCCATGTCAAGTTAGTCAACGGAGTAGCTATTTTTGAAAAATCCTGGATGAATCTCCCATAGTAACCCACTAACCCTAGGAAACTCCGCACCTCAGTCGGCGTTTTCGGTTGTTCCCAATTCATCACGGCTTCCACCTTCGCTGGATCTACTGAAATCCCCTCATGGTCAATGACATGACCTAAAAATTGTACTTTCTCTAACCAAAATTCACACTTAGTGAATTTTGCATACAACTTCTCATTCCTTAGTGTCTCCAACACTAATCTTAAGTGTTCAACATGATCTTCTAGCGTCTTAAAATAGACTAGAATATCATCGATAAACACCACGATGAACTTGTCCAAATATTATTTGAACACTCTGTTCATCATATCCATAAATGTAGCTGGTACATTAGCCAACCCAAATGACATCACCAGAAACTCGTAATGACCATAACGAGTCCTGAATGTTATCTTTGGTAAATCTTCCTTCCTAACCTTCAACTGGTGATACCCCGTTCTTAAATCTATTTTAGAAAAATACTTAGCCCCTTTCAACTAATCAAAAAGATCATCGATCCTGGGCAATGGGTATTTATTCTTTATCGTTAACTTTTTCAACTCTCAGTAGTCGATACAAAGTCTTAACGATCCATCCTTCTTTTTAACAAACAGTACCGGTGCTCCCGAGGGCGAAACACTCGGTTGAATGTACTTCCTGTCCAACAGTTCTTATAACTGCATCATCAACTCCTTCATCTCCACTGGCGCCACATGATACGGTGTCCTGGAAACTGGTGCCGCTCCTGGCATAATGTCTATTACAAACTATGTCTCCCTATCTGGCAGAAGACCTGAAAATTCACTCAGAAATACATCGGCGAATTCTCTCACTATAGGTATTTGTTCCATGGTTGCTACCACTCTCTAGGTATCAACAACATGACACAGATAACCTACACACCCCTTCCTCAATAATTTCCTAGTTTGTGTCATGGTTAGACAACACGAACGTCCCGGCGATCTATTCGCATAAAATACTACCTAAGGTTGTTTTAACGTCTTAATGTTCGCACATTTCTTTTGATAATCTATAATTTCCCCATGGTTAACTAACCAATCCATTCTGAGAATTACGTCAAATTCTCCTAACTTTATCGGTATCAAATCTACCGATAATTTACAACCCCGTATATCTATATAACAACTCCTATGAACATCTTCAACAAGAATTATTTCTTCGTTTACTACCTTAATATTTAAAGGTATAGGCAACTTTTTGGGAAGTAATCCTAATCGTCTAGCAAAATAGCATGCTAAAAACGAACAAGTAGCACCCGAATCAAAAGGCACATAAGCATTTATGTTGATGACTGGAATAATACCTGCGATAACGTCCCCTGATTCAACTGCATCTTGGACTATCATGTTAAAGGTACGGCCCATCGGCCTACCCGACTGCGCTGGACCACTAATAGCTAACTTACCGTTATTAGTGCCCCGATTCCCATCCGTCCCCTTCTTCGGGAAGTTCTTTGCAATGTGGTCAATTGACCCACTCACAAAGCATCCATGATTCTTTTTCGGACTTGGACAGTTAGGCGCAATGTGCCCCTCCTGTCCACAGTTGTAACAGACGGTCTTCCCCTTGAGACAGACTCCTAAGTGAGTCTTTCCACAGGTCTTGCAGGCCTCCATTCTCCTATTTGAGGCTCCTTGCTTCACTCCGGTATTCCCAAAGTTGAACGCTTTCCTCTTCTGTCCCTCGCCACTACCGCTGGCTCCTTCAACCTTTACTCCCCCATCCACTTTCCCCTTGCTCTTCTTGTCCTTGTGGTATTAACTTAGAGCCTCACTACCACCTTCAGCGATTATCGCCTTCTCTAAAATGATTCCAAATGAATTACTTTGAAACACCAAAATACGGTTATAGAGCCAGGGTTTCAAGCCCTGCTCGAACCGTCGTGCCTTCCTAACCTCGGTATCCACTTGGTGTGGAGCGAACCTCGCCAGTTCATTAAACTTAGCGACGTATTGGGGAACTTTCATGTCCCCTTGTTTCAACTCGAGAAACCGCATCTCCATCCTTCCCTTCATGCTCGTGGGAAAGTAGTTCTCGAAGAATATCTCATTGAACCTCTTTGAGCACTTCCCAAAGATTTTAATTTCTAAAATAGTTATTGACTGTACTTTTATGGAAGGTACCACTGTAAGGTTGTGGTCAAGGCACCATGAGAGTTACATACATTTGTATTAAAACTCACGGTTTAACTGTGGTCGTATTTTGCACGACAGTTCAACAATTGTATAAATGAAGTTTGTATTTGATTTTTATAGTATAATATCTGGAGACTCAGAATGGGTCATGTGGATCTATTTTGGGGGCGTCACATAAAACCTAATAAAAACTAAATCCCTTTATGTACTTCCCTAAGTGTATAGTCTACTTCCGAGGGAGTTAAGCATTTGAGTAGGGGAGAACTGAGAGCCCTTTGGTATTGATCCCCATCATTGAGGATGAAGTTTGAGCTTCGGTGTTTGATCTGTCTTGCTAGGATTCGGTCCAAAGGGAGAGTCCCATCTACCAAGTAGGAGATATAAGGCGTCAGCCAACAGTCAAGTTGGTCCAGAGCTAATACATTTGTCTTCGATACACTTGGGTATTCTAAAACTTCCAGATAGACTGATCCGTTGAAGGAGCTCGCTTCAGTGGTTGCCAACTTGGCTAAGGTGTCTGCTACCATATTGTCTGACCAATCAACTCCCTGACAACTGTGCGATATGAAGTATGTGAGCTTATCTTTCACTGTGGCTAGATATTTTGACATTCTTGCCCCCCGAGCCTCATATTCTCCCGACAACTGCTTCACCGCCAGCTGTGAGTCGTTGTAGATGACCAATCTCTGTACTTCCAGGCTTCGGGCCAATCGGAGCCCAGCTAGTATAGCCTCGTATTCTGCTTCGTTGTTTGTGGCCTTAAACTAAAACCGAATTGTCTGCTGGACTATGAACCCTTCGGGACTTGTCAAAATGACCCTTGCTCCGCTGACGCCCGAAGTCGATGATTCGTCCACATATAGAGTCCACGAGGCAAACCTCTGTTGGGTTTTGGTCACCGTGCTCACGTCTGGCTCTATAAAGGAACATTCTACCACGAAATCTGCTAAGGAATGTCCTTTGATTGCCGTTTGGGGAAGGTATTCTATGTCAAATTGTGTTAACTCCATCATCCATGCGGCTAACCGACCTGATACCTCTGGCTTATGAAAAATCTTCTTTAGCGGCTGATCGGTGTATACCACTATTAGCCGACCCTGGAAATAGTGCCTGAGCTTTCTGCTGGCAATTATTAAGGCATAGGCGAACTTTTCCAGGTTTGGGTATCTTGTCTCTGCGTCCTGAAGAACATGGCTGACATAATATACTGGGAACTACTTTCCCCCCTTGTCACGTACCAGTTTTGCCCCTACTGCCATTAGACTTGTGGCAAGTAAATGTATAAGGCCTCTGAAGGGATTGGCTTCATCAGTAATGGTGATGAGGACAAGTATTTCTTGATCCCTTGGAACGCGTCTTCATATTTTGAAGTCCACTGGAAACTTTTCTCGTTCTTTGGACCCTTGAGAGTGTCGAAGAAGAGTAAACATCTTTCTGCCAACCTTGACACGAACCTCCGAAGGGCTACTATCCAGCCCGTTAACCTCTTCATATCATTGTATGTTTTTGGGAACCTCATGTCTAAGATCGCTGCAATTTTCTCTGGGTTTGCTTCGATTCACCTTTTGCTGACCAAATATCCCAGAAATTTCCCTAAACTCAAGCCGAAGATACATTTGGTTGGGTTCAGCCTCAGTTTGTGTTTTCTTACCATTTCAAAGCAGTCTTCTAGGTCCTCAAGATTATTCTGGACTGACATACTTTTTATAATTATGTCGTCCACGTACACTTCCATACTTCGGCCTAGCTGCCTTCTAAAAACAAAATTCATCATCCGTTGATAAGTTGCCCCTGCGTTCAACAATCCGAAGGTCATCTTCCGATACGTATATATGGCCCGATGAGTGATGAAGCTTGTCTTCGGGATGTCATCCTTGTTCATCAAAATTTGGTGGTATCCCAAAAAAGCGTCCATGAAACTTAACATGTCATACCCCGAAATGGCATCAATCAGTTGGTCTATATTGGGTAGAGGATAGAAATCTTTTGGGAAAGCCTTATTAAGATCTGTGTAGTCGATGCATAACCTCCACTTCCCATTTTGTTTCTGAACCAATACCACATTCGCCAGCCACTCGGGGTAGTTGATTTCAAAGATGAATCCCGCCTCCAGCAGTTTCGTGATTTCTTCGTCGATGATATTCTGCCTTTCCGGGGCGAAAATCCTTCTTTTCTGTATAACCGGCTTTCTCTTCGGGTTCGTATGCAGCCTATATAGCGCCACCAATTCACTCACCCCGAGCATGTCGCTAGGTTCCCAAGCAAAGATATCGGTGTATACCCAAAGCAAGTCCACTAGCCTTGTCCGTAGTGGTTCTGTTAACCATGCCCCAATCTTGATCAATTTTTCTACATTTCCCAGTATCAACTCGACATCTTCTGTCTCTTCTGTCGATAGTGCCATCGGCTCAGTACTGCCCTCGGTGACTGGCTCTATCTCGATGGCCATTGTCTGTTTCTGTTTGCTGACCCCGACCCCTGAAGAAATCAAGGTATTTCGATAGCACCTTCGGGCGATATCAAGGTCTCCTTTTACCTCCCCTATCTCATTCGGTGTTGGAAACTTAATCTTGAAGTGAGGGATGAACATAACTGCTTGCAAGGCCGCTAGTGTCAGTCTGCCCAAGATGGCGTTGTAAGCCGAATCCACTTGTACTATAAAAAATTTCACCATTATTTCTGCTTGCTAAGGGGCTACGCCGAACCTGACTGGTAAGTCGATCGTGCCTGAGACATGCACCGGGTCCCCGCTAAAATCGTACAATGGGCCTTCTCCACCCAATTCCATCTTCTTCCCTTCTAAATCCATCCTTTCGTAAGCGTGCGTATACAATATGTCAACCGAGGATCCATTATCGATCATCATCCTTTTCATGTCAACTTGTTCGACCTGTGCTGTTATTATCAGCGCCCCATTATGGGGTTCAATATGGTCGGTAGGATAGTCTTCATCCGAGAAAGAGATGGATACTCCTGAATATGCCATATCCTTTTCTAGGCGATGAACCAGCTACCGACAACACGGCCTCGAGATGCCTGCTCCTCTTCCTACCGGTTACACGTCCTACTAACCCGCCTGATATCACATCAATAACCCCTCGGGCTTGTGGGAGCGGTTGCGACTGTGCTTCCCGAGTCGATTCCATGTTCTCCTCATGGGGGGCTTCCGAACCTTCTCGACCAACCACATACTGCACTAGTTGCCAATTTTGGACGTTCTTCTCTATCAGATCTTTCAGGTTGTTACACTCCTCCGTCGTATGCCCCCGACACTGATGATACGCACAATATTTATCCCGACCCCTCTTCCCAGGCTTCGAGATCGCTTGGCATGTTTCGAAAAAGGGCTTATTTTGCATCTCCTCTAGTATTTTTGCCCGGTCAGTGTTAAGTGCGGTGTAGACTTTGTTGACATTCTTACTCGGGAAGGGTGGTCGTCCACTACCCGAGCCCCCCCCCCCCATTATAGCTTTTCTTACCATAGTTATCCGACCTCCCCGGATTATCTGACTTCTGATAACTCTGCTTATCCCGATCCCTGGACTTCTCTTAAGATTGGGAGTACGGTTTGAAGTTCCCCATTGCCTCTTCAATTGCTATATGACCTTCGGCTCAGTGGAAGGCCTCTGTCAAATCTGCCGGAGGGTTGATCACCAGATCCTTCATCAACTTCTTCGATTTCCCGATGTCTAGTCCGATAGTGAAGAATCCCAAGGCCTGTGGGGAATTCAACTCTGCTACCGATCCCACAGCCTCTCGGAACCTTTTGACATACTAACCCAGGCTTTCATTTAACTTTTGTCTGACCTGCATGAGTGAAGCTGTGATCTTTCCCTGCCTCTTGTTGCTCCCGAATCGAGCATGAAATTTTTCCCGAAGATCATTCCGGGAGTTAATCGATCTCGTCGCCAGGGTTCCCATCCACTCTCGGGCGCTCTTTTTCAAAGTTGTTGCGAACATATGACACTTGGCAGCATCGGAGTGTCCATAGTATGTCATCAGCCTATCATACCCATATGAGTGGTCATATGGATCCATCCCATCGTAGGTCTCCATCGGGGGCATCTTCTTTTTGGGGTTGGATGTCTCCTGATTGATCTCCGGCGAGAAAGGTGACCCTAAGCAAGCCGAAGGTGTCCCCAACGAATTTTTAGCCGATAGCAACTTCTCCAATTCAGCCACCCTACGGACGAGGGGGTCAGACTCCTTACGAGGGGGCGATCGGGGTCTGCCCCTCCCGTATTTAGGGGTCGCGTCCCTCCTCTTATGTCCCGATCTGCCCGGACGGTCTATGACAACCCGAGAAATTAGACAATTTATGAAAATCTTAAATGATTGATTTAAGGTCAAATAATAGACCTAGATAGGAAATAAGTGTATGCGTTTGATGTTATTGGGATTGAATTTTGAGGATTTCAAAATTCGGTGAAGGATATAGGTGAATTATTCAGGATTAAGAATTTATGTAATTATGTTCTGTGTTTATGGTTAATGATGTGTTCAGAATGTGGTTAAGGGTCAAGGGTTGACCAGATTAATTATATATGTGTCAAACCCTAATAGTATATTAAGAACAGCAGCGTTCGGTTAGAAAATCCTAACGTCTAATAAGAAACCCTAGAAATCGGTTCTGAAAACTCTAGTTTCAGTTCCGGGAGTCCGAAATCCTAATTCGGATATTGAAAACCCTATATTGGGAATACAATATATGTACAAGGTTAAACGCCTATAATTTTTATTAATTAGGGAAAACCCTAATGAATTATCTAAAATCTTAATTGATTGTTTGGAAACCCTAATACCATATCTGAAAACCCTAATTTCAGATTCTGATAAAATGAAAGCCCTAATCTGGGAATGGAAAGGATACTTTTAATGCTTTAGTGCTATTAATTAAGTATTAATTAGGGTAAAAGGTTAATTAATTAACAAACCCTAATTTCTAATTTTTGGAACCCTAATTATTCCGTCAGAAACCCTAATTGTTCAGTGGTGGAATTTAATTGCTTGATTAGCAATGTTAATTAGGAGATATAAATTCTAATTGTCAAGTTATTAGAAACCCTAATCGGATTAAGAAATCTAATTTCCAAGATTGAAATATTATTTTTATTTAAAACCCTAATATGTGGTTTTGAAATCTAATGTGCAATTATGACTCTAAATGTTAAATTAGTAATTTTAATTAGGATAAATTAGTCCTAATTAGCAAGATTGATTCTTGATTAGGAGATTATGATATAATTAGGAAGCCCTAATTATAAGTTAAAAATTTAAAATTTTCTATTTTAAATTTTATTAGAAAATTATTTTGAAATCAAAGTTGCAAAATATTTGTGGGGTAAAATATAAACCCTAAAGGGTTAAACCCTAAAATGTCCAAACCCTAAACCCTAAAATGTCCAAACCCTAAATCCTAAGGATTTCATCAAATGCAAATTCTAGAAAATTAAGGAAAGAACAAAAATGCCCTTATGTGTGTTATTTTATGTTGCTTGAAAATCTTGCAAAATCCATGGTTGTTGAACAACCCTAGACCTAAATGTAGCACTAGCATGTGCCTATAATCCAGCAAATCAGTCCCCAAATCAGCAGCCTATACATTGAATCAAGCCTTATATAAAGATTTAGAGAGAGAAAGTGCTACATTATTTTCTCAAATCAACCAAGTCATTATCTCTCATCAATTTCGAAATTTTAGAGTGAGAGGGAGTGAGAATTTAAGCAATGATCAAGAATCAGCAAACCAAGAACAGAATCAAAGGGCAGAAAATGAAAATTAAAGCTCAAAAGGTATAAAATCTCTAAATTTTTAAATCCTTCGATTCTTGGTTAAATGTTGCAATTGATTGTGCAAAGAAATGTAATAGGGTGTCAATTGATGTTCTGGGTTGTTAAATCCATGACCCATAACATCAAAGTGTACGAATTTAAAGTTTTTCAAAATCTGGAAATCTGGAATATTATGTTTTTTAGTCAAATGTCAGATCCGATAGATCCGTCTGTGTTATGAGTTTTTGATGTTTAAAACTTGTAACCTATAGCCTGTTATGTTTTCTTTAAGATGCAAAAAGAATCAAAGCTAGATCACTTTTAGATCAAACGTTACAAGCGGTCAAAACCCGTTGACCAATTCTGTTAAATCGCGAACCCAGAATTTTCCAGATCTGTTTCTGTGTCCTACTTTGACCAGCCATATCTTGTTCATTCTGTGATGTTTTTGTGTTATTATTCTTGATAGTTGTAGTGCTACATGTTGTCTACAAACTGGAGTTGATATATCACATAAACCGAGCATGAAATTAAAGTTATAAGGATCTAAAACAGACACCTCGACTGTTCTTCAATTTCTGGAAAACCCAGAAATTGAAGAACAGCATTGTCAGAATATTTGATGACCAATACCTCTATGATATGATGCAGGATGGTCATGAAATTTGATATGTAGTTATAGTATTACATAAATACTACAACAGGAAATCAATTGCAAGACCAGAAACGTAATAATCAAAGAGTTATAACCGGTCAAACCACCCACCCTCGAACACTGTCAAGAACACTCAAGAACACCTATAGCGACAGAAAGTGTCGCTATAGGCCTTTAGCGACAGATTATTATTATTTTTCTGGAAATTAATTTAAAATTATAAAAAAATAGTTTTTAATTATTAAAAATACATAATAAATTATGAAAAATTATTTTAAAGTCTGAAAAATAGTTTTAACTATTTTGAGTATATTTCAAAAATATTTGGTATTTTTGGAATGTAAATGGTATTTATTTATTTAGTTATAATATTAAATAAATTATTTAAAAATAGTTTTTAATTCATGAAAAATCATGAAAAATAATATTATGGTATAAGAAAATATTTTAAGTTATTTTTGATGACTTTTAATATTTTGTGATGAAATTCATTAATTAATCAATATTAATGATAATTAGTTTATTTAATAGATATATTAAATAAATTAAGGAAAAATGAAATTAATAAAAATGATTTAAGTGTTATAAAAATATTTTAAGTTATAAATTATAACTTTTGATATTTTGGCATGAAAATATTAATATTTTAATATTAATATTAATTATCGGATAATGGATTTAATGGTTTAAAAATCATATAATTATGATTTTAAGGTATTAAAAATACTTTGATATATTATAATTATATTATAATATTATGTTATGGTTTTCATAATATTTTATATTAAATAAATATTAATGATTAAGGTATTATGTTGTATTTAATTTATTTAAATACGGTTTTAAGGACTGAAAAATGTTGATAAATGGTAATAATTATCCGAAAGTTATTACGAGCCTAGGAAAAATGTTTTGTCTGATTAGAAATTATCTGTGATAATGGTTAAGTGGTTTGACAGAGTTTAATTGAACTTAAACTCGATATTTGACCAACTAGACTGTCGGGATGTTAGAATTGCATCGAATTCAAGTCAGACTGAAATAGTTTGACCTGATGCTAAGTCTTATGTGTTGTATAGACTGATAGGGTTATGTGGTAATGTGTTTAGGTTATTCTGTGGATATAAATATAACAGTAATATACTGTGATGATATTATTCTAATATTGGAGATCTATATTATTAATATTAGGTCTTCGGATAAAGCGTTATAAATTGCGTGCGGTAATCAACGGTGCAGGCAAGTTTTTCAGTTCTATTATGTTTGTGGATGGAATGTGTTATGTGTTAAATTACATATTATGCTCTATGAATTGTTAAAAGTCAAAATATGACTAAGTTAATTGGGTTATGGAACTCAATCAATATGTGATTACATGTTGTATGATGTAACTTGATAAATTAGAAATGTATAATGCATGAATTAATGTTTTGTAAGAAATTATGGATGTATATAGGATATGTTTAGTAAAGAATATATGTTGCATGCAGATATGCATATTAAAGGAAATGTAGTGCATATAGAATTGTGTGTTATGTGAAACATGATAGATTGTTAAATTTGTTGGGCTGTCGAGCTCAATCTTGCAAACATAAACTTTTTGCAGGTTAATGATGTTAGACAATATTATTTGCTATACGGATGATGAAGATTGAACGATGCATAAAATGAATACATTTTTTTGATTTAAAAATGGTATAGATCTATGATTGATAGTTTTATCAAATGTAATTCTCAGCTATGTACAGTTTGAAATGTTGTATAGATAAAGAAGGTTTATTTTGAAATGAGAATAGATATGATTCTTAAACAAATGAATTATTGATAGGAACGATAATGCCAAGTTCAGCTTGGGACATAAAGTGCGGCTAGTATGTAATAGAATAGTTTAATAAATGTGTTATATGTTAGAAAATTTATGAATTTGTGTATAAGTTAAGGTTACTCGACTTGGGTAAAATAGTGTGTAATGTATTGTATAAACAATTTATGTTTATATCTTCCGCAAATAGTGATAGAAATAGTATACCGGATCCGAGGCGATTCGGGGCCCGGATTCGGGGATGCTACAGTTGGTATCAGAGCTGTTGGTTATGAAGCTTAGGTAGGAATACCTGAGACCAATAACCGCAGTAATTAGGATAAGATCTAACTCAAATAGAGTTAATTGGTCGTTAAGATTCAAAGACGAATCTCGGCGAGAGTAAAAACACAGAGTTCCCTAACTCTGATAATAAAGTTGAACAGTAATGGTGAATAGATCGAGTCTAAAAGACTGAAAGTGCAGGGATAGAAGATCGTAAAACAAAACGATCATGGGCATAGAAATAAATCATAATATATACGATAAGATCACCCCGTGATCTGATAAGGTTATGACAGTCAGAAAGAATCAATCTTATGATTGAAAAGGTTACAGCATAATGCTGTGTGAAAGTTGTACTATGAAATTGTACTATGAAAACTCATGAAAGAGTTATGGATTATGAATACGAATTGAATTCGTATTGAAAAAGGGGGTTAAGTATTAGGTGGGGATTCAATTGAGGACTTGTGTCAGCCGCTGAGTTGTATAATTCCTTGTATGGGCGGGGAATTTGTACTTGGTTTTAAAATCACTTAGCTTCCTGGTCAATGTAGTGGTTTGGTTGATCAATTCTTTGTATGGGCGGGGAATTGTTCGCTTAGCTTCCTATATTGATTAGTGGTCGAGTTCGGTTTGACAACCACTTAGTTTCTGGCATTGATAATCATTGAAATGTTGTGTCGCGCTATTTGCTATATGCGTGTTAAGAGGGTGATTCCTTTCTCATGTGTATGACAGATAGATAGGTCATAGTTAGAGAATATAAGGTTAAGTACGAGTTCTTAAACTTATACTTTTGTGACATACTTGACGCATAGTTATATGAAATGTTTATGAACCCCTCAGCGAATGGACTCCAAAGGTCTGTCTAGGAAAGTTCGTGAACTCATATGATTGTGGCAATTTATGGACTCATAAGTGTGGTTTTATGAACTGGGTATAGTTATGTGTGAATGGAGTATTGAGGATAATAGGAACAGATAGAATGTTTAAGCATATGATCATTAGTGGAGAATTAGGTTTTCCTAAACCTCTATCTATGCTAGATTTCAAAATTTTGACATCAAGCTAAATACGCACTATGTGTCTTTTAAAAAAAATGTTTTTATTTATCACTTATGTACCATGTGACCTGGTGCAGAGATGATAAAAAAATGATGGAGTTATCAGTGCAGAATTACTTGGTGTTGGATGTGATCTAAGGATCGTCAGCCCACTACAGTATGATGTAGTATAACAAAGTCACAAAATGACGAAATCCTCAACGGACTGTTGAATACAGTGCGGCATCATGACGTCATTCTCAAAAATATTTTCAAAAACTCCAAGTGTTTATTGAAAGAAATTTTCCGAACCAAATTGTTTTGCTGTGGAATCAAATAAGACTGAGGTAAGCAATTTTGTGCGCCTAAGGCGGATAAGAGAAACAAAGTGTTCCGACCAGCAGTACTTGATCAGTACAGGGCATAATGGGCTAATCACCCTTTTTGTCTATAAGTTATGACGGTTTGCGGATGAATTTCCATAAAACCTTTGCGAAAATGAGAAACAAACAGTCTATACGATTCCTCAGCACAGTTTTAAAATTTTTACCTTTGCGAGTGGTGTATTGGGTAGCATGTGATATGTGTGAATGGTGCACGGTGTAAGGTGTAAGGTGAATTTCGGGGACGAAATTCTTAGAAGGAGGGGTGAATATGATAACCCGAGAAATTAGACAATTTATGAAAATCTTAAATGATTGATTTAAGGTCAAATAATAGAACTAGATAGGAAATAAGTGTATGTGTTTGATGTTATTGGGATTGAATTTTGAGGATTTCAAAATTCGGTGAAGGATATAGGTGAATTATTCAGGATTAAGAATTTATGTAATTATGTTCTGTGTTTATGGTTAATGATGTGTTCAGAATGTGGTTACGGGTCAAGGGTTGACCAGATTAATTATATATGTGTCAAACCCTAATAGTATATTAAGAACAGCAGCGTTCGGTTAGAAAACCCTAACGTCTAATAAGAAACCCTAGAAATCGGTTCTGGAAACTCTAGTTTCAGTTCCGGGAGTCCGAAATCTTAATTCGGATATTGAAAACCCTAGATTGGGAATACAATAAATGTACAAGGTTAAACGCCTATAATTTTTATTAATTAGGGAAAACCCTAATGAATTATCTAAAATCTTAATTGATTGTTTGAAAACCCTAATACCAGATCTGAAAAACCTAATTTCAGATTCTGATAAAATGAAAGCCCTAATCTAGGAATGGAAAGGATAATTTTAATGCTTTAGTGCTATTAATTAAGTATTAATTAGGGTAAATGGTTAATTAATTAACAAACCCTAATTTCTAATTTTTGGAACCCTAATTGTTCCGTCAGAAACCCTAATTGTTCAGTGGTGGAATTTAATTGCTTGATTAGCAATGTTAATTAGGAGATATAAATCCTAAATGTCAAGTTATTAGAAACCCTAATCGGATTAAGAAATCTAATTTCTAAGATTGAAATATTATTTTTATTTAAAATCCTAATATGTGGTTTTGAAATCTAATGTGCAATTATGACTCTAAGTGTTAAATTAGTAATTTTAATTAGGATAAATTAGTCCTAATTAGCAAGATTGATTCATGATTAGGAGATTATGATATAATTAGGAAGCCCTAATTATAAGTTAAAAATTTAAAATTTTCTATTTTAAATTTTATTAGAGAATTATTTTGAAATCAAAGTTGTAAAATATTTGTGGGGTAAAATATAAACCCTAAAGGGTTAAACCCTAAAATGTCCAAACCCTAAACCCTAAAATGTTCAAACCCTAAACCCTAAGGATTTCTTCAATTGCAAATTCTAGAAAATTAAGGAAAGGACAAAAATGCCCTTATGTGTGTTATTTTATGTTGCTTGAAAATCTTGCAAAATCCATGGTTGTTGAACAACCCTAGACCTAAATGTAGCACTAGCATGTGCCTATAATCCAGCAAATCAGTCCCCAAATCAGCAGCCTATACATTGAATCAAGCCTTATATAAAGATTTAGAGAGAGAAAGTGCTACATTATTTTCTCAAATCAACCAAGCCATTATCTCTCATCAATTTCGAAATTTTAGAGTGAGAGGGAGTGAGAAGTTAAGCAATGATCAAGAATCAGCAAACCAAGAACAGAATCAAAGGGCAGAAAATGAAAATTAAAGCTCAAAAGGTATAAAATCTCTAAATTTTGAAATCCTTCGATTCTTGGTTAAATGTTGCAATTGATTGTGCAAAGAAGTGTAATAGGGTGTCAATTGATGTTCTGGGTTGTTAAATCAATGACCCATAACATCAAAGTGCACGAATTTAAAGTTTTTCAAAATCTGGAAATCAGGAATATTATGTTTTTCAGTCAAATGTCAGATCCGATAGATCCGTCTGTGTTATGAGTTTTTGATGTTTAAAACTTGTAACCTATAGCCTGTTATGTTTTCTTTAAGATGCAAAAAGAATCAAAGCTAGATCACTTTTAGATCAAACGTTACAAGCGGTCAAAACCCGTTGACCAATTCTGTTAAATCGCGAACCCAGAATTTTCCAGATCTGTTTCCGTGTCCTACTTTGACCAGCCATATCTTGTTCATTCTGTGATGTTTTTGTGTTATTATTCTTGATAGTTGTAGTGCTACATGTTTTCTACAAACTGGAGTTGATAGATCACATAAAAAGAGCATGAAATTAAAGTTATAAGGATCTAAAACAGGCACCTCGACTGTTCTTCAATTTCTGGAAAACCCAAAAATTGAAGAACAGCATTGTCAGAATATTTGATGACCAATACCTCTATGATATGATGCAGGATGGTCATGAAATTTGATATGTAGTTATAGTATTACATAAATACTACAACAGGAAATCAATTGCAAGCCCAGAAACGTAATAATCAAAGAGTTATAACCGGTCAAACCACCCACCCTCGAACACTGTCAAGAACACTCAAGAACACCTATAGCGACAGAAAGTGTCGCTATAAGCCTTTAGCGACAGATTATTATTATTTTTCTGGAAATTAATTTAAAATTAGAAAAAAATGGTTTTTAATTATTAAAAATACATAATAAATTATGAAAAATTATTTTAAAGTCTGAAAAATAGTTTTAACTATTTTGAGTATATTTCAAAAATATTTGGTATTTTTGGAATGTAAATGGTATTTATTTATTTAGTTATAATATTAAATAAATTATTTAAAAATAGTTTTTAATTCATGAAAAATAATATTATGGTATAAGAAAATATTTTAAGTTATTTTTGATAACTTTTAATATTTTGTGATGAAATTCATTAATTAATCAATATTAATGATAATTAGTTTATTTAATAGATATATTAAATAAATTAAGGAAAAATGGAATTAATGATTTAAAAATCATATAAAAATGATTTAAGTGTTATAAAAATATTTTAAGTTATAAATTATAACTTTTGATATTTTGGCATGAAAATATTAATATTTTAATATTAATATTAATTATCGGATAATGGATTTAATGGTTTAAAAATCATATAATTATGATTTTAAGGTATTAAAAATACTTTGATATATTATAATTATATTATAATATTATGTTATGGTTTTCATAATATTTTATATTAAATAAATATTAATGATTAAGGTATTATGTGGTATTTAATTCATTTAAATACGGTTTTAAGGATTAAAAAATGTTGATAAATGGTAATAATTATCCGAAAGTTATTACGAGCCTAGGAAAAATGTTTTGTCTGATTAGAAATTATCTGTGATAATGGTTAAGTGGTTTGACAGAGTTTAATTGAACTTAAACTCGATATTTGACCAACTAGACTGTCGGGATGTTAGAATTGCATCGATTTCAAGTCAGACTGAAATAGTTTGACCTGATGCTAAGTCTTATGTGTTGTATAGACTGATAGGGTTATGTGGTAATGTGTTTAGGTTATTCTGTGGATATAAATATAACAGTAATATACTGTGATGATATTATTCTAATATTGGAGATCTATATTATTAATATTAGGTCTTCGGATAAAGCGTTATAAATTGTGTGCGGTAATCAACGGTGCAGGCAAGTTTTTCAGTTCTATTATGTTTGTGGATGGAATGTGTTATGTGTTAAATTACATATTATGCTCTATGAATTGTTAAAAGTCAAAATATGACTAAGTTAATTGGGTTATGGAACTCAATCAATATGTGATTACATGTTGTATGATGTAACTTGATAAATTAGAAATGTATAATGCATGAATTAATGTTTTGTAAGAAATTATGGATATATGTAGGATATGTTTAGTAAAGAATATATGTTGCATGCAGATATGCATATTAAAGGAAATGTAGTGCATATAGAATTGTGTGCTATGTGAAACATGATAGATTGTTAAATTTGCTGGGCTGTCGAGCTCAATCTTGCAAACATAAACTTTTTGCAGGTTAATGATGTTAGACAATATTATTTGCTATACGGATGATGAAGATTGAACGATGCATAAAATGAATACATTTTCTTGATTTAGAAATGGTATAGATCTATGATTGATAGTTTTATCAAATGTAATTCTCAGCTATGTACAGTTTGAAATGTTGTATAGATAAAGAAGGTTTATTTTGAAATGAGAATAGATATGATTCTTAAACAAATGAATTATTGATAGGAACGATAATGCCAAGTTCAGCTTGGGACATAAAGTGCGGCTAGTATGTAATAGAATAGTTTAATAAATGTGTTATATGTTAGAAAATTTATGAATTTGTGTATAAGTTAAGGTTACTCGACTTGGGTAAAATAGTGTGTAATGTATTGTATAAACAATTTATGTTTATATCTTCCGCAAATAGTGATAGAAATAGTATACCGGATCCGAGGTGATTCGGGGCCCGGATTCGGGGATGCTATACAGTCCGATCTTCGATCTGGCGAACGGATCCTCATTCTACTTCGGCCTTCTCGCGACCGGCTGTGATTCATGCTCCTTTCGTTTCCAAACTCTCCCCGTTGAGGTGACCGGGATCGGCTCTGATGCCTACGCCTTTTTGAGGTGGCTTCCTGCTCTCCAGCCACCTTCATCAACTGTTATTCGAGTTCCTCTTGCTGAAGGCGTAGGGCCAGCATGGCGTCCTTGTTCTGTTGCATCTTTTTCAGCAGAATGAACTCCCTCTGATCTCGGCTGTTCTTCCCTCGCTCCTTCCCGTGTACCTCCAGCGCCCGAGAACGATTCTCATCTGCACGACTAGCCTGGTTGGGGTATGATGGATGTCATGGAAGAGTCTTCGCCGGAGAGAAGCAGCCGGTTCCTCCTGATCTCCCTGGACTCGAGAGCCCAGTCTATCTTTCACCGACCCCCTCACCAGTGTGGTTTGGTGGGTCTTTACATTTTCCTAGTTAGAGGCAATGTTCTCCTTACTTGTCATGGCCTGTTACCGAAAAAGTTGGGTTGTGATTGTAAGAACACTAAAGGCCCCTCCTTCTACCGCCAATGTAAATGCCAAGTTTCGCCGGCGCGTCCAATCACAGAATCCACGCGCTAGAACCTGCACAATAACAGATCACACAGAAGCTTGACGGCTTGTGCCGCCAGGGGATAGCTCCAATGTGAGAATAAGTATAAGCCGTTCACAAGGTTTAACAATGGAGGCTAAGTGTTTAGTGCTCAAAAGTAGATATTACCTGTTAATTGTAACCTTGGCCTTATATTTATACTGCTCACCACCTTTAGAATCCTTCTCCGAGTCGGATTAGGACTCCTAGGCATGGTAGTTGCCATAACTTGGATCCAACACAATCTCCTTAAAAGGTGCAAGTGGAATCCAATTCAATCACTACCTTTGGAGTTACCTTATTCAATTATGATTAGGATCCCGAACTCTGTATGCAGGAGTGCCCACTGTGCAGGCCCAAACAATCCCACCATCAGGTCTGGGCTTCGGCCCAAAGGACTCGAAGACCAGACCCCGAACACCACATGACAGGATAAGGCTCCGGTAAAAAGTTCTCGCAAGCCGAACCCGAAGATCATTCACTAAGATGAGGCTCCGGCCCAAAAGGACTCGGACGCAGACCCGAACACCTCCACCCTCTCCATGGGCTTCAGCTCAGTAGTCTCCTAAAGCCCTTCTAATGTCAGGCCTTCGGCCCACATAAAGGTCGGTAAAATACTCCCGAACAGAAATTATTATGAGTTAAGTTTCATAAATAGGGTGAATAATTTACTTAATTAAAATAGTAAATTAATATAAGTATAATTGATTTAATAAAGTGAGAAGGTAATATTTTTCATGAAAATGTAAATATTAGTATAATGTGAGTAAAATATTTATTAAGTACAATAAATATTTTAGTTGGAAACTTTATGGAATAAAATGAATATTTATGGTATTAAATAAATATTTGATGAAAATTGTTATGGGATAGTTTATTTAAGTGTGATAAAATAGATGGGATTTATACGTATTTTATTACGCGAGTATAATGGTGATATTCTAATTTAATCAAATAATTAAATTAGAGGAGTGAGAATTTGTTAAATAATGCTATGATTATAATAGTTGAATAGAGATTATAATTTTACTGATAAGGTTAATTTTATTTCTTAAGGAATTAAAGGTATATAATCTAGTTTATATTTCTAGTTTATGTGTTCTTGAGTTTCTTTTAAAATTGGGGTTTTGGTTAATGAATTTGTGGGTTATGATGTTATATATGTTATTAGATTTTTTAATTTTATAATTTCATAATAGTCATCTAAAAAATGATTTTTCAGAAATCAAATTCATGTATTTATGCTAAAGAAGGGGAATTTGGGTTTTGATGGTAATGTGTGTTTTGGTGTACTTTGAGACTAAAATTAATGATGAATTCGTGATTGAAACTTTAAATTGATGGATGATTGTTGTTCTCCTCTATAAAACAAAAACAACGCAACTTGAACGGATCAAATTTGTTAAGAAACGAATTCGTGATGAATGAATACACTTAGCATGTTAAAAATATGAAAAATTAGTATAAACCAATTAGAATTAGTATAAACCAAGTCCCACATCGAGAAAATTGAAAATTTTACCCCTTTTCTAAACCTATAAATAGAAGGGTTTGACCCTTTGTTTCATTCACCAACAATAAGGCTTCCAATTTTGAGAAATGTTTTATTGTGGGAGGACTTTTTATAAAGATCTCCTTAGTTAAATCTTGGTTGAGTACATATTCAATTTGTGGAATTCGTATTTTCGGTTATGTTTCTTATTTAATATTTGGTAATGTTATTATTTTAAATATTGTATTTAGTTTGTTAGTTAATGTTTGAATTTTGAAAGTTTAGTTAGTTTTGTTAGTAAACTAGTTAGTTTATTATGTTTATTTTGGCTTGAAATTGATTATTTAAATGAGTTCTAATAATTGTAATTAGAGATATGAAGCCTTAACATCATCCAAGTGTAACCAAAACTCACAAAATAAAAGATTTACAAAGAACCCTGTTGGACAGTTTTTGGGACTGAGCTTGAGGACCATTTGTGCTTTTGATTTATGTCTAAAAGCTTAATTTGATGATTGTATGTTATATCCCTCTAAGTTTTGAAGATTTCCTAACTTGAATGAACCAAAACGGAGTTAAAATAAATCCGTGGTGAAGATTTTAGTAAACCATGTCTAGAAATGAAAACTGAATGAATAGTGACTACAGTGTCAAATTCTGGAATAACTATGTTGCCTGAAAAATTCTGAGTTTCTGGGTAGTTGTAGTACACTGAGTTAGGAAGCCATAGGCGTTGGAATGACCTCATTCCGACCTCGGATAAGGGAGTTATGGTGATTGGAAGGAAATGTGTCGAATTTGTCAAATTGGAATTCAGCAGCGGGACGTGCTATTTGGGACACTGTTTCGATCAGTTAATGCTTTCATAAAATTCTGGGGTTTTGGTATGTTATAGTACACTGAATAACTTTCCATATACTCCAGAACGGACTAATTCCGACTTCGGAGCAAAGATTTATGACCATTCAAAGTAGTCGCGTCAAAACTGTCTAACCAACTCGAGGCAGTCACCTTGAACTAATTTTAGAATTCTGTGTTTAGAATTTGGAAAAGGTCAAAGAATAAAAGTTGTAGTCCCAGAAGTTAGCTTCGCGTGGGCTCAAGAATCGCTCAAAAATGTTTTGAAACGAAAAAGTTATGACTGTTTTAGCGAGAGAGGGTAAAGCTGGGAAAGAATGAAAAACATTTTTGAATGCCCCTTTTTGAACATTGTTTTGGACTGTCTATCTTATCCGAAATGAGTGTCCAATAACTTTTAAAAATAGGTTAATATGATGTTAACAGCATATCCAAAGTTGGATGTCATCGGACTTATGAGATATAGAGTAAAGTTTACATTACAACTACTATGCGTTGCTATGTGACTAATAGTTTATGTGTATGATTATATAATTGTGTAGGGCACGTGAAGTGCAGATAACTGTAAGCTGTTAAATTGTTATTGGTAAACAACGATCAAGGCAAGTCTTTCGGTTCCTATTTTCTACGTGGACTTGATGAACTGTTTTAAATTACATGATATGTTATATGTGTTGTAAACGAGCATGATATGTTATACATGTTGTAATCATGAAATGTTAAAGTCAATTTATGACTATATTGTTTTGGTTAAATAATGATGATTGAGTAAGGAACTCAATCTTTATATTTGCTATGTGAATTAAAGCATGTATGTCATGTTACTTTAATTATTAGGACATGTATATTGAGCATATTATTATGTGCTATGTGATGCATGAAAACTGTTAGAACTTGCTGAGCTATCAAGCTCACCCTTGCAAATAACCATTTTTGTAGGTCAAGATTTCAAGGTAAGGATATGTGCTAAGTGAATTATAGAGATCCATATTCACGAATATTACTTATGTTTTATGAGAAATGTATTTAATATTTTGAATGTAACATGTTGTTAAATTGTAAGTTGAGTTATCTGGTGTATATAGATATCTATTTATGATGTAAGACTTTGTATAGTCATTTCGTTGTAACGATTCATGATATAAATTTGAATTGAAGAGATGTAATATAAAGGTTGCGATTTAGGGCAATACAGAAGGAAATGTATAAAAGTTTTAAATATTTCGCATTTTTAGTGATTTTAATATCGAATAATGATGTAAAGATAGATTAAAGTTGTACTGTTAACGATCGAGAAAGATAATATTATTGTATGAATTTTGGGGTCGTTACAATATATATCCATAACTATAGTATATATATTTATTTAGCCATACACCACTTCACATATGTTATCACATATTAAATCACTTATATTGCACAAAGTTTTAAATATCAATAATGTATATACATATAAAATGACTTGAAATTCTTGGTTATTACAATTACTTTCTTCAATCTTGTTATACATCAATTGGTATCAAAGTCAAACATGGTGATGAACCTATCTTCTTCCTACTCTGATTTTTTTGCCTCTATGTTAGTTGTGAATTTTTTTTACCTCACACGACTCCTCGTTCAATTCACTTGTAAATCGACAACAATGTCCTAAGAAAAAAATTAATATTGTTCACATTTGCACTGTTTGTCCCAGAAGTACAAATATGTAGCTAGTCTTCATCATGTGTGTAGCTTTGCTCTTTTTTCAAGAGGTGTTTGTGAATTGAAATAGCTGATGATTCTTATATCAACTAAATGCCGAGATGCACGAATACAGTTGCGGAGATACGAGTGCGTTACACAGGGATACTAAGATTTGTCAAATCTTAAAATATGTGAATTCGGGTGTGGGGATTTGGCACATTTTTTTATCCTTATATATGTTATATTTATGCGTCTTGTCACTAACTCGCTAGCGGGTGCAGCTCCCTCACTCCATAAGATGACTTCCATAGTAGTATATTCTAATATTCTCTTAAACTATTGTTAGAGTCAGAAGGGCTTCATAACTAAGAAGAGTGGGCGAGTTAGTGTTGTAGCTAAAGTTCTCTCTATATTTGGAAATAGAAATAGAATGCCCTTTAGTTAGATTGTGAATATTCCTTAGATTGTGAAGGGTCACAACAACATTGGGTGGCAAAAATAGATTGCTTACTTTTAGTAAGACCGCTTTTTTGGTAAACAAAATTCTATTAGATAGGCATGATTGTTTACAAGACAAGAGCTAGCTTCTAGCTGTTCTACACTTGAACATATAAAAAGAAGCAACCTTTTCCATTAAGCGATGTTGCCGGCCAAAGACCAAACCGAAGCTTCAAGAAGTAGATGCCATTGAAGTGATGTAAGCTGTAAATATAATATCTTTAACCTAATAACAAAATTGTAGCTTTGATCGATATTCACTATCCTAATCAAGGCCCCTTTCTATCTCTGGAATATAATGTGGAATCTTACTAATTGCACCCGTCTCTTCTCTGTATGAAGTGGCGGAGAAGGCATCGACTTGCAACCAGGAATCTATATCTTCTTTTCCATTAGCAGTTGGATATGCTTGTAAAAGTAATTACCATATCCCTCATTCATTTCATTGGTAGTTCGTCCAATTTTTGCAGGCTTAGTATTGTTTTTCATTGGTAGTGGAATCTTACCTTGAAACGTCCTTCAAATTCTTCTAATTTTAATTTTTGATGTAATGGGTTAAGAAAACGCTAGCAAATGTGGACAATCAGAAGATTTTTGAAATTGGTTGTTTACATATGGATACAAGTTGATTCGAAATCAATTCTGATATAATAATTTAATGCAGTACCAGCTTTCCAGATTTACGAAAACTCTCAATTGATTTAAGTTAATTTTTTTGATATACTATTAGCCCTTTGAAAACAAGTACAGTACAGTTGGTGCATATTTGGTTTGGGACGAGTTTTTTTCAACGCATCATTTTTTTCCTAAGAAATACAGATTTTAAGCTTCAACCTCACTGGCTCATTTTTTGTGCGATGCGTAGGGTTATTTTTTGTGATGCATGGCGTCAATTTTTTGGCGAACGCATTTTTCATTTTGGGTGCGGTGCGTTTGTGGCTTAAAACCCGTCTAAGCACACTTTTCAAATGATCCAACACATCAAAATGAACACGTCCATTGTGGCAGTGACAATACATACACAGGAAAGACAACCGAAGCTACTTAACCTGCACGCCAAAACTAAACAAAAAAAAGTTTAACTAGCACAACATCAAAAATATGTAGTGGAACTCATGCTCTATATCACATATTTGATCCAAAATCGGCTTATCTTTAGGACCAGCTAGCGAAATCAATACTCGTGGAAGTTGGAACTAGAATAAATGTGCATGCATAATATTATTATCAAAAGGCCCATTAATGTTTAGATAACGATAATTGCTACATATGATAAAAAATTAAATACCGATACATGAGATAGGAGGCAATTAAAAAGAACTTTACATATATCATTTAAAATTTTATGTTGATCGCAATCTAATTTCGTCATGAAATTTATAGACAAATCATTTCCATTAAATAAATGCTAAAACCGGAGTTGCTTAGGCACATCATGAGAAAAGTTGAGAAGCATGCAGAGCATGTCATGACGCCAAGATCTGACCATACCACAATCCCCACGCATTACTTTCCAGTGTTGGTATTCCTCACCTCTAGTATCCACATATAATTCCGTCGTGGCTAATAGCACTTTAATCTCATAAAATCCCATCCGTTTTATAATTGAACTCTTAAAGAGTACCAATCTTCCCAACCGTCAACATTTTCTAATAAAAAACTACTGAATTACCAATTTGAGCGTGCTAACTTAACTTAATGAAGCCGAGTCAAACTTAAGAGAGATTTAAGGACCAAACAGGCTCAGAGTCCCATAAAAATCAGTTAAATATGAATGATGACTTGCCAATGTGCTTCCCCCGATTGAACTAGCATTGTGTACAAAAGATTTGCTGGTGAGGAAGCAGTGAAACTTTTTTACTAGCTCTTCCAGCCCAAGGCTTTAAGATGAGTTTGTTTTAGTTCCATGTGCTTCCCAAGACTGCACAAACAGCATAATTAGCAAAAAAAACATTGGTAGTTGAATTTCCAAACTTGCCAAGTGAACGGATTTGTTAAGGATGTCGGTATTGCATGATGTTAAACCATATGTCGGATTCAATGAAAATGGTTTCTGGAAAGAATATGTTGAATTGGTTCCTCTTTTATGCAGGAAGGGTTGAAAATAGGTGTCGAACATATATATATGAGAAGAAAGGGTTAAGGGACCTAACCCTGCATGGGACCAGGAGAGAAACACACATAAAAAGCACATGGCTTGAATCTCAAAACTGATATATTCAACTCCATGTATAATTCTAATAATTTGGGTGCCTAATTTACTAAGGAAACAAGTCCTAATTACTTCTCACATAATTCAAATATAATAACAAGAAAACAACATCCTAATAATAATCTACTACTATTTAAAATTTAGTACATCGATTTACCTCTAAGAAATAATATAACTTAATTACTAATTCATTTAATTCCATATATTGCTTCAAATCATGTTTTTTGAGAAAACTTAAAAATTTCAAAATTTATTGAATCTAAGTTGCACTAACACGCGTTTACAGTTTTACTAGCACGATCAAAACATTTAATCTTGAATCTGTTAAGCGTAAACTGTTCTACAACATAGATTAATTTACACAAAAGCATATGAAATTCATGAATTACAATTCGATACATTTTAAAAGGCCCTCCCTTCCGTTAAAGGTTTATCATATCTGAAAATACGTGCAGTGTGTGCACATGGTCTGTGTATATATATTCCCTATTCCTGCTTCACAGGTTAGGATGGGATTTGGAGTTTTCTACTTTTTCCAATTTTCCTTCTATTTATTTTCAAGCCAGAGGGAGGGCACTGAGAAATGTAACCCAGGAAGTATCAAGAGCGCACTTACATAAGGTCTGGTGGAAGCCTAAAAGCCCCAATACGTACACGCTTAAGTGAGTAAATCTGAGAAAAGAAGGGTGTGAACTCAATCTCAGAGCATAATCAAATAGGATCAAAGTATTCAGGATAAATATGCTAAAATAGTAGGCTCAATCCTGCAACAATAATTACAAACAATAACTATGAAAGGACAGGATTTATCTTTTGTACAGCTGGAGTGAACGTGCTCTATAATTAGTTAAACAAAATCAAAGACTTGGAGCCTACTTGTAATACCAATTACGGAAACTTGTATAATATATATTCAGCATTAAGTTATGGAAATAACTTCTTATAAGAAAAAGGAAAAAAATTATGGAAAAAGAAAGTCAGCACCCACCAGAGGACCGAAGCACCAGCTCTATCCGTTACACCATGGGTTAGCATCTTAAAAATCCCCAAAAAAAATATTAATTACTGGAAAAATGCTCTCTAACTTGAACTTCACTCACTTAAAGTTCCAAAAGTTATAGAAAGTACTCCCTCTATCTATAAAAAAGTGTCCTTTCTTTTTATGTAACTAATAAAAGGGTGGTAATTTTTAGGAAAGAGGCAGTATGTAATTACTCCTACAGCTGAAACAGCCACGACTTCCTACTTAAACTGGCCAAATTTGACAAAATAGAACATACTAATTTGACTTTAAAATAAAAAATACACAAAATTCCATACACTACAAATTTTGACCAATTGATGGTTGCTATAGTCATGGCAATCAAAGAGTTCACAGAATAGCCTTGACAATTGACACTAATTTATACTGCCTTTTCCCCCAAAACATGGCGTAAGTACAATTTTACGGATGTCAAATTAGAATATTATAATATAGTTCCAACTTTGCATTTTGTATTTGCCTTAAAACTAATAATTTTCTTAAAAACATGGGGCCCACTATGAGGGTAATAGTTCTTATTTATAGCAACATTATACATTTAATTTCAATACATTTATTCATTTGAATACAAAACTTTTTCTTTGGGGGACACAGGGAGTAAGAAATACACACACACACATCTAAACAACCAGCAGCATATACACCTAAATATCAACATCACTAAAATCGAATCAAAACTAATAATTGAGTGTTGGCTACCCCTAAGAAAATTAAGACAAATTCCAAGATTCATCTTTTCCCCAACGTTGTTTTACCTTGAGCTCCTATGGACTACGTAACTAATTTACAAGGGGTGTATTCAATTAAAATTTTTAAAGACTTTTAAAGATTTTAAAAGTTTAGTTATATTCGATCAAGACATTTAAAGAGTTTATAAAAGTTTAGTGGTATTCAATTACAATTTCTTTAATGTCTTTAAAAGTTAGGTGGTATTGAATTAAGATTTTTACAAAGTCTAGAAAAGTATTTTGGTATTCAAAAAGTCATAGATTTTAAAGATTTCTATCAAATGGTAGAGTATGACAGACTTTAGAAGAAGAATTATAACTATCAATCTATATCCAAAATTTTACCTCATCTCTAAAGATCTCTAAAGACTTCCAAAACAACACAAAGGTAGATAAAACTAGTTATTAATTGGACTTTTCTTTTATTGGGTCAAACTAGTTATTTATTTTATATGGGCTAATAAATATTAATATGCGATGGATAAATAATTTGGTAAAATTTGGGCCATAAAAATAAAATTAAATTTATTATAATAAGAGAATTAACAAGATATATTAATAAGTAAACAAATAACTAGACCTAATCTGAATTGGTGAGGGAAAAAGCAGCCGTTCGAAAGCTTCCAATAGAAAGAAAAAAAAAAATTTGTTCAACAAAAGTGAGATAAAATCATGAAACTCCCATATCAGTTGTAAAGATTATGTATGTATAATATATGAAAATAGAAAATATATGATGTGTATGTGTATGTTTTTTTTAGTTTTCTGATATTTTAAACGAAGGAAATTACTTTTAATTTTTTAGACATCCTCCATATTCGTCTTCAAGTGTCTTTGGTGTATCATAGTGAAATAAACATGTACTGCTTTGATATATGTTACACATATGATGTCTTTGATGTCTTTGGTGTATCCTCCATACTGTTAATTTTTTACACATGATGTGTATGTGTATGTCTTTGGACAGAATCGTTATCTTTCCCTTATAAAAAAGGGAAAAACGCACTGCTTTGATATATGTTAGGCGCATAAAAAAGGTCCACAAAATCAAATAGAATTAGCAGCAGTTAAGATGGAAAATTGGGTTGACAGAATCACACAATCAACATATATATATAGGGTCCGGATCCTGTAAGGGCTCCCTCACGCTACTAAAATGCGCACTTTTTTTTTGCTTTTTTTTTAAAACAACTAAAAAAAATTAATATTTTATGGAACTAAAATTTTTATATAATACAGTGTTTTGGATGTGATTTGGATACGTATAACAAAATAGGTATGTACAGTCTGTGCAGACTGTACATACATTTTTTTTGTATAGGTATCCAAATTACGTACAAAACAGTGTATTATGGAAAAATTTCAGTTCCATAAAATATTAAACTTTTTTTTAGTTGTTTTAAAAAAAAGCAAAAAAAAAAAAAGATCCGCCTTTTAATTAAGTAAGGGAGCCCTTACCTGATCCTTTCTATATATATATATATATATATATATATATATATATATATATATATTAGTAAAGTAATCAATATACTATTGAATCACACGTTCACATGAGTGTGAATTTCATTTTCTGCAAAGGAAAAAAAATAAAGTTTTGCAACTTTTGATTATATAGATTTTCATTGTCATATTATTTTATGAAAAATAAAGTTTGGTATTCCTACTAAAAAGCGTACGCATATACATAAAGTATATATAGTTCAATGAAAAGTGATCTTAATTTTTGTATTGCGTCTGTAATTTCTAAAGTTTTATTAGTATCCGAGTATCCAAATGTATCATGAAATGAGTAGAATAATGTGAACGCTTTCAACATATATAAAATCTCATGCCACAATAATATAATGAGATTTACTCTAGTTAGTGAAAAAATAGGGAGAGGTTGTACACATGGGCTAATTAACAATTAATATAAGTTGCAAGATATATTAGAAGTATACAAAAGTCTAACACAGTCTTGATAAAAAGTTTATAAAAGTCTGTTACTTATTTTATGGAGTCTATAAAAGTCATTTAAAAAAAGTCTATAAAATCTGTGAAAGTCATTAAAATCCCACAAATTCTATAAAAGTTTGTCACTTAAAAAAAGTCTTTAAAAATCTTAATTGAATACACCCCCTACGATAAGTTTCCTTTCTCATATCTGTCTGCCATGCTCAAAATATCATTTAGATAAACAAGGTCCACCACAACTTTACAGCAGAGATGTTAGTCATGGTTACAGAGATGTAAGAGGCATAGTTAGGATGTGAAAATTGACTACTGATCAAGAAGCATAAACTAACCTTAAGTCCAGCATTTTTTACAAGTTCTCTAACTTCATGATTTCTTCCCTCGTGAACCTGTGCAAAAAGTTTAAGCAAATGAAGTTAATCCTTCGCACTAGGTTAGATTTTTGAATCTGAGAAAGGTAAAAGAGCAAATTAGCAACTAGTTACTCTCCTCCATAACTTATTAAGGAGATGTACACATACCAAAGAGTAAATTAGAAAGTAGTGATTCCATATATATATATATATATATACATTTCTAGTTATTGTCTGACTTATTTACACAATAAATGTGTTCCGAAGGTAAAGGTAACCACCTAAGGCTAAGCACCATAGCGCTTCCCATTATATACTATATTCTCTAAACGAATTAAAGGCTGCCAATAAAATTCCAAAACAAAGAGAACTATCTTTGTTAGTCAGAGGTACTATCTAATACTAAGATGTGACAAACATGTAAAATTCCATTTTTTGTGAAAGAAAATGTGAAATTCCCTAGTTAAAGAATAAGTTGAAATTTTAGCTTTTGTATTTCTACTACACAAAATAGTTGACAAATGGCTTAAGGTTACAATATATGTAGGCATATGTTTATTAAAACTATAAATTTCATATCTCGCAGGAGAAAAAATTGGATAATAAACATAACGGTAGATGCAATTAATCATACACAAAGCAAAACTCTAGTTGAATGCAAATACTAAATGCTTCTAAATGAGCAGAAAATAAAATTACCACAACGCGTATTCGAGATCTTGGTTTGTCAGGCTGTTGTGGTAGTAGCTCAACGGCATCCGGGGTGCAATGGACACCATCAATGACTGTCCCGTCACTGATTGCTACTAAGTGCCGCTTATTAACTACGCCATCAATTGTTGCATTATATCTACAACCACAAAAGGTCAAAAGTATATAAGCACAATAATTATATGAAAGAGTACGTAGAACAAAATTCGATAACATGAGAAACTGATTCAATTTAAAATTAAAATTTGATAATACAGAGAGTTGCAAGCAGCACAAGAAACAAACTGTAATAGAGAAACATAACTAATATAATTCACCATTGAACTTCATGTCATTCCAACACACAAATCGTTACATCGCATTGCATGCGGTTTTTAAGCTTTGTCGTAAAATAACATTTCATCGCAAAGGAATATTCACATTAAAACCCATCAAATATTAAAAAAATTGACAAAAATTTAAATAGAAACTTACTCCTTTGATAAACTAGAAGAAGGGTGCGAAATTTTTTGAGCAAATTCTCCTGCATAAGCAAGCAATTGGTTAAAACTAGTCCAATTTATTATCCTTCTCAAAATCTACACTCGTAATATCTTAAACCTCCATGTACTTACCATCATTTGTTACAATAATCAACCCACTTGTGGCAACATCAAGGCGGCCAACAGTAAACAGCCGTGGTTTTGGTTGTCCCGCATTTCTTTTGTCCTGGAAGAGCACCAAAGATGGCTAATACTAAGAAACACACTAACTACCCATATACACATAGCAAGTCTATTCCCAGGACAAGTTTTGGACATACCCAACTCTTCAAATAATCATCAAAAAGCGATATAACTGATTTTGTGTCTTTCTCTCCTGATGAGCATATGTACCTGCAATGAAGTTAAACTTCTCGACTTCAAAATACATATAGAAGTCCAACCAAAGTTGAGTAAAGAACTTGAAAGGCCAAAGAAAACAAACCCTTTTGGCTTGTTTAGGGCAAGATAGACCTTCGGAGGAAGCTTCTTGGGAAGGCGACTTCCATTGACATAAATCACATCCCTTGCAGGATCAACTTTAGTCTGCCCATTTATTCAATTTAATGCTATATCAGTATTAACATAAAGTTCCTAATTTTAATAATCACAACAACGCATTTTTATGATCAACTGAGTCAATCCATCAATCAAATAAACTAAACTACAACGTAACTAAGAAACAGTTATCTTTTAATCAAGAATAATAAAGAAAAAACTACACTAATAAAAATCTCAAAATATTTAAAAGATAACACGTTTTGAAATGAACCTGACCTGAGGAGTATTGCACACAGAACCATTCACAGTCACTCTGCCTTCAAAGATGAGCTCTTCACTACTTCGTCTTGATGCCACTAATGAGATAAACAACATTATTCAATCAACAAACTTTCAGCTAATTATATAAGTTGAAAACAAACACAAAAACTCACACTTGCACACATAGTAAAAACAGAAAAAATGGATAATGAACTACAAATATACATTTATGAAAATTTATTGAAGCAAATGCAATCCCAATTCAGAAATCAAATAAACTAAATTTAAGAAAATAATATAACATACAACAGATTTACATATAACCAACTATGCAGTTACAAATGCTAAGCTCACCTCCGGCGGCAGCGAGTACCTTACTAAGCCTCTGCGGCGGATCCCTAAAATTTTCATTATAAAACCTCCGAGCAGCCTTCGAATGCTTAGGCTCCGAAGTCAAGACTGTTTTGCTCAAATTATCTTTTTTCTTTTTCTTACAGGCCAAAGATTGAGTTTTGGCGTCAGCCATGGAATAGAGGAGACGCGCCGGTGGGGTGGATTGGAGTGTGAGGTTGCCATTTTCGTCTCGGACAATCCACGGGATGAATAATTGCTGCGCGAATTCTTCCGGCGAGTCGGAATTTGACTCAGGATTGGAGTCGTTCTCGAGGGGTATTAGGGTTTTGCTGGGTTTGGGTTTGGGAGGAGCGAAAGTGATGTTGAATTCGGTGGAGGAAGAGGACAGAGAAGAAGTGATGATGGTTCGGAGGTGGTGGCGGGGAGTGGTGCTGGTGAGGGAGAGTGGTTTAGAGAGGTGGAGGGTGGCGGTGATGACGGTTGATGCGGCTGATAGCGCCGCCGCTATGGCCGTCATTTGTGGTGGTGGTAGATGGTTTTTGGAGGTTTTGGTGTGTGCAGTGGAGTTGGAGATATGAGGGCGGGTAGGACAGTTTATGGGCTTTCTACTCTCTCTCCCTCTCCTCTCTTTTTTTCTTGATTAAATTAGGACCAATATCACTAAACTAGCCGGGTCCCGTGCCTCCGGCACTGTATGGGCAGTGAGATTTATCTCAAATTTAGAACGGCCCAGATGATTTATTAAGTGAGCGAGAAATTCAAAATCATTATTAGATAGATTAGATAGATAGATGTATGGACGGTGGAATTTATCTCAAACTTTGGACGGCCCAGATGATTTATTGAGTGAGCGGGAAATTCAAAATCATTTGTATTTTATTAGATAGATATATAAATACTAGTACATTATAAAGGACCTTGGTAGGAAATGTCCAAGAAGAAAGAAACATGGTTTAAAAAACATACTCCATCTGATCAAAAAAAGTTTTATTTACAAAATTTAAATATTTCAAATATGTACTTTTTTATTTTAAAATATAAAATTATTATTGATTTAAAGTTGAATTGAGACAGAATTATTTAATTTTAGTTAACGACTATCTAAAAAATAGTGTTAAAATAGTTAAGAGATTTTAGTTAACCACTTAACACAATAATAGATATTGTAAAACTATCTAAAAAATAGTGTTAAATAGTTATATGGTTTATTTTTTTTATAATTAATAATGAATTATATAAAATTTGAGTTTAAAAATATCTAAAATTATATTTTACAAGTTATTAATTATCTTATAAATTTAAATAGAAGGAATATTTTTTTAATGTTTATCCTAGGTATAATGATTGTGTAGTTTCATTAGTAATGGTAGCATGAAAGCGAAATTGTTATTAATGTCAATTAAAAAAACTCTTTTGTGGAATAATAATTTTTTTACCGAGATTTTTTTGTGAAACAAAGGGATTTTTGTGAAACAAAGGGATTTTGTGGATAGTATCCTCTCCATATGATTTTATATAATTATTTTGAATTATCCTATTTATTTTGACCAAATATATTTTTCTCATCTTAATTTAAATTTATTTTTCTTGACCTTGATAATTTAAATATCAAGTGTTAATGAAATTCATATAATAGCATTTCTTAAGATAAGGAAAACTCTTCTTTTTTTCAAATTAATTTATCAAACTAAAGCTTTCAAAGATTATTTTCACAATGAGGGCAAAAAGAAATTACAAAATATTTATATATATACTGTATCAGTCCATTTTAAAGGCATATCCCTTTATTTTACATATCATGCTTACCACTTTTAACGAAAAACTAAGACGACAGTTCGTCGTTATATAATAGATAAACGGTTTATATGTTATGGTAACGGTTCGTTGCGTCGCTAAAAATTAAGACGACATTTTTTTAATATACGTGACAGACTGAACCGTCGTCTGATCTATCGCTAAAAATATTGAATAAGGTATATAAAATTAAGGGATATGTAGAATCAAATGACATGCCCTTGATCCTTACCCTATACCGTATATATATAGATATAATATATATCTTATATATGTATATATTATGTATGTAACGTGTGTGTGGCATGTGAATAAAAGAGAGTGAAGGCTTAATGGCCTTCACCTTTACCGAGCATACCTGGAGTGCTTAAATATGCATGTGCTGAAAAGTTTTTTTTTTTGTGCCGACTTAAATGTTACCCACATTTGTAATGGGCCAAGGAAATCAAACTTGAGAGCATATCTTTGTCCCAATTTTTTATGTTTTATATAATAATCAAGATTTTTTATATAAATAAATCCGAAATTTTACGTTAAATTTTTTTTTTTAATATTTTAAAGGTGAGAATAAGTGCAAGGCAAAGTATATGTATTTATGTAATAAATAAAAATATATTTACTACATTAATAATTATAAATGATTTTATTTTAGAATTATTGATCATTATAAATTATATTCTTATAATAATTAATTTTATAATAGAAATGTTTTTATTAATTATTTTTCATGAAAATATGATTATATATTATTTAAATAATATATGAAATGATTATTAGAATTATTATAATAAATACTTTATTATATGAAATTGTACAGATTATTTAAGTTAATTATTTATTAAATTAATTAATAATGTTATGTATGAAAGATAAATCAGATATGGAATCCAAACCCTAATTTTGAATTTTTGATTAAGAAATGAGAATATTAATATAATATTAATTATATTTCAGTACTATAAATATGTACTGTATGTGTAAACTGTTAATAATTGGTCAAATTATAGTGACAGTAAAAAACCTAGTTTTACTATGTTAAACCCTAATTTGAAACCTAAATTAGAGTATAAGATTGTTTTGTAATTGTGTTATATGATTAATGTTAATTATTATAGATTTGATTAGGTAAACTCTAATTAAAATTTAGAAACCCTAATTTCTAAAAGTTAGAAACCCCAATTAGCTAATGAAGAAACCCTAATTTGCTAAATAGAAACCTTAATTGCTAAATTATCAAGCTTAATCCTAATTAGTGGACTTTAAGCCCTAGTGTTCATGTATAATGTAATTAGAAACCTAATCTAATTAAAGAAACCCTATTTACAAATTTTGAGAAACTAAATTTTTGTACAAACCCTAATTAGAAAATCCTACAAAAATTTTGTGCCAAAGCTTAGGGTTAAACCCTAAGTGTTAGCCAATATGACAAGAATGCTCTTAAAATCATAAGTCAATTGTCTATAATGCCCTTTTGTATTCTTTATTAAGCTTGCTTGCAAATCCTACTAAATCTAGGAGTTGGTGACCAACTTATTTGACATTGTGGCTTAAAGAAACTTCAACAAATCAGTTCATGTATCAGCCATGTGCAATATAACATAATATATATAGCTTCAACAGAGAGAAAAATTACTTATTAAGCTCATTTGATCACCACACTCATCCAAGACCCTCTCTCTCTCTCTCTAACCTAAGAAATATAGTAGTATATTAGCTCCCAAATCAAGCCCCACGAATTCCACTAACAGATCAGAAGCCCAAATTCAAGATAGATCAAAGTGAGGTATAAAACCTAACCTTAGAAATCTGATCCTTAATGATATGTTGGATGCTAGATTTTTGTGTTAAAAACATGTTATATGTAGTAGATATTGATGGTCTGGGTTGGTATCTTGTAGATCCAGAACATCTAAGTGCTCAAAACTGTTGATTTTCAAAATCTGGAAAAAAATTAAAAAGTGGTCTGACAACAAATGTCAGACCCTATAAATTTCAGTCTGTTATGTGTTTTTGTTGTTTAAATGTTTGAACGTGTAGTATGTTATGTGAGATTTAATTTGAAACTTGAATCAAGTCCAGATCATGCACAGATTTTATGTTATTGATGGTCAAAAACCGTTGACCGGCCATGACCATATGAAATCTGGGTAACCCAGAAAGTCTTTATCCGTGTCTGACATGGTTTTGCAAAGCATGACTCTGTCAGATGTTAAGTTGTTTATTTATGTTGTTATATCTAAGTTGTTGTATGTTATGTGTACTATGGATACATGCCTTTATATTCCTTAAAACTCAAATAGACTGAACGTAATGGATGGTCAAACTAAGTTGACCGATCTGCCTGAAGAACAATCTGAAAAACCAAGATTGTTCATGAGCACGTACCTGACAGGTACTTTGACCGGCCCATATTTTCTTTTGGGGATGTTTTTAAGTTGATTTTGGGTTATATAATTGTACACTGACATCTATACTACATATTTGAACCTTCATATCACACAAAGGAAGCTCAATATGCATGTTACAAGGATCCAAAGTAGCACCCTCATACTGTTCTTCATTTCTGGGAAACCCAGAAATGAAGAACAGCCTCTGACATGATATTTGAAGGCTTCGATCTCTCTGTGATGTTGTTGTTTGGCCATGATCTGAGTTAGTGTATGTAGTATTACACAAATACTATAATCTTGTTACCATTACATGTAAGACCCCAACTTATTATAAATGAAATTAAATTTTCTCTATTTATTATTTTGAAATAGTAAGGGTTGATTTGATTAATGTGGTTAGTTATGGGTAAAATGCGCAAATATTTCAAATAAGAAAGCGGTTATAAAATATTCATTTTTGTCGGGGAATATTCGTTTGGTCGTGGAATATTCTTACTGTCGGGGAAAGCGATTGGATGAAGAAAACGACAAGTATAAGTTGTTTATAAATAACGATGTAGTTGTTACCGTTAATACTGTTGAAATACTCAGTGGTTAAAACACAGTAACACACGGTATTGCACCAAGTTATGGATTTGAATAAAGACACGTCAGATTTGAATAATATTCTTATTGTTAGTAAATTTTCTGACGTATTTCCTGAAGAACTTCCCGGTCTACCCCCAGAACGTGAAGTTGAATTCTTTATTGATCTTGAACCTGGTACAAATCCCATTTCTAAAACCCCATATCGAATGGCTCCTATTGAACTTCAGGAGTTAAAGGTCCAATTACAGGAGTTGTTGGACATCGATTTCATTCGTCCTAGTACATCTCCTTGGGGTGCTCCTGTTTTATTTGTAAAGAAGAAAGACGGGAGTATGCGACTTTGTATCGACTACCGGGAATTAAACCATGTCACTATCAAGAATAGGTATCCGCTACCTCGCATTGAAGACCTGTTTGACCAGTTACAAGAAGCACAATTCTTTTCAAAGATCGATCTTCGTTCTGGATATCATCAGCTGAAGATTAGAACTGAGGATATCCCAAAGACTGCCTTCAGAACTCGGTACGGGCATTATGAATTCCATGTCATGTCTTTTGGATTGATTAACGCTCCTGCGACTTTCATGGATATGATGAACCGAGTATTCAAGGAATATTTGGATCAATTCGTTGTGGTCTTTATTGATGACATCCTTATATATTCCAAAAGCCGTGAAGATCATGAGCACCATTTGAACCTGGTACTCCAAAGGCTTCGTGAAAACAAGCGGTATGCCAAGTTGAAGAAATGTGAGTTCTGGCTTGTGGAAGTAGCATTCCTTGGGCACGTGGTGTCAAAACATGGAGTATCTGTCGACCCGGCGAAGATTGAAGTAATACAAAGTTGGGAGCAATCGAAGACGGTGACCGAAGTACTAGCTTTTTGGGCTTAGCTGGTTATTATCGGAGATTCGTGGAAGGGTTTTCTCGAATCGCTACTCCGTTAACTCAGTTGACTAGGAAGGATACAAAATTCGTATAGAGTGAGGAATGCAAGAAGAGTTTTCAAGAGCTCAAGAGGAGACTCATTTCGGCACCTGTTCTGACAATACCGTTTGGTTCAGATGGATTTTTTATCTACAGCGATGCTTCAGGCAAAGGGTTAGGATGTGTTCTCATTCAACATGAGAAAGTCATATCCTATACCTCGTGAAAACTTAAAGAATATGAGAGGAATTATCCTACTCATGATCTAGAGTTGGCAGCAGTCGTTTTAGCGCTAATGATCTGGAGGCACTATCTATATGGGGAGAAAGTGGAGAAATATTCCGTTCATAAAAGCCACAAATATTTCTTCACCCAAAAGGAACTCAACATGCGGCAACGACGTTGGCTCAAGCTGTTGAAAGATTACGACCACACTATTTAATACCATCCTGGAAAAGCGAACGTGGTAGCTGACGCGTTGAGTAGAAGATCATATGCGGGAACGAGTGCGATGTTGTCAACACAAAGGCCCATTTTGTGTGATTTACAAAAGATGAAGATAGAATTCAAGACTCCGGGGACCCATGCGATGATGTCAAGTATACGCATATAACCGACTTTAATCGGAAAAGTTAAAGTTGCTCAAGCCACAGACCCAGAGCTGATGCGTATGAAGAAGAAAGTACAAGAAGGTGCTATTCCAGAAGCAAGAATCGATGAAGAAGGAATACTTTGAGTCCACTCCAGACTTTGTGTTCCTAATGACACTGATTTGAAATACAAGATTATGATGGAGGCACACAATACACCATTTACAATCCATTCCTGGAAGTACCAAAATGTATCGTGATCTTTGACATACATTTTGGTGGAAACAATATGAAGAGAGAGATTGCAAAGTTTATCTCGAGGTGTATAACTTGTCAACGTGTAAAGGCAGAACATCAAGTGCCTAAGGGTCCATTACAACCACTTGAGATTCTGAAATGGAAGTGGGAACACATTACCATGGATTTCGTTACGGGTCTTCCCACAGTTTCTCAAGGCATAAATGTTATTTGGGTTATTGTTGATAGATTAACCAAGTCTGCTCATTTCTTGACGATATGGGAGAATTATTCCCTTCAACGTCTTACTCGTATGTACATAAATGAGATTGTGAGATTTCATGGCATGCCAGTATCTATAGTTTTAGATCGTGACCCAAGATTCACTTCACGATTTTGGGTTAGCTTGCAAAAAGCTATGGGCACTGATTTATGATTCAGTTCGGCATACCATCCTCAAACGGATGGACAATCAGAGAGGACTATTCAAACTCTTGAATATCTATTAAGACTATGTGTCCTAGACTTCAAAGGGAGTTGGGATAAATATTTACCTTTAGTGGAATTCTCCTACAACAACAGTTATCAGGCAAGTATAGGTGTGGCTCCATTCAAAACATTATATGGACGTAAGTGTTGCGCTCTTCAGTATGTTGGGATGAGGTGGGTGAAGCAACATTGTTGGGACCAGAGTTGGTACGTATTACTACAGAAAAGATCCAAATGATTCGACAACGTATACAAACGGCACAAGATCGACAAAAGAATTATGCGGATCTTCATCGAAAGGGCGTGGAATTTAGTATTGGGGATCATGTATTTTTGCGTGTGGCTCCATGGAAGGGAGTTACAAGATTTGGAAAAAGAGGAAAGCTCAATCCACGATTTTTTGGTTCATTTCAGATTCTTGACCGAATAGGAAATGTGGCCTATAGACTTGCGTTACCTCCAAGTATGTCTCGTGTTCATAATGTTTTTCACATATCTGTGCTTCGTAAATATGTGAAAACCCGAACCACGTTATTGAGTTAGAACCAGACGAGATATCCGAAGACTTAACATACGAAGAGGTACCTATCAAGATATTGGATAGAAAAGAGCATGTCCTACGCACAAAGGTCATACCACAAGTCAAAGTTTTGTGGAGGAACCATGCTATAGAGGAAATGACCTGGGAGTTGGAAACAGAAATGAAAGCGAGGTATCCTCACCTTTTCGAAACACCAAGTACGTACGTCAATTTCGAGGACAAAATTTCATAAGGAGGGGAGGTTGTAAGACCCCAACTTATTATAAATGAAATTAAATTTCCTCTATTTATTATTTTGAAATAGTAAGGGTTGATTTGATTAATGTGGTTAGTTATGGGTAAAATGCGCAAATATTTCAAATAAGCAAGTGGTTATAAAATATTTATTGTTGTCGGGGAATATTTATTTGGTCGTGGAATATTCTTACTGTCAGAGAATATTCGTACGACGACGCAGCCTTGTGTGGGCCCCATAACGAAAAATGATTGGATGAAGAAAACGACAAGTATAAGTTGTTTATAAATAATGGCGTAGTTGTTACCATTAATACTGTTGAAATACTCGGTGGTTAAAACAAAGTAGCACACGGTATTGGCGTATTGCACCAATTATTGATTCTTACGTAAGAAGGCATTACTCAATAATTGTTACAGAAATTACTGTTCAATATTTTATTTTATTGATTCAATAATTACTGCATTGATATTTATATTATTGTTGTTTCAATAATTGTCATTACACAATATTTTCCATTATCAGATCAATAATTCATATTATTTGAATAATATTATTAGATAGTATTATTGGCAATGTCTAGAAAGTTCTATCTAATGAGAGGTTTGGTCACCTAATTGCGAGCCAATAAGGAGAAATCCTTATTGGAAAGCCCCCTCTTTCCTGGGAACGGTCTGTTATCGATATTGTGATTTTGTAATATTATTTGTGAATAATTAATTATTGATTTATATGATAAGGAAAATATTCATTTTATGTGGATATAGATGGAGAAAATTTTTAATGTGACAATTGTTAAAAATTGTTATTTTATCTTTTTATGATAAAATAATTCATTTAAATATATTATTATATTATAATAATATAATAATGGTGATATTTTTACAATGAATGTGGGATATATGAATAAATGAGGAGGGAGAGTATTTTTGTTACTAAAAATATTTAAAACATGTTTTTCATGTTTGTGGACCCTATTTCTTGACTGAAATTTGATTATAGCCTGTAAAATCGTCCGTATGTGGATTTCGGCCAATTTCTGCTTGGATTTTAGAAAAACTTAAACTTACAAAGTTGTAGAGAATGGAATTTCCTATGGAATGGACATAAGATTCGAATTTTTCTGATAAAAGGGCTATTTATTGTGAATTATTGAAGTTCCGAATTAATTGATTTTGAATTTTTTTGGAGTTTTAAATGAGTTTAATGGGAAAAACGTTTTTGGTGGTTGCTGGTGAGGCGTGACTGGTGTTTGGAAAAAATAAGTGTGCATAGGAAGTTAAGAAAAAATATATTATTATTTAATTAAATTTTCTACTTTGGTGTTCTAAGTATTTTTCTATAAATAGGGTGCTTAGGTTAGAATTAAAAATCACACCAGAAACTAAAGTTTTTTTTCTATCTCTCTATATTATCGAGCGTATTCTTGTGAGTATTTTGATACTTTGAGTGTTGCTATACGGTGCAAGTTCCCTTCAGTACTATATCCAGTATTCCAGTCAGAAGTACTGTCTTTTCGAGGTAAGAGATGTTATTTTTTTTTAAATGATATTATTTCTTTCAATATCATTATGCCAAAATATTGGTAAGATTTTTCTTGTGAAATTCTTTTCTTTTAGTATCGGGGTTACTATTCACGTATACGGCACTATTCACAGAAAAATTAAATTTTCATTTTTTGTCCAAAATATCTATTATGGATACTAACTTTGATTGTATCCATGTTTTGATCATTCTTAAATTGTACTTCACTATGGTTATTTATGAAGTATTTTTGAACTTGGACTGGTTAAAGTACGAATCCTTATTATTTGTTCTTTTGTTTCACTGGATTCATTTTTTTTAAAAATATTTTTCATCATCCTCAGTCCTAAATGATGATATTACTGAATATCTTTGGTCTTTAGTGCAAAGATGGTTGATTTTTTTATGAATATCTTTGGCCCGTAGTGCAAAGATGTACAGGTGTTGAGATGAACATGACCAACTGATGAATATCTTTGGCCTGTAGTGTAAAGATGAATATTTGATTCAAGATGTATATTGATTGATATTACAGGGATAAAATATTGATGATAAACTTTTAAATTCATAGAAGAAATTAGATTTCATTCTCTACGTAACTCTTCTAATGAATTATTATTTTCGTTGCGAATATTGATTTAAAACTTGTTGTCTATTGTAATCTATCAGATTTTTCCTTGTTGAGGACTAACGATAATTTTTTCTATGTTATCTTAGTCATAATATTCTTTACTGGGCTAGTTGAGCTCACCCTTTTCCTTTTTGTTCCATTTTTCTTCTCAGGATGCGAGAATGTAGCGAGTACTAGTCGGGGTATAGAATGAAGGTTCTAGAAAGTTGTTTAGTAGTCCTCACTATTTTGTAAAATAGTGTAAAAATAATTGTAATGAGGAATTATTTGAGTGTTGATATTGTCTAGAAGACAATATTTATTTTTAAACTCAAAGTTTATGTGTTGTCGTATTTTGCACGACAATTGTATTAATAAAGTTGTAGTTGTTTATGTACCATGTATTTGGCGACTCAGAGTGGGTGTTGTATACCTATTTTGGGGGCGTCACGGTTGGTCCAGATTGGTTTACAATAAAATATAATATATTCTATTTATAATATAATAAAACGAATAACTTTTAAAAAGATTTTACTATGCAAACACTATGTAAATACTATGCATAATAAAATATAATATATTCTAATTATTGTCTAATAAAGCGAATAACTTTATAAAAATATTCTATTTTATATAAAAAGATTTTACTATTAGCCTAATAAAACGAATAACTTTATAAAAGTATTCTATTTTATATAAAAAGCTTTTCTGTTTTATTATATTAATAATACTAATAAAATAAAACTTCATTATTATTATTATTATTCACACTATTTAATCGACTATGCAACCACGCGTATTCCTGTACTTTTAACACCGGGTGTTTCAACAGTTAACGGTAAAAAATTTGCCGTTATTTTCATAAAAATATTTTTGTCGTCTTCTCAATCCGACAATAATTTCGTTGTGGGGTCCACCAGTGATTGTGCCGTCATATGAATATTTCCTGTTTTAAAACAAATATTCCCCGACCAATCGAATATTATATAACAACTTTCGTACTTTGCAAAATTTATAAATATTACCCACAACTATAACATTATATCAAATTTATTCCATAATATTCAAAAATGATATTTATAGAAAATACATTTTTATTCATAAAAGTTGGGGTCTTACAATCTCCCCTTCTTATAAAATTTCGCCTTCGAAATTAGGGTACATACCTGGTATGTCGAAGAGGTAAGGATACCTTGATTTCATTTCAGATTCTAACTCTCAGGTCATTTTCTCAACATCGTGGTTCCTCCATAAAACTTTGACTTGAGGTATAACCTTGGAGTATAGAATATGTTCCTTCTTATCCAAGATTTGAACAAGAACCTCTTCATACGTTAAATATTCTGCTATTTCGTCTGGTTCTAACTCCATAATGTGTTTCGGGTCTTTCACATATTTACGTAACATGGATATATGAAAAACGTTATGAAAACAAGACATACTTGGTGGTAAAGTGAGTCTATAGGCTACAGTCCCTACTCGATCAAGGATTAAAAATGGGCCAATGAATCGAGAATTGAGCTTTCCTCTCTTTCCAAATCTTGTAACTCCTTTCCATGGAGCAACACATTACAACACATGATCTCCAATATCGAATTCCACGTCCTTTCGATGAAGATCAGCATAACTCTTTTGTCGGTCTTGTGAGGTTTTTATACATTGTCGGATCGTTTGAATATTTTTTGTAGTCATACGTACTAACTCCGGTCCCAACAACGTTGCTTCACCCACCTCATCCCAGCATACTGGAGAACGACACTTTCTTCCATACAACGCTTCGAATGGAGCCATGCCAATGCTTGCTTGATAACTGTTGTTGTAGGAAAAATCCACTAATGGTAAGAACTTGTCCCAACTTCCCTTGAAGTGAAGGACACATAGTCTTAATAAATCTTCAAGAGTTTGAATAGTCCTCTCTGATTGTCCGTCCGTTTGAGGATGATATACCGAACTAAATCGTAAATCCGTGCCCATAGCTTATTGCAAACTAACCCAAAATCGTGAAGTGAATCTTGGGTCTCGATCAGAAATTATGGATACTAGCATACCATGTAATCTTACAACCTCGTTTATGTACATACGAGCAAGACGTTCAAGTGTATAAGTTTCTCGTATAAGTAAGAAATGAGCAGACTTGGTCAATCTATCAACAATGACCCAAATTGCATTTATACCCTGAGAAACCTTGGGAAGACCAGTAACGAAATCCATGGTAATGTGCTCCCACTTCTATTCTGGAATTTCAAGTGGTTGCAATGGAACTTTTGGTACCCGATGTTCCGCCTTGACTCGTTGACACGTTAGACACCTTGAGATAAACAGAGCTGTCTCTCTCTTCATATTGCCCCACCAAAATGTATGTCGAAGATCATGATACATCTTAGTACTCAAATGAAATCAAGGTATCCTTACCTCCTCGACATACCAGGTACCTACCCTAATTTGGAGGGCAAAATTTCATAAGAAGGGGAGATTGTAAGACCCCAACTTTTATCAATAAAAATGTATTTTCTATAAATATTATTTTTGAATATTATGAAATAAACTTGATATAATGTTATAGTTGTGGGTAATATTTATAAATTTTTCAAAGTACGCAAGTTGTTATATAATATTCGATTGGTCGGAGAATATTCGTTTTAAAACAGGGAATATTCGTACGACGACACAATCATTGGTGGACCCCACAACGGAATTATTTTCGGATTGAGAAAAAGAAAAAAATATTTTTATGAAAATAACGGCGGAAGTTTTACCGTTAACTGTTGAAACACCCTGTGTTAAAAGTACAGGAATACGCGTAGGTTGCATAGTAGCACACGGTATTGATTATTGATGCTTACATGAGAAGTTACTCAATTTTGTTCAATTATTACTTCAGTGATTGTTGCATAGTATCTCACGTTAATTGATTCAATTATTGTTGATATTTTATAATTGAGATGACGAAGTTATTAATATTATTATTTGCAATATTAACGATGTCTAGAAGTTCTGCCAAGGAGAGGTTTGGTCACCTAATTGCGCGCCTAATAGGGAGAAATCCTTATTGGAAAGCTCCATCTTTCCTGGGAACGACCTGGTCGATTAATAATGTGAATAATAATAATGATGATGAAGTTTTATTTTATTAGTATTATTAATGTAATAAAACAGAAAAGTTTTTTATATAAAACAAAATATTTTTATAAAGTTATTCGTTTTATTAGGCTAATAGTAAAATCTTTTTATATAAAACAGAATACTTTTATAAAGTTATTCGTTTTATTAGATAATAATTAGAATATATTATATTTTATTATGCATAGTATTTGTATAGTGCCTGGATAGTGTTTGCATAGTAAAATCTTTTTAAAAGTTATTCGTTTTATTAGATTATAAATAGAATATATTATATTTTATTGTAAATCAATCTGGACTGTCCGTTTAAAGTAAATCGATCTGGACCGTTCATGGATTGGTTACTATTTAGTCCATTCTTCTATAAATAGAAGCTCATTCATTCATTATTTCTTACGAATTCACTGAAACTCTAGAGAGAGAAACTGTAGAGAGAAATATTCTTCTATCTTGAGCGTATTTCTTTAGCATTTAAGAAAGCTTTAAGCGTAGTGCAAGTTTCTTCAAGTATATCCTCGCCCTACCGTCGGAGTACTCTTCTTTATAAGGTAAGGGATATTATTTTTTTCATATTCATGAAGAGAACTTCTGTTATTCCATTCTTTATTATTCTGTTTGAATAACCTGTATACGCGGTCTACCCTATATTTGGTGATTTCTGTTGTTATTCCATTCGTTATTATTCTGTTGGAACATCCTGTCTGTGCGTTTTACGCCGGACCTAGTTCCGTCTTTATTATTCTGTTGGAATATCCTGTCTGTGCGTTTTACGCCGGACCTGATTCCGTTATTTATTATTCTGTTGGAATAACCTGTCTATGCGAAGTAACGCATTCATGGTGATTTTTGATATTATTCCATTCTTTATTATTCTGTTGGAATATCCTGTCGGTACTTATTACGCCTGACCTGGTTTCGTTATTTATTATTCTGTTGGAATAACTTTTCTATGCGAAGTACCGTATGTATGGTGATTTCTTTTGTTATTTCATTCTTTATTATATTCAGTTGGTTAAAGTTTTGACTTCTATACTCTATGAAATTAGTGGAATATCCTTGATATTTGCGCTTCATCCAGTATCTTTTCATGGAAATATTCTTCTGAGCATTCTTAAATTTTACTCTACAAAGAAGTATCATGTTGACAATTTGGACATTATTAGTTTCTGAATAAATTAATTCTTGAACTTGTTTTATTGAATTCTTATATCATTGTCATTATCCTCATATTTATATTTTGTTGAAAGTCATCTGTGACCTGTAGTGCATAGATGGACTTGGTATGATTATGACTAGGGATTATTTGGTGTAATCATGACCGTAATGTTACAAATGATGTGGTAAAAGTTCTCATTGGCCCGTAGTGCATTGATGGACAGTTGTTGGCATGATCATGACCATTGATGAATACACGAATATCCTTGGCCCGTATTGCATAAATAATTTGTGGTTGTGATACTTATGAATATCCTTGGCCGTAGTGCAGGGATGAGGTTGATTATTTATTAAGCTGAGTCCCAGCGATAAAAGTGATGAAAAACCTTTTAAATCATAAAAGATAGTAAATTTTATTCTCTACTTGACTCTTTTAATGGATTGCATGTTCTGCTGCAGTTAAACTTGATGTCTAATGTATTTTATCAGTTTAACACTGTTGAAGACTAATGATAATTTATTCTGCATTGTCTTAGTCATAATATTTTTTACTGGGCTAGTTGAGCTCACCCTTTCTTTCACTGTTCTCTTCAGGAAATGAGAACGTACCCGGAACTAATCGGGGAACGGAGTGACGGTCCAGATGATAGTACTAGTAGTCCTCACTATTCTGTTAAATAATGTGACAATAAATGTAATGAGGACTTATTCTGAGAGTGGATATTGTCTAGAAGACATTATTTGTATTAAAAATCGCAACTTTCTTGTTGTATATTAAAGATTGTATTTGTATTCTGTACCATATATTTGGTGACTCAGAATATATGATGTATAACTATTTGGGGGGCGTCACAAAATGTATTTAATTTATTAAATTATTATATTAAATAAATTATGAAAAATAGAATTAATGATTTAAAAATCATATAAAAATTATTTAAGTATTATAAAAATATTTTAAGTTATAAAATATAAATTTTGATATTTTGTCATGAAAAATATTAATATTTTAATTTTAATGATATTAGATTTATTTAATATTTATATTAAAAAAATTAGTTTTAAAATGATTTTAATATTATAAAAATCATTTTAAATGAAAATAAAATGTTTTAAGTTATAAAATATAACTTTTAATATTTAAAGGATAATTTCATTAATAATTTAATATTAATTATATTAAATAAATAGTTTAAAAATGGTTTTATTAATTTAGAAATCATTTAAAAAGGGTATTAATGAATTAAAAATATTTTAAGTTATAATTAATAACTTTTAATATTTAATAAATAATACATTAATATTTAAATATTAATGGTAATTATTTAAAAATAATTTTAAATCATTTATGTGTAATAGTAATACTTTAAAAATATTTTAAGTTATTATAAATAACTTTAATATTTTGGCAATGGTTTCATTAATAGTTTAATATTAATTAAATATTAATGATAATAGAATTATTTACTATTTAAATCATTTAATAATGATTCTGGTGTTTGAAAAATCATGAGAAATTATAATAATTGTTTAAAAATTATTATAAGTCGTTTAAAAATAATTTGACCAATGTTTAAGATATTTAGAACTTTGGTATAGTGTCTTAGACTCGTTAATTACCCGATACAGCCGTCGGTACACCGGAATGTTTCAGAAATTGATCTGAATTTAGATAATTTGACTAGATAAGTGTGTGTTTGTGATCCAATGACTGTTAAACATGTGTGACAATGTGATTAGGTAATGTACTGACTACAAATAGCAGTACTATATGTTAAGATATAATATTCTAATTGAATGAATGATCTTATTAATGATAGGTCTTGATATAAAAGATAAAACTAAGTTGCGTATTATAAGCAATAGACCAGGCAAGTATCTTACATTTGCATTTACTTTATGCAATGAACATAAGTAAGAAAGTTTCAGAATTATATTACCATTATGCCAGAATATTAACTCTATTGTTATCGATTATGTATCCGATCATTATTTATCAATACAGTATTATTGTATAATTCAGATATTTTTTTTGTTCGTTAATTTCTAAATATGGTTATACAAGTGTCCTCACTTGGATAATCATTGTATTTAATTACATGTTGATATATACTTATTAATTTCTATTATGTATACGTAGACTTCAAAGCCGTCTAAGCTATTTGCTTTGGCTAGACACGAACTTAGAAATATTGTTTAACAAGATAAAACCTTATTATTATCCGACAAAATTATTTTGGTTCGGATTCCCGATTAAGTATGAACATCCCGTACATGGGAAAACTTTTGTGCGCCAGAGGCAGATCAGATGAACGATAATATCGTTCATTGCATGTAGTATTGATCAATACAGGGCATAACGGGCTGATCACCCCCTGTGCCCATAAGTTATGACGGTTTGCAGATGAAGTTTTGTTTAACCTTTTCGAAAATAGAAAATAATGTTCATAGTCTGTCGACTAATATCTAGTTATAGTCAGTACGTAGTTTCAAAAATTTGATATAGAATTATTATATTGTTATTATTGGTTCAGCTTACTTCACAACTGTTGATTCGTTGTAGAAGTGTCGTACAAAAAAAACATTTACTTCTTTCAGCTAATATTTATAATAGATATTACTTGGTGGGCACTCAAATGCTCATCCTTGCTTAATTTAAATGTTTTCGGCAAAGTGTGAACAACCAGAAGGCTTATGCAGAAACAAAGGAAAAGGAAAACAAATATAATAAGATTTGTGGTATTCTATGTAATAGTATGACTTTATTAAGATAATGATAACTATTAAGTATCATGTAATGAATGTTTAAAGGTCGCGTACCTGGGAGTAGAATCTGATGCATATATAAACTAAGTATGATATTTATATTATTGTTATTATTATTAGTATTATTCCGCTTATAGAAATGGTATCGTGAAGCACCGAGTTCGGGTTTCAAGTACCTGAATTTGGGGGCGTCACAGGTTGGTATCAGAGCTTTAGGGTCAGAAACCTTAGGTGGGATAGACCTTAGGCTATAACCTTAGGACAGGGGGAAACGTTAAAAATATAAATAACTCATTTAGAGTTTATAAGGAGATGAATTGAATAAATTCATCGTAAAACAAAATAAAAGATAACCTATATAAAATTATTATTTATTATGTGTATATATTATATGCTAATCAGGATAATTTATGTGTGTAGATGTTAGGTGAAAAAGGCTTATTATATGCTTATAACTTGAAGAAGGATCAAACCCATTCACTCGAGCTAATATCGAAGCCAATAACTGAAATAGAGGCTCACATTGAAGGTAACCTTGATGAGGTGATTATTCTAGAAAATATAGTACCAGATCCAGATATAATAGAACTGGCAGATAGTGATTCGGACACTGAAGTTAGAGCTAATCAAGAATCAACGGAGGTGCAGAATCTGAGAAACAAGGTTTCCTCTTTGGAAAAGTTATGGAAAATAGAAAAGCTGCTAAATAGTCAATTGCGTCAGGCGTTAATAGAAACAATGGAAGAACAAGATAAGCTTAAAATCCAAATTGATCAGATGGGAGCCAAAAGCAACATATCGTGTGCAGCTCCGAGCAAGAAGCGAAAAAGAAAGATAAAAGACCGCGAGATAGAAAACTCCGATAACAACCAAGGGAACCTTAACCGAATAGAGAAGTGTACAAACTGTGACAAGAAAAATGAAAGTGTATCCAGGAAAGGGAAAAAGATATGTTACATTTGCGGCTTTGAGGGACATACCTCTCTTTATTGTCCCGACTATAAGCAAGGTGCATGTTTTATTTATGGGATAGAAGGTCATCAGGCGAAAGGTTGTCCAAGACCAAGAAAAAGGCATAGTGAATAGGTAGTATAGGTTCTGTTGTGTAGGTGTGTTTTATATAATATATATGATTAGTAAGACTGTGTAATGTAATATTCCCAACTTTTGTATTAATCAAGGTTGTAAATCCCGACTTTTGTAGTCACAAAGGGATAGCTGATGTGAAACCCCAGATTTTATGAATAAAGAATTAATTTTTTCGAAATAATTTTTTAATATTATGGTGTGAATTTGAGATAATATTATAGTTGTGGGTAGTATTTATAAATTTTGCAAAGTATGCAAGTTGTTATATCATATTCGATTGGTCAGGGAATATTCTTTGTGTCGAAAAATATTCGTACGACGGTACAATTATTGGTGGACCCCACAACGGAATTATTGTCAGATTGAGAGAATGACAAAAATATTTTATTGGAAATAACGGCGGAAGTTTTAATGTTGATACTGTTGAACTACTGGGTAGTAAAAGTACAGTAATACGCGTTGTTGCATAGTAGCACACGGTATTGATTATTGATATTTATGTGAGAAGTCGCTCAGTTTGATTCAATTATTGTCAATTAATAATATGAATTATTATAGCGATGATGACGTTTTGTTTTATTCGTATTATTAACGTAATAAAACAGAAACATCTTTTTATATAAAACAGAATACTTTATTAAAGTTATTTTATAAATAGAATATATTATATTTTATTATGCATAGTGTTGCATAGTGTTTTGCATAGTGTTGCATAGTAAAAATCTTTTTATATAAATAGAATATATTATATTTTATTTAAAAGATTTTTCTTTAAATATGGACCGTCAGATTAAAGTAAATCAATCTGGACCGTTCATGGATTAGTTACTATGTATTCCATTTTCCTATAAATAGAAGCTCATTCCTTCATTATTTTCTTACGAATTCACTGAACTCTAGAGAGAGAAACTATAGAGAGATAGAAGAAAAGCTTTTTGCTACTTAACTTTTCTTTTCCTATATCCAGTTTCTGTTACGGTAAGGGGTGTTATTCTTTCTTATTCATGAAGAGAACTGTTGTTATTCCATTTCTTATTATTCTGTTGGAATAACCTGTATACGCGGTCTATCCTATACTTGGTGACATTCTTCTATTATTCTGTTGGAACATCCTGTCTGTGTGTTTTACACCGGATCTAGTTCCGTCTTTATTATTATTCCGTTGGAACATCCTGTCTGTGTGTTTTACACTGGACCTTGTTCCGTCTTTATTACTATTCCGTTGGAACATCCTGTCTGTGTGTTTACACCGGACCTGGTTCCGTCTTTATTATTCTGTTGGAACATCCTGTCGGTGCAAATTTTGGCTGACCTGGTTCCGTTATTATTATTCTGTTGGAATAACCTGTCGATGCGAAGTACCGCATGCATGGTGATTTCTTTTGTTATTCCATTCTTTATTATACTCAGTTGGTTAAAGTTTTGACTTCTATACTCCATGAAATTAGTAGAATATCCTTGATATTTGCGCTTCATCCAGTATCTTTTCATGGAAATATTCTTCTGATCATTCTTGAATTTTACTCTACAAAGCAGTATCATGTGGACAAATTGGACATTAGTATTTCTTGGAAAAATTAATTCTTGAACTTGTTTTATTGAATTTTTATATCATTGTCATCATCCTCATGTTTATGTTATGTTGAAAGTCATCTGTGGCCTGTAGTGCATAGATGGACTTGGTATGATTATGACCAGGGATTATTCGGTATAATCATGACCGTAATGTTTCAAATGATGTGAAAATTAAAAGTTCTCATTGGCCCGTAGTGCATTGATGGACAGTTTTTGGTATGATTATGGCTATGGATTCTCTTCGGCCAAGGGAGCAAAGATGAATTGTTTTATGGCATGATCAGGACCGTTGATGAAAACACGATTATCTTTGGCCCGTAGTGCATGGATAATTCGTGGTCGTGATACTAAAGAATATCCTTGGCCTGTAGTGCAGGGATGATTTAATGATGTGGATTGTTCATTAAGTTGAGTCTCAGCGATAAAAGTGATGAAAAACTTTTTAAATCATAAAAGATAGTAGATTTTATTCTCTACATGACTCTTTTAATGGATTGCTTGTTCCGCTGCAGTTAAACTTGATGTCTATTGTATTTTATCAGTTTAACATTGTTGGAGACTAATGATAATTTATTCTGTATTATCTTAGTCATAATATTTCTTACTGGGCTAGTTGAGCTCACCCTTTCTTTCACTGTTCTCTTCAGGAAATGAGAACATAGCAGGGACTAATCGGGGAACGGAGTGTCGGTCCAGAGGATAGCATTAGTAGTCCTCACTATTCTGTGAAATAGTGTATTAATAATTGTAATGAGAACTCTTTTTGAGTTTGTATAATCTCTAGTAGACAATAATTGTATTCAAACTCACAGTTATGTTCTGTCGTATTGTACACGACAGTTGTATTAGTAAGTTGTATTTGAATTATGTACCATGTATCTGACGACCCAAGATGGGTGATGTATACCTAATTTTGGGGGCGTCACAGTTAGTATCAGAGCTTAGGGATATGATCCCTGGATAAGAATGTGAGAAATAGTACTAGGGAGGGGAGAGACGGGGAATTCTTCCTTCGATAGTATGACCTACCTAAGTTTATGTGCTATTTAATTGGTCTGTCAAAGTATAGGATAATATGTGATATGTTAATTAACCCTTATTTTGTGGCAGTGTTTGAAAATGGCATCCGAGAAATGTTGAGATTATCAATGGAGCTCAGGAGACCGTTGAGTCCCCACAGATCAATATCAGGACAATGTGCAACAGGATGGCGATAATCCTCCTTTAAACAACAACACTGATCAATTGACGAACGACGGTACGTTTAGGGAGCTTTTTAGAATTCATGCAACATCAGGCGAAGGCGACGCATCACCGCTAAGCAGTTCAAGGAAGCTGGGACCACCGAGTTTTTGGGAAAGCCAGAACCACTTAAGGCGGAGATGTGGTTTAAAGCAGATCACCAAGATATTTGATGTCTTGGGACGCTTCGAGGAGCAAAAGGGTTCCTTTTGCCACCTTTATGTTGCGTGAAGAAGCAGATCATTGGTGGGAATCTATAAAACGTACCCAGACTGACGCACTCAAGATGTCTTGGGAGAAGTTCCAAGAGCGTTCAACGACAAGTACTTTCCTGAAAGTATTCGTCCCATGAAGGAGGGTAGAGTTATTAAGCTGGAGCAAAAACTATGACCGTGTTGCAGTACGAGGCTAAGTTTAGCGGAGTTGTCCCGGTTTGCATCCCATTTGGTCCGATAATGAGGAGCGAATGGGCGTGCATGTTCTGGCGAGGTTTGAAACCTGATATACGTCATACCTCATTTCTCATAAACTTTGTTTTATATCAGATATTGGGAATAGGGCTCAGTAGTGGAGCGTGATAATGAGTTATTACAACCAAAAGGTAATGACCAGCAACACGATAATAATCAACCGGTGGCAACGGCCATCGAACAATGATAACCATCGCGGGGGGAAATTATCATACCAAGAATGGTAACCACTTCGGTGGTATCATGGCCAAATAATAAGAATGGACATTTCAAGAAGAGAAGGGTTCAACAATGACATAAAGACGTCGGTACCAACATCTGTTTTAAAGGGGGGGAAGAAGAACGACCACCGTCGTATGTTTCAAATGCGGACAAGAGGGACACAGCCGTCCAACCTGTACGCAACAATCCAAAGCGTGTTTTAATTGGCGGAAGGGAGGTCACCTAGCTCGATTTTGTCGTATGATGAAGTCAATTCCAGCTGGGATAATGATGCCAAAGGATGTCCCAGACAAGCCAAAGCCCGGTAGTTTAAGAAAGAGCATTTTTTTTTCCTCTCGTGGCGTGGAACCTGAATAAATTATCACGGGTAGTTAATCATAAGCTCTTACGAAGTCTATACCCGTGTTAGATACCGGTTCTACTCACTCTTTTATTTCACCTAGTTTGTTCAATGTTTGTACTTACTCTGGAGAAGTTAAACGTTGATTTATCTATTGAAACTCCATTGGGAGAAACCTTCGTTACCTCCCTGTTTATAATCTTATTTGATTCAAATCGACCCTTTCACGTTACGTGTTGATCTTGTCTCTTTGAAAATATTTGCCTTTGATGCGATTTTAGGAAACGATTGGTTAACTACTCATCTGTTTTCAGTAAGGTTGTTAGCTTTCTTATTCCTAACCAACCTATTATGCGAATTCAAGCACCAAACCACTAATTCAATCATGTCATATTAAGCCATAAGTAAAGAGCCCCGATCCTTTTGTTGATGACTTCCTTGTTGTGGAATGCACCAAAGCCAGACTTTTCTTAGGCGACGTTGTGAATGACGATAACAAGTTGATAGGTATCAGTTGTAGGTGCTATCTAGGTTAAGGGATAGAAGTCACAGTTGGTATCAATGTGACGTACTATCCAAGTGTTGGATGTAGTAACAGTTTTGAATGATATTTTTATCATTATAAATCTCTTGACGTATTCCTGAAGACTTCTTAGCCTACCCCAGAGCGTGAAATCGAATTTTGTATTGACACCAGTACAAACCCATTTCTTAAACCCTCAAAATAATTTTTTCAACTAAAAGAAAGTAACATGCACCAAAGACGTTGACTCGAGCTGTTGAAGATTACGATCGTACTATTCAATATCATCGTGGAAGCGAACGTGGTAGCTGACGTGTTGAGTAGAAGATCGTATGCGTTTACAAGTGCGATGTTGTTAACACAAAGACTCATTTCGTATAACTTGCAAATGATGAAGATAGAGTTAAAGACTCTAGGGACCCACGTGAAGATAACGAATATACGAGTAAAATTGACTTTAATCGATAAAGTTAAAGACGCTCAAGCTACATACCCGAATCTGATGAATGTGAAGAAGAAGGTTCAAGAGGGTGTTATTTTAGAAGCAAGAGTTGCTGAAGAGAGGAAATCTCAACCCTCGATTTAATTGGCCCATTTGAAATCCTCGATTGAGTAGGAACTGTGGCTTATAGACTCGTTTTACCGCCAAATATATTGCGTGTTCATAACTTTTTTTTTCTCGTATCGATGTTACGTAAATATGTGGACGACCCGAACCACATTATTAATTTAGAACCGGAGATAGCGGATGATTTAACGTTTGAAGAGATACGTGTTACAATCTTGGATAAGAAGAATCGTATTCAACACTCAAAGGTTATATCTCAAGAGTTAGAATTTGAAGTGAAGTCAAGGTATCCTCACCTGTTTGGCATACCAGGTACGTACGTAAATTTCGAGGGCGAAATTCCATAAGGAGGGGAGATTGTGAAACCCCATTTTATGAATAAAGAATTAATTTTTTCGAAATAATTTTTTAATATTATGGTGTGAATTTGAGATAATATTAAGTTGTGGGTAGTATTTATAAATTTTGCAAAGTATGCAAGTTGTTATATTATATTCGATTGGTCAGGGAATATTCTTTGTGGGAAAAATTCGTACGACGGTACAATTATTGGTGGACCTACAACGGAATTATTGTCGGATTGAAGAACGACAAAAATATTTTATTGAAAATAACGGAAGTTTTACCGTTGATACTGTAACT